>OX465297.1:32942170-33577170 GCA_949987735.1 Leucophora obtusa | reverse complement strand
TACGTCGGCAGAATAACGGCATAAAATTGCTTATTGCCGAGCTTATGTTAAGGGTCATACCCTTAACACGTAATTATGTTAACTCATAATTTGCAATAATTCAACGAAGAAGGTTATGCGACGCTTACTAGTAACTTCCCTGAAAAAATCCTAAATCTATAAATTTTTGTTTTTTTTATTTATAATTAGTTGAATTGTATTTAATTCTTCTTAATTTAATTAGTTTTTTTCTTTTTCTTACTTAAGTTTCTCTTATTTTATTAGTGGCGTCTTTTTTTATAAATGTAAAACTAAAATGTCATCTGAGTTTGACATTTCATCTCAGCAATATGTCGGCAATAATTGTTAACGAATTTGCGTTGACAATTATTGCGACATATATTGCCAGCAATAAATATGTACGCAATTTAGGGGTATACACTTAAGATAACATAATTTTGACATTTGCTGCAATATATGTCAACATATTTATTGCTATTCTAGACTGGGGGTGAGCTAACGAGACATATAATACTTGATGGCTAAACACATAAATGAGTGATAATAGCTGGACAACTACTGGCTGTGCTAAAATGCTAGCACTGGCAAACAGTTTTTTGGAACTTATATGCCAGCGTTGGGAAAGCAAAAAAAAGTTGGTCTTAAACAAATAAATTGATTTTATAAAACCAAAAAAATTTTAAATTAAAAAACAAAAAAAAAATTTTTTTTGCTTGCAACCGGATTTGAACTCGGAACCTCCTGACTACAAACCTTTTTTAACGAAGCGTCAGCATTTTTATAAAATCAGTGAATTGATTTTTGTACCACTGGTAGCATTGGCTAGGTAGCACTGGATAACCACTTGTTGCAAACCTTGGCATATCACTCTAAGACCATTCTTTGCCAGTGGTATGCCAGTGCTTGATTTTTTGTACTACTGGCGTTTTCTGATTGGGTATTCATAAAACTCGTGACAATTCATATCAAAATTATATTTGACTCTAATAATATCAGAAATAGTTTCTGAATTGAATTTATTTCTTTTTGGCGTCCACTGCGCTTTGATTAAAGAAGATATACGTTGGCATAATATGTTGGTAAAAAAAAGTAAAACTCAACAAGTTTTTTCATTTCATAGCAAACATAATTTTTAATAACTAGAATCGCACCAAAACTTGTTATCAGTCATGTTAATTGAATTTAAGTTTTTTACATAATTTTTCAGGATAAGGTGTTCATTAAATAAATTTTCATCATTAAAAGCAATGTTAATTTTTTTTTTAGTTCAATAGTTGGCTCACTGCTGATAAGCTTCAAATTTGGCAATTAAAGTAAGTGATGCAAAGTCAATTGAAATAACAGCGACAAAACAGCGATGCCAACAATTCAAAAAAAGTTATGGAGAAAAGTGCAAAAAGTAGGACAATCCCGGACACTTACTGAAAAAGAAAGAGGACTGCCCCGGGCGCCCTAAAAAAGAGGACAGTGTCCGGGGAAAAGAGGACGGTGTCCGGGGAAAAGAGGACGGATGGCAATTCTAAATACGGGTCCTGTGCCTACATTTTACCACAAAAAATTTATTTTGATTTCAAAATTTTTGTATATAAAAAACTAAACTAAAACCGCCAAACTTTAAAGACATTTAGCGAAAAATCTGTACCATTGACCGAAAAATAAAGTACGTCATTTTAGTCATTATTAAAAGTCAAGATTTTGTCGTGCAGTGAAATTAAAGCTCGCAAAAAATCATTAAACTTTTGCTAAGGAAGTTTTTCGATGAACCCAGCAGAAATTTTATTAATTTTTTTTTGGTTGCCGAACGTAGGGGTCGCCTTTTTAATTTTTTTTATTGGATTTTTTCTTTATAGCAAAACACTGGTCTCCTCGAGGCAAAAAAGTCGATATATCACATTTTAAAATCCGACTTTAAATGCCAAAGCTATAACGAAAAATTGAAAAAGGCGACCCATACGTTCGAATTGCCTTGCAAAAATACTTTATATTTGAAGGTGTACCGGGTACTTTTTTTACCTGTAAGGTGGTACGGTCTAGTATGCATATTTGATTTCTTACCGCAAAAATAGACTGCTTTGCCTGTAAACATATATGTATATTAGACTGTCCCTTAACATAGCGATTTGTCGATTTTCGTTCATTACACTCCCCAGTTTTATTGGAAATGGTCCCAAATAGAAGAAATCGATTTTTTTTTGGAAAACGTTAACCCGTGCCGAAAGTTGGACGAAAATGGCCCATTTTGGAAAAAAGTGTATTACTATTAAAAATTCCCAAAATTCTAAATTTCGAAAAAAATTATTCCTTTAATATAGTCAAAATGATTCAGACATGGAATTTTGACTTCATCGGATATCATTAACCCACCTTAGCCTGGAATCTAAAATGACCCACGAATTTGATAAAAAATACAAAAACGTTTTTTTAAATTAATTTTAAAGATTTTTTAAAATGCCTAATTTGGAGATGTCGATTGCTATTTGTACCACATAATAGTTGATATTAAAGAAAAAAAAAAATAAATTGGAAAAATGATAATTCGAGTTTGTGTTTGGAGATACTGCTTTCCAGGACATTTTACAAAAATTGCCAATTTTGTCAAAAATTAAACAAAATTTGAATGTTTTCATCAAATTTTACACCGTTTTCGGAAAAACATCACTTAAATTTGGTTAGACTATAATTATCTTTACATTTGTTTAAAAAATATTTAACCCTTAGTGGCCTGGGGTCAGCAAAGACCCATGAAACTTAATATTAATTATGACTACGAGATTGTAAAGCCATTAAATTGATAAAAACAAAATCTCAACTGGATAAAAATAATTATTTTATGGAACCGGTTGCCCTAGAATCAGTTCTGGAACTAGTTCTGGAACTGATTCTACTTCAGTCATACCTTCCATATGGGATCCCAGAAATTCGTTCCGGAACCAGTTCCATGGAATCGGTTGCAGTGGAAGCAGTTGCGGAATAGGTGTTGCTCCGGCAAACAAATGGTCTTGTACCACTCAGAATGTACCGTCATACGTTGCTCAAGCGGAACAGGTGCGACATGACCCATTCGGCCGAAGAAACAGGCGACCATTTGCTTCGCTGTGCTTCTTCCACGAACAACTTTTGTTGGATTTCGTTCGTCTTGCAATACCCACACAGTCGATTGCTGTTTTGTTTCCGGCTCATACGCATATATCTACGATTCATCACCTGTCACGATTTTATACACGTCTTTTGAAGCACCACGGTCGAACTTTTTAATCATTCCCTTACACCAATCGACGCGAGCCTTTTTTAGAGCGATTGATAAATTATGGGGTATCCAACGAGAGCAAATTTTTTTACAACTAAGTGTTCATGCAAAATCGAATGTATTGAAGTGGAACTAATGTGCAAGGATGCCTCTATCTCCCGATATGTCACATGACGATCTTGCACTATCAGTTCACGCACTGCATCGATGTTTTGTGGGACAAAAACCGATTTTGGACGACCTTCACGGAATTCGTCGGCGACCGAACTACGACCAAGATTGAATTCACTATACCAGCGATATACTGTGGGTTGTGATTTCCCGGACTTTTTTATTTCCCGGGAAACGGGAATGAAAAAATTTGATTCCCGGGAATCCCGGGAAATATTTTTGAACAAAGTTGTTAATGAAAACCACCTATATAAGTAACTTTTGTTAAAAAAAACACTATTTCATTACAAATGCAGTCTGTGTAGTGAGAATTCAAAGTAAAAAATATCAGAATATTGAACATTTCATTTCACATAAATTACTCGCAGCACTGCCAAATGAATTGCATGATTCCAGCAGAAAGCACCTACTACTGGACTGTCGGAAACAAACCGTTTCATCACACTTGGCCCATTAGATATGGTGGCTACAATGTTATTTTTCAAAGACAAATAAAACTCTTCTAGTCTTATTTCTACAATTCTTCTTATTTCATCAGCATTACATCTTCCTGATATATAAACCAACCCCAGGTTATAAAATGAATTATTTCCGTTTATACATATGTTCTAATATCTCTTTTGTGATGTCCATTCATCTAAGATTATAGTAAATCTCCTATTGTTGGAAATATTGCTCGATATTTCTTTTATCATGATATGTTTTACATGATTGTAGTAATTTAATATAATGTTCTTTACATCGGTTTCATTTTTTTGCAATGCCAGGTTTTTATTATAAAAACTTTCTCGAATAAACGAAGATCTAGTTATGGTGCGGAATGACTGCGGCTAATTTGGATACCATTTCAAGAAATGTTTGCCCTACCATAAAACCTTGCCTATTCAGCTTACACTTTTTTCTTCGGGTACTTTGCTAATTTTAGCTGGAACGTTATTCTTGTTGTTGTTTTCTTCAAGAGAAGTTGCATGACCATAAATTTTTTTTTTTTTTTTGTGAACCAAATTTAGATCTCGGATAACCAAATTTAGATACCACCGTTAACCATTAGTCTTTTCTTTTCACATTTATTAATGAAAACGTTACTTACAAAATTATTGACCCTTAATATAAAGGAGTATTTTAAATTTAAAGTCGACTTTATTTTTAATCAAAAGATTTTAATAATGACATTTTTGTTTTGGTATTTAAAATGTTTTTTATGACTAAAATTAAAAAATCCTATTCGAAACAAAAACAATTTAAAAAATTTTATATTTTTAAAATTTCCCGTTTTCCCGGGAAAAATATATTATTTTCCGGCAAACTTTTCCCGAACCCCAAATCCTAGTTGTGATGCAGCTTTATCACCATACAAAGAACTGAGTTCATCGACACATTTTTGTTGAGATAATCCACGTCGAAAGTTGTAAAAAATAATCCTCTTGAAATTTCCATTTTTTGGCCAAATTGATTTTCTTAACATACATCACTTGTACATCACCTTGTACCTTGTGAGTACGTTTATGCTAAAAAATGTCAAATTGTATTATGGTGTTGCCAGATTTTAGCTATTGACATTAGTGTTGCCAGTTCCCGAAATATAAATAGTACCCCTCGTAACAAAAACAAAAAATTCTTTAAAATGATATTTAATGGAGAAAATGTTCATTACAATTAACCCTCTAACCGGCCTAAGCTTTTTTTGTAATGAAATTTGTAGCATGTGTTCTTTACAAAAAAAAAAAAACAATAATAAGTTTTTCTACAACATTTTTTTTCTTATCTATTTTAGGCGATAGGGGCCAAAACAGGTTAAGAATCTCGAAAAATAGCTCATAAAAATTACTAGGTTTAAGCATAAATTATTGGTCTTACCAAGATGTCATTACTAGGGATGCCAAACGGGACTGGTTTTTACAAATCCCGGGATTCGGGAATTAGAAATTTTAAATCCCGGGATTGTGGGATTTTTCAGGATCCCGGGATTATATTTTTAATTTTAAAAATAAATAGCTGAAATAAACCCTGCAAATTAAAATAATTTATTATAAATCTACTTATTTATTACTTGTAGTATGAAAAAATAAACAAATTAAGGATTCACAGTGCTCAACGCTGCAGAGTCAAATGTACTAAAATAGATATGGCATGATACGAAAAATATATAAGTGCGAAAAAGAAAGGAACAAAATCCACTCAGAGTGGAGTACTGCAGCATTGTGAATCTGGCTTCAAATGAAAACTGCATTCACAGAAATAAGTATATAAAAATAGCAGAAAAAGCTACTAAAAATTAGGTTCTGCGAGAAAAACTACTGAAATCAGCAGAACTTGTTTGCTAAATAATTGTTAAATTTTCGAAATATAAGTAATATACTCGTGAGTTAAATTTAAGTAAACTGCAAATTACAATTTACCTCTGAAAAAACTTTTTAACTAAAAGTAGCAAAAACACTGCTATATGTAAAATTTTTTTAGTTATAAGGGTATTCACGATGGTACATGTGCATATTTGCAATTTGCTAATTTGCTATGCAAATTGTAACATATCGTGAGCGTCTTTTTTAAGATCAATTGCATATTTGCTTTATGAGCTATTTTTTTCACTGCTGCTAACTTTTTTCCTAAAAATATCGCTAAATCAAACTAAAACATCACTAGAAAATAGCTGAAAATGGTAAAATATCGCTAGATTTGACGAGAAAATAGCTAAATTGGCAACAGTGATTTTGTTTACGTCAAAAGTAAAAATAAATCGTATTTTTGAGAAAATTTGTGAATCATAAAAATAATAATAAAATAATAAATAAAAAAAAATTGTATGTTAATAAAAAATCACAAACAATTTTATTATTTAATATCTTATTTTATAAATCATAATATGGCGGCTGATATGTCTAAAACAGATGTTTTGTTTTATTTGCAACTTAGCTTATATGCAAAGTGATTTTTGCTAAAGGTTTTTTTATTGCAAATGAAGAAAAATAAAGCAAATTGCAAATACATACATTTTGTTGTTGTGTTGATGCAATCGTTGTTTTTTTGCAATCATTTGCAACGTTTGCATCGTTTGCAATACCCATCGTGAGTACCCTTTATATTTGGCTGTAATTAATTGAATGCAAATACAAACTACTCTGAAATCAGAAATATTTAGTGATTATATTAGTTTTTTTTAGGTCTACTAATATAAAATACTAGCGGGCACAGACCGCTACGTTGTTAGCGTGCCTTAAAGGTTAAGGGGGGGGGGGGGCTGCGCCCTCCCACAATTTTTATTAAATTCGTTTTTTTATTTAAAGTTTTTTTATTTAAAGCCTTCACCCAGCCACCACAAATAAATAATTCCGCACAACAATGGGTTTAAAATAAATAAAGTAGTAGTAAGTAGTTTTATTCATTTGTGTTTTAAATGAAAATAAAAAACCTAAAGCAGGGTTGGCAAGCGATTTATAATATTAAAGATAGCGGGCGCAGCCCGCTACGTTGTTAGCGTGCTGCGGCGCAGCACCCCCCCCCCCGACAATTTTTTTTTAAATTCGCTTTTTATTTAAAGTACAGTTTTTATAATAAAAGCCTTCACCCAGCCACCACAAATAAATAATTCTGCACAACTATGGGTTTAAAATAAATAAATATTTGATCACTTTTTCTCATGAAAGTGGATTGTTAGTAATGAATCCATAATAAATTGCAATATACGTGTGTATGTTAAGATAATTTGGTAAAGTGCGAACTTAGGTAGATAGACCCGTAAGTAGTTTTGTTCATTTGTGTTTTGAATGAAAATAAATAACGTAAAGCAGGGTTGGAAAGCATTTTATAATATTAAAAATCGCGGGCAAAGCCCGCTACGTTGTTAGCGTGTCTTAAAGTTTTTTTTTTAATTCCAGTTTATGTAAAGGTAGACCTGGCAATTCAAGTAAATTCACAAATTCAGTTGGAAAATTTACTGCGTCGGTTTCTTCCACCGGTGCTTCGTTACATGAAGTTTAAATATCGGAATATATAAGTTCCATTCCTTTTCTAAGGTTTTTTCTCTTTCAGAAAATTTGTTTAACTTTTTGGAGAGTATGTTTCAATGCTACATAAGTTTCATATTCCGTTGATAGTGTTTGAACAGGTAATTCCCTCTTCCAATCCATTTGCATTCTCTATAATTTCAATTCTACTCGTTCAACGTTTATATCCATTTCATTCCACTTGTGTAGTGTTTCAATTCCACTCGTTTCCTATTTAGTTTCTTAATTTTAGTGTTCCATATACACTTGTTCTTTAAGTTTTAGGTTTCTAGCTAAAGACGCAGACGTTAAGGGAGGGGGGGGGGCAATTTTCCCCTTTTGAACCACCATTTTTACCACGTTCCTGTCCAAAGTCCTAGAAATGCCTTGTCGATAAGTTAGCCCATACTCCAAGGAAAACATATTATATATTACAGGTTTCTAGCCGAAGGGTTCGGTTAGGCCATCAAGGGGGAGAATTATTCCGTTTTTACCCCTCTCGGTAGGAATTTCCAAAAATTCCGTCTTAGAGGACGTCTGCGTTGGAGGAGGAACCTACTACATACATAATTTTAGGTCTCTATATCCAGCAGTTTGGCCAGGCCGTCAAGGGGGAAGTTTTTTCCCTTTTTACCCCTCCCGGTATGAATTTCCAAAAATACCATCTTAGGGGACGTCAACGTTGGAGAAGGAACCCAATTTAAGATCCTTTGTTCCAGCAGTTTGGCCAGGCCGTTAAGGGGGAGACTTTTCCTGTTTTTGACCCTACCTGTAGAAATTTCCAAAAATCTCATCTTAGCGGATGTCTACAATAGAGGAGGAACTTTAATACCAAATTTCAACTTCCTACCTCCAGCGATTTGGGCAGGCCTTTAAGCGGCACTTTTCGCTTCATTAATCCCCATTTTTGCAATGTCCCTGTCCAAAAAGCACCTTCTCGGTAAGTGAGCACATACTCCAAGTAACATATGTTTTACATTTCAGGTTTCTAGCCAACTTTTACTATTTGTGCCCCTCTCGGTAGGAATTTCCGAAAATCCATCGACAGTGAATTCCAGCTTCCTAGTTCCAGCAGTTTGAGCAGGCTGAGAGGAACTTAAGTACCGAATTTCAGCTTCCTAGTTCCAGCAGTTTGGACAGGTCGTTAAGGGGCAACTTTCCCTTTTTGAGCCCCCATTTTATAACGACCCTGTCCAAAATTCAAAAAAGTATCTTTCTAATAAGTTAGCCCTCACTCCAGGGACCCACATTTTAAGCTTCAGGTTTCTAGCCGAAGGGGTTTTTACCGGCCCCAAGGTGAGGCTTTTCTTCTTTTTGCCCCTCCCTTTAGGAATTTACAAAAATTCCATCTTCGCGGCTATCTGCGATGGATGAGGAACATTCATACCAAATTTCAACTGCATTGCCTAAGCGGTTTGGGCAGGCCGTTAGTGGGGACATTTTTCCCTTTCAACCACCATTTTTACTATGTTCCTGTTCCAAAATAGAAAAATTACGTTGCCGGTGAGTTAGTCCTACTCCAAGGAATACATATTTAAAATTTTAGGTTGGCTAAAAGGGATTGGGCAAGCCGTCAGGAGGAGACTTTTACCTTATTTCCCCTCCCGATAGGAATTTCAAAAATTCCGTCTAAGCGGACGCCTACACAGAAGGAGGAACTCACATACCGAGTTTCCTTTTGGGATATCCTGTAGGGAATTCCAAAAATACAAACTTAGTCGATGTCTACTACAGTGGAGGAACCTTTATACCAAATTTCAACTTCTTACCTCCAGTGGTTTGGGCAGGCACTTTTCCAATTTGTGAGACTGTTTATGGGGAGACTTTTCCCCTTTTTGCCCGTTCCGGTAGGAATTTCCAAAAATCCCGTCTTAGCGCACGTCTATGCCGAATATCAAGAAACCTTGTTTTAGTGGAGATATCCGTGGGGGGAGGAAAAAAAGTAGGTTTTTTGAAATTATATATTATTTTAAATGGTACTTTTTGGAAAAACGAAATTTTTTGGAAAAAGATACTTTGTTTTTACAAAGTACTTTATTTGTACTTTTTTGGAAAAGGTTTTTTTTTTAAAAAAGTTTTTCATTTTTTTAGAAAAAGGTACATTTTTTGGAAAAAGGTACTTTTTTTAAAAAAGGTACTTTTTTTGGAAAAAGGTACTTTTTTTGGAAAAAGGATTTTTTTTTGGAAAAAGGTACTTTTTTTGGAAAAAGGTACTTTTTTCGGGAAAAGGTACTTTTTTTGGAAAAAGGTACTTTTTTTGGAAAAAGGTACTTTTTTGGAAAAAGGTACTTTTTTTGAAAAAAGGTACTTTTTTTGGAAAAAGGTACTTTTTCTGGAAAAAGGTACTTTTTTTGGAAAAAGGTACTTTTTTTGGAAAAAGGTACTTTTTTTTGGAAAAGGGTACTTTTTTGGAAAAAGGTACTTTTTTTGGAAAAAGGTACTTTTTTTGGAAAAAGGTACTTTTTTTTGGAAAAGATTAAATAAAGCTGAATTACGATTTTTAAAACTTTCAAAGCTGATTAAAATTTTTCAATTATTAAGGTTTTTATTCAGATCTACACTTATGTGTGTAAAATTTAGCTTACCTAAATTTAGCAGACCATAATTCTCAACTTCATTGAAAATTTTGCAGGCGCAAATACAGGTACTATTTCCTGTTATTTTAGCAGAATTTTTAACTATTTGTACGGGCTTTTTTTATGAGTGTATTTAATCTTTAATAGCCCTAAGGAAAATGGATCAGTCACAGAGCTGGTCACGTGACTGGAACTTTGTGGGAGTTACCTCGATTCGGTTTATTTATATGAAAGTAACCGGCAATGTGGGTTTGTCATAGGAGGTGGCAATTTCCACCTTTTGAGCTACTAGTGACTTGTCGCAAAGCTTATCGATTATAACATATCACACTACTGGTTTAAGAGAGTATGCAATAGAACAAGTTAAAATTATCTAATACGGAAGTAATCTCATGTTAGACATTCTGGCATGTGATGAAAATCGATCGGTTTCAAATCGATCGTTTCTGAAATTTCAATCCTGAATATTTCCTATTATTTTTAATTTAAAAGCGATAAGAAGTCGTAAATCGATATACCTGATACAACTATAGCGGTTAAAAACCATTTCAACCCTCTGCCTTTTATATTCATCATTTAATTTTTGATTTTTAACCAAATCGATCGAAATCAAAAACGATCGTTTTCCATCACATGTCATATTATGTGATATGTACCGAAACTAGTGCGAAATAAAATATCACGTGACTGGTTTAAGCGCACATATCACAAAACTAACGAAATATATTTGTTAAAAAACTAGGCCCATATTAGTCAATATGTGTGTTGTTGCTGAACTAGTACAAAATAATAGTTTCGTGACATATCACTATACTGCTCTAAGTTAACAAGTCACAGGACTAACGGAAACTAATTGACATGTAACATGTCACTTATTATTCACCATGTGTCATAATAAGTACGGGTGCTGGAATAACCCAGAAGGATCCAGTCACTAAACTTACGTAAAACAACAAGTCACCGAAATTTTTTTTCTGACTTTCTATATTTTCATATATTTAGTTACAATATTATTCTACCGCAAGTTTAAATTCTAATATAATAGTGTCATATTAGATTTTATTTGTTGTTTCAAAATATCATATTAAACTTTAGACTTGAGGTACAACAATATTCTAAAGGCACATCTACACTGGATAGAAATTTCGTAGAGTTTGCGCTAAATTTGTCATCTATAATATAGTTGGCACTAATTTTTATCGTAAAAGTATCATCTCTAGTTGTCAAGTATTTGTTTTTATTAAAATTGTTGTATTTTAAAGAATAATTTTTTCTCCAAATAGCAAAAGGTGCATTTACTAAACTAAAATGTTCAATAATATTACAACACATCATAAAAATTGTTTCTAATTAAAGAAATTATGGATGACAGCAATTGTCAATGGCCTAGAGATCATATTTCGTAGACTTATACAGAGCTGCATTTTCATAAAGTCTAGCGAGTTTTCTATCCCGTGTAGATGTGCCTTAAGAAATATATAAAAGTATACACATACATTTTAACTTAAAAGTTAAGATACATGGACTCGTTACGATTTTCTCAGAATCACATTTTGAGCCGATTTAGCGATGTTCGTCCGTCCGTCTGTCGCTCTGTCCATGTATCCTTGTGTGCATGCAACAATTAGGGTATTCAATTAATCGGCTTTTTATTTTATTCGATTAATCGTGCAAATAATTTTTCGGGTTTTTTTCTTAACCGGTTAATCGAACAAAATTTTAAAATTAATCGATTAATCGAAAAAATTTTCTGTAAAATAATATACATACACTTGTTGCGTTTTTAATCATTTTACTTAAAAAAGGGAACAAATATAAATTTAGTAACTCTTCTGAAATTCATAAAAATAAAAAAATTTAATAATTGAGATCAGATTTTGTCAATATTTTTATTTTTTCTGTCCCCTCTTTCACATATTATTCAAATCAGGGACAACCACACCCGAAAGAAAGATATAAGACCCCGTACATTAATTTGTATCTCTTTTGTATGATTGAATACATAAAAACGTAAATGTAGAGAGGAATTCTATTGAGAATTGATTTTCCCTCTACGTTTCCGTACCTCCATCCCTTTATTTTATTTTATTAATTCCGAGTGCTCACTAAACAAGCTTTATTACATTGAGCATTGATTATAATTAATAACTCTAGTAATCATTAATTATAATAATTATTAATGCTTTCATTTAATATCAACGTTTAAAAAGTCGTAAAAAATAATTAAAAATTTATTATACGTAAATAGATACCACTAATTTACTAGATAAGTCACAACAACAGGGTAGTAATTTGGAAGATGACAAAGCAAACTGTGATAATTTTATGTTGTTTTTGTTTTTTATTTGGGATTTAAGATTTTTATTAACGCTCCTACTTGAAAACATGAAATTCTCATTGAGTTGAAGCTAACCTTAATTATTTTCTTAGGACATAATGAAATCCGGATAGGTAAGAGCCTACAGCAAATTATTTATCACAATTTTAAAAAAAATTTTTGAGATTTTAACACATTTACTTTAATAAAAAATTTATATTTTTTAAACATTTTTGTATTTTTCTACCAATTTCGATTAATCGATTAATCGTTTAAAATTATTCGAATTATCCGTTATTCGAAATTTGGACATTTTAAATTATTCGAACAATTTTTGAGAAAAATTGTTCGATTAATCGAATAACGATTAATCGATTGAATACCCTAGCAACAATACACTAATAGAAAAAAGTCCGTAAAAAATTTAGTTAAAACTGCTAAAAATTTGTTAAAAATGATGCTGCAGAAAAGAACTGCTAAATTAGCAGATTATTTTTGTTATATATTAGTAATATAGGAACAGCAAAAATAAAACTGTTAAATAAACAGAATTTTAGTTATATTTGAGCTAAATTTTTGTAAATGGAGAATAGCAAATTAACCTGCTAAAATCAGCAAAAAAATTTGCTAAATAATTAGTAGCCTAAAAAATCACCAAAAAATTTTCGAAGTTTTTTTTCGATTTTTTTTAAATGCAAATAAAAATCGAGCCTTTTTAAAACAGCAGTTTACAATTTTATAGCAAATATTTCTGCTGATTTTAGCAGAATAGACTGCTATTTGCATTCAACTAAATTTAGTAGATTTAACAGTTTATTTTTGCTATTTTTCGCATTACAAATAACTCCTTATTTTGAGGTATTTGAATACACCATCGGTAATAAGTGGCTATTTCTAGTAAGTGATCACGTATCACATTAAAAGTAACTCCTTATTTTACGGTTTTAAAATATCCCATCTGTAATAAGTCGCTGCTATTATTTAGAACTCATGTTGTGTATTACAAGTAACTCTTTTCTTTGAGGTGTTTAAATATATCATTGGTAATAAGTTGCTATTACTACCCAGTAGTTATGCAGCACATTATACGTAAGACATTACATTTTAGTTATGAAATAATGCAATGGTAAGGGGTATGGTATTACCAGGTAATGTGTTCTGTAATACCAACATATTACCAAGGTTTTGCTGGGCAATAGCTCTACCATCTGAGCTATATCGACATGTAATATGTAATAGATAAAAACATAATTGACCTGCTGCACACAAGTAAGCTTACTCGCCAACATACAAAAAATCCAAAAATATGTGGTTACATATATCCTTACCAGTATTTAAAAAATATTGAGTCTAAAAATCAGTGTTTAATAACAAGTTTAAAAAAAATTTGCCTCAACTGGTGACTGTGCTTAAAATAGTTCACACTTTCATATTCAACCATTAACTTGCTTATTTCAGTCTAACTGTGTAAGTAAATTTCTAAACACACACAGCATCATTTACATTTTTTAAGTTTTCAAACTAAGCGCAGCGTAACTGTGTGAGTTCAGCAACAAAACAAGTTGTGTTTCTTCTGCTTGCTGCGTTTTGAGTTACTGGTTAATGTGTTTTTACTTGACTGAGTAACGAAAAAAAAACTGCATAGTAGACTTCGAATAGCAGACTGGATAGTAGACTGGGGTCAGCAAACTATGTAGTTGGAACTTAAAGAGTTTTGTATATGCAAACAAGAGAAAAAAGAAACACTAGCAGCTTTAAAAAGAAAATACAATTAAACTTATCTTATATATATATATATATATATATATATTTCCTATTTTATTTATTATTTTGTTAATTATATAATTTATATATTAATTAATTTCACACTTTATCGTAAATATGTATGTACGTATAATACTTTATTGTGATCAATTGTGGTACATAGTACATATGATTTGATTTTTTTAAATTGTCATTAATATGACACTAACTTACAACAATTGATTTTTTGGACAAATTACTACACCCAAAAAATACATGGTAGTTGATCATTATTTTTTCAATTGTGTCATAATAGAAAAATTTGTTATTTTAACAAAGTTTATTCCTGTTTTTTAGCTTAAAATAAAATCTGTTAATTTTAAAACATTTTTTGTTAAATTTAAAAAATCTAAATTTAAGTAAACTTTATTTATTTATTACTATTCTTTTGTTTTTGTTAATTATTTCATATATTAATTAATTTAACACTTTATCGTAAATATATACATTTCTGCATTGATTCAATTGGTACATATAATTTGCAGGTTTTTTTAATTAATCCACTCTGATATATGTATGTAGGTATATGTGACGCGCAAAATAGAAAGGGACCTAAGGGTAAAAACCGGTTTTGTTCAGGAGAGCATGGGATCGGTCTCATTCGATGCTCAGATGTTGTCCACAAAAAAAAAATTGATTTTTATACCCTTAGGTCCCTTTTTCTATGCGCTGTCACATATGTTAAAAATATGTCGTTTAGATAACACTACCTTACAACATTTAATTTTTTGGAGAAATTACTGCACCTAAAAAAATACATAGTTGTTGATCACTACATATCTTTTTTTGTTTGGCATAATACTAACCCGTAGAGTATATACATATATAATTTGAATTAATGCATTTTCTCGATAAAATTTTATGAAATTTAGTACCAGAGATGGGCCAAAATAAATTTTCATTTGCATTGCGACAAGAAGTGATCATATGTACGTGGGCTTTTTTAATTTGCATTTTATTTTAATTTGCATTCCCCATTTATTCCAATTAAGTATTAGAAATGCAAAATTTTTAATTAATAAATAGATTGGCAACATAATTAATTTTTTTTAAATGGTTGTTGAATTTCTGGCAATTGCAATAAATTCAATTTTGATTTTGTGTTTAAAATTTAGGGTGTAATTTTGTAAAACGCAAAGCCTTGAGTTGCGTTGTTTTCCATACAAATTGTTTTTGTAACAATAACAATTTATACACAAATCAACGCAACACAAGGCGTTGCGTTTTACAAAATAACCCACTTAATTTGTAACTTTTTATATTTTGTTTGATTTTTGGCAATTTTTTATTTTACGTTGACATTTCATTTGATATCCAGTGTGTTCGTTTACTCGAAATTCTTACTAATTTTACTACAATTGGAAAGTTTTGTTTATTTTTTGAATTGAACTTTTCCTGTTGTAGTAAAAGTAGCAATTTGTAGTAAGTAAACGAACACGCTTATCGATATATTGGTTGAAGAACCTATACAATATATACACCGAATATTCTATAAACATCACCTACAGGCAATTAAAAAAAAAAAAACACATTAAACATATGGGTACTTCTAAAATTTCGGAGTAGCTGTATTTGACCTTAGATTTTTGTAAAGATTAATTAAAAAAATAATTAAAATTTTGGATTCAATTTTCCGGCGTTTTTGGAGGGTGGCACTTATAGAATGATGACACATAAAGCATATGACAATAAGTGCGTTCCCGTACGTTCCCAATGTTATCGAAATTTACCCAAAAGCGTTCCCGTACTCGAAAATTGGGTAAATGAGAGCGCTAATGAGAGTGTATTAGTGTGTCTCTTTTTACCAAAATTTAACCAGACTTTTTCTTCGGGTAAACTTTGGTAAAACAGCTGATGTAAATATAAACAAAAAAACTATTGTGAAAATAGATTTAAAAAATTGCCAAAATCAAACAAAATAGGGGTTTTCATATAAACTCGTATTCTACTCGTAAACATTTTAAAACAGGTATGTTTATGAGTTTAATGTTAAACTCCATACATAAAAAATATGGTTTTTATTTATACAAGGTTTACAATGAATTTACGAGTTTATATAAAAACCCTTAATATAAAAAGTTACAAATTATATTTTAAACTCAGAATCAAAATTGAATTTATTGCAATTGCCACAAATTCAACAACCATTTAAAAAAATTAATTATGTTGGCAATTTATTTATTAATTCAAAATTTTGTATTTCTAATAATTGTAATAAATGGAGAATGCAAATTAAAATACAATGCAAATTAAAAAAGCCCACGTATGATCATTTCTTGTCGCAATGCAAATGAAAATTTATTTTGGCCCATCTCTGGTATTAAATTCCATAAAATTTTATCGGGAAAATGCATGAGTTAGCATGATGACAAACAAAAAAGCAAGTTTGCTTACCGAATCGAATAACGTTAAGTGTAACGGTATCAAATTTTGTTTGTTTCGGCAACGGTAAAGGTAATGGCATTTAAGACTGTTTCGGTAACGTACCGGTATTAAAAAAATTTATTCTTTGTAATTTACTTGTGAAAATTGTATCATCTTTCTTTAATTTGAAAAATAATTTAAACAGAAAGTGCTATTAATTTATGATCTAGAGTCAAACTAAAAAAAAAACATTCATTTAAGCACCGTAAGTTGTTTTTCACGTGGAAAAATTTCACTCGAAATTTAAATGCCTCAAATTGCAATTTAATTTAAACAACTGAACAATTTTTTAATTTTATAACAAAGACACAATCAAAATAAACATAAAATGTCACATTTTCCCAAGATAAATAATAATCTTGTACATTAAATTTGCGTGAAAACAAACTCTACACAATTTTCACGTAAACTAATTGCCGTGAAAAATCATTTTTTTTATATGGAGTATAACAGTTTTTTCACGTGAAACTCAAACAACTTACGGTGCTTTACCAAATAAAAGATCAACAATACATACCCCTCATTCAATATAGCATATTTTTAATTTTAGTTGTTAAAAATACAGATTATGAGCTATGAATTCAATGCTGGTACTTTTAATAAGTAAAATTGTTATCTATAAATTTTTTTATAAAAAACTCAAGATTATAAAATAAAAAATTTCAAAAACTGGCATTTTTTACATAAATTAATAAATACCGGGAACTACCTACAAAAATAACGATATCGGTAACGATAACGGTATTTCCAATTTTTTTTAGAGGTATTGATAACGGTATTCAATTTAAAACGGTATTTTATCGATAAAGGTGTTATAACGATAACGGTAACCGACCTTGAAAAAAAAATATGTAGTACATATGACATAACTGAATAGTGATCAACAACTATGTATTTTTTTAGGTGTAGTAATTTCTCCAAAAAATTAATTGTTGTAAGGTAGTGTTACCTAAACGACATATTTTTTACATATACCTACATACATATATCAGAGTGGATTAATTAAAAAAAACCTGCAAATTATATGTACCAATTGAATCAATGCAGAAATGTATATATTTACGATAAAGTGTTAAATTAATTAATATATGAATTAATTAACAAAAACAAAAGAATAGTAATAAAAAAATAAAGTTTACTTAAATTTAGATTTTTTAAATTTAACAAAAAATGTTTTAAAATTAACAGATTTTATTTTAAGCTGAAAAACAGGAATAAATTTTGTGTGCCAACATATGACACAATTGAAAAAATAATGATCAACTACCATGTATTTTTTGAGTGTAGTAATTTGTCCAAAAAATCAATTGTTGTAAGTTAGTGTCATATTAATGACAATTTAAAAAAATCAAATCATATGTACTATGTACCACAATTGATCACAATAAAGTATTATACGTACATACATATTTACGATAAAGTGTGAAATTAATTAATATATAAATTATATAATTAACAAAATAATAAATAAAATAGGAAATATGATAAGTTTAATTGTATTTTCTTTTTAAAGCTGCTAGTGTTTCTTTTGTTTGCATATACAAAACTCTTTAAGTTCCAACTACATAGTTTGCTGACCCCAGTCTACTATCCAGTCTGCTATTCGAAGTCTACTATGCAGTTTTTTTTTCGTTACTCAGTCAAGTAAAAACACATTAACCAGTAACTCAAAACACAGCAAGCAGAAGAAACACAACTTGTTTTGTTGCTGAACTCACACAGTTACGCTGCGCTTAGTTTGAAAACTTAAAAAATGTAAATGATGACTGTGTGTGTTTTGAAATTTACTTACACAGTTAGACTGAAATAAGCAAGTTCATAATATAAAATGAAAGCGAGTGCTTTTTTTTAAGCACGTTGCTTACAAAATATGAAAATTTAACTAAATTACGACTGCTATTAGCAGTCGTTCGAAACTCTGCTAAAAATAGATTTGAAAAAATTTTCAAAAAAATCTAGAAAATTATTTTCTATTTGAAATAATGATTAAAATAATTCATTATCAGCAACGCATTTATTATATGTTTTAAAATAATGCAAAAGGTAAGTGGGTGTCATTACTGGTATTCCAAAAAATAATGATATGTCATTACCGTTTCTACACTGGGTACTTTTTTTTCCCGAAAAAAGTTATTTCGTGAAAAAAGTGAGCGCTGGATTTTTTTCTGTTAAGTTGCATTTTTATCTTACATCAACTAGATACTGAATTCAAATGCAGATTGCAGGAACTCAAAAATTTTAACAAAATTGTTCCAGAGCACCGTGCAAAATGTATGAAATTTGCAAAATTCCGAACTATATCCACCTAGTGATGATTTACTTGTCAATAGAAAAGTTTTGGTATCCATATTGCCCTATTTAGAACATATTGTTGAATTTCTGATAAGGCGCGATAAATCTCGAATTTCAATAAAATCTGAAACACGTGCTCACTTAAATCAACTATAGCAGTGGTCGGCACCCATAGCCACCAGTGGCCGATCATAACCGGCTTTTCACACATACACAACACGAATGGCGACAAAACTCTGAACTAAGAGCGTAAAATTTATTCAGTAGCATGGTAGCTTTCAACAAAGCAGGTTGACGTCGCTTTGTTTAAAAAATTTTAGAAAAATATTACACTCTTAAAACTTTACAAGAACAGGAAATTTATTATGAATTATTTTTATTTCTGTAGTTCATTAAAATTTACTAACTAATGGAATACTTTTTTAAGAATAAATAATTAATATACAAAAAAATAAATATTTTTTAAATAATGTGTATAGTAAAATTTATTATGAATTACTTAAAAAAATCAAATTACTATAAATTATTTTTTTTATTTCTTTAATTAATTCATGCATTCATTCATTATTACATTTCTTCATTAATTCATGTTCTTAATATACAAATATAAATATAAAATGATAAACTAATTTCTCACAGTGTGGAAATACAATACATTCACATTCTCTCTTTGTGCCGACCACTGAACTATAGATTATGATAAGTAAGTTTGACATTTCAATCAGAAACATCTCCGTACAAAGAGTCAAAAATTTGTTTTTTTTATAGAATATCCTTAAAAATAGGACATGTCTGGATATGCTTGAACATGTTATATATACCGCTGGACGCGATTTAAAAAAACCTTTCATATGATACCCATATTGAGTATGTTGTCTTCAGCTAAAATGCAAAATTCTTACAAAAACTAAAAAAATTCATTTTTTAAAAATGGTCCAGCTCGTGAGATCTCCCGAAATATTTTGGGAATCACCAAGGTTTATTTTGAGGGGGGAACTTTTTTTCGTGAGTCGGTCTAACATACATATATTCTAAATGATCTACATATCAAAGAGAAATTTATATACAAAAAATTTAAAAATTAATTGTATTATTTTAAATATTTTTGTATAAATTATTTGGTTGCAATATTTGCTGTTGTAATAATATTAATTTGTGCGTAAAAAAAGAAATTTGAAAAATCCTTTTTATAAAACAAAACAGAATATCAAAATTAGTTGCCGCACTTATATTTTCGAAGTGTAAACCAGGTATGTGTTTTTGGAAAATAGTTTAGTTCCAATTTAGTGATACCGCATACGCCCTTAAAATTTATTTAGGAAAATTTATACGCATTGATCTTTTTCGTAGATATTTTTACTGGTCACGGGATAGGTACTTTCATAACGGTCATGTTTTGACCAGTCACGGGGTAGGTCCTTTGAGACTTTGAGAACGGTCACGGCACAGATCACGGGCTAACTACTTTCAGACCAGTCCCATTTTTACCAGATTCATAGTTGGTTTTTTTAGACAGGTCACGGGATAGCTCCATTCGGACCAGTCCTATATGTACCAGTCACGGGACAAGTCCTCGCATTCAACTGATTAATTTTTTCCCCACAGGGTATTTTTGGACACACCACCAGTTTTGTGACAGGTACTTTTGCATTAGTCCTGTGGCAAGTTCTATTGCGTCATTCCTGTGACACGTCGCATAGAGAAATTTAAAGAATAGTTTCAAAGACCTGTCCAGTCACACATGTCGTGTGACCGGTCCCCTTTCCCACAGGGATAATATAACGTTTTTATTTGAAAAAAGAAAAAGAATGGTGCCTATTCCTACGTGTGATTCATTGTGACCGTCATAAGACTATGTTTAAGACTGAGTTATGATTGATATTTCATATAAAACAACAATAAAATTCATAAAATTCAAATTTTATTTGCCAATGATATGATTGTGTGGATACCAGGTCTTAATTTTTTTGAAGTTTTCAAACAAAAATTTGAATAAATATAATTTATTGTGACTTTGCAACAACAAATACATGGGGAATACAGTCACAACTAGGAGTCACAGACCTTTTGTAGGAATAGGCACGTATATCATATTAAATCAAAATTTTTACAACGTATAGAAAAGTTTCAAAGTATTGAAATATGAAAAAATTCCAAACAAAAATAAAAAATCGAAAGATAGTAAAATCCTAATAAGATTTTCGAATAAATTATGCAAAAATTTATATTTATTAAGGTTTGAAAAAAATTTTTTTTAAGAGAAGTAACACTCGGGAAACTCTTCCTCTTAATAAACGTGTTGCTTTCTTTGTAAAGGGAAGAGAGAAGAGATGATGAGATTGCAACACTGTAATTGCGGTTAGTATTGAATCCTAGAACAATTGTTGTGGGCCAACTGTTGAGATGGCGAACTTTGTTGAACCTTTTTAGTTCAATTGACTCCTTACTATACAATAAAGTGTTTTGAAATTAAAGTTTTATAAAATTCAGATAATGGAGTTAATCTGTTTGGCAACTGAAGCATTACCATATAATTTTTCTAAGTTAATGTTGCCGTTGCTGGGGATCGAAACCACAATCTTATGTGTAACAATCCAACACACTAACTATATGCTAACTAAGAAGATATGCGATGTGGTCTACTCCAGTTTGGATGTAATTTTGGTATATGATAGAAGAGGGAAAATAAATCGACCAGTTTTATGTTTTGGCTCAATGGGTAAAATGGAGGATTTTGGGGTTTTTTAATAGTTGTTCCTTTGCAACAGTAGGTTTGTGGGTATAAAAAAATTAATATTTAAAAAGCTATAAATAAAGAAGTTGCAAACGGTTTTGAAAATCTTAATCGGAGTGAACGACTCTGCCTTGTAAGGTTTGTGAAATTATCCTTATTTTTAAGCTCTCACGCTGTTCAGTGAAAACAGGTGCGATGCTGGAACAATTTCGTTTGATTGCGTTTACCGATGTATTTGTAACTACAGAAATTTCGATTTTCAACCGAATTTTGGTTGGGATTGTAATCAGGGTTGAAAAAGCTACGACTAAAGTAGCAGTAGTAACTAAAAATGACGATTATTGTAGTAAAAAAAACAACAAAACTAAAAGTCATCACATCGCTACTACTACCACCATGCAAACTTTTCTGTAGCTCAGCAGTAGCACATAGCTTTGTTTTGAAATTGAAAACCACCACAGCATCAATCGATGTGTCTGCTACTAAATTCAACAAGTAGCAGTAGCAGCCAGATAGACAAGACTCCTAAATTACTACTCAGCTACTCTACCACTACACAAAAATTTTATTAGCTAAGCAGTAGCACACATCTTTGTTTTGAAATTGGAAACTACCGCAGCACCAATCGTCTACTACTACTCTACTAATTTGCCGTTTTGGAATATTCGATTGATTTTATGATTTATGATTTATATTTTGTATTTTAAATTTTTTATTTTATACTATATTATATATTTTTTAACTCACCCCTAATTATGAATAATTTGCAATTTCTTTTCATTACGTAGGCCCTGTGCGAGGTGGCTAAATTTTTTCTAAACTAAATACAAATAGAGAAAAGGGTTTAAAATTTCTTTAAAAATTGTTTAAAAAAAAAGAAACTTTTAAACCTGAATTTAGTTTGGAATTAGTTTAGCCAGCTGCACCCACCCGTGGTACCAATTCACTTTTCAATATTTTATTTATTGTTTTAAAAATTAACAGTTGTAAGACACATAATGATAGAATTAGGGTACATAAATATACGTCACAATAAGACAGCACTGTTTCAACGGTAAATTTTTAACAAGTGGTGGGCGAGAGCAAAATAAGGATACACACAAAATTCATACGTAGATCAGTATTTGTTGTTAGGGTTGTCGCAAAATAAGGATACACACAAAATACATAAGTAGATCAGTATTTGTTGTTAGGGTTGTCAGATATAGCGCTTTCTTGCCAAACGTGGCGATTTACAAACACATTTGGAGATTTTATTCTTGAAATGGCGACGGACGGTTTTTACGCTGATTTAGGAAGTGGTTGGAGATTTTTATGGATATTTTTTACACTCAGTATCTAATCTCACAGATTATGATTTTAACCTCTTATATAATCCCTATCTTTGATTGAAAAGATAATATTTTTATAATTATTTGGTGCTAATGAAAACAATTTAGTCACGTCAGATTTAGCGTTTTTTATTTTTTACATTGAAGATTATCCCATAATTAGCCAGATTATTAAATATACTTTTTATAAAGTTTCGACAAAAATCGTTAACCGAAGTCCTAAAATAAAATACTGTTGACAGTGCGTTTATCTGGTTTAGGCTTAAGAACGCTAAAACTGAGTTAAATTTAAAGACAAAATAACGGAAAAATTAGTTTAATTGAATCAGAACGGGTTTAAATTTTGCACTAACTTTTTTATATAAGTGTACTAAAAACTACAGTTGGGCATCGATTATCCGGAATGGTCGGGATCGGACGCATTCTGGATAATCGATTTTTCCGGTTAACTGATGTAAAATTTTTTACGCTTTTTAATATAAATGTTTGTTTTATTTAATCAATATATAAACTTACAAAATATAATGTTAATAAGTTTTTAATTGCTACATATGTAATTACTTAAAAAAATTCATTTATTGTGGTTTGTTTCTTTTCCTTAACTTTCATATTTTCCAATAAGAGCTTCTCTTAGATACGGTAGACTTGTATTTTATCTTGTTCTCTAATATTCTATAATATTAATCTTTCTATAATATGTCCTTTGAATTTTTATGGCCATATAAGAAATGTTCATAATGGCAACTAAAACTGCTTTCAGGGAAACACTTCCAAAAAAGGCTTGTTTCCTCTCCATTGTAGATTTTGTTATTTATAAGATTTTCCTTTGATGTGTATTCTTCCAACTGATTTACAAAAATTGTGGCAGATACATATTCGGCAGATGCTTTGTGAATTCCATGTTGTTTTTTAAAGTTCTGTAACTAGCCTCGAGAATATTCACATGCTAAGCTTATATTTAATTTTTAATGGAAGAACTTAGCCTTTTCCATTATCATTAAACTGGAAATTGGAATCCCTTTAAAACGTTTTTGTCGGAACCATTCGTATTTCGCTCTAATACACTTTTTAAAGTTTTTCGATTTTGGAAGCGAGTAACTAAATCACTTTCTGCACAATATTTTATCTTCATATTTTATTCAGTCATAAACTGTTTGTTTGCCCACTCCATATGTTTGTGATAGTGTTTGAACAGAAACATGTTTTTTTTAAATAGTCGTTGACTATATCAAATTTTTCTTGAATAGTTAATACTTTTCTTTGCTTTTTACTCGATTCTAAAATTACACATCAACACTCCTTACTACGTAAATTTCAATTGCAACTAAACACCAGAGGAAAAACATGCAAACATTATTTCGTTTTAGACACATATTAATTTTAGTGTTGCTAACATGTTGAAACCAAATTTCGTCAAAATAAATAGTAGATGTTTTTCAATCCCGAATAATTGATGTAATCACGGTTAATCGATTGAAATAAAAAAATCTTCCTTTCCTTATAGATCCCGGATAATTGATGTTCCCGGTTAATTGAATCACGGATAATCGATGCCCATCTGTACTTTAAAATGACCTTGTAGAAAATACTACTGACAGTAGCAGATTATTTTTGTTATATATCCGTAAGATAGGAACATCAAACATAAAACTGAATTTTTACTTGTTTTTAATCAACAAACATATTCGTCGCTGCTCCTAAGAAAATAGCTATATATTTGTCGATAAACTTTTTTGTGAGGAGACATACAAATCTGCTTTATTTCAGCGTTTTTCGGAACTTTTTGGAAATTATTTTTTTACACACATATAAACCAAACTTCAAGCTTTTCATTTATAAAAGAATTACTTCCAAAAAAAATGGCCAAGACACACAACACAGACCTAATTTAGGTGTTCCACAAATAATTTTTGAAAACAAATAGCTATTTTCTTAGGCGCAGCAACGATATGCTGATTTCAACTGAATAATTTAATTTCCATTAAACAACGTTTCTTTTAAATTGTTGTATTTTTATAAATTTAGCAGGCCGTGATGCTCAACTTCATCGAAAATACGAGTATATTCTGTTATTTTAGTAGAATTTTAAACTATTTGTACGGGCTTTTTTTGTGAGTGTACTGGTGCTGATTATAATCATATTGCATACAAAGGGTCAAACATATTCAAATATGAACTCATAAACCTTTATTAATTTATAAGCCGCTTTTTTAATTAAAACATTTCAAGTTTATTATGTAATTTTGTATGCGCCCAATACACATCAGATAAACCAATAATCATTTATTCTTTCGCTAAAAAAAACTACTCAGCATGAAAGGAGTCATATTTCGTTTTTCTATGTTTTACTACTTTGTTTTTTCGTTTTCTGCTCTTGCTGTTTTTTTTTTGTAGCAGCAGTATTTGTAGCAGTAGCAGTAGTAGTTGTTCATTTCGTTTTTCTGCTCTTAAGCATTAAACACATAGACGACTGCAGCTACACGACTACAGCCTGTCAAAAATAAAATACACACGTTTATATGAAAACGATTATTTTGACACCAACACAGCTACACGGCTACACGACTACTTTTGCCGCTGTAGTCAACTTAGGATAATTTCTATTTTTGTTGGCTACAAAACAAAAATAGTTTTGACAATATAACAAAATATGTAAAACAGGACAATTTTTCCCACTAGAGGCGAAATAAAATCGCTAGTTCTGACTAGAAAATCACCGTTTTGGGAACACTGAAGAAACAGGTGTTTATATTTTACAATTGTTTGAAGGTTTCATTAATTTATATTTGGAAATAACTTTATTGTGATGTTTTGTAAAAAAAATGGATATTACAAAATTAACAAAATATTACTCAGCCATTATTTTAGAAGCACAAACCAAAAAAGATTAATATTTATCAAAATGTCAAATATTTAGGATTATCTGTTTACATGTTGCTGTCGTTTTCAAAAAAATTAAGTAGCTGACTACACGACTACAATTGCAGCCAGCAGCATTTGTAGTCGTGTAGTCGTGTAGCTGCAGTCGTCTATGTGTTTAATGCATTACTGTTTACAAATGCTCCGTGTTTTGTTTGTAGTGGTAGCAGTAGCACAAGAACAAAAATAGAGTTGATCAAAAACAATGACTGCCTACTTTGTATAAACTAAGTAGCAGGCAGATGCTTTTACTAAAGCTACATGAATTGTTTGTAGTAGTAGCAGTAGTAAAAAGCAAAAATATTTTTTGAATCGTAGTTTTTTAAACCCTGATTGTAATCTTAATTGTACCATAACACATTTGATTACGATAGCCAAATAATTCCGTTGTTGCTACCGAACGATTGGCATCCCAAAGGCCCCCTACATTTGCAATAGTATGGCCTATACAGTGGCATGTTTATCGTTTTGCCACACACCATACAATACATTGCAACATATGTGTTACTGATTTTACATATAGCAGCTCTGTTCGACGTAGGTATGCTACCGCGGGTACCCAATTTCACCAGAAAGCGTTTCTATTGTTAAAAATTTGTGTAAATTGTTGTTGTTTCAGGCAAATTGGGTTCCCGCGGGTACCCGCGGTAACGACGTCGAACAGACCTAATATTTTATGCAATATTTAAGATCAATATACTTAACCTAAAATTGTAATATGTTAAGTTGTACAATAAAAATCAAAACTATTTTGATTCACACCACAATCAGGGGTATGGCATCACCAAAAACAAAACTTATAACGACATCGTTATCACTAGATGGCACTTTGTTCAAAAAATTGACAATTTTCTGTTTTCATTTAAATTGAAATAATAACAAACAAAAAAGCAAGAAAAAAAGGAATTCTCAAATTTTATTATTTAAATATATTCTGCGATTGATTTTTTTTCTTATTTTGCGCAGTTGTCAGCAATTTTTGAGTTTTTAAATATAGGCTCAGCTGTTACTAAATAGTTGCTCAGGTGATACTAAATTTCAGAGCCCCCTACCGGTGAGTAGTGTGAGTTTGATTTCCTATCTCTATAATTAATAGTCTCTGACCACAATATTTGCTCAACCTTCATTTTAACACACACCGTCAATATGTTGCCACAACTTGGAAAGTTGCGCCAAAATATTGCAAATGCATAGATCACTTATTTATATTTTTTTTTTCATAAAAATAAAATTTAATATTATAAATATTTTTAACAGTTTGTTTTATTTTCTTCCTCTTTCTTTTTTTGTTGTTTTCTTTTTTAATCTCTTATTTTATTCAATTTAATCTATATATCTTCTGACTATAAAAACTCCTCCTCTGCCTGACGATGTTCGATGTATCATCTACTTGTATGTGAATTATTCTGAAACAAATGTTTAATATGTAATCCTATACTATTTGGAATCTTGGTGTTTAACTTTTCGTTTCTCAATTCGAATGATCGTTCGTTAAATTTTGTTGTCAATTATATTAATTTAAATGAATTTGAAACATCTATAATAGCATATTAGTGGTGGCGGTGGAGAAAAGAAAGATGAGGCTGAAAATACAATTGATACAATTCCAAATCGTATTTAGAATCTTACCTGATTTAAATTCTCGTTTTGTTATTTATTGTGTATAAAATGCCGCTAAAACTATTGGATCTTTCAACATAACTATGTAAACCATTTTATTAAAATAAAACTAATCTTCATATTTGAAATTTACTGTAAATATATTCAAATCGATGAATGAGATGACCAATGTTTGTGGAATGGATGATGTTTATTGAATTAATTTCTTCATACGTTGTCGTCGCCATCTTTTTAAAGGAAATAAAAATCTACACATACCTACATACATATATTAATTATTATAAATACATACTTTATAGTATTCAAAATAAGTACTATTTTTTATTTAATAAATTAGAAAGAAAATATATTTAAAGCTATTACGATGTAGGATTTTTTGAAAATTTTTTCAAGGAGTTTTATTTGAAAATTTTAAATTGTTTGTTTGTATTTTATTTAAATAGAACTTGAAAAAGTACTTAAAAACACAATATCATAACACAATAATTGACCCTTAAATTCATGAATATAATAAAAGTTAAATATTTTACACTCAAAAAAGTTTGTCGGTAGAATCGACTGAAAATGACAGTTAAAATAAAGGTGTATATTAGGGAGGGTCAATTTGTATGGTGGCAAAAATAATAAAAAATCGTAGGGGGGAAATGATTCTACGAAGAATTCTAAGCAACTTTGCCCTAGAAACCATAGGTCTTAAATGGATTTCGAGCTTAAGGAAATTCAGAAATATGTTGTGAGTAGTGCTTCTCTGCAATGTTTAAATAAAATTTGCGTTAATATGGAAGTAATAGCGGGCGAAGCCCGCTACGTTGTTAGCGTGCCTTAAAGTTTAGAATTAAATTTCTTTTAGATAAAATAAAACACAATATTTATTGTTAAGGTAAAATAATTGTTAAGGTAAATTTATTGTAATGTTTAAGTACAAACACTATTTTTTGCCTCTTCATTTTTATATAAATAAATCATTTAGTATACCAACACGTGAGTATGTAACAACTAATTGTCTGTTGTTGAAGCCATCGGCGTAGATAGGTCGTATTCGTGGTTGGTTTTTTTAAATTCGCTTTTTTTATTTAAAGTACAGTTTTTATAATAAAAGCATGGATGGTAACCGAGACTATGGGGTTATCGGTAAGGGTAACGCTATTTTAGATTATTTCGGTAACGGTATTTTAAGGGTACTGCTATTTCATTTATATCGGTATCGGTATTTTAAGGATAACGATTTTTTAATTATTTCGGTAACGGTATTTTAAGGATAACGGTTTTTTGATTATTTCGGTAACGGTATTTTAAAGTTAGCGGTATTTCGGTAACGGTATTTTAAGGATATTAGTAGTCAGTTTTTTCGATGCATCCCTCAATTTTTTTACGAAAAACAAACGAGATTAAAAACAGAACCAATTTACCAACTTAATGTACGAAAAATACTCAATAATCCAGAGCAACTGCCAAAAACAGAAAATTAAAAATATCGTTAACGGTATTTTACGGGTAACGGTATTTCATTTATATCGGTAAGGGTATTTTAAGGGTATCGATATTCAATTTATTTCGGTATCGGTATTTTAAGGGTAACGGTATTTCAAAGATAGCGGTATTTTGGTTATTTCGGTAACGGTATTTTAGGGGTAACGGTAGTCAGTTGAAAGGGTTTTGAATCGATAACGGTATTACGGGTATTGCCTGCCAACCCTGAATAAAAGCCTTCACCCAACCACCACAAATAAATAATTCTGATACAACTATGGGTTTAAAACAGTGGTCGGCAGAAAGAGAGAATGTGCATGTATTGCTTACTTTAACACTGTGAGAAATTAGTTTAGAATTTTTAAATTTATATTTGTATATTACGAAAATAAATTAATGAAGAAATGAATGAATGCATGAATGAATGAGTGCATGAATGAAAGAAATAAAAATAATTTATAATAAATTTTATTAAACATATTATTTAAAAAATATTTACTTTTTGTATATAAATTATTTATTCTTAAAAATGTATTCCATTAGTTAGTAAATTTAAATGAATGAATTAAAGTAATAAAAATAATTCATAATAAATTTCCTGATCAAATTTTAAGAGTGTACTATTTTTCTATAATTTCTTAAACAAAGCGATATCAATCTGCTTTGTTGAAATCTACCATGCTACTAAATGGAGTATTTTGATTTTTTATGCTCTTAGTTGAGAGTTTTGTTGCCATTCGTGTTGTGTACGTGTGAAAAGCCGATTATGATCGGCTACTTGTGGCTATGGGTGCTGACCACTGGTTTAAAATAAATAAATATTTGATCACTTTTTCTCATGAAAGTGGATTGTTAGTAATCCATTACAAATTGCAATATACGTGTGTATGTCAAGATAATTTGGTAAAGTGCGAACTTAGGTAGATAGACCCGTAAGTAGTCTTGTTCATTTGTGTTTTGAATGAAAATAAATAACGTAAAGCAGGGTTGGCAAGCGACTTATAATATTAAAGATAGCGGGCAAAGCCCGCTACGTTGTTAGCGTGGCTTTAAGTTTTTTTAATTCCAGTTTATGTAAAGGTAGATCTGGAAATTCAAGTAAATTCACAAATTCAGTAGGAAAATTTACTGCATCGGTTTCTTCCACCGGTGCTTCGTTACCTGCAGTTTAAATATCAGACTATATAAGTTCCATTCTTTTTCTAAGGTTTTTTCTCTTTTAGAAAATTTGTTTAACTCTTTGGAGAGTATGTGTCAATAATACATAAGTTTCATATTCCGTGTTTCAACAGGTAATTAAAAGGGGTTCTTCACCCCTTTTTGTTCCTCCCAGTAAAAATCCCAAATATATAATCTTGCCTCAATCGCATGCGAAATTTCAAGTACCAAACTCCGGCAGTTTGAGTCATTCAAAGTCCATTTCCCCCAGTTATCTAATGTTTCAGTTTCACTCATTCCCCATTCCATTTTGTTTAACAATTTTAGTGTTCCAGTGCAACTTCTTCCAAGATTCCATTTGGTTCACCATTCCATTGCATTTCGTTCCCATTGTCTGTTATTCCAATTCCACTCGTTCCCCGTTTCATTCCATTTCGTTCCTACGTTGGAGAACGAACCCAAATACCGAATTTAAGCTCCCTAGTTCCAGCAGTTTGGCCAAGCCGTTAAGAGGGAGACTTTTCCTGTTTTTGACCCTACCTGTGGAAATTTCCAAAAATCTCATCTTAGCGGATGTCTACAATAGAGGAGGAATTTTAGTACCAAATTTGAACTTCCTACCTCAAGCGGTTTGGGCAGGCCTTTAAGGGGCACTTTTCGCTTCATTAATCCCCATTTTGGCAATGTCCCTGTCCAAAATTCCAAAAAGCACCTTCCCGATTAGTGAGCCCATACCCCAAGGAACACATGTTTTACATTACAGGTTTCTAGCCAACTTTTACTATTTGTGCCCCTCTCGGTAGGAATTTACGAAAATCCATCAACAGGGAATTTCAGCATCCTAGTTCCAGCAGTTTGAGCAGGCTGTCAAGGGGGATACTTTTTCTTTTTTTGTCCCTCCCGGTTGGAATTAGGCTGGAAGAGCCTAAGTACCGAATTTCAGCTTCCTAGTTCCAGCAGTTTGGACAGGTCGTTAAGGGGCCACTTTCCCTTTTTGAGCCCCCATTTTATAACTACCCTATCCAAAATTCAAAAAAGTATCTTTCTAATAAGTTAGCACATACTCCAGGGACCTACGTTTTAAATTTCAGGTTTCTAGCCGAAGGGGTTTTTACAGGCCACCAAGGGGATGCTTTTCTTCTTTTTGCCCCTGCCTTTAGGAATTTACAAAAATTCCATCTTCGCGGCTGTCTACGATGGATGAGGAACATTCATACCAAATTTCAACTTCATTGTCTCAGCGGTTTGGGCAGGCCGTTATTGGGGACATTTTTCCCTTTCAACCCCCATTTTTACTATGTTCCTGTTGCCAAAAGGGATTGGGCAGGCCGTCAATGAGGGACTTTTCCCCTTATTTCCCCTCCGGATAAGAACTTCAAAAATTCCGTCTAAGCGGATACAGAAGGAGGAACTCACATAACGAATTTCAACTACATAGTTTCAGCAATTTGGGCAGGCCGTCAAGGGATAAACATCCCCCTTTTGGAATATCCTGTAGGGATTTCCTAAAATCCAAACTTAGTCGATGTCTACGACAGTGGAGGAACCTTTATACCAAATTTCAACTTCTTACCTCCAGTGGTTTGGGCAGGCAGTTAAGGGGGCCACTTTTCCAATTTGTGAGACCGTCTATGGGGAGACTTTCCCCTTTTTGCCCGTTCCGGTAGGAATTTCCAAAAATCCCGTCTTAGCGGACGTCTATGCCGAATATCAAGAAACCTTGTTTTAGTGGAGATATCGTGGGGGGAGAAAAAAGTACTTTTTGTGAAATTATATTTTTTTTAAATGGTATTTTTTTAAATGGTACTTTTTGGAAAAAGCGAAATTTTTTGGAAAAAGATACTTTTTTTTTACAAAGTACTTTATTGGAAGAAGGTACTTTTTTTGAAAAGGGTATTTTTTTTGGAAAAAAGTATTTTTTTGGAAAAAAAAGTATTTTTTGGAAAAAGGTATTTTGTTGGAAAAAATATTTTTTTGGAAAAGGTAAATTTTTTTAGAAAAGGTACTTTTTTTTGGAAAAAGGTACTTTTTTGGAAAAAGGTACTTTTTTTGGAAAAAGGTATTTTTTTTTGGAAAAAAGTACATCTTGAAAAAGTTACTTTTTTCTGATAAAGGTACTTTTTTCTGAAAAAGGTACTTTTTTTTGGAAAATATAAAAATTAGTCATTATCACAGGTTAAGGAAAAAGTGGTGGAGTTAAAAAAACCTTTTAAAATTAAAAAAAAGAAAAAAGAATGTATATATACATTAAGATTAAGCACAATCAGTACTTTAATAGACTCTTTTTGGGTATTTGTTAAAGTAGATTTCTTATGATTTCAAAGTTAGACAGCATGCATCGTTCATTAAATGACATGTTCAAACCCTGTATGAAGTTGTTAACAGTTTTATGGCCAAAACGATTACACTATGCGACATTCAAAATCGGGATGGGATGAAACCAACGGGAAATGTTATATCGGTCAAAAACAAGTTATACGTGTCCCGGCGTTTCGCTGGGTCACGTATAATTTTTTTGAATAATTTTTTCGAAAATTTTGTCCAATAATTTTAAAATACTGATTGGACGATAGCTAGTTGGTAGATGTGGATCCTTGTCCTTCTTTGGTACAGGAATAGCTTTTTTAAATATTGAGGGAAAGTAGCCATGACTAAGACAGCAATTAAAAACATTTGCAAGAACTTCAAAAATTAAATCGGGCATGTTTTTCAAAATGATGCTATTGATGCCATCCAAACCTGGGGCTTTGTTATTTTTAAGAGCAACTACACTAAGAGAATTATCATTACTTCAGTAATGAATTGCTTCATAGTTTCAATGAAAATTGTCACTGGAACTCGTCCATTGAAACTTTTCATAGAATCTATGAAACAGGTTTCATTAAAGTCAATGTTTATGAAAAGTTCATAAAATTAATGAAACTCTTCATAAAATTAATAGGCCACTCGTCCAATGAATAAATCATTCAGCCAATGAAGAGCTTCATAAAATTTATGAAGCTATTTCATTTACTATTATTTATTATAGTTGGTTGTTGTCGTTGGTAAGCTGGAGTGGATAAATAAAAAGTACTTAGCAAATGCAAAAGGCGTAATAAAATCGTAGCATATTTTACGGATGTACAAAATATATCTAAAGAAAGAATTCATTAAATAAAAAAGGGTCATAAAAAATTTCGAAAAAATTAATATGATTTATAAAAAAATTTCATAGTCCAAAATTAATAATAAAAAATTAATTTAAAAAAAATAAAAATTATAAAAGATTATTCTCTCAGGAAATGACGATATTTTATAAAAAAATTAAAAAAAAGTAAATACTATTGAACAATTTCATATATATAAAGAACATATTCATTAAATTTATGGAGATCGAATTTATGAAATTCAATGAATTTTTTTAATGAAATTACGAAATTTTATGAAAGAAAAGTTATGAAAAATTTCATAATATTATTTAAATATTATATACATAATGAAATTCTTCATTGGTTCTATGAAAAAAATTCTATGAAATTATATCATTAATATCATGAAGGATAATTCTCTCAGTGTACATATGCTTTTATCTCTTCAATATCTGTTAATGTATTTTGTTCCACATTGAAATCATTATTGACATTTAAATTTTGAATGTAGCTATTTACTCTCCCATCCAATGGTGAGGTGTAGTTCAATGTTAGGGTATGAGATTTTTCAAACACATCTGCTATTGCATTTGCCTTAGAATCATTAGTTTTTAAAATTTCTCCATTTATAGTTAAATCAACAAGAGGAGAGCGATTTCCTTTTATAGCTTTTGAGATTTTCCAGAATTTTTTTGACCCAGTTGGAAGATTGGAAATAAATTTCGACCATTCTTAATTCCTGTCTTTATTAAGGTGAAAGCTAATTAAATTATTTAGTTGGTTTATTATCGATTTGAATTGAGATTTTCTATTATCGTTACATCGTTGAAGTTTACGTCTGAATTTATTCCTTTGACTGATCAAGTATTTACTTAGATCAGAAATTTCTCTTTGCCATTCATTTTTATTGCCGATTGGTATATTTTCAAAGGCATTTTGGATAATATTAGTAAGAATTTCTAAAACCGAATCGACATTACCCAGATTAATTTCTTGCGTCATAAGGTGTTGAATTGTCAATTCATTATTGACCAATGATTTTAAGGCAGTCCAATCAATTTGATAATATGTCTGTTCCCATACTTTACCGAAGTTACCCAAACTAACCCAAAGGCGTTCCCATACTAAGATAGATATTTTACTATCACTCTATATGCCTTTACGTTTTTTGCCATTACTCTTACCTGACTGGATTTGTACGAATAATCTTCAAGGTTTACTATTTTTGAAAAGTTATTCATCATCGCTCTTATATCTGAAACATTTGGAATAATTATTGGATGCGGTTTTTCTTCAGACAGCTCTTTGTTAGCATTATCGTTAATATAATTATCATCATCATTATTGTCTACATCAAGTGCAGCAAACATGTTGTTGCTAGTAGGTACTTGGTATATCATCATTAGGGCAAGGAATTTCATGCACTTAAAAATGAAAAATATGCGCCTAAAATATGCGGTTAAAAAAGAAAAATATGCACTAAAAACTATAATTTTTGCAAAAATAATGCACTTTAAAACTTAAAAATTTGTATTTGTATTTGTATTTATTTATTTTGGCTTTCTAATACAACAAGACATAATATCTTATAAATGACAGCATTAGAATCAGACAAGTTATACAGTAATAATAAATTAGATTGTGGTTTAAAGAATTAAAAAATAAAAAAATAAAAATAAAAAAAATTAAAAAAAAATATAAAATAAAAATAAATATAAAAATATATGTATAAAAAAATAATAAAATAAAAAAAACAGTTATTAAATAAAAAAATTGATTTACATAATAATAATACAAGAAATGCAAATGAAAATCAAATGAAATAAAAAAAAAAGATTTATGAAAAATATTCGACAAGTAATTTTCGCAATCTTATTGCGTTGAGTGTGGTCTGCAAATTATTTGGAAGTTGGTTCCAGAGATGTATGGTGAATATAAAAAACTGACATTCGGAAGCATGGTCACGATGACGAAATTGGGTTATGCCCTTGCCTCTTGGAGATATAAAGAATTGTAAACGATCGTAAATATATTTTGGCTCCTTTGTAATAATGATTTTATGAATGAAAATAACGTTTCTGAACTTAAGATAGTCGAAAAAAGACATATTGAATAAACGGGTGGAATACTGGGATATATGATCAAATCTTTTTAAACTATAAATGTAACGGATTATGTTATTGTAGGTTATGGTAAGTTTTCTCATATCATTGGAGTTGCAACCAGTGAAAATTTCCGATGAATATAAGAGTGTTGGTAGAACATATGTTTTTGCAAGCAATATTCTAACTTTCAAGGGGGTAAAGTGTTGAGTGGCCCGTAGATTTCGCAGCATACTATATGTTCTACCACTGGCCTGGTTAATATCATCTGACCATGTTAACGTGTTATTAAATGTAACTCCTAAATTTTTAGCCGTGTCTACAATATCAATTTTTGAACCACCAAGAAAAATATTTATTTCACCATCAATTTGTAAGTGTTTTTTCTTTATTATTAAGCATTTTGATTTATTTGGATTGAGACGCAATCCATTTGCTGAAGCCCATGTAAATATTTTTCCCAGATCATGATTTAATTCTTGGGTTTTAGAAGTTATCAACTCCTTGGAGCAACTAAGATAAAGCTGAACGTCATCAGCATACATTTGTATATTTGAATAATTAAGTTGTTGCGGAAGATCATTAGAATATAAAGAGTACAACAGCGGTCCGAGGATGGAACCCTGCGGAACACCTCTTGATACTTCTAAGGGACGTGAAATAGATTTGCCACAAATAACAGATTGAGATCTATTTGAAAGGTACGAGGACATCAACTTAACAGCTAACGAAGAAAAATTGAAACATTTTGATAGTTTCGGGCACAAGATCGAATGGTGCACTGTATCAAAAGCCTTAGAGTGGTCCAATAATACCAAAAACGATAATCTATTCTCATCCAAGTTACTTCGAATATGCTCTATTACGTCGGTTAGTGCTGTAATACAACTACGTTGCGATCTAAATCCTGACTGACGATCAGTTAGTAGATTGTTTTCATTAACATACTTATATATTTGCCTGTGCAATAAATGTTCAAAAACTTTAGAAAAATAAGGAAGAATTGCGATCGGACGATATTCATTTCATGCCTTTGGCACCGGAACAATTTTGGCATGTTTCCACTGCATTGGAAAAATATTGGTCGTAATTATTGAATTAAAAAGATATGTAACAAATCGAATTATCCATGGTAAGATCATTTTGACAAATTTGGGGTTTATGTCATCGAGGCCTATTGCATCTGATTTCACTGCCATAAAACCTTCAACAACATCAACTACATTTAGGCAGTGGAAATTAAATTCAGTAGTGTCACAAGGTAAAAGATGGTCGTAAAACTCAGATTGAACCGTTGGCATAGAAATATTGATAAAATTCTTATTAAGCAAATCGACATTATCAACCATTGCTTGACCAACTGTCTTACCAATACTAATACCACGTACTTGCTTCCAAGTTTTCTTACTGTCAACTGCTGCATTAAATTTATCAAAATAATAAGCTGATTTATCGTGTTTAATTTTCGAAACAACAGACTTCCTAGCCATACGATATTCATTTTCTAATTCCGGTGTTCTATAACGTTTCCACCTATGGTACATCCTCGTATCTCGGTATTCTATTAACAGTTTAGTTGCATCCGTAAACCATGGCTTTGCCCTCTTTCTAATTGTCATATTTTTAATTGGAACATGATTGTTATAAGTTTCCAATATTGAAGTATTTAAAAAATTGAGTTGCTCATCAACCGTTGGTAAGTAAAAGATTTGATTCCACATGATGTTCCCAAGATCTCGCGTCAAATCAAAAGTATTAATATTATTGAAGTCACGAAAACTGTACGTTTCAACATGATTTGTTACTGCAAAATTATAAGAAATAAAATTAAATCATGTTTGGAGAACGAAGGAATAGCTAACTGTTCATAATGTAACACTTTTTGCCCATTGCTTACAAAAAATAAATCAAGTAATGTGCTATTTGTGGATGAAAAATGTGTAGGACGTGAAGTATTGACAGCAGATAAGTTAAAAGCCGACATTATATTGGTAAGATTTTCATTTACGAGTAGGTTACAATTAAAATCTCCAGTAATAACTACTTCAGAGTATGTTACTGAAAAAAGTTCCAATTTCTCAATGAGAGCATCAAATTTTATATTTCTATTTGGCCTATAAACACACCCAAGCAGCATTTTATCACCGTGATAATTTATATCAATGAAGACACACTCAATATCATTAGGTTCATTATACGAACAAACTAGTTTACATGAAATATTATTTCTTATATATATTGCAACACCTCCAGCATTGTTAATTCTATCAGATCGAAAGATACGATAACCATCTAGTTTGTAAATGTTTGTCACATATTTCTGGTATAAACCATGTTTCTAAAACGCATATTACATCAATACCAGAAAATTCCAGCAGAAAACGAAATTCATCAATTGTTGGCAATAAACTTTGTGCATTTATATGACAAATATTAAAACCCTGTTGCTGTTTAGCTAAAATACGAATCATGTTAAAATTTCCATCTCTAGAACCAAGTTGATCAAGCGATAAATTTGTCATCTTTATAATATATCGCAACGCAATAAGATTTTGAGGAACATAATAAAAAAATTAAAAATTTGAAATTTAAATGATAAAATAAATAATTTATATGACTTATATGACATTTTATGTTATATATTTAAGTTAGTTATTTTGCAAACAGACACAGAACTCGAAGATTTCCCATAGGTCAATAAAGTTTTAAAAATGTTTATTTTGATTGAATCAAAATATGAAAACGTATCAATTTTTTTACAAAATAAAAAATGCTACTAAAAATGAAAAATATGAACAAATATGCATTAAAAAGCACAAAATATGCATTAAAAAGCCACCAAATATGCATTTAAAGTCGAAATATGCAAAAACATGCATTTATGTCAAAATATGCAACTACAAATCGATGCCAGTTTGTTCTAAATTTGATGATTCGGATAAATGTTTGGTCCATATTAGTTTTGGACTATCGAGAAATAACATGCATTTGCATGGAATTCCTTGCCCTAATCATCATTAGCTGTATTTTCGTTCATACCTATCAACGTTAAGTATTTATAGAAAATCTTCGTTAAACTGATTGGAGTATCAAATTTTTTTAAATAGTGAGTGTTTATGATAGTTCCGGTATAATCGAACGTACGTCAGTAAAACTTTTTAGGTAGTAACGCGAAGAAGTTAAGCTAGGTGTGAAAATGTATAAACGTTGAGTTTTCAACGTTGATAATTATCCACGTTGTAAGTTAACGTGCATACGAAAAGTAAGATGTTAGTTTTCGTCTAAAAAACGTTTTTATGCACTTTGTGCTTTTTTAAAAGTTAACGGATATAGTTAAGTCGAAAATACAGCTATTGTTGGTCGTTTTTTTTATTTTGATTGCATGCTTAACTAATCCTGGTGATCGATTTTGTCGTCGTTTCGTTGTTTTGTTTTCAGCGACTGTCTACCCGACAATAGCTCTGTTCCACGTACGTTACCGCGGGTACCCGCGGGAACCCAATCTTACCAAAAAGCGTTTCTATTGTTAAAAATTGGGTAAATGAGAGCATTGATGAGAGAATAATTTGTTTCTCTTTTTACCAGAAGTTACCCGTACTTTTTTTGTGGGTAAAATGGTAAAACTGTCAAATCACTAGTTTTTTATAAATCAGCTGTTTTAAATTTGTAAAAATAATTAAAATATTAACAAAACTTGTAAACAATAATTAATATCGTTAACAAATACCACGTTATAACATTTTTTCTTTATTCCCTTCGATATTTTATTCTTAAAAATAGAGTTTGTTTATATGAATAACTTTGACGTTAATTTTTGGGCTTGAAATGTGGTTTTGTGCGTTCCAGGTATTGTGAGCAATTTTACCATTTGTTGAGATAATTATTTGTTTACTCTCATTTTACCAGACTTTACCCAGAACTACGTGGAACAAACCCAATATCGCTTGCTTCAGTAGACTCGCTGCTACCACTGTTGGTAAAAGTGGCACAAAAGTGCCATTTGTGGCACTATTGAATGTTCAATGGCACTTTGGCACTCTTCATAGAATTTTGGCACTTTTTAAGAAAATTTCTATATAATTTGATAAAAGGTCGATATCGCTGGTTTTTCATTAAAAGAGACGTCTATTTAGAACGGGTAGCAAAATTAAAAAACAAACGCCACACTAAAAATTTCTACAATTTTCTGGACCACCTTCCAGTTCTTTGGGGACAATTTAATCATTATTTTGATCTTTAAAAATAAAAGCAATGGGGATGAAATTAGAAAAACTTTAATTGATTCTATTGTATTGTCCGTCACTGGAATTTTTCAAAAATTTGTTATGGTATTCTAGTTTTTTTATGACAAGCAAAAGTTTTAAAAATTTCACCATATAATAAGTGTGTTTGGGTACCCAAAAATTTGTACAAATTTGTACAAGTTTTTACTGGAAGGTGTTTGTTTACACAATTACTCAGTAAGGAGAGAGGAAAAATAGAGAGTAAAGTGACAGTTCAATACCAGAGAACTTACAAGTTTTTACTGGATGAATTTTTGCTAGTAAGAATTTGTAAGAAAAAAAACATATGGTTGAAACATATGATTGAAGAAACAAAACATTTGTCTAAAAAATGTAAAAACAAAAAATATTTAAATATAAGCTTATTTACGATGGAAGATGTAAGTAACTGATCATTTTATTAGGTTTTATTTATTAATCCAATAATTTGAATAGGTTTATTCGCAATCAGCTATTTTAATAACTGTTGTGAATTTAGCTATTTTTTCGACAAATCTAGCGATATTTCAACTCGTTAAGCGGGTAAAATATAATTTAGCTATTAGCGAGAAAACTAGCGATTTTTCTTTTTAACAGTCTTGACATTTTCTTAGCATTTTTTTACATTTATTTCCTTGACAGAATTTTTGAATCATTATTATTGAGCGATTTATCGCTAAATTTTTATGAAAAACTTAAAAGTTCGAAAAGTTTGGCGATGTATTGATAATTTTTTAAGAAGATTTTAAGAAGTTTGAAAAATATATGTAGCTATTTTTGTGAAATTTTTCAATTGAACCTGAAAAGTTCGTGAAATTTATCGATTTATCGCTTTTTTGAGTTTTTTATAATTTAGATATTTTCTAGTGATTTTTTTGTTTGATTTAGCGATATTTTTAGGAAAGAAGTTGGCAGCAGTATTTTACTAATTCTTACAATTTTTCTGTTTGCGTACATTTTTAGATATTTTTCTTTTTGAGAGTAAATTTTACCTTACTCTCTGTAAATTTGCTACTGAGTAATTTTTACTGGACTTTACTGGAAAAGTAAGCAAACACACCTAATGGTGAAAGCTTTTTCTGCCAAAAATAAAATAAAATGATCAAAAACTGTAATTTGTGAAAAATTACGATTTTTTCGATAATTTTATGAAATCTTAAATGGAATGAAAACTTAAAAAAAATTTCCAGGAACCACAGAACACGAGAGAACTAGTTCTAAGCACTTGGAGTTTCCTTTAAATTTTAGCATCAAGTGTTTTGAGCTTATTCCTAACAACTTTAGCCCCAAAAATCCCATGTTACTACGTAATCTTTTGGAGGAATTTGCAGGAATTTTAGAATCGGTAAAAGGTTCGATGCATCTTAAAATAATATCTCAAAATATGAATGAGGTATTTCGTATTATATTTCTGTGAAATAAAAAATATAAAATTCTTCAAAAGAAAATAAAACCTAAATTTTAAATTGTTGACGAATGAAAATATATGTGCTTTTTATTACATGACAATTTTGTCAAGGTTTTGCTGTGACAATTTTTCTTAGAATACCAAAATTATAATAATTTCCATTCACACCAGTTTTGTGACAATTTTGTTATTGTTATAAAGTTTATAATAAGGGTGTAAATGTATAAATATTTGAAATAAAAGCTGAACATATTTTTTGAAACATTTGCATTTTGCTAAATTTTTTTTTTGGCACTTTTAAAGCTTTTTGGCACTTTTTTGGCATCATTTAGGCACCAAACGAAAATTCTCAAATACCATCACTGGCTGCTACTATCCATTTTGCTGTAAAGCTGCCTACACACTAGGGAACATACTTAAAAAAAGAGAGCATTTTTTGTGAATGTGTGAGTGCGTTTGTGTGTGTGTGCGTGTTGAGAGCGTGCATTTCGTGTTTACAAAATTTTTTGATATTTTTTGTTCCCTCAACCATGTTCCCTAGTGTGTAGGCAGCTTAACAGCAGAGGATTAGTATAGCAGAATATTAATCCCTTTGTTTACTACTGAATAATAAGTAATAATTTGTTGTTGATTTCAATATACAATGCAGTGTTGCCAACAAATTTTCAAAATAAATGGCTAGATCAGACCCAAAAATCGCTAGAAAATCTTTAGATTATAAACAGTGTAAATATTTAGCGATTTTATCGCTAGATTGTTGAAAAATGGTACTTAAAGCAGTTTTTACTCAAAAATTTCTTTAATATGTTAATAAGAAGTGTTATAAACTTTTAAATAATGAAAAATTTTACGATTAATCTTCAAATAATGAGTCCTGATTTTCATTGAATTAATCTTAGTATTGCAAATACACAATAGAGGGCGTTGTACGATGAAAAAGTGCATACCCATATTTTATCGAAATGTGTATTTTTAGAGTTTTTTTTACTAAAATCGTTTAAGATGTTGTGTTTTATAATAAAGGAATATCAATGTGCGAGTTTTATAATATTTTTCATCATAAAACCGAGTTTTAAAAATTATATTACAGCTGATAAAAAAATCTCTAGATTTTTGGCTAATAGCTACAGGACAATTTTTCCCGCTAGGGGCGAAAAAAAATCGCTAGATCTGACGAGAAAATCTCCGTTATGGCAACACAATGATACAATGTATTAAAAAAAAGTTTTTTCTGAAAACAATAACAAATGTTATTGCTTTTAATTTTAAATAGAATTATAGAAAAGAGATCACAATTAACGTCCGCACTTTATCACGGTCAGAAAATCACTCGCAAAAAAATATATATAAAATCAATTTATATAAGATTTGTTATTGGTTCACGTGTGGTTTGTTTCATGTTCGCACAGATCCATGGCTAGTCAAGACTATTATCTAACAAATGGTCCTAAATATTTAATATAACATACAAGTTTTATTTAATAAATTATAAACATACCCTTTTAGTACCAAGTCCTTTTCGTTGAAACATACCCAAGACACATTTTTACGGACTCTCCGGCATGTACGGAATCATGAATCCGGCTTTTACGGTATATTTACGGTCCGTAATACACGTATCCGTCAAAGCTTGTACGTATACGGAACATTAACGGACCGTTTACTCGGATTTTCGAACACAATACGTTTTAACTCCGTTTCCGTACCGTAAAATACGGACTTAATTGATTTTAATTTGTGTTCAAAATAAAACCAATTAAATTGTTTAAAAAACTGAAGGTCAACCCTTTAGTTTGGAAAAAATACTTTTCTGGCGATTAGTGGCGGTAGCTGGAATAGGTCTAACACATCATCGATTAAATAACTTCAAGATGGTAAGATTAATCAAATTTACTGCGTATTTTCAATAGTGTGTGTAAGATGGTTTGTTTTTGTAACAAAAGCTCTGTTCCACGTACGGCTATCCAATTTTTCCAAAATTGTGTGTAAATTGTTGTTGTTTCGAGTAATTTGGGAACCCGCAGTAACGACCTGGAACAGATCTAAAGTTTGCGAATTTTAGTCGTATGCAAAACTCCATCGTAAATACAATAAATTATACCATAACTAATTTTTTTCTTTTGTATGTATACTTTTCTGTGTAGATGATGATTGAGAGGTAAACTGATGTACTAAATATAGTGTAAATTGTAATAATATCGTTATTAATAAATATATTAAAAAGCAAAAAATTATTACTCAAAATTAGTCAATTTAGATAGATATACAAGTCTGCTTTTGGTCAGGAGTCACTCCGTTTATACACGATATAACGGTCCGTAAATGGTCCGTCATTGACGGATGTTCAACGGACTTGCCTTTTTTTTACACGACGCAACGGTCCGTCAATGACGGACATTCAACGGGCTTGTCAGTTTTTTTACACGACATAACGGTCCGCAAACGGTCCGTCATTGACGGACTTTCAACGGATTCGAATCAGTTTCGATGTTCCTTAAAATCCGTTTTCTGGTCCGTATACGGATCCAGAAAACGGTACGTAAACAGAGTTGGATTCCGTTTATGACGGACCGAAAACGGTACGATTTGTTTGTTGGGTAGTGATACATTTGTTGTTGTTGTTTTTAAAAACTTTTTGTTTTGTATGATTGACAAATAAAAACATACAAATATAATTCAAAAACAAAAAATTTAAAAAATCAAAGGAAAATATAGAAAAAATGTATTTAAAAACAAAACAAAGAAAACATCGTTCAGCAGAGAAAGTAATCACAAAGCGCTACAAGTCACCGGTATCAGTTTAAGGAGTCAAACAAATTTGACTCTGGAGTGGAATAAAAAAAGATAGCCAAATACAAAAATGTATTAGTAAGAAAGAGAAAACAACTAAATTTGCTACAGATTGGAGTACTCCATCATTGTAAACGCACCTTTATAATACTTTTTAATTTTGCCCATTTTTAGCATTTTTAAATATTGACATAACTCATTTTTCAAAATAAGAAAGCTTTTTTATTTCTTTCTTATGCTATGTGTATAGCGACTGTGTATATCATTAAAGAGTAGTTTACATTATAGGATTGAGTGCTAGGATCTGTCAAAAAAACCATGTACTTAAGATTTTTTTTTGGCAGTCATACGATTATTTTGGCAGTCATAAGATTTCTTATCGGATTTCTCATTTTTAGACTTCTTTCAAAAACTCATTCTCTCTCATAAGATTTGCAAACACAAACTCATATCTGTTGAGTTAGCTCTCTCACATTTCCAGTCTTTAAGATTTTAATTAGGATTATATTCCCAGTGTTATGACTTATTTTACTTAAAATCATATGACTCAATCCTATAATATAAACGGCTCTTAACAAAAACATTAAAAGTTGGGATTTCCCGTTTTGGATTTTATGAAAAGCTGAACAAAAGGTAAGTGCAACAAAATATGTCCGCTCGATTAATTGAAATAAAATTTGTCTTAATTTTTAAAGGTATTTCTTAAAAGAAATGGATAAACCAAGAAACAAAAATGGTAATTTTAGATCCCGTAGAAAATGGTGAAAGATATGCTGCAATTGGAAACTATTTTAAACCTGAAGAATCCTCAATAAGAGCAATTAAAATGAATTAGTCTCAACAAACTAATTTCTTTCCCTTTTTGCTTAATTTTATAAAATTTACACTTTTATTTATGCAAACAAATTTACTAAATTATTTTTATCAATATAACGGTAAATTTACAAAAAAAATTTAACAGTTGGGTGCACTGTTTCAACAATTGTTTTTTTTTGTGGGTAGTATGTATACTTTTCTGTGTCATGAAAAGGTACTTTTGCTAGTTTAGACAAGGTAAGAAGCAAATTAAATTTTTTTCATACTTAATGTTTTAAATGAATATGAATACTTTGCATTTTTTTTTCGGAAATGCAATTATATTTCATAAAACTGGATTTTCTAGGGGGTATATATTAGAGATGAGCGATCCGGTGATTTTTGAATAACGCTGCTACCAGTGATCGTGATTTTCAAATCACCGTTCTTTTAAACAGTGACCGTGATCACGGCTTTGTAATAGAGATGGGCGATCCGGCGATTTTTCAGTAACATTGTTCTCAGTGAATGTGATTTGCAAATCGTTTTACTTTTAAACTGTGATCGTAATCACGGTTTTTCTATGGAAAAGACTGCGATTTTCTGATAAATAAACGAAATAATAGGTCCATTCGATTACTGGATAATTTGTACAAACTTGTACAAATTTTTACTGGATGGCGTTCGTTAACACAAATACTCAGTAAACAGAAAGAAAAAAGAGAGAATAAAGTGACAGTTCTATGATGAGAGTTTCTAAGTCTTCTTCTTTTTCTTGCAAATTTTTACTGGATAAATTTTTGCCAGTAAGAATTTGCAAGCAGAAAAAAACATATGTTTCGAAAACATATGTTTGTTTATTGTAAAAAAATAAAATTATTTTCCAATTATATTATTTTTTGGAAATGCAAAGCAGTAAAACTTTCAAAATAAATTATGGAAAAGATAAGAAAACCTTCTAAAAATTGTCTGCTTAAGATTTAACATCAATAATTCTATTCTTCCATAGCGACCAGTTAAAATTTATTTGTATATTTGGTGTTGTAATCAGCTGTGTCTACAAACTTGCAAATTGTTGCAAATTTTCTGTTCGCGTACATGTTTGGGAAAATTTTATTTTGAGAGTAAATCTTATCTTACTCTCTGTAAGTTTGTACTGAGTAATTCTTACTGGACTTGACTGAGAAAAGTAATCGAATGGACCTAATATTTATGGAGAGTTTTTAAGATGTCAGTTAAACTTGGTTTAGTTAAACCGAAAACGAATTTTGTCAGCCATTTCAAAGTTTATTAACAAAAATTTGCCGGAAAAACTTTTTCTTGAGTATAATTTATTTCTTTATTGAAATAAAACAAAATAAATCACATTTTAAAAGCAGTATTCCAGTTACAAACTGCGTTAAACTAAGTTTAAAGATAATCCACTTCCTAAAAACTGGGTCCTAAAAGAAGAATAGTTGCCACCGGTAACAAAGACAGCAGTCACTGTTATTGAAAAAAAAAAACATGTATAAGGGTGAGTTCCTAAACGTCAAAACACATTGCAGTGTTTGCGGTTTTACTACTGTTTCGATACAAAGCAAACAAGTGTGTTGCTTACTTTGTAGGCTGAGTTCCAAAATTGATGGGCATATAAAAAGCAAACTGTGCATCACAAATGTTGTTGATGCTATGTTGACATGTTTTTATTACAAAGTAAGCAACACACTTGTTTGCTTTGTATCGAAACAGTAGTAAAACCGCAAACACTGCAATGTGTTTTGACGTTTAGGAACTCACCCGTAATAAAAACATGTCAACATAGCATCAACAACATTTGTGATGCACAGTTTGCTTTTTATATGCCCATCAATTGCGTTTACGAATGCATGACTTTGTTCAGTTGCATTGCAAATGACGTTTTGGAACTCAGCCTTACTGTGTACAATCAGAGATTTGAAGAATTAATTCCTTAATTCAATTTTTCAATTCTGAATTAAAAATTCGATGAATTAATTCACTAAGCACCATATATTGAATGGAATTAATTCATAATTCCTTTAGTTCGATTTATTTTGTTACGAATTAATTCAATTGCAATAGTTCTTTTTACTAAATCAAATGAATTAATTCACCGGTGAACGCGTTCAATTTTATAAATCGAACGGAAAAAAGTGAATTAATTCACCACTGAATTCATTCAATTTCATTTTCATTCAGTGAATTAAAAAAAAAATAAAATTACATTCAGTGAATTAAAAAAAAATTATAAGTTCACTGAATTGAAAAAAAAATAAAATAAGTTCACTGAATTAAAAAAAAAAAATAAAAGAAGTTCACTGAATTCAAAGCCTGTTTTCTGCCGTTCAGTAGAAGAAAACAATAATGTACAAATAAAAGTTTTAAATAAGCAATTTTACAGCGTGTGCTAGTAACAAATTAGAAACCGGATGCTGTTTATCAACCTACATGATTGAAAAATAAAGCCTTTTACTATTAAAAATAAAAACTTTACAGATATAGATAAATTTGGAAAAAAAATATAACTATTAATTTTTCAAACTACCCAGCAAAATCTTTCATTACCAAATAAGTGGTTATATAATAGAAATTCATAGCTCCGCACAACTTATTTTTTGGCGTCTAAACTCATTATTTTTGTTTGGCGTGGTCGTTTTTATAAGTAGTCACGCTTACCCGCTCGCTTACGAAAAAATGAGAAATAAGTAGTTATGAGATTTTGAATAATAAGTGGTTACACACATGCTTACAAAAAGTTGAATTATAAGTGGTTATCCGATTGCTTACTTACTAGGAAATACATTTAGAAAATTTAAGTTTTTTCTAGTGTGTAATTTTAGAACACGTCATAAAAATTTAAACATAAAACATATTTACATATAATAAATAAAAATGTATAAAATTTAACTGTGTAAAAAGTAATTATTTAAACTATTACGAGTAAGTCATTATTTTATATTTAGAAACAATGAATACAATAGGTCGTTATTAGGAAGTCGTTATTTTATATTATAAAATAATGCAGAAGGTAATGATATATCATTTTTGGTAATGCAGATAGTAATGAGGTTTCATTACCAATATTTTGCTGGGTAGTTATATAGTTATATTTTTTTTCCAAATTTATCTATATATGTAAACTTTTTATTTTTAATAGTAAAAGGCTTTATTTTTGAATCATGTAGGTTGATAAACAGCATCCGGTTTCTAATTTGTTACTAGCACACGCTGTAAAATTGCTTATTTAAAACTTTTATTTGTACATTATTGTTTTCTTTTACTGAACGGCAGAAAACAGGCTTTGAATTCAGTGAACTTATTTTATTTTTTTTTAATTCAGTGAACTTATTTTATTTTTTTCAATTCAGTGAACTTATTATTTTTTTTTTTAATTCACTGAATGTAATTTTATTTTTTTTTAATTCACTGAATGAAAATGAAATTGAATGAATTCGGTGGTGAATTAATTCAGTAAGGAATTAATTCACTTTTTTTTCCGTTCGATTTTTAAAATGAACGCGTTCACCGGTGAATTAATTCATTTGATTTAATAAAAAGAACTATTGCAATTGAATTAATTCTTTGAATTTGTTGTTTGATGAACGCATTCAGTTGAATGAATTCAGTGAATTACTTAAGAAAAGGAATTCATTCAATTCTAGAGAAAATTGAATTCGATTGGTAGTGAATTCATTCAAAAAGGAATTAATTCTTCAAAGCTCTGTGCACAATGAAGTTTGCAAGAAAGAATAGTACAAAAATATTAAAAGAACGACATTCCGAGTAACTGCGACTTGAAATATTTGATCACTGCCGTTACCAGGGGTATGGCATCACCAAAAACAAAAGTTATAACGACATCGTTATCACTAGATGGCACTTTGTTCAAAAAATTGACAATTTTCTTTTTTTATTTACATTGAAATAATGACAAACAAAAAAGCAAATAAAAAAAGGAATTCTCAAATTTTATTATTTGAAGATATTTTGCGCTTGATTTCCTCTTATTTTGCGCAGTTTTCAGCAATTTTTGCGATTTTAAATATAGGCTCAGCTGATACTAAATAGTTGCTCAGGTGATACTAAATTTCAGCGCCCCCTACCGGTGAGTAGTTTAAGTCTTGATTTCCTATCTCTATAATTAATAGTCTCTGGCCGTTACCAGTGATTTATCAATAACTGTGATTAAATCATCGTTATGAAAATATCGCTCATCTCTAGTATATATACTTTCCTGTGCCACTGTATATATATGTACGTCTTTGCTGTTTTTTGTCGACGCAACACACGAAGATCTTGTGGTATAACTCAAAGATTTTTTATAAAAAAATTATTAAATTTTATTTTATTACAATATTTTGTTGTTTTTTCTGAGAAAAATTTTCGATTTCCTTTTTCTGGAAAAATCAAAGAACATTTAGATATTTTAAAATAAACTGAATAATTTCAGTCAGTAGTAATACTACAATCCTTTTAATTTTGTCAACGCAGTAGAAAGGTTAATAGAACAGGCACTTTTTGAATTTTCTAAATAAAAATTATTTCAAATTTTTTTACTGGCAATGTTTGTTGAATTGGATAGCCCATTAATTCGCACCATACATAGCTATTCATGAACATATTTGGGCATATATGAAAATTTTTCAATCGGGCTGTTGTAAATTTAACATTTTTTAGCAGAAAACTGCTATGTGTTAAATATTTATCGTTATAGTTGATTTGTTATTTTGACATTTTCTTATTTCCAATGAAGAGAAAAAAGTCAAGTCAAAGTAGGTGTTTCTTTTTCTTGCAGGGAATATTTGAAAATTCGGCAATATTAATGGACATTTAAAGTAAATATAAAACACATTTCTTATATTTTATGTTTTTATTATTTTATTTTTTTGTTTTTATATATTTTTTTCAAAAGGTTAAGTAATTTCATAGTTTGGAAAAAATAAATTAATTTAATTAGAAAACTCTTCTTAAAATCGAAGAATTCCTTTTTTAATGCATTTATAGCTTATTACAAAATAATTGATTTAAATTATTTTAATTAAATGTACAAAGCAATGAAGTAGTAATAATTCCGAAAAATAATTTTGATGTTAATGAGGGACGAATTATTGATAAAAAAAGGAATGCGAGGATGAACACATTCAATTAAAATATATAAAAAAAAAGAAAATTAAACAAGACAGTAATATTACAAATTGAAAAAAATAGTGGGATTGGTGCCGTCTAAAATAAAAAAGGCGCATCTTTGTTGTAATAAATATTTTGAAGGTGTATTTTTTGTTTTCTTGAATTAACACAAACATATTACGGGTTTATTAAATGTGTATCAGTCTGCTTGTTTGTTTCTTTTTTAACTAAACTGCGAACTACAACTAAACTAGAACTAGAAGAACTTAAATCGTTGTACGACTGAGAGACGACGACGACAATTTATAGCTCATCCTTCAAGTCTTCGTTGTCTTCTCCGTCTGTGGGTGGAGCACCGCCAGCGCCTTGATACAATTTGGCTATGATGGGTTGCACTATAGCTTCCAAATCCTTCTTTTGTTTTTTGTATTCTTCAGGATCGGCATCGGCGTTTTGTTCCAACCATTTGATAGATTCGTCTATAGCTGATTCCATTTTCACCTTTTCGTCTTCACTTAATTTAGCACCAAGTTTCTCCTTATCGCCAATTTGGTTCTTTAGACTGTAGGCATATGATTCCAATTCATTGCGGGATTCTACCTTTTCTTTAAGTTTCTTATCTTCATCAGCGAACTTTTCAGCATCGTGGATCATACGCTCAATATCTTCAGGTGTCAAACGGTTTTGGTCGTTTGTGATAACAATCTTTTCCTTGTTGCCAGTACCCTTATCTTCAGCACTTACTTGGAGGATACCGTTGGCATCTATTTCGAAACTGACTTCAATTTGAGGGATACCACGTGGGGCTGGGGGAATGCCAGTAAGGTCGAATTTACCCAATAAATGGTTATCTTTGGTCATGGGACGTTCACCTTCATATACTTGAATGGTAACAGTGTGTTGGTTATCAGAAGCAGTGGAAAAGATTTGAGATTTCTTGGTTGGGATAACAGTATTGCGAGGAATCAATTTTGTCATAACACCACCGACAGTTTCAATACCCATAGTCAATGGGTTGACATCGAGCAAGACAATAGCATCGGTATCTTGTTCGCCAGAGAGAACACCAGCCTGTACAGCGGCACCATAAGCAACAGCTTCATCGGGGTTAATACCGCGAGATGGTTCTTTGCCACCGAAGAAATCTTTTACCAATTGTTGTACTTTGGGGATACGAGTAGAGCCACCGACCAAAACAATTTCATGTACATCTTTTTTATTCATATCAGCATCTTCCATTACTTTTTGTACGGGTTTCAATGTGGAACGGAATAAATCCATATTTAGTTCTTCGAATTTGGCACGAGTCAATGTTTCAGAGAAGTCATCACCTTCGAAGAAGGATTCAATTTCAATACGAACTTGATGGGCACTAGATAAAGCACGCTTAGCCTTTTCAACTTCACGGCGCAATTTTTGTACAGCACGATTGTCCTTGCGAATATCTTTGCCCTTCTTTTTCTTGTACAACTTAATGAAATGATCCATGACACGCTGATCGAAATCTTCACCACCCAAGTGAGTATCACCATTGGTAGCCACGACCTCAAAGACACCATTATCAATTGTCAACAAGGATACATCGAAGGTACCACCACCCAAATCGAATACCAACACGTTCTTTTCACCCTCCTTCTTGTCCAAACCGTAAGCAATAGCAGCGGCAGTAGGTTCGTTGATGATACGCATAACATTCAAACCAGCAATGACGCCAGCATCTTTGGTAGCTTGACGTTGAGCATCATTAAAGTAAGCAGGGACAGTGACGACAGCATGTGTTACCTTCTTGCCTAAGTATGCTTCTGCAGTTTCCTTCATTTTACCCAAAACCATGGCGGAAATTTCCTCAGGAGCGAACACCTTTTTGCCTTGAGATGTTTCGACAGCAATATGGGGCTTAGAGTTTTTTTCAACAACTTTGAAGGGGAAGAATTTGATATCATGTTGAACATTTGTATCACTCCATTCACGACCAATTAAACGTTTTGCATCGAAAACGGTATTTTCAGGATTGGTAGTCAATTGATTTTTAGCGGCATCACCAATCAAACGCTCACCATCGGCTGTGAAGGCTACATAGGAGGGAGTAATGCGATTGCCTTGATCATTGGCAATAATTTCAACACGGCCATTTTTATAAACACCAACACTAAAAGAGAAATAGAAAAAAAACAACAAAATTAGAAACACAATCAAGTTTCGTAAATAAACTTAATAAAATAAGGAAAATTTAGTCGGGAAAATAAAATTAATTGGGAAAAATAATAAAAGCGCGATGTTCTGTCAAAAAATCTTCGTTAGTACATTTTGTATAGAAGCCTCATAAATACGTCGGGCGTACAATTAAAAAATTTTTTAAATCAAATATTAACATAAATTTTTAGTAGTGCATTATTCGTAAAATCACTAAAATTTATTAACCGGTTATTCGGGACGGTTAATCGAGAAATATGGCGATTAATCGATTAATCGTTTAATACAAAATTAATGTATTTCCTTAATATTTTTATAAATAAAAATACAAAAAGCTGCCTCTATTTGTTATATATCAACGTGGCATATTAACTCGATGTATTTAAAAAAGTTTTCATATCCTAGGCTGAAAAGTTGAGATTTTTTAAATTGAAATATTTCTTACACTGGTAAATTCTTAAAGTTTTGTAAAAATGCTGCTAAAGCTACTAAAAATTTCATTTTTTTTGTCAAATATTAGTAGGTTATGGACAGCGAACCCAAAACTAGCACATATGAAAATTTAATATAGATTTTTTATTTCTTTAGAAAAAAATATAAAAATCTAAAAAACTTTAGATACAACATTTATTTGCATTCAATTTTTAATCAATACTGCTAAAAATAAAATATAATATTGAGTTCATAAAAATTTTATATCTTAAGTTTTTTAGATGTTATTAGGGTGTTTGAAATGTTGCTTATGAAACAAATTTTATATGCAAAATTTGTTCTTTTACACATTAATAAAAAAAATGAAACTAAATATGGACGAATTCCAGCCAAAATTCATTGAATCAATGTAAAAATACATAATTTGACAGATGTCAAATTCAATATATCGAGAGCCTATATTCAATACGCTCTATTGGAAGATTTTTCGAAAATGACTTTTTGATGGCAAAATCTTCACTGATGACGTCTACATCTCTGGTCCTCAAGTCGCTAGCCGGCAGCTCTTGGGGTACGGATAAAGAAACCTTTTTGGCAACCTACAAAACAATTGGTCGGTCAGTGGTTAATTATGCTGCGCCAGTGTGGTCGCCTAGAGTCAGCGATACCCAGTGGAGAAAGCTCCAAACCTGCTAAAACTCTGCCCTCAGGACAATTACGAAATTGCAAGTTATAACATAAAAATTCAAATTTTTATTACTTTCCAATACGCTCCATCGGCATAAAAATATTCGAAAATTTCAATTGCAATACGCTCTATCGGCCAAAATGCCCTATAGCGCACAGTGGTTCCAAACCAAAAAAATGTTAATAATTATGGATCTTCTAAACTATCCAATCGGAAAAAAATGTTTACAAGAGCTGAAGAGAAAGACCTAGGCTTTTAGAAAATTAGTACTGTAGCCACCCTGTTATATCACAGGGTGTGCTACAGGGTGTCAAATTGACCATCTCGGGTATACAGAAGCTTTATTGTCGTACAACTTTTACAAATGTGAACCGATTTTAGACTTTTTGTAATCTAGGTTATAAGATAAATAAAAAACATGCTTCAAGTACCATAGTATCTCTTATAGTTTAAAAAATATTTAACTTTGAATTTCAAGATTTTCATGTTTTGCCTTGACTTTTTTATATTTTTTCCCAATAAGTTTTTCATTATCAAAACAACATGTTTGAAATTTTGTTGCGTCATTGTCATGACCTTTCTAAATTTCAGAATGAAAACTATTTTCAATGATCTCAAGCCGTTTAGCAGTGATAATTTTTTAAAGTCAAAACTTTTAAGCGTGTCCTGAAAATGGCATTTTTTTTGTAAAAAGGAGCTTTACTTTATTCACTTTTATATCCAAGTTTTTGAAAGATTTTTAACATTTTTGGACATTTTCTAAAAGAGTGAGCTTCAGAAATGCTTAATAGTCCAATTCACAACATTTTTGAGTATGCACCCTACACACAGCATTGGTCGAAAATTATGAATTTTTTAACAGAATATAACACAATTTTTTTTAAGAATTTTCAAAAATATAGTTTTCTCAAATATGGGCTTCAGAACTCAAGACCCCAAAAAATTACCTTTGACCTTTTCATCAAAAAATCGATATGCATTAAATTTTAAAGGGTATACTTTCACCTTTAAGAAAACCAAAAAAACAAATTTTATCTTGCAAGGTTCAAAAGTTGTAACCGCTTTTATAAGGAAGGAGTGAATTTTTAACGTTTTTTCCGATTTGCGTTGTCATATTTCGGAAAACGGAAATATCTGGCATCCCAAAGTTTATGTTTTGTTAAAGTCTGGTAACATTAAACAAACATCTTTAAAATGTTACAAATTTTAACTTCAAAAAGTAGATGATTATCGTCAATCTTTTATAGACATTTTAAGTGCATATATAAATAATTTACTGTCGTGATAGTAATATTAAGACAAAAGAAAAATATATAAAAATTGTTTTTAAAGCTACAGAAATTAAAAAAGAACATTTAATTGTACAACAAAAACGTGTTTTAAAACTTACCATGAGTATGTGGTACCCAAGTCAATACCAATTACTGTGCCTAATTCCTTGTCTTTTTCCTTTTTATCATCTCCAAGGGATAGGCCCACAAAGGCCACTATGGCCAATAATACAAATAATCTCATATTGAGTGGGTATATGTGATTAATACTTAACTGTAAAAAATAAGAATATTTATAAAATATTTTGATCGATAATTATTGAACTAATTAGAGAAAAAAAGGCAGAACAATTTTGGTAAATTTTTTTAACAATAATTATCTGCGTCACCAAATTTTCGTATAATTAGCAATATGTTGTGTTTAACTATTAAATATTCTAGAATTCAATTAAGCTTTCTTTTTTTTACACAGGGTTTATTCTTATGACGATTGACCTATTTTTTCCGTTGTTTAATCTTTAAAAACCAGTTTCTTTTTTAACTTTACTTTGAATTTGTAATTTTACACTGTACCTTAAAAAAATTGAAGAACGCGTCTCAAACCTCCAACAACTTCAACACAACTGAACAGTTATACGAAAAATGAATAGTGACTACTTTGACATTGGTTCGATTCGTTTCAGTTTGCGAGAATGTAGATAAAACACATTAGAACTTAACTCATTTATTTAGCGCAATATTAACTCTATTAACCGGCTTGTTGGTTAGTGAAGTGATCATCAAATGGTAGTTATTAATGACAACAACAACACTGAATTATTGAAAAGCAATTGAGTTTAGAATAAAAGCTTAACAATGAGATTTACTTTCGTAACAGTTTTGTATACGTGTACATTTTCTATAGGGAAAAAGATTTGAATTGAAGAGCTGCAAAACCGGCAAGTGTTTAAGAAAAAAAGAGTATGTAGTAATTAAAATAGAGAGTGTGATTTTCTCTTTTAAATAACCTTTAAAAAAAATACATTTTATTTAAAGGTTTCTGACCTTTTTTATGCAAAATACCTAAAGACAAATTTATAAATTATTTAAATTTTAAAGTTATATTTATATGTTATACATTAATTAATAAAATGTACCTTATATTTCTAAAAAAGAAAGACCCATTTCTAAATTATTTTTCTTAATATTTGAACAACTGTAGTTGCTGTTATTATTGTTTGAGATAGCAAATATTGACGTGTGTTTGTTATTCTATTTATTTGATAACTTATTGTTGTTGTAGTTACCGTTCACATGCTAGTATTTATTTTTCTTTTTCTTTTGTTTAAATATTTTCTTTTGAAACATTTAAACAATTTTTGTTGCTATCTACTCATAAAAATCACTTTCAACAAGTGACGTGTTCATTTCATATAGGATTTTATTTTAATTAAATTTTAAGGTGTAATGTGTTGGCGGTTTATTTTTTACTTATTTTTATACCCTGTCCACGTAGTGTTGGAGTATATTTTGTACTGATGTTTGTAACACAAAATATATTGGACCTGGACCCAGAATTTAGTATTCCGATCGACTCAAAATCACTTAGTTTAACAATGTCTGTCTGTCCGTCCGTCCATATGGAGGTCCCCCAAAATCGGCTTTTTCGCACGCTACAGGTCGCAAATGCGAAGATATTTTAATCAGTAGACCAAAATTTTAATTTTGGTATACTGATTCAAATGGGCTCATGAACAAATCCTATTGATTTTTAGAATCGATGCATGTTTGGACATATTGCTCATATGAATGTCCCCCCGAAATTGGCTTTTTCGCATGTCACGTGTGGCAAATACGAATATAATTTAACCCTTTCCTATCTGACGGTACTTATAAGTACCGAAATTTTTTGTAAAAAATATGGGGAATATAAAAGTGAGAGAGCTGCCGCACAGCGGGGTTTTTGATGCTAAAAGTGGGAATTAATTCGAAGTAACTAACCCTGAATCACGCGTGTGAGTGAAATCTTAATTTACCCAAGTGAATGTGAGTGAGTGTGAGTACGAACAATTAGTTCGTGAGTGAATGTGCGTGAACAAAATTTTTACGTGTATGTGCGAGTCGAATTATACCAAATTTGTTTTTCGGCGTTTAATAAATATTTCCCTTTCAAAAAATTTACCATAATTTTTGCATTTTTTTCGGCAAGTCATGTGAACGTGAGTGTGAGTAGATAAAAATTCTCGTGATTGTGCATGACTGAAAGTTTTTTCTCGCGAGTGTAAAAGAGTGTGGGTCAAAATCTCTAATTTAAATGCTGCTCGCATGAAAACAAAATCAATAATAACAATAATGATTTTATTGCTTTTTAATAAAAGCGAATAATTTACATGTAGGTGCACCAATATATTATTTAATTTTTTATTTATTTATTTCTTCAATTCCAATGACCTAGCCTTTTGGCCATAATCGATCACAAACTTCTACTAAAAAACAAATTACAATATTCATATAAGTATAATATAACAAAAAATAAACAATAGCTGTTTTTTCGACTTAACTATATCCGTTAACTCATAAAAAAATTCAAAGTGCATAAAAACGTGTTTTAGACGAAAACTAACATATAACTTTTCGTATGCACGTTAACTTTCAACGTGGATATTTATCAACGTTGAAAACTCAAAATGTTTGTATACTGCAATTGATTAAACGTAGATTTCCTTTTAATATATAACATTGACAGGCATGACCGAAATACAGCTAATATTAATTAAAAAACAAAATAAAATTTATAATTTACAAAAAATTATTGAAATTATTAAATCGCTACAAGATATAATCTTATAATTACAGCACAGAACTTAAATTGATTTACATAGGTTGATTGTTTTATTACAAAATAAAAAAAGCAATGAAAAATTTTTAAAAATAATACAATAATAATTAGTTGAAAAATAAAAAAATTATAATAATAATAAAAATAAAATACTATTCTATAATCTACTCGAAACATTTAGACTTATTAACTTATCTCGAGCAGTTAACTTTAACTTAAGCATGGGTAACTAACCAATACTAAATATTTATCCCTAGGAAAATTTAATCATGATAACTTTTCAATTTTTTTTACTCTGAGTAGTTAACCCAGGGGTATGGCATCACCAAAAACAAAAGTTATAAAAAAATCGTAATCACTAGATGGCACTTTGTAAAAAAAATTGACAATTTTCTTTTTTTATTTAAATTTAAATAATAACAAACAACAAAGGAAAAAATACAAACAAATAATTAAAATTTTATTATCTGAATATATTCCGCGTTTGTTTTTTCCTTATTTTGAGCAGTTTTCAGCAGTTTTTGAGTTTTTAAATATAGGCTCAGCTGATACTAAATAGTTGCTCAGGTAATACTAAATTTCAGCGCCCTCTATCGGTAAGTAGTGTAAGTTTTGATTTCCTATCTCTATAATTAATAGTCTCTGAGTTAACCTTAGTATGAAATGTCAGAATAAACACAAAAATTAATAACAAAAAATTATTTTTAGAATACGGGAAAATTAAGTTTGTCTCGCGATTTTTAGTGTGTTTTTTCAGGCACTATCCACGGCTCTCATCTGAAAAACTGAACTGATTTTAAGAGAGTTTCAGTGTAAAATAACAAAAAACGTGAAAAAGTGGTATTTTTAATTAATTATTTTTATTGTTTTTAAGCAATTTTAATTAAATTGTAAAGTGCACTTGTGTTGTTTGATATGTTCTCTGCATTAGTTTTGTATAATTAACACAAAATTTTGATTATTAATATTAAAAAATACGCGTTAAAAAAAACACTAAAAACTGTTTCTCTTAAAACCAGTTTGCATATAAAATTAAAGAGACTTTTTAACAGCAGTTGAGGCTGGTGGTTTGTCTTTAGTCTATATAGTCGTTGGTTTTTTTAAGATTCGCGGTTGCTAAATACTATAAAATGATTGTCTTTTTACATACTATAAAAGTGGATTATTTGAACTATTAATGAGTATTTCGTACTGATCGCGACAACCGCGGAAAGATTCGCGCAAAAAATTACAAAAAAAAATAGTGGAAATTTTGTGATAGATTATTAAATTAACCCATATTATCCTAGCGTCGTCATATGACGACATGAAAAGGCCTCTTTTTAAATGTGCATAATACTGTTATTTTAACATGGAAAGAGATCTTTTAAGTGTTTTGTAAACAAAAAATGTTAGATATTCTTTGTTTACTTTATCCACTTTGGTTGTTGTTTCTGGATACAGTGAATAGCAGAAAATTCCAAAACTGCAAAAATTTGGATTTCTTTCAATAAAGAAGGAAAAAATCGGAATTTATTACATTAATATATTTTTCTTGTTTGGTTCTTCTAAAAACCAACTAAATTTGCTCTTTATTGGTAAAACTACAACAGAGCTTCGAAAAACTTAATTCAATTTAGCTTAAATCACGAAAAATTAAATTCAGATTTTAAAAATATTCATGTACCATTCCCTTAAACCATTCGTAAAGAATTCATTCATAAGCTTCATTCCTAAAGCTTTAATATGAATTGAATGAATTCCTAACTTGAATCATTCAAATCGCATGTTCATTCACCATTTTACTAATTGAATGAAGAAATTTTATTACCATTCACTTAGTGCAGTGTAGTTTGAAACTAACATATAACCAAAACCAAAGCATACAAGCTGTAACAAAGCATACGATACTATTTATTTCTGTTAGACAAATTTTTAACGTTTTTCATTTGTATTATGCTACTATTTCAGCAATTACATTCAAATTTAAATTTTTCATTTGATTAAGTGAATGAAAACAAATCATTTTTCATTCACCTTTTTATTAAATGAATTCAAGTAAATTGGGTTTCATTCAGTTAGAATTCAATCAAAATAGAATGAATTCATATAATTTAAAGCTATTGGAAATTAAGCTATCGAATTAACTCCATAAGAATGCTATTACGGAATGAAATTTAAACCAAATTTCATTAATTTTTAAAAAGTGAATGAAAGAATTAAGCCTTTTAAACCTTTGAACTACAATGACCTCATCGCAATTTGGAAAAATGTTATAATTTAATGAATTTGGGTGTCGTCATATGACGACGCTAGGAGAATGTGTGTAAAAAATGTTTATATGTATTTATTTTTAATATAGTCATTTTGGGCTGGCTTTGACAAGGTTTGGAGTTTCGTACCTTACCTCAGAATGGAATCTACATGATCGGCAGGAAAATAGCCTTAAACTTCCCGTAGTAGATACTTTAGCTTATGGTCGAATAGAACACTTCCTACAAAGAACCCACAATGGTAGGCTAAGACAATGTCCACGCCTCGTTATTAAATCAATAGTTCGGGAAGAGTGTTTGAAATATGATGCTGGATCTTGTTTTTATATATGCCACTTACGAGAGTTATAATATTTATTTTTTATCGCTATTCAAAGAATTATGTTTAAAAATGTTTTGAGAAATTAAAGTATATTTCAATTCCTGTTATTATTAACATTTATTTTCGTTTTTTTTGTAGCAATATATTTATTCTCCTAGCGTCGTCATATGACGAAATGCAATAACTCCGGTTCTATATACGACAAAATGATTTCAACTTCAGTTTCGTATTCCTAGTTCCCTAAGTAGTAAATTTCGTAAGTTTCAAACTCGTGGCAGAATTATTTCTTAATTCAGGAGAATATAGGTTAAGGCAATTTATGTAATCAGCACATCAAAGTGAGTAGAAAAATAATCGCTGTGCATGATTTGTATCAAAACTGTGGGTTGTCCAGGGGTTCCTCACATGCTTTATTTATTTATTTTATTTATTTACAATTTCAAACCAAGCCCATAGGGCCAAATGTGGCTCATATACAACTCACTAAAAAATACTACTAAATAAAGTAAAATTAATTAATTTACAAAAAATAAAAAAACATTTATGTATTTAAAAATAAAAATGATACAAATGTGTATAGAATTCTTTCTCTTTATATTTACTTTTCCCTAATGATTCCCTGTAGATTATTGCGTTCAAATATATAAGATATAAATTATCAAATTCAACAATAAAACGTTAAATAATAATTAAATTAATTTAAAGATTGTTAAAGTAGGCATATTCTTTTAGTTTGGCTTTAAATACATTGACCGAAAAGTTACAGTATTAAAAACATGATTGGTTCACATTTCGTTAATTCGCGAGTGATGTCTATGCGCTTTTTTATATTTAAGAATTAAATTCAGTAGTCTTGTACTTCACGTGTAACAAAATTCTGTAAATCCTTGATAACACACCTCAACAATCTTTCAGGGGTTTGAGCTTTGATATATGATTAATTTTGAATTTGATACGCTGATTATAAATCCTTAATTGCAAGTTACAAAAAATTGATGGACTAATTAAAAAGAAATATTGTTCAAAGCTTTTATTGTTACCGAAAAATAAATTTAAGCTGGTCGGCAACTAAAAAAAAATTAATATTTGGTTCTTTTTCTGAGATTGGTTATCGTAAAAAAAGTCTTAAGCTATTTGGATGCGTCTTGTATAGTATTTAAAAATAGGTAAAAAAAGCTATTTTCCCGTTTTTAATCACGATTTTCTCAAAATTGAGAGGTGATAGATTAATTCGGAATAGAGATTTGGATTCAGCAAGTAAAATACTAAAAGTATGTATCAAGCTTCTAATAGCAGCGACTTTTCATTTTCTAGAGCTGCGTAATTCGTGTCAAATTGTTCTAATATTGGTCACTATCGAGTTTTGGTTTTAATTACTTAAGGCAGATTTTTCCTCCTTGAACCCATAAAAAGACAAGTTTTTCCTATTTTCTTACATGAGGACAATTTCCGTAAGCTATCGCAGAAACCTAAATGCTAAAGAACAAAATTTGTGTACGATTTAAAGTACCTACTGGAACAATTTTTGTAAGTTTTGGTAAAGTGCGCAAATGCACATCGAAAATGCTTATATCCCAATAAGCATTGAAAAATTAAAAATTCAAGTCCTGTAAATATTGCTTGAATTTGGCTTTATTTTAAGTATTTTTTTAGGTCAGAATCAAGATAATACAAAGTGAAATAATTTGTTTGTTTTTCGTTTGTTGTCAGTATTGAAAAATAAAATTGAAAAATCCAAATTCACAATTTCCCTGTAGAGATTTTAACAAAGTCTGAATTTCTTCCAAGGATTTTCTTCAAAAGGTAAGTGCATTTGTTTCGAGCTAAATTCGGTCCTTATATTCTCTTTTTTTATATTTCAGAAAATTCCTACAAACTTCTACGCTTCTAGAGAAAATAGTGACAAATAAGGGAAACAATTGATACATCAAAAGTGTTATTCCGTGCGCAAAATCAAGCATCAAAAACAAAATGAATGTGTATGTATGTTAAAAATAATATGTAAATGTTAATAAATTATAAAAATAATGAAAAACGTGTTTTTATGGCTTGGTTTAATCTTGAAGTTAGGACTTGAAAGCAAGTGTTATTATAATGTTGTTTGAACTTTAATTGAAATGTGATTCAAGGCTTGAATTCAAGCATATTTACACTGATATGTTCGACTGGACTTCCAGTGTGCCTTTTGCTGGAATATGCTATTGAAAAACAGTATAAATCAAGGCTTGAAATTGGAAAATGGGTCTTGAATTACGCTTGATTTCAACTTGAATGCCAGCAAAATTGCTTATTGGGACGTATCATAAACGATTCCTAACCCATTACGAGCCGGTTCCGTTTTTTAAATTGTCAATTTTGACAATAGAAACGCTCTCTGGCAAAATTGGGGGCCAACGAATTTCTGGTAAAATTTGTTTACACAAAATTGTATGTTAGATTACAAAGTTTAATTTGAGGTACAACTTTTGCTTTTAACCCTTATACGGCAAAGTTATAAGGGGTTAAAGTTAATTTTTTTTTGTTAAATAAAAATTTAAAGAAAAAATTAGTTAAATAGGAAAATAAGTTTGTGTTTTTTATCATAAAAATAATAGTTTTATTTTCCTTATTGATTTTAAATGCTATTTTCGCATTTTTTACTAGCCAATAATATGGCTGAAGATGACGATATAATAGAACCTCTTTATTTTTAAATTTTAAGTAGGTTATAGAAATATCTTTCACTAGGACTAAAAATAATACCGATTAGTTAAGCTGTAAACAAATAGCCATTTTTGGAAGGAAAAAAATGGTCACTAGGAGCAAAAATAAGACCGACTAATTAACCCATTGAGAAACAAGAAACTTTTCAAGAGACTTTCATCGCGCGATTTTTTTCTCAATATTGCTATTTTTGCGAAATTATAAATTCTCACCATGTAAAAGTCTCTTCAAAAGTTTCTCAATGGGTTAACTAAGCGGTCTTATTTTTGGTCCTAGTGAAAGATATTACTATAACCTAATAATTGAAATGAATTTTCCGAGTTAATGTAAAAGAAAAAAAGTGTGACCCTTCATAACTTTGTTGTTTGATGGGTAAAGAGTTCGAGCTATATCTTGAATGGAAGGTGCAAGTCTCGAAAATAAATTAATAAATACAAATAATATTCTTATATATGCAATATTCTTAAATAAGATTTTTTAAAAAAAGAACACTATAAAATTAAAAATTTTAAACTGGAACGTAATGGGTTAATTGGTATAAAAATCTTTAATGTCATATGAAAGATATTTTAAATATCTTCCATATGGTGCACGTACTGTCCAAATCCGACAAAAATTAAGGAGTTATAAGCAAAAACTTTGAACCAAAATAACTCCCGAGATAGGTCCGACCGACAAAAAAGTTTTTTTGGAATCCCAATAAAAAGTTTTACCTGTGGTAAAAATTTGGACCTGATCGGAGCTGTGCCCCTAAACTAAACTTTAAGCAAAAAAAAAAATCGGAAATTAATAATTACATCTAAAACTGCTAAAACTCAAATTGTTTTTTCCGAACTCACCTATTTTTGGTTTGTTGTTTTGATATGCCCGTAAACTATATTTGTTCAAAATTCATTAAATTCTAAAGAAAATTGATTTCTTTTGGCAGTGAATTCAATAACGAATTAATACTCCAAACAGTGTTGCCACTTTTTGAATAATTATTCAAAAACGGGACTGTTTACACATTCGTTGGATAATTTTTGAATAATGACATTTTTGTGTAGTTTTTGTGTAATTTCACTTTTTACAGAAATTTCCGCTAATTTTTAAAAGTTCCGTAAATTTTTGAAAGTTAATAAAAATTAGTCGATATAGACTAAACGAGATCGTCTGTGAACCATTTACCACAAATCTCCAGTTTCTGGTGAATGATTTTATAAATTTTTATAACGCTAAACCGAGTTTAGAAGAAATCAAAAATGGTGCTATGTATTTTTTTGTTTTGTGTAAAGCACCGTCTTTTGTTTATTCTTTGCGAAAATAATTGTCAAGCTTCTTTTAAAAACTCTCTTGGTTTGCAAAACCATATAAAAATTTAGCGAAAGAGTGGGAAAATTTAGATTTGTTATGATTGTTGCTTTCTTTTCTCTGAAAATTTTTTTGGCTGTAGTTAACATGACTCTGGGCTTTAACCAGACGAAAATTTTGTGAACTCAGCAAGGTGGAGCAGAATCAAAATATTTTAGAATTCGGTAAATCCAACATGTTCCAGATTTCAACAGAATCGTATAAAATTTGTGAATAAAATATCGGTAATTTTTTGTGAAATTGTTATATTTTTATTTATGGTTAAAATTTGAGGGATATGGGAGAGAATAATTAGCAAGTGGTTATATTTTTGCATGTAACGCATCTGAATGAAGTACCCTTTTGAAAAAACATAAATACTTTTTTCTGAAAGAAGCTTTTAATATGGATAAAATACCATTTTATTAATAGTATATTTAGACTGGGCAAAAACTTTTTTGCCAAAAACCAAAAAAAAAAAAGTAAAAATATCTGAAATTTGTATTTTTGATACACCCGATTTCTTTTATAACTAATTTTCGATACACCCTGTTACAACGAATATAGAATTAAAGCAAGTGTCAAAAATATATTTTTTAATTTTTTTAAATATTTCAGTTTTAGTTTAAATGTATACATTTTTAAATGTGTTAATAATTTTTTTAATTTAATTTTACCATAAAAATATAAAGAAAAGTGTTTCATAAAAAAGTGACGTGACAAAGAAAAACTAAAAATTCAGTGTAAATTGTAATTTTTTTTGTTGTAATTTTGTAATTTAGTTTTGTTCAAAAACCACGTGGTTTTTGCTCAGTCTAAATTCAGTATAATATTCAAATTTAAAAGCACGCTATTTTAAGCCTGAAAAAGATATTGCATTGAAATTCCCTTTAGTTAATAGAATAATTTGATATATTTTTCAGGGAAATTGGCCTGGATTTGCTTTTGCAGAAGGCAAAAATTCAGACCAGGTTATTGCAAAAATGCAAAATTTTAGTTTTAAAATGTAACTAACTTTTGCACATTGCAGATGAAAAAATGCTAAGTCTTTAAAAATCGGTTTATAAATAGAAAAAATGCAAAACTTTGGTAAGAAATGGCTAAATTTTTTACAAAATATTTTTATTCTTCCCCACTGTGCTCAGGAGAGTTTATTTTGAAAAATTTTTTGTGTAATTTCATACGGTTTTGGATAATTTTTGACCTACATCTGTGTAATTTTTTCCTTTAATGGTGGCAACACTGACTCCAAAGCTCTGAATGTGGACAGCTCATATAAAACACATGTAAATTTAGAAAATATACATACAATTAAAACAAAAAAATGAACGCGTGTCAAAGTAAATACCCAAGAAGTTTACACAACACTAATTACACCCAGGGCTGCCAGATGATTTTGATGAAAAATCGGCACTTTTTCCCAAAAAAATCGGCATTTTCGGCACTTTGATTTTAAAAAATCGGCAAAAAAATCGGCACTTTCAAAAATACTCATTTATGAAATATTTAGGTTACTTTACATAAAAGAATATGTGAAAAAAATTTCGTGTAAAATAATATGTTTTAAGTTTAACAATTAAATAAAAATAAAGGCTTAAGAGATAAATGAAATGATAATAAAAAAATGTTAGTTGTAATTTTATGAATATTTTATGATACATATTCAGATATTATCTGATCAGTACATAAATTAATTTTACAGCTTTTAAAAATAGTTCTTCTCCGAACTTAAGTTACCCGTACACCTTGAAATATTATGGAAATATTGCCCCTTTTTAAATCACTGGATTTATTTTATTTCGTTAAAATATTCAAATTATGTTTTGTGATTTACAAAATTTAATATATTTATCAAAATCCAATACTTATTCGCTAATATAATGTGAAATTTCTAATTAATTAATAAAAAGGTCGAAAAAAACAATTTTTATTTTTTTGAATAAAAATTAAAACCCCAACATTTTGAAAATCATTAAATTTTGTAAAAATGTGAACACCGGGATTGAATTAAGCTAAATCCAAAATATATTTATAAATAAAATAAATCCGTTTTGGATTTAGCTTAATTTAATTCCAGAAATTGCGTTTTCGAAAAATTAAACTTTTTTCTTCCACATTATCTTAGCAAATAAGTGTAGAATTTGGATAAAAATATTAAATTTTGAAAATTAAAAAACAAAATGTGGATTTTCTAACAAAATAAAATAAATTTAAAAATAAATCCAGTGATTACAAAAAGACCTATTATGTTTTATGTACATAAGATGATTAAATATGCATTTAAAATTTTAAAAATATGGTTCTACCTAAAGTGCAAATTTCTGTACAGTGTAAAGGCAAAAACACAGTTTTAAAGTAAATACCAAAAACTAAGCTAAAAAATATTCGTTTTTAGCAAATAATGCAAAAAAATATGTATTTATACCACAATATGCAACAAAATATTTAAAAAACATGCGTTTGCAGCAAAATATTAAAAAAAAAAAAAACAATTATTAACAAATCGATTTTGCTAAAAATTTGTTGATCGCAAAGATATTTTGTTAACATTCTTTTTCAGCTAACAAATACAAACATCAATTTACATGAATTTTCGAAATGACAAAGATAGAATTATTTTCTTATTTATTAATGCATTGTAAATCACCAAAAATTGAAAATTCGTGTTTTTAAGTTTTAACAAAAAATCGGCATTTTTCGACCAAAAATCGGCAAATCGGCATTTTGCATATTTTTTAATAAAAAATCGGCAAAATGCCGAAAAATCGGCAATTCTGGCAGCCCTGATTACACCCCATAAAGTTTGTTCTCTCCCTCTAATTCAAGTGTATAATAAATTTGTCCTCTCTATTCAAGTTGAAAGAACACTAAAATTGTGGGAATTTATAAAAGATATTACGTGTTTTTTTTCAAATTAATTTTAAAACACTTTTAAACAATATTTTTTAAAAATCTAGTTAATTACTTTATTAAATTTTAATAACTGTTATACAACTTTCCCATTTTACATGCATATTAACTGTTTTTTTCTACAGAAAATTTTGTTTTTTTTGTAAAAACCCGATAAACCAAATTTAAAATATGGAACATTCTTTTCATTAAATTACTGTATTAATGCAATAATTTGTGCAAGAAAACAGAATTTAATATTATTTTGTAAATATCGTCATAAATATTCGTTGTTTTCAAAATCGCAATTTTTATTGTAGTTGAATAATTTTTTACACGCAGTCTGCCATTTTTTCCAAAGTATAATTTTTCACTAATTCCTTCACACTTAATTGTACTTACATTGATATATAACAAATTAACCAAGATGATACACTTTTTTCTATATACAATTTGCTAAAATATAAAAAGCACTTCACGTTTATTTCTTGATTTTTTATAAAATTAGATAAATTTGCTTTCTTTTTCAATTATTTTTTTTGAGTTTGTTCCTTTCTCTCTGCTCTGTGATTTAAAACTAAATACTGCACCAGTGTTGCCGGCTAATTTAATGTGCTTTTAAACTGACGTGTACTTTCGTATTATTTGTGCTCCCCTTTTTTGATTTTCATCAATTTGATTCTCTTCAATATGAAAACTGACGTGTTCAATCTTTATTTGAGGAAATTTCTCATTCAAGCAATGTTGCCATCAGAAAGCATAAACTTACCACTGTTGGTAAAAGTGGCACAAGAGTGCCATTTGTGGCACTATTGAATATTCAATTAGAGTTGTAAAAGTATTGAGTATTTCGGTACTGAGTACTCAATACTGACTGTTTTTTTGAGTACTCAATACTAAAACGGTACTACTCAATACTTTTAAAGATGCAATTTTCCGTAGAAATGTCTATTTTCGGTAGGAAAATACAACTTTAAAAATAGTACTCTAAAAATACAGCTCTGAAAATACAACTCTTTTTGTGAAGCAAAGAAATTTGTAACGAATTTTTGGGAAAAATTATTTAATTTATTTATTTAAATGTTTTAAATTAATCAAAAAAGTAACAATGGTTATTTAACACGTGTATGTGAATTGTTATTATTTTTCCCAATAAATACGAATTCACAACATTTTTATTTTTAAATTGAAAAAAACCGTTAAAAGTATTGAGTAGTATCGAGTACTCAATTGAAAAGTATCGAGTAGTATTGAGTACTCAAAAGGTATCGAAATTTCCCAACTCTATGTTCAATGGCACTTGGCACTCTGCATAGAATTTTGGCACTTTTTAAGAAAATTTCTATATAATTTGATAAAAGGTCGCTAGTTTTTCATTAAAAGCCACGTCTACTTAGAACGGGTAGCAAAATTAAAAAACAAACGCTACACTAAAAATGTCTACAATTTTCTGGACAACCTTCCAGTTCTTCGGGGACAATTTAATCATTATTTTGATCTTTAAAAATAAAAGCAACGGGGATAAAATTAGAAAAACTTTAATTGATTCTATTGTATTGTCCGTCACTGTATATACACCTGCGGTCACGCACACAGGGCTGCCAAATTTGCCGATTTTTCGACATTTTGCCGATTTTTTATTGAAAAATATGCAAAATGCCGATTTGCCGATTTTTGGTCGAAAATTGCCGATTTTTTTTAAATTAAAAAAATCTTAAAGAATTTTCTATTTTACTAAATGAATCTGAAATTCAATAATTGGAAGCTAAATGTACGCCACGCAATATTCTTATACAACTTTTGACATCGTGCAAAGATTCATTTGATTGTATGTCATATCCCAAATTTTGTATTTCTCCAAAATGTAAGAAAAACAATTAGATTTTTCACAAGGGGTGTGCTATTTGTTGTATCGTCCTAACAAAAAACAGAGTTGTTAAAATTCTTATTTGACTTTAACAACGATTTTCTATTGGGTTTTCTATCTGTTAGCACACTCAAACATAGGACACTAAACATACGTAAAAATGTTGTATCGTGTTATTCTCAAATGTTGTATTTTTCCAATTTAAATTCTAATAACTCTGTTTTGTTAGGACGATACAACGATACAACAAATAGCACAACCCTTGTGAACGACCTTAATATGCCACATTTTGTAAAACTTATTGCAATATGTAGCAAGAGGACGATATGTTGCTAAATTTTAAAAACATAATTCTTTAATTTCATTTTGATATCTGATTCAATTTTATACGATTCGCATCATTTAATCATTTTATAGATTAAATTATTTGCTAATTTATTTAATAAATATCTTATTCAAAGAATCAGTTTGATTTTTGTTGACTCATTTTATATAATCAAGCAAAAAAATTTTAACAAATCATTTCAACTAAAAATGGTTAAATGGATGTGTACTACTTCGCGAATTATTTCATAAAATAAATTATTTAATCGAATCAATATTAAATCGATATAAATTGTACTAAATCATTATCTCACTTTATTCAATTTGAAATCATTGATTTAAAGTTATTATAACATAAATTATTCACTGATTCAAAACTTTTTAGAATTATCTTTTTCAGAGAAAAAATATCTGAACTAACATTTTTTTGTTATTATTTAATTTGTCTCAAAAACCTTTATTTTAATTTGATTGTTACACTCAGGGAATTATGTAGGTAAAATCAACTGCAAATGACAGTTAAAATAACTGCATTTGCACTTAAAAAGGTGTAGACTACATTTGCAGTTAAATTAACTGCAATATAAAGTTATTTTTTACTGTTAAAAATCAACTGACAAATGTAGAAAAAATAACTACAAATGCAATTGAAACAACATACATGCAAATTATTGTAAAACTGTACAAACAACTACAAATGTAGTTAAAAAACATAAATAAAAATTATTTTAAAAATTATTAATTTAATAAAAAACAAATTTATGTAAACACTCTTAACCTAATTTTATTCTATAATAAATTTAAAATTGAGAAATCAAAATTTACACTTAACGTCACTTTTATTTTTCACTATTAAGATATTGTTGTAGATGTCCGTCTGTGAGGGATGAAATATGGTGTTGTTTGGCTTCCTTTTTTTCTCCAGGTAGAAATTGATGAGAATATAAAAGAACTGAAAGAAAATAAATACAATATTTTTTTAACATTCCCGTAAATAAATTTATATTTTATATTATAAAACTTACCTTATTATTTTAATAATTTAATAAAAAATATATAACCTTTTCCGTATTACGCGTCCTCACTCTTTGGCGTTGTTTTATGACTAAGACAAAAGTAAACATGTTCTTCTCATATTCTTTCACTAGAAATTTCTAAACAAGCGCTTCATATACATGCTCCTGTTTGCTTCTTGTGTGTGCACACATACTTGAAAATTTAAGTATTTGTAAAAAAAATTCGAAATAACTGCATAAAATAAATGTTACTACAATGTAGTAGTTTTTGTAGTTTGTTTAAAAAAATAACTGTCAAAAACATTGAAAAACTTTCCTCTAAGTAAATTAACTACAATTGTAGTTAAAATAACTACAACCGCATTACTACACAAATAACTGTCATGTAGTAACTGCAGAACTTTTCTGAGTGTAATTATTAAATTTAATTTATTTTCAGTGTAGGTCATATTTTTTACACTAAAATGTTCTTTTTATATATTTTTATGAGAATATATATATATATTTATAAGTGTTTTTGATTGTGCCGATTTTTTTAAACCAAAGTGCCGAAAATGCCGATTTTTTTGGGAAAAAGTGCCGATTTTTCATAAAAATTATATGGCAGCCCTGCACGCACATCTTACCACTTCATTTTTCGCAGAATTTTTGAAATTTCTCAGCTTACTGATAATCTTGACTACCCAGTGTAGAAACGGTAATGACATATTATTTTTTGGACTACCAGTAATGACACCCACTTACCTTCTGCATTATTTTAAAACATATAATAATGATTTACTGATAACGACTTATTTTTATCATTATTTCAAATAGAAAATAATTTTCTGGATTTTTTGAAATCTATTTTTAGACTCAATATTTTTTAAACACTGGTAAGGATATATGTAACCACATAATTTTTGATTTTTTGTATGTATTTTTGAAAATATATTTTAAACTCATTATTTTTATCAGTACTGGTAAGCACAGAGGTAACGATATATTTTTTGAATTTTCGTATGCTGGTGTGTAACCATAACTCATTATTTTTCGCTACATCGCCATATAAAGATAATAAGAAATGTAATAACAAAAGTAACTAGTTACCATTACCAAGTATGTAGTTACATAACCACATATCTGGTAATGATTTTCTACACTGGGTAGCCATGGATTTGTGCGAACATGAAACAAATCACACGTGAAACAATAACAAATTTTATTTGTTGTTTTTTTTTGCATGTAATTCATTTTATGTTCGCACAAATCGATGTCTCGTCAAGACGCTAAGTTATGATTGGGTCACATGCAATATATTTAAAACATGGTTTTTATAAATAAAAATACGGTTTTTAACAAAATTTCATTGATTTCGAAAGTGCATTTTTCTTTTTTTCCATATGAAATGCATAAAAGGATAATTTTGATTTTCATATATTTATCCCGGTTTTCAAAATATTTTCAATATTAAACAATATAAAAAAATTGCTGGTTGTTTACTTGAATATTAGATAAAATATTATTATAATCTTAAGTCAAATAAGATGTCGACCCCCCTCTGGAGGCTATAACAGCTTCACTTAGAAAAGTTCTGCAGTTACTACATAACAGTTACTTGTGTAGTAATGCGGTTGTAATTATTTTAACTACAATTGCAGTTAATTTATTTAGAGAAAAATTTTTAAATGTTTTTGACAGTTATTTAAAAAAAACTACAAAAACCACTACATTGTAGTAACATTTATTTTATGCAGTTCTTTTCAATTTTGTTACAAATACTACAATTTTCAAGTATGTATGTGTGTACGAAGCCAGTGGGTTTCTATACCACTCTTCCTCTGTTAACCTTTACTCTTTTTTTTTGTTCGTTAAGTCGGGAAAGAAAACCAAAACATGTTGGTAAACATTGTAAAAAAATGAGAGATTGAGTGTTTTTTTACACATTTCCCTATATAAAAAGCATTGCGGTTGAGTGAGTTTTTTTCAAATTTTTAAGAGAACTGAAGAGATTCCAATGTTGCCTCAACATGGAAAAAAATCCCGTGCCAAAAAACATTAGTCAATGGTGTCAATTTTGGGTGTATTTTTTAAAATATAGTTTATTTTAACAAAAACAATATACATTTAAATTAACAAGAACGGTGAAAATGAATTATATATTATTTGTATAATAAAATAAATTATTTACAAAATTTTCAAATAATATTAAAAAAAATTATTAAAAACAGTAATTGAAAAAAATTTACTATACTCATTGAAAAACCCCTAAATGGAAAATCAAACTTGACAACACTGATCAAAGAAGTTTTTTTCAAAAGCAAAAAACGAAAAAATGTTTCCAAAATGCTCTTCCAACTCATTTTTTCTCTTAACAACATTATCAACATGTTTTCTTAGCCTTTCCCAAGTTCGCCATACAACAACAAAATTTGGTGAGGACTGTAGTCTCTCTATAGATTTATACTTGTTGGTAAAGGCTAACATTTTTCGATACAAAATGTCAAGGTTGGTTACCGAAACGAATAACGGTAAGGGTAACGGTAACGGTATCGGATTTCGTTTGTTTAGGTAACGGTATTTAAGACTGTTTCGGTAACGGTATACCGTTATCGAAACAGCAATACCGGTACGTACCGGTATTAAAAATTATGTTAAAAATATATAGAAACAAGTAAAAACATGGCATATTTTTAATTTTAAGTACTGAAAATACAGATTTTAAGCTATAAATTCAATACTGGTAGTTTTAATACGTAATATTATTATCTATAAATTTTTTTTGTAAAAAAACTAGTGTTTCCAATTCGGTTAATCGATTAACCGATTCCTCTATTAATCGCCTCTATTTCGGTTAATGTCGAAACAAATAATTCAAAACTCAAATAATTATTCGATCCGAATAATCGGTTAAAACAGGTCGATTAACCGGTTACAATTTTGATATGGAATTTATCCCTTATTTTTTCCCCAAAACTTCATAATTTTCTTAACTTTGGCTAAAAATTACAAGAAACATAGACACAAATATATTTTAATATATTTCATTTGTATTTAAGAAAATTCTATTCGTATTTTAAAGTTGTCCAAATACATTTCAAAATTATTCACTTGTATTTTAAAATTGTAAAATTGCATTTAAAAAAAATTCCATTTGTATTTCAAAATTCTCCAAATGTTCAGAAATTTCCAAATGTATTTAAAAAGACTCTATTTGTATTCCAAAATTTTCCAAATGTTCATATTTAATAAAATTCTAATTGCATTTCAAATTTTTCCAAATGTATTTCAGAAATTTCTATTTTTATTTAAAAGCATTTTTACATGTTTTCTCTTTCGTAATGAAAATTTTATAGGAATTATGAGACATGTACGTTAGTAAATATGCTTTTAAAATAAAAATTTCTGAAATACATTTCGAAAAATTTAAAATGCAATTAGAATTTTATTAAATACATTTGGAAAATTTCTTTTCAAATACATTTGGAAATTTCTGAAATACATTTAGAGAATTTTGAAATACAATTGGAATTATTTAAAATGCATTTGCACAATTTTGAAATACAGATTTAAAATTTTTAAATACAAATGAATAATTTTGAAATGTATTTGCACAATTTTCAAATACAAATAGAATTTTCTTAAATACAAATAAAATATTTTAAAATATATTTGTAATACATATTTTAAAATATCTTTGTATAATTTTGAAATACATTTTGAAAATTTTAAAATGCATTTTGGACAATTCTGAAATGCAGTTGGACAAATATGAAAAGTTTTTAGCTAATTTTAAACAGCATTTGGACAATTTTGAAAAATTTTTGAACAATTTTAAAACATTTTTGGACAATTTTGAATGATTTTTGGACAAATTAAAAACATTTTTGGAAAAATTTAAAACATTTTTGGATAATTTTGAGACATTTTAGACAATTTGGAAACCTTTTTAGACAATTTAAAAATATATTTGGACAATTTTAATCATTTTTGGGCAATTTAAAAATATTTTTGGAGAATTTTATAACATTTTTAGACAATTATGAATTATATTTGGAATTTTCTGAAATAACCCTTTCACTGAATTTAAATTTTTATACGCATTTGTGACATTATCAATGACGAAATAACCTAAAGTTAACACAAAATTAAAGCCAAAAAATTCAAATTTAAATGGAAATTGACATTTGTAACTGTACACTGAGAGAAATGTTTACATTCTATTTATGAATTTTTCATTAAATTGATAAATTTTATGAAAAAGATTCATAATTTTTATGAAGCTTTCCATTAATTTTGTTAAGAAAACTTCATTAGTTTAGTGGAAATTTTCATTAAAACTGGAATAATAAAGATCCCTGTGCGTATGTTAGCTCAAACTTTGGATAACTTTGTTTATTGTCAACGGCCCTTAAAAACGGAAAAAAGACTGAAAAATGTAACAATTGTTTATGATATTAATTAGTCTACCAACTTTACTATTCACAAATTTTTTTTTGCAAATTTTTGTGGATTAAATTGATATTATCAATTAACTAATATTTTACTCAAATGGAATTAAATTTTTTTTTATTTCTTCAGAGGAGGAGGAAGAACTTTGGGCAATAGTTTTTTTAAATGCAATATTATATTTATTGTAGTATTGATTCAATTTGCATTCAAAGAAGTTTTGTATCCAAAGTTTTACAGATTAAAAAAAATCGTAAATAAATAGAAAATCTACCTTGAGTTATGCTGTTTTTAACTTACTAATTTTAAGAAAAAAATCTAGTTTCAGCAGTTTTTTTTTGTCTTTTTTAACTAATTTTTAATAGCTTCAGCTATATTTTTAAATAAAATTTTCTATTAGTATAATAAATGTTTCAATTTAGATAATCTCAGATTCCGAAACTTTCAACCTTAAGGTACATTTATACGCGAAAGAAAACTGCTAGAGATAGAGCAAAAAACACTACAAAACAGGTGATTTTTGTTTTTCTATTTTTGCTTATAAATTTGAATTTTTTTTTAAATACATCGTGTTCATACGTCATGTTGATATTTAACAAAAACAGGAAGCTGTTAGTGACTTTGTTGATAAAAAGTTAAGGAAATACATTAATTTTGCTTTAAACGATTAATCGATTAATCGCCAATTTTCTCGAATAACCGACCCGAACAACCGGTTAATCAGTTTTAGTGATTTTTCGAATAATGCAATAACCGGTTAACCGCCTATGTCGAATAATTGGAAACAGTAAAAAAAACTCAAGATTATAAAATTAAAAAATTTGTAATTTTTATATAAAATAATAAATACCGGTAAAATACCGGTAACTACCCATAAAAATAACGATATCGGTAACGATAACGGTATTTGGAATTTTTTTAAAGGTATCGATAACGGTAACGGTATTCAATTTGAAACGGTATTTTAGCGATAACGGTATTATAACGATAACGGTAACCAACCTTGCAAAATGTTAATGCTTGAAAGAGGCGATGAAAACCGCCTGGTAAGTGAGCTGTTGTCGCGATTCACGGTCCTTGAAAATCAAATAAAAAGCTTACAAGAGCAAGTAGCAATGGATGTCATTGGACAGCTTGCTGATATTAAGGGTGATTTGGTTAATTGTTCGTCGAGGATGGCAAAGTTTGAAGAAGCCACAAATACCAAATTATCAAACTTGGAAATGGAAAACAACTTTTTGCACAGGCAGATCAACCGTTCAGATATTATTATTCGTCGTATTCCATCAGACATAGGGAATGAGAAATTAATATCAACATAGGCAAGAAATATGATGACTCTTTTGCAGACTGCGATATCAACTTTTGTTCTTTCATAAATAAAAGGAAAGCAGTACTGCTTAAACTGAACAATATACATAAGCGTGATTGCATAATAATGAGATATCGAGCTGATTTGAAAAAGGATTATGCAGCTAAATTGATAGTTTCGGATGTAATGCAATCTGATATAAATAGTCGCATTTTTCTGGATGACAACTGCACACCTATTGAAACTAAATTGCGCTATGTTTGTCTAAAAAGAAATGGCATAATAAATGGCTACAAGATATCTTACAGAAGGAACTACAAGGTAAATTTTATTATTTTATTATTTCTCATAAACGGCACTGAGAAGGAGTTATCCACTGAAAAGATTGCTGCATATGCTGCCAGAAAAATAACAAAAAGATGAATTATTTGCATAAAGCTATGTAATTATTTCATGCTACAAAATTTCCTAGTTTTTGTTGTTATAATTATAAATTTATTTTAAACTCAGTTTTATGAATAAAGAACTTTTGCTTAGGAAGTTATTCATGAGCACGAATATAACTCGAGTTCCTGTCTTACACCTGTGTATTTTACTTTTCTTTTTCTCCCTTTTTTTCGTAAACAACAATGAAATATATGTACTCTATGGAGGATCGTCTTTGTTTTGTGCTCATGAATCACTCACTACCTTAATAATTGAAAGTATTATATTATTTTCATATTGAGTTAATTTTTATTTATTCTTTCCTTATTTTTATAAAATTATTATTTACTCAGTTATTCTACACTCTTTGTTGCATACTAGTTTTGAGCGAGCACAAAGTAAATAAATTATAATATATTGTTGAAATTAGCAATTTTAGTCTATGCATACACTCAAAAAAATAAGTTAGTAGAAAAATTAGTAAATCGTCTTGTATATCAAGTGCACTAGTTTTCAGCAATTTTTTTTGCTGAAATTCCGTTTTCAGCAAAAATTTTAGTTATATTTTTTTAGCACTAAACTAATTTTGAACTAATGTCTTTCTAATTTATTTTGCTACAAAAATTGTGCTGATAACCGCATTCATAGCGAGGACGACAACCAGATAGACAAGATGTAGACGTCGCATCTTGTCTGGAAACGGAAATGACAAAAAAAGAAAAACAACTACACATATTCTATATTTAAATTTTCAGCAAATAATTTAACTAAAGTAAAATTTCGCTACAAGTTTTTTGAGTTTTTTTCAGTCTACTAATATTCAGTAAAAAGTTTAGTGATTTTAGCAAGGATTTTTTTCATTTGCAGTCGACTAAGTGTTGGCAAAACTTTTGCTGAAGATTTCTATTTTTTTGGTAAAAATCAGCTCGCTGATTTTCAGCAAACCTTTTGCTGAAATTACCAACTTTTTTGCAAGCACGCTCCTGACTAAAAATTTGCTGACACAGCAACATTTTTTGCTGACTTTACTGACTTTTTTTTGAGTGTAGAGAATGGTTTGGAATTTTTACTTCAAATTTTAAATAGGCTGAAGTAATAACACATATTTTTGTAATCGAAAGAAAAAAAAATATTTTTTTTCATTAAAATATACTTTTATAAACAAAAATAATTGACTGTAAAAATAGTAGTTTTTACAGATTTTGTCAGTTGTTTTGAAATTTTTGTAGTAAAAATTTATCAGTTAGTTTTACGACAATGTTAGTTATTTTTAATGCATTTGTTAGTTATTTTTCAACAGTTAAAAATAACAAAAGTTTTAGTTATTTTAAAGGTAAATACCTTTGTCGCCTTTTTAACTGCATATACCTTTGTTTTAACTGTCATTTTCAGTAGATTCTACCGACAAACTTTTGTGAGTGTACATTTTCACAAGCAAAAGATATAACAAAAAAATTGCGTACGCATTTTCTTCAATTTATTAGTTTTTCGTATTTGGGTTTTCAACATGCTTTTCATTAATATACAATTTGTGTTTATCAAATTGGCGGTTTCGCGAATAAAAATACAAATCATTCCGCGCAAAAAATTTTTATTTCTCTTTTAATTTTGTATTTTTGCTCCTTTTAAATGCTTTTCAAAAATATAAAATTTTTTAAAATCCAAACAGCGGTTGCGAATTTACAAAATAATATATTAAAAACATAACATTTCGCGATCAAAAAATTCTTAAATTGTGTGAAACAAATTTAATTTGTCAAACTAATGTCAGTTATGGCTCGAAATATCTAGTCCAAACCAATGAAACGCAAAATCAATCAATTATTAGTTGAATCGTCTTTTGACGCATAAATATTAGTTGAATCACCTCTGTTTATGGTTATTTTAAAATATTTTAAACGTTTACCAACATTTTTTTGAACGCATTCTGATACAAACAATTTTGGTTACGGAGTTTACATTTGGTTACTTTTTTCGTTTTCTTTCAGAAACGCTTAGTCCGAATTTTCTTTCCGAAACAAAATCGTATGATGCCTACAAGGCGAATCCAAATATGCCATCGTTTTTTACTCGTTATATAGTTTGGTGTAAAAATTAGGAACGGAGTTTACAATATTTTTTCAAATCTTATTAAAGACATCCTTTTTCATCTCGAGAATGTTACATGCTGCAGAAAAACTTCAAGTCTGTTATACTAGATGATTACTTACAGTCCAACGATCATTTGAGTATAAATAACATTTATACTTTTCGCAATATAATTAATAGATAACTCCAAAATTCGTGTGTATGCATTTTTATCAAAAATTATGACGAAAAATCGTTACAGAGTTGAAGTCGTGTTAGCATAGACATACGGAAAAGTTTGTAAAATGTATTAATTTTTACTAAAAATGTTATTTTTCCTCTTCATAAAAATTCTTACAGTTAGTGTTTAGCTTCATTGGTTATTAAAATATAAGCTATTAAAGTTAAAAAACCTTAGGAGTTACTGGTTACGGAGCTTACATTTGGCCTATAAAATTGGCCACAAATTTTATGTATTAACCAAAAATTGGTCAGATTGTTATAAATTTTGTAAAACAGGTGACAATGCGCTGATATATATCGAAATATATAACTCAAATGTAATCCATGCATTAGAAATTAGGTGGTTACACGGTTTTTATCTCATTTTTTGATATCACCCATATACAGTTTGAATCCCCATTTATTTGGTTTCATTGGAAAAACTGCTTCAAATATGATTTACATTTTGTAGATCATAGTTGCTCATCAACTGAAAGGCAGCTTTCAAATGGGACCGACATACATTTTTCAACCAATAGTCTCCTGTATTAGTGTATTTCCAAGAAGCATATATACGTAAGAGATACAATCGCTATAGGATAGCACATCGGCCTTGGAACAGAAAATTATGACCTTGTCAGACAACGCCATAATTTTCTGTCCGATGTCCGGTCCGGTCTGCGATCCGGTAGCGATTGTATTTCATACTTACAAGAAGCATATCTTGGTATTTCCAACGATTTGAACTACATATACCCAAAAATTTTTGCAAGTCCAATGGATCAATATGATCTCGAGTATCGGAATATTTTTTGGAAAGCATATAAATTCGACTTGTTTACCAGTCGAATTTATATACTTTTCATAAATTCATAAGTTCGTTCGAAAATATATGTTAAGTAACTGCAAGGTCCACTCAAATTCAAAAAATGTTCTGGAAGCTCTTCGCTGCCCTTAAAATCAGTGTTTAAATCCATTGTGAATTCTTTCCAAATAGTTCTTTGTTTCCAAATAGTTATTTCATATTTCTTTTTCAGAGACCGTGTATCTCTGATTAGCATTTGGCTCCTCTCCAGCACTAGATATTTCTCCTGAATAAAAACTGAACTCCACTTTCATCCCAACCTTCAAACTTTTTTGCAATTTCGTTATCAGTAAGTGACCTCAGAATAAAGAAAATTATGATTAAATGCATAACATTGCATATATGAAATATAACAACATATAAGCAATGGAAGTTCACATAAGCGCAAACGCATGAATTTGCACATATGCAATGATGCATTACAGCGCTCAAGTAAATACTTTGTAATTAAAAAATGTTAGTTATTTACATAGAAACTGTAGTAAAATATTCAAATACTACTTACATTTCGATTAACTTTTACAGGATTTTAGAATAATAAAAGAAATCAACCCATTTTTTTCGCTTAATTAAAACACCTTTTGTTTCAGCAACTTATTTTAACATATGTTTAACAAACTACGCAAAATTGCGACTAAAATTGAATGATTTGACATAAAAGTGATCAAAAAAAGAAAAAAATAACGGTATATGGGGAATAGCGCAGTTTCTAGATACGCGCAAAGGCAATATTGCATATATGCAATGCCATGCAACGAAGGGTTAAGGGCATGTTATTTAATGGAATGCAACCCAAGGAACTATACCCTTTTTGGAGATAAGGAGTTTTTTAAATTAATTTCTTGTTCAGACATATTCCTTTTAGAAGAAAAGACAGTCTTATAAATCATTCGTTGGAAAAACATTATGCGGGTAAACAATACAAATCTCTTAATTTCATTTCCAACAATTGTATTAAAATTTATACCCTCCCACTGTGCAGGAGGGTATATATCATTTTGTCATTCCGTTTGTAACTCATCGAAAAAAAATCTGGAACATAAAAAAAATATATATTCTTGATCGTTATCAATAGCGAAACCGATATATCTGTGTCCGTCTGTCTGTTGAAATCACGATCACGCTCAAAATAGTTGTGCTAAGATGTTAATTTTTAGTCAAAATTGTTGTCCAATTTCTTAAGCAGTTTGGTATTGGAAATGGGCATATTTGGTCTAGACGTTTAAAAGTTATGAATGAAAATGCAAAAGCACCTCTGGAATTGTCCATATTAACATGGAAAAATATATTAACTGTGTGTTGTTGTTGTTACTGAATAAGAAAAATATATACATACACACCCAGACCTTGAAAGAGATAATTTTTTTTTTAATTTATATGCATAAAATTGGATTCATTTTATAAATTACTGAATAATTCATAATGCCTTTAAATCAATGAATGAATAAAGTGAGATAAGATTTGTTCCTATTTCTGTTGATTCAATTTCGATTCTATTGAATAATTTGGACGTATGTTGGCTTTAAAGGCACCTCACCGATTGATTCTAAATTTTTATACTGATATAACTCTCTTTTGGGGGCCCGAAGAAATTTTTTTTTTCAGCGAAAAGCCTGTATGGGGAGTTACTTCGGTTTAAAAATGAACTTAACTATATTTTCTTCATTTATGATAGGGTTGTAACAATATGTAAACCATTGGAAAGGTAATAAAAATATCTTTAGGATAGCATTTTTTTGTTGACCCATTATGATTCGGCGTAGGAATTTAAATTTTTTTGTTTTTTTATTGTTTTTATTCCATAAAAATCCTATATAAGAACAAAAATTGTGCTTATTAGAATGTTATCAAGACGAAAAGCTTTTATTTGATATATAGATCAAGTTTTGATCACTTCAAACACCGAAGATATTAGAGGTCAAAATCGTGCGATTTTTTTCTTTGAAAGTATGGCTAACTTTTGACAAATTAAAAATCTCAATACCGACAATAGGTTTAAAATGTGTTTACTCCCAAAATATGTTCGATTCCCGATGAGTTAATTCAGTATAATTGTTGGTTAGCGTCAAAGTTGTATCTTTTGTACCATCTGCAAAAAAATTAGGCTTGACTTATAATATCTTCGGTGTTTGAAGTGATAAAATTTGAACTACATCTTAAAAGTTTTTAATCTTGAGAATATATTAATAAGTAAAAAATTATGTGGTAGTATACGGTGGTTTTTATAAAAATGGTTTATTTTAAAAAATCTTAAAAATAAATCTCATTCGCCGGTAATGGGTAAACAAACAAAACAAAAATGTCGTCCATAAGATATTTTTACTATCTTTCCAATGGTATATATATATATTGTTTCAATCCGACTATAAATGACTTAGATATAGCTAAGTCCATTTCCAAACTTTGCACAGAAATAAACTCCCTTCAGAGGTCTTTCCGCGGATTTTTTTTTCAAATCAGCTTGAAAAGTACTACATCGGGGTAAAAAAAAATTTCACTTAGATCAACTTATTGCAAAATTGAGATTTAAAATACGAACTAAGTAATTATATTTTTAAAGGTCTGCACACATCTATATGAATAACATAAGCAGTGTTGCCACTTTATGGGTAGGGCATGGATGATAGCAATTATTAAATTGTTTAGTTTTTCATTTAAATTTCAATTCAAATGAATGAATTGAGAAAGTTATCAAATTTGTAAATAAAAAAATATATTATACAAAAAAAAAAAAATTAATTCATAAACTAGCCAATAGATAGTGGGTCTATGAATCCAACTTAGCAATTACTTCAAAGCATTGTTGGTAGCAGAAACGGTGCGATTATCGGTGAGGGTAAGTAACGCTATTGTAGATTATTTCGGTTACAGTATTTTAAGGATAATTGTATTTCGATAACGGTATTTTAAGGTTAACTGTGTTGCAATTATTTCGATAATGGTATTTTAAGATAACAGGTATTCAGTTATTTCGTTGCATTCCGCAAATTTCTTTTTACAAAAAAACAAAGTAAAGTAAAATAAATTTATTACCTAAGTGTATGTAAAATTCACAATTACGACGTGGAAATACAAAAAGTTTAGACTAAAAAGTAATGGTGTTGTAAGGATAATGGTATTTCTAATTTTACAATTTTCTTGAGCGTAAGGTTTGTTTTTTATATATAAAAAATTCTTTATTTTCGATATTTCGCTACTCCATTGTGTAGCATCTTCAGGAAATAACAATTAAATTAATAAATTAACAAATTATAAACAATTTGTAAGTTTGAAAAAATTTGAAAAGCATTTGTCAAATATAAATTGTATGTATACATTTATACCAGTAAACAAAGTCTTTGGTATAAAAGTATAACAAACAAAAATATTAATAATTAACAATAAAAAATGTATTAATATAATGTGTTATAAATTAATGTAATGTGTGCTATTTCTTTTGTATTAAATATCTATAATTCTGTGCTACATTTTCAGTATCTGCCTTAAAGTTAATTCTATTTGTTGTGGGTGTATTAATTATCTGTAACATTTCTAATATATAACGACGTTTATAATTATGTTCTGTGTTTAAAACTGATACATTTTCAAAGTCAGGATAGTGATTCAAATTTGAACAATGAGAAGATAATGCTGTCTTTTGTGAATTAATATGTCTATATTTCTGATCTGATCTATGTCCAGCTATTCTAGTTCTCAATTTATTCTTCGTTGTACCTATATATACCTTACCGCAATTCTCTCCGTCATTTCCACTACATGGTATTTTATATACTATATATGACATGTCCAATTTCTGTATCCTATCTTTTGTCTTACTGTATAATTTATTTACTATATTTATATATAAAAAACAAACCTTACGCTCAACAAAATTGTGAAATTAAAAATTGAAAAAGAAGGTTAAATAACGACAAAAAAAGATAATGGTATTTCATTAATTTCGGTACTGGTATTTTAAATGTATCGATATTTGAATCTATAACAGTATTTTAGCGATAGAGCCTACCAACTTAACATTTAATTCATCCGTTGACTTGTAGAAGAGCATGAAATATTAATAAAAAAATTTTAGACTACTCGTAAACTGACTAAAATTATGAAGTTTGCATAAAAATTCCAATATCTATTTTTTATTCATACGAGTTAATGAATTTATTCACAGCGACTGATCATCCACGAATTAAACCGATACATCAGGAAGTGTATTAATCTATACATGCTTTGAAATTCTTTCGTTATACAAATAAGCTATTAACGTACACAAAAAAATCGTTACCAAGTAATTAAGAAAATTTCAACTAATAAAGTTTTATCGAATAATTTATTATATTGTATACGCCAAAAAAACATTATTTTAGTTGAAGTGCTCCCAATTGCTTGCCAAAGATTTTTTTGTGTGTATTTAAAAAGCGCAAATAAAACTTGATTTTTGAAAGACTCTTAAATAGGATTATTTTTAAATCGTTCACATGTGATCATAACTGACTCTTATTTACAAGCTGACTCTTATTTACAAGTGTTTTGTTCTAAAGTTAATTGTTTCTCTAAATTTTATGAAGATTCATATGAGATTCAAAAGTTCATCATAAACGCTGCATATTTAAGGAACTTTTCTTTGTAATAATATAACGCCCAGAACGATGGGACAATTGAAATGGCCAAATCACTTTTTTTTAAGTTTACTGATGAGGTTATTACCTTTTTTCGGAGTTAAAATTGTAATAATATGTTAATTGAAGTCATTTATAATTTCATATTTTTTGGGTAATTTTGTCTACACTTTTGGGAATTTTGAATCTTGCTTGTGGCAGCACTAAAATTAAACAAGATTAAACTGAACTATTTACTTGTAGTGGTGGAAAAAATCATACACATTTGTTGCACAGTGGATTGACCGAATACAAAATGGGTAATAATTCATACTTGTTTGTACTTAGTAGAATCCCCAAATAAAAACACCAGGATGGAGGGTATCTAAAGACTCGGCACAATTTAATCTTTGGTTTGTATAAGTCCCCAGGTGACTGGGGGCTTTAGCCCTCTTGTTTTTTATTATAGCTGGCATTTGCAAGCAATATTGAAGAATATGGCCAGAGATCCTTTTATAATCTGTAAAAACTTGATATATTTTGGAATTCAGTTGAAAACATATACACACAGCTGGAAAGTTGTAGAATAATCTCTACTTGAAGTACAAGAATTTATGTTTATTATTTCGTGAACTTAGTTTAAAATTTCTAAGTTGTTAGTAGCGTGTAAATAGATGTATTATACGATAGATTTTGTATTATTTAAACTTTAAATTAAAACCAATGTATGATATTGTTAATAATTTACTATAACTATCAATTTCTTTAAGGTTTTTGTTGAAAAATACAAAAAAATCGTATTTTTATATATGAGCGTAAGTACCCAGTCAGAAAAATACAAACGGGAAAGCGGTGGCAAAGCACTTGAACAGGTGGTACAAGTACTGGCAAAAAGTGCTTTCCCATTCTCAAAATGATAACATCATTAGACAAAAGGACCGGCTGTTCAAAAAGCGCCAGAAAAGCACTGGAGGAACAAAATTTTTAAACGTTGGCAAAACGCTGGCAAAACCAATAAATAGGTGGTCTGGAAATATATTTTCCAAAATAAAATTTAAAAAAAGTTCATATCTATTTTTTTTTGTCCTGCCGTGATTTGAACCCAGGCCGTCAGATTGGCAGACGATTGCTCTACCCACTGAGCTAACGAGACATATAATATTTGATAGCTAAACACATAAATGAGTGATAATCGCTGGACAACTACTGGCTGTGCCAAAATGCTAGTACTGGCAAACAATTTTTTGTAGTTAGTATGCCAGTGTTGGGAGGGCAAAAAAAAAGTTGGTCTTGAAGGAGCTTTCCCACAAACCAAAAAATTGATTTTATAAAACAAAAAAAATTTTAAATTAAAAAAAAAATCCAAAAAAAAATTTTTCTTGCAACCGGATTTGAACTCGGAACCTTCTGACTACAAACATTTTTAACGAAGCGTCAGCATTTTTATAAAATCATTGGTCTACCAGTGAATTGATTTTTGTACGCCTGGTAGCATTGGCTAGGTAGCACTGGATAACCACTGGTTGCAAACCTTGGCATATCACTCTAAGCCAATTCTTTGCCAGTGGTTTTTTTATAAACCACCGAAATTTTTGTAAAACAAATACTGGTAAAACGCTTTTTACAAACGCTGGCAAAGCGCCCAAATGAGTGTTCTGCCAGTCATTTATTTTTAACACCGTGGTTACCCAGTAGTATGCCAGTGCTTGATTTTTTGTACCACTGGCGATTTCTGACTGAGTAGGTATATGAGCATATATGAACTCATATATGTCCATATATGATCATATACGGTCATATACCCTCAAATTACGGATCCGAGTATATATGGAATAATATACGAACCCATTTATTTATTTAATTAAGTCTATGGATTTTAAATCCTTACAGACTATATTATTTAATTACAAACAATATTATTCAATTTAATTACAAACAATATTATAAGGCTATGTATTTAAAAACAAGATAATATTACGTTTAATGACACTAACACTCAAAGAAAAGTCAATAAAATTATACATCTCATTAAAATCTCTGCATATTCTACGAAAAGGATCAGAATTTGCGTAATTTGTTTGAAAGACCTGAAGATACAATGGTGCAAAATTGCGAGTTGATCGTTGCGGAACGTTAAATTTAACATTATTAAGCAGGAATTCAGAACAAACATTACCATTAAGCAAATTAACTAAAAACGTAATGTTAAGCATTTTTCTTCGGCTTTCTAGTGTAGGCAATTTAACTCGTTCAAGTTTAACTGAATAGGATGGAAGAGCTTCAGAAGGGTTCCAAGTTGAGTTCCCTAAGCAGAACAATAAAAATTGTTTTTGGACAGATTCTATTTGATTTATGTGAACATCATAATCAGGATCCCAGATAATAGAACCATATTCGATGATTCGTCTTACCAAAGATGTGTATAACTGCTTTGTATTTATAGGATCAGTAAACTCCTTTGCCCAACACTTTATAAAAGTAAGTACTCCACGAGCTTTGTTTATCATTGACGTAATGTGTTTTATAAAATCTAATTTTAAATCAAGTAAAACACCAAGATCTAAAATCTCTTTGACTAATTCAAGTTGGCTGTCACCCAAAGTATAGAAACCAAGAGAATTCCATTTTCTGGAAAAACGCATGTGCTTGCATTTTGTTAAATTAAGATTCATGAGGTTAATATTACACCAGTTATAAAAGTTATCCCAGTCAAGTTGAAGATAGAGCATTTCCGAAGGTTTTTTGTAGCTTAAGAAATTTTTACATCATCGGCATATATTAATACATTACAATTGTGTATTGCACTCGGCAAATCATTTATAAAAAGTGAGAATAAGATTGGACCAAGGTGGCTTCCTTACGGTACTCCAGAATTGACGATGATGCTCTTGGATGTTGTATTATTAAAACGAACACTTTGTTTCCTACAGATAAGGTATGACTTCAGCCAGCGAAGACTGTTGTTAGTAAAACCCATTAGTGAAAGTTTACTAAGAAGAAGACTACCCAGTCAGAAATCGCCAGTGGTTTAAAAAAAAACCACTGGCAAAGAATTGGCTTAGAGTGATATGCCAAGGTTTGCAACCAGTGGTTATCCAGTGCTACCTAGCCAATGCTACCAGGCGTACAAAAATCAATTCACTGGTAGACCAATGATTTTATAAAAATGCTGACGCTTCGTTAAAAAATGTTTGTAGTCAGGAGGTTCCGAGTTCAAATCCGGTTGCAAGCAAAAAATTTTTTTTGGATTTTTTTTAATTAAAAATTTTTTTGTTTTATAAAATCAATTTTTTTATTTGTGGGAAAGCTCCTTCAAGACCAACTTTTTTTTGCCCTCCCAACACTGGCATACTAGTTACAAAAAATTGTTTGCCAGTACTAGCATTTTGGCACAGCCAGTAGTTGTCCAGCTATTATCACACATTTATGTGTTTAGCCATCAAATATTATATGTCACGTTAGCTCAGTGGGTAGAGCAATCGTCTGCCAATCTGACGGACTGGGTTCAAATCACGGCAGGACCAAAAAAATACATATGAACTTTTTTTAAATTTTATTTTGGAAAATATATTTCCAGACCACCTATTTATTGGTTTTGCCAACGTTTAAAAATTTTGTTCCTCCAGTGCTTTTCCGGCGCTTTTTGAACAGCCGGTCCTTTGGTCTAATGATGTTATCATTTTGAGAATGGGAAAGCACTTTTTGCCAGTACTTGTACCACCTGTTAAAGTGCTTTGCCACCGCTTTCCCGTTTGTATTTTTCTGACTGGGTATGGTTGACTTTATCAAAAGCTTTACTGAAGTCTGTGTATATAACGTCCGTTAATTGACCATTATTAAATCCATTATTTACAATAGTGGTAAGTTGTAAGATATTTGTCATTGCTGAGCAACCTTTTCTAAAGCCATGCTGGAAAGGTGACAGTAATGAAGATGCTTGATGAGAGATACAATCAGTTATGCACTCTTCAAATAGTTTAGGGATAGCATTTAGTTTAGCGATACCTCTATAATTTGATACATTTGATTTGTTTCCAGACTTAAATAGCGGAATTATATAAGATTCTTTCCACAATTGAGGAAAGTAGCCATATCTAATTGATAAGTTAAATATTATTGATAAAGGTGTGGCAAAAGCATTAGCACAGCTAGTTAATATACAGCTTGGAACACCATCAGATCCACTGTGGAAGGATGATTTTACGCTTTTTAAACTGGTTACTATTTGGAGAGTTATAATGGGAGAAAATGATATTGACTGGTGTTCATCAATCGCGTAAGGGTAATTATTGGAGTTGTTGTGTTGAGCATCAGAATATGTAATTGCAAAGAAGTCAGCAAACATGTTACTTATTATTAAATCATTACTAGATTCATGATTTAAGTACTTCATTGTATTTGGAAATCCCATAAATTTCCGTTTAGAATTTACGAATTTATAAAATGACTTAGGATCAATTTTAAATTTAACCTTCATGTTTAGTAAATTATATTCAGCACGTGATACAGAATATTTACCATAAGTACAAGATGATCCGGATTTTTTATATTTTTTGTAAAATTTGTTTTTTATATTTTTTAGTCTGGATAGCTGTCTTGAGCTCCAGGGAGGACCTGACTGTTTAAACACAGTGATTTTCGGAACACATTCATCTAAATATTCAAAAATAGTTTTATAGAAAGTATTAATCATAGAATCGTCGGAAGATGGTCTGCCATTTGAGATATATAATTTATCAAGCCAGTTTGTATTACTCAGAAGATATTTTAAGTTGTTGTAATTTGTTCGTTTGAAGCAGTAGACTTTTTCATTATTCCCATGGTTTTACGTTTAATAAATGGAGTATTACAAGTAATTTCAATGGTAGGATTGTAACGATCCTCAGGTCTAGAAATTGGAATAGCTCGAGTTAATGAACAGTCAGTAGGTTCATTCACAAACACCAAATCTAACAGTTTTCCATATTCGTTATAAACACCATTAAATTGGAAAAGGCACAAGTCATAGAGATTATTAAAAAAGACATCGATCCAATCATTTGAGTTTGTAGGAGTATAATAAAAAGAATCTGGTAAGAAGCTTCCAAGAAACTGAGGGCAAGTTAAAGTCACCAAAAAACAAAAATTGAATCATCTGGCTGGGCAGACGATACAACGGATTTAATGTTCTCGTAATGTTGATTATAAATAAGAGCATCAGAATTCGGTTGAATATATGAACAGATTAAGTATACCCAGCAAAATCTTTCATTACCAAATAAGTGGTTATATAATAGAAATTCATAGCTCCGCACAACTTATTTTTTGGCGTCTAAACTCATTATTTTTGTTTGGCGTGGTCGTTTTTATAAGTAGTCACGCTTACCCGCTCGCTTACGAAAAAATGAGAAATAAGTAGTTATGAGATTTTGAATAATAAGTGGTTACACACATGCTTACAAAAAGTTGAATTATAAGTGGTTATCCGATTGCTTACTTGATTCTTAAAAATAAGGATTTAAGCAAATACTATCAGCTTAAGGAAATACATTCAGAAAAATTTAAGTTTTCTCTAGTGTGTAATTTTAGGACTCGTCATAAAAATTTAAACATAAAACATATTTACATATAATAAAAAAATTTAACTGTGTAAAAAGTACTTATTTCAACTAATACAAGTAAGTCATTATTTTATATTTAGAAACAATGAATACAATAGGCCATTATTAGGAATTCATTATTTTATATTATAAAATAATGCAAAAGGTAATGATATATCATTTTTGGTAATGCAGATAGTAATGAGGTGTCATTACCAATATTTTGCTGGGTATATGTTTGTGTTTTAGTTTTATACGAACAACAACAAATTCAATTTTGTGAGAAGTATTAGGTGTAATTTCCTCTGACGAAAAAAGGCAAGAAACAGCAATTAAAACGCCACCACCAATTGTAGTAGTTTCTCTATCGAGTCTGTATACGTTATATCCATTACAAAAAATTTCGGTATTCAAAGTTTTTTTATTTAACTAGGTCTCAGTTAAAACTATAACATGATGATCCAAATCAAAGCTTAGTATTAAGACCACGAACGTTTTGATATGCAATATACAGTTGGTTATCAGAAGAGATAGTTAGTTTTTTTGACTGGATGACGAAGGTAACCGTACAATATTTTTATTTATCTGGTTTTCTTTGTACCTGTATTCACGAACCAGTGTATTATCAGGCCAGAAATATGGGCCTATCAATTTCTCATACATTTCAGATGAAACTGTTATTTTAAAAGATGCGATACTTCTGAGTTGTGTATATGATACTCTTAAGTTGAAATTATAGCATTTGAATTCAACTTAGTATTTATATAGTAGTTGAGATCATCAATAGTAGTTTCGGAGGCCAGACGAGATAGAAAAATTGATTTCGGACGAGGTATTGCACGTAATTCTCTGTCAACAATTACATTATGAACAGGAGTAGGATTACTTTCAATAGTATTTGAAGGAGGAACAGAAGAAGTTAAGACCTGGGTATATTTAAGAGGAACCTCAGGATTATTTATTGCTGTATCAGTAATATTTGACGCTATTATTGTATTTGAGGTATTTGAATTAATAGTAGTTGTGGAATTTGTATTATTAGTAGAATGATTTTTTGCTGACAACAAAGTTAAAGAACTAGCAGGAATATTCGTATTTGAAGTATTAGTTGAAATAAAGGGTTTTTCAATAAGAGCGCTACAAAAGTAAAAAAGTTTATATAAAACGAAAACGGTTTTGGATATCAATGAAATTCTTTATTCCTGTGAAAGTACGTTCGATGCCATTATGTATGGAAATCGATCTCTTTTGCATGGCCACCACGGGCACGCTTGCAGAAGTCCAGACGCTGAACCCAATTTTCGACGGTTTTCAAGCATAAATCGGCCGATACTGCTGCAATTTCACGTTCGATATTCGTACGAAGTCCATCAATCGTCGCTGGTTTGTTGGCATAGACCATAGATTTGACGTAGCCCCACGCTCAATTGTTGATCTGCTAGGACGATTATGACGACCACAAATTGGACGTAGCGCTCTTAACGTTGAGGCCACTGACTCCGAATTTCGGTAGTAAATTTTAATAATTTCGACTCGTTGTTGGCTCGTATATCTTTCCATCATGAAATGGCAAACCTTACTGAAGATAAATGTCAAAAGAGCGGCAAGAAATATGGCTCCGTTTGCTGTCCCTGTCTATCTACTTTTGTAGCGTCCCTGTTGAACAACCCTAGGGTTTATCTTTATTTTTCCTGAACGATTTACGTCGTTTTGGCGAAGACTGTGGCGGAGATTTAAGAGTGTCGAGCGACTTAAAGTCTTCAAAAAGCTTACTATATGCAGAAATACGCTCTGAAAGCTGAGACGCTTCATTTTGAATTTCCAGATAATTATCTTTTGTTCCCTTGAAAAAGCGATAAAAGCTTACACCGATTTTTCTACAGTCTGGACAACACCAATTTAGGCCCTTATATTTGTAAACAGCTTCAGCAACAGGTACAGTAAGACCACTACATTTAATGTGATAGAGTTAATGACATAACCAGCAACATATCATTCTTTCGTAATCACTTTCGATTGTACAATATTTAGTTAAACATGCAATAATTTGGTTTATTTCAATATGTATGTATAATAAAAGAAACACTATTGTTGTTATTGTTGTAAAAAGAGAGCAAGAACTTGTTTGTCTTGTTTATTATTATTCTGTTTCTATTGTTATTGATGTTAAAAATGCACAATTAGAATATATTTATTTTTGAAAGGTTTGTTGTTATTATTGTTTTTTATATTATCTGTTTATGCTTTGTTATGTATGTAGTGTTTGATGATTTTAGAATTTTAGTTTAATACAAAGTTATTTTAAATAGATTAAAATTGAAATATTATTTTCACAATGAATTAATTGAAAAATTAATATTGTTTTAAGGTTTATTGTTATTAAAATAATATTATTTTTAGCAAAAGGTTTATAAAAATGTGATTTTATTTTAGGAAATTTAATTTTTTCTACGGAGCAAATTTAAAACACGTCTTAACTAGGGTATTCAATCGATTAATCGTTATTCGATTAATCGAACAATTTTTCTCAAAAATTGTTCGAATAATTTAAAATGTCCAAATTTCGATTAACGAATAATTTGAATAATTTCATACAATTAATCGAAATTGGTAGAAAATTACAAAAATGTTTAAAAAATATAAATTTTTTATTAATGTAAATGTGCTAAAATCTTAAAATTTTTTTAAAAATTGTGATAAATAATATGCTGTAGGCTTGTAGCTATCCGGATTTCATTGTGGCCTAAAAAAATAATTTAGGGAAGACCTTTAAGAATTTCGGGAAATACTTGTTAGCTTCAACTCAATGAGAATTTCATGTTTTCAAGTAATAAACGTTAATAAACGTCTTAAATCCCAAAGGAAAAACAAAAACAACATAATATTATCACAGTTTGCTTTATCATCTTCCAAATTACTACTCTGTTGTTGTGACTTTTCTAATAAAGTAGTGGTATCTATTTACGTAAATTTTTAATTATTTTTTACGACTTTTTAAAATTGATATTAAACGAAAGCATTAATAATTATTGTTATTAATTATTATTAGAATTATTAATTATAATTAATGCTCAATGTAATAAAGCTTGTTTAGTGTAGTGCTGGTAAAAATATGTGTAGTGGGTATCGAGTATTTGTCTTTTTTTGGGTACTCGATGCTTCAAACTACTACTCGATATTTTCAGAGTTGCATTTTGGATGGACAAAGTACATAAAAATGTGACTCCGCTAAAATATTTATCACAAAACTACAACTCTGCTAAAAGAAAAAATGATAAAATAAAATATATTTAAAAGTATATATTAAAAAACTATGAAAAACGCAATGAAGAGTTAATAAAAAAGTTTAAAAAGATGTTTATAAATTTAATCATTGAATTAACGTAAACATTTTCGAAGAATTTTATTAAAAAATTTCAAATCTAAAAACCGTTAAAAGTATCGAGTATCCAAATGAAAAATATCGAGTATTGCAAAGTAACTGAATTTGCCAGCACTAATTTAGTGAGCACTCTGAAATAATAAAATAAAATGAAGGGATGGTTGTACGGAAACGTAGAGGGAAAATCAATTCTCAACAGAATTCTTCTCTACATTTACTTTTTTTATGTATTCAATGCATACGAAAGAGATACAAATTAATTTACGGAGTCTTATATTCTTCTATAACTCATTGCGGTGTGGTTCTCCCCGATTTGGATAAAGTTTTAACATGTGAAAAGGGGGCAAAAAAAATTAAAATATTGACAAAATCTGAATTTCAGAATAGTTAGTGAATTTATTTTTGTTGCCTTTTTTAAATAAAATTATTAAAAACCCAACAAGTGCAAGTATATTACTTTACAGAAAATTTTTTCGATTAATCGATTAATTTTAAAATTTTGTTCTATTAACCGGTTAAGAAAAAAACCCGAATAATTATTTGAACGATTAACCGATTAAAATAAAAAGCCGATTAATTGAATACCCTAGTCTTAACACAGAGAAATCGTGAGATTTCCATATATGCGATCATATATCATCATATATGACCATTTTCACCCGGGGTATTATAATTTCAAAAAAAATTTTATTAATTTTGTGGAAAAAATTTTTATTAAGTTAATGAAAATCTCATTTGCTGAAATTTCAGACAATGAAGTTTTATAGAACATTCTCTGTGTACCTCTAATCAGCACTCCGTTTCTGTATTTCTCGCATCGAAAAAGTTTTCGCAAAAAACATGCGAAATGCAACACTGCTCTGCTTGATATAGGATGAGTCGCAAACAATAAAATATATATGAAACCAAATCAGCTAATAATGCGGTGCATGTAAGTTATTTCTAATTTAATTAGGTATTTTAAAAAATTACATGTGTACTCACCCAGGTGGAAATTATGTGTGGTAACAAAAAAGAAGCACTGGCAAAGCGCAAGTAGACCGCGGTCCTACAAAAAGAAGTACTGGCAAAGCACTAAATTTGGACGCCTTCCCAACGCTTTAAAAGGGTGAATTCCCAGCACTTGTTTTCCTATAACATTATTTTGTTTTTGAAAAAGAAACTCCAAAAGAGTGAATATTTAAACAATACAATAACTCCAAGAATCGTCTATTTTTAGAGTAATTTAAAATTCTTCAGTGATGAGGGCTCATAATTTGGTGGCAGGGAAAACACTTGATTTTTATGTTTCTTGGTGTTATCTCAATACTTTGCAAAGCATTAAATAGATCGGTGTTAGGTATCATTTGAGTGTTAGGAAAGCACTTTAATTTTTTTATTTGAGCGTTGGCAAAGCATTTGATTTTATGTTTATGGGTGCTTTCCCAGGGCTTGGAAATACCACCGTGGAACGGTGTTATCATTTGGGCGTTGGGAAAGCGCTATTAATCAGAGCTTCGAAAAACTTAATTCAATTTAAGCTTAATTCACTAAAAATTAAATTCAGATTTTAAAAAGATTCATGTACCATTCCCTTAAACCATTCGTAAAGAATTCATTCATAAGCTTCATTCCCAAAGCTTTAATATGAATTGAATGAATTCCTAACTTGAATCATTCAAATCGCATGTTCATTCACCATTTTACTAATTGAATGAAGAAATTTTATTACCATTCACTTAGTGCAGTGTAGTTTGAAACTAACATATAATCAAAACCAAATCATACAAGCTGTAACAAAGCATACGATACTATTTATTTCTGTTAGATGAATTTTAAACGTTTTTCATTGTATTATGCTAATATTTCAGCAATTATATACAAATTAAAATTTTTCATTTGATTAAGTGAATGAAAACAAATAATTTTTCATTCACTTTTTTATTAAATGAATTCAGGTAAATTGGGTTTCATTCAGTTAGAATTCAATCAAAATAGAATGAATTCATATAATTTTAAGCTATAGGGAATTAAGCTATCGAATTAATTCCATAAGAATGCTATTAGGGAATGAAATTTAACACAAATTTCATTAATTTTTAAAAAGTGAATGAAAGAATTAAGCCTTTTAAACCTTTGCTATTAATAAGCATTCATACCACCCATTTCGGTGCTTTGCTGGCACCTTTGTAATTTTCAACCTGGGCAGTTATAAAAGTTACAATATCTGCAAAATTTACGACTAAAACTCCAGTCCATTTTATCATCGCTTAAATCACCCTGTTTAATGCAGGATGACCATGCATTTCTCAATGACAAAATTTCTCGCATTGGATACAGAAACGGGGTACTGAATACAAATACAATTTAACTAATGCGGACAATAGACTAGGCAAGTGAGTTGTACAATAAAGAGTTTGTACAAGTCAATTTGAGCTAGAGTTTGCTGTTCGGGTTTATTCGAAACAGAAACCCTCAATTTACGGATCCGAGTATATTTTCAACCTTCAAAACCGAAAACCGACAAAAATAAGTCGGTTTTTATGAAATACTTTAACGAATTAAAATAATTAATTAAATTTTTTTTTACTTCTTTTTTTTTAAAGAGAAGCAACACTCAGGAAGTTCTTCCTATAATTAACGTGTTGCTTCTTTTGGAAAGAGATCAAGTGAAAGGTGGTGAAAGATGAATGGCTTCAAATATGACAACACTATAATTCCGCGAGATGTTGAATTTTAGAACAGTTGTTGCGCGCCATCTGATGGTGAGTTGGCGAACTTTGTTGAAGCTTTTTAGTTCATAGCCCTGTTATATTATTTTACTTCGGTGGGGTTAAGTGCGATGGGAACACCGAAGGAGGACGCTGCGATATGTATGAGGGATAGAAAAAACTCATACATTGCATGTTATTGAATCTTGAATTTCGAAAGGGCTCAGCTCAGCTCCTATTTTTCAAAATTTAGTATTTTATAGTAAATTTCTTCAGTTATACTTTTAACAATTTTTTGTATTTTATATTACAGGTGGGGTAACCGCATAACTCAATTAGAAAAAAAATTTTCGGATTCGTAAATCTTGCAAATATTGTTAAAAATATAATTCTATATAAAAATTCAACTTTTTAATTTATTTTTATCCTAAACCTTGTACAATTCAAAAAGTAAGATTTTTGATAAAACTTTTCTTTTTACGAAAGGTACACAATTTACGAATTCGAAAATTTTTTATTTTTATTTATTTTAAGGTTTATGCATATCGAATTTTTTAAACCAATTTTATTAATATTACAAAAAAACCGAAACCGCGGTTTAAAATGTTTCGGTTTTTAGCTAACTTTAATTTGAGCGTCACACACTATTCAAGTAACTGAATAAATTTCATTTTAATTTATACGTAGCAGCAGATACATGTAGCGGATTGTTGTTGCCATGATGCAATACTAGTCTTACACTTTGAACAAACCAAAATACCGGAAATTCTTTGGTGATGTTAATAAATTTATATTAACATTTTTTACTTTACGTTTATTAATATTTTTAGTAAAATTAGTGCTGAACTGTGCTAATTTCACCACGCACTACCCAACCGACTTGCACAAGTGCTACGCAAACCAAGCCATCCACTGACCTGCACACACTCGTTACTGTGCAAGTTACTTGCGTAGTCTATAGGCCGCATAACGAATCAAGAAATAAACAAAAAGAAAAAAAAACAAATTCGAGTTTGGTAAAAATATTTAAATTTTTTTCGAAAAATTAAAACAATTTGAAATTGTGGAATAAATATAGATTTAACGCTTTTAAATATAATCTCCTTTAAGACTGTTTGACACTAGCTTTTTTTAGGGTTTTAACTTTCCCTTTAAATTTTACGTAAACAACTAAAAACCCTAAAAAAGTCAAGAAAAAGTGGAGAAAGTGCCAAGCGGGCTTAAGTGGAGGTGAAAAGTTTTTCGTTTCTAAATAAGCTTAGTTTTCAAAATAGCTTTATGATTTTATATTCCTTAAATTAATATTAAAAAAGAAGTGTTTAATTAATAACAAATCTTAGCTACATGATATAATTTGAATTGTTGGTCTATTCATGTCGCACACCACATATTGATAGGAAAGTACTAAAATTATGTAAACTGCATGCTGGTAAAACAGTAAAAGCAATATTGGCTGTACTCTGGCATTTCTGGCGAAAATCATTTAAAGATATAAGCAATAGGTCCAATGAAGGTGTTGCTGTTACTTGATAGAACACTTTTAAGTGTATGGCTGGTATACCCGATGTCGATGTATGCTGTTGTTGTGGATGGTTGTGATTATCTAATGAGTCATTGTTTATTGTTGTGGTTGACGCTGGAGCTGCAAGATTTCCATCACTTTTAACTAAGGGATAATCCTTTAGTAAACGATTTACAACATAAGTTAAAATTTCATCTATATTTTCAGATTTTAGATTTTGTGCCAAACGACAGTGATTTGTGAGAATATCATCGGATAATTGGGTAAGTTGAGTTGTAGATGAGGCCATACCTTTAAAGAAAAAATAGTTTTGAGTTTTATTAAAAAATATCGTTGAAGGATCTAAAAATGTTAGACTATGTTGATAGACAATACTTAAAAACTAGGACATGCAAAGTTTTAGGCTGTAAAGGCTTCACGATGGTATGTATAAATAGCCATATAAAGAAAAACTACTTGAAAATCTACTTGAATGAAAACTACAGTGCATCGGTTTTGTACCGTTGGTAATTTCCCAGCAAAAAATATGGAATGACTTCTAAATGAATCACTTCCTTCATTACATCACAAAGAATTACTTCCTTAGGAATGGGTTTTAAACAACATCCAATGCTGCAATAAATATATGCTAGTCAGAAGTTCTTTTTCATGGGTGATAAGAAGTTAATATTTTGTATGGGGGTTGCATGGAAATGTGCTGGCACAGAAATTAGAAAGTTGCGGATTCGAATTCTACCAGGTCGAAAAAAAAATTTTGGAACGTTTTTTTACACAATTAATAACTTTTTGTAGTTTTCACTGTAAATTTTTTTTAAATTTATTTTTGTACCCTCAATTAATTTTTGAAACGATTTAAAATTGTTTTTTTTAATTTTCTATTAATTTTTAATGAAATTTTATGATAATATAAAAATTCTACTGTTTCCAATTATTCGACATAGGCGGTTTTTTCAACAAAGACACTAACAGCTTCCTGTTATTGTTAAATATCAACATGACATATGAACTAAAGACGTGCACTTGTATATCTTAAAGTATTTCCAAAACAAATATACCATATAAATAACTGTTTCTATTGGTATAAATAAGAGAAGAAATGTAACTGATATTGTTATGTTTTGTTTCAACGCACTCACTTTATTCATAAACACAATACCAGTTATTTCTTGTTTTGTATTGAGTGAAACATTTATTTGTTTCTTGTTTTCAAATACTTATTGTACCACAAATATTTTCAAGTAATTGTTGTGGAAACAAATAATCAAGTGAATAAAGATTAAATTTGTTGTGAAATTTGTATTTAAAAATTAATAAAATTCAATTAAAACAAAAAATTGTATTTAATTTAAATAAAATTAGTGAAAGAGAGGTCGAAGGAAGACATGGGGTTGATTTGGTCGAAATTTTCACAATATATTTATTGGCAGCCTACAATAAGTATCTATTGTACAATCTTCATTATCTGTTTTATTTGTTTGAGCATACTATAGTAAAACAAATATATTACGCTCATTCTCTCTTTATTCATTTACACACAATCTACTAGAAAGAATAACAATATCAACTATACCAGAAACACTAAACTACTTATCAATACGTATTCAAATCACTAGACATACCGAAACTTGCACGAGCAGTTCTATCTGTGCAAGTGTTTAAGAGATTAATCAGAACTGGGTCGACAACGACAACGAGAGTTGCTTTTTCATATATTTTGTATGGGAAGCAAAATGTCGTCATGTCGTCCGGATTTGTCGTCGGAATAGAATCTATTCTATTTTCGTGACGACACACTAATACACACTTAAAATATTTGTCAAATTGTTGCCATATTTTTAACTAATTAAAGATTGCCATTAATTATTTAGTGTGTGTTATTACATTAGTGTGTCGTCACGAAAATAGAATAGATTCTATTCCGACGACAAATCGCCGGACGACATGGCGACATTTTGCTTCCCATACAAAATATATGAAAAAGCACATGTCGTTGTCGTTGTCGACCCAGTTCTGATTAATCTCTAAGGTTGAAAGTTTCGGAATCTGAGATTATCTAAATTGAAACATTTCTTATAAATGGCAAAAAACTGCTGAAACTAGGAGATTTTTTTCTAAAAATTAGTAAGTTAAAAACAGCATAACTCAAGGTAGATTTTTTTTTAGTCTGTAAAACTTTGGATACAAAATTTCTTTGAATGCAAATTTAATTAATACTACACTCAAAAAAAAAGTCAGTAAAGTCAGCAAAAAATGTTGCTGTGTCAGCAAATTTTTAGACAGGAGCATGCTTGCAAAAAAGTTGGTAATTTCAGCAAAAGGTTTGCTGAAAATCAGCGAGCTGATTTTTACCAAAAAAATAGTAATCTTCAGCAAAAGTTTTGCTAACCCTTAGTCGATTGCAAATGAAAAAAATCCTTGCTGAAATCACTAAAATTTTTGCTAAATATTAGCAGACTGAAAAAAACTCAAAAAACTTGTAGCGAAATTTTACTTTAGTTATTTTATTTGCTGAAAATTTAAATATAGAAATTGTGTAGAGTTGTTTTTCTTTTTTTTCATTTCCGTTGTCTGTACTACATCCAGACAAGCTGCGACATCTATATCTTGGCTATCTGGGTGTCGGCCACCCTAAAAATGCGGTTATCAGCACAATTTTTGTAGCAAAATAAATTAGTAAAACATTATTTCAAAATTAGTTTAGTGCTAAAAAAATATAACTAAAACTTTTGCTGAAAATGGAATTTCAGCAAAAAATTGCTGAAAACTAGTACATTGCTGAAAACTAGTACACTAGTACATATACAAGACGTTTTACTAACTTTTGTACTAACTTATTTTTTTGAGTGTACGATGAATATAATATTGCATTTTAACAATTATTACCCAAAGTTCTTCCTTCTCCTCTGATTAAATAAAAAAAAATTTAGTTCCATTTGAGTAAAATATTAGTTAATTGAAAATATCAATTTACTCTACAAAAATTTGTAAAAAAAATTTTCTCAATAGTAGAGTTAGTAGACTAAAGAATATTATAAACAATTGTTAAATTTCTCAGTCTTTTTTCCGTTTTAAAGGGCCATTGACAATAAACAAAATTATCCAAAGTTTGAGCTAACATACGCACAGGGATCTTTATTATTCCAGTTTTAATGAAATTTTTCACTAAACTAATGAAGTTTTCTTAACAAAATGACTGGAAAGCTTTATAAAAATTATGAATCTTTTTCATAAAATTTATAAATTTAATGAAAAGTTTTAATGGACGAACTACAGCGAAACTTTATTGAATCAATGTAAAACTTCATAAATAGAATGTAGACATTTCTCTCAGTGTACAGTTACAAATGTCTAATTCCATTTAAATTTGAATTTTTTAGCTTTGATTTTGTGTTAACTTTAGGTTATTTCGTTATTGTTAATGTCATAAATGCGAATAAAATTTTAAATTCAGTGAAGCGGTTACGGGTTCCCTTGTATTCTACATAGGGCATTCAATTAATCGGCTTTTTATTTTAATGGATTAATCGTGCAAATAATTGTTTGCGTTTTTTTCTTAACCGATTAATCGAATAAAATTTTAAAATTAATCGATTAATCGAAAAAAATTTATGTAAAATAATTTAAATAAATTTTTGTATTTTTAATAATTTTATTTAAAAAAAGGAATAAAAAAAAAAGGAATCAAAACAAAAAGTGTAAGAATTGAGCTCATATTTTGTCAAAATATAAATTTTATGCAAATCGGAAGGAACCGCACCGCAGACCTTTCTGGTAAATTTGGCATTTTAAGTTAAGCCTGAATTAGCCAGAAGTAAACGTATCTCTATGATATGTTTAATAAGTTGAAGGAGAGTAGAACAACTCGTATATTAATTTGTATCTCTTTCGTATGCATTGAACACATAAAAGACGTAAATATAGGGAAAAGTTCTGTTCAGAATTTATTTTCCCTCCATCCATTTATTTTATCTGTTAAATTTTTTATGAATGCAGAGTGCTCACTAAAGAAGCTTTATTGCGTTGAGCATTAATTATAATTAACAGTTTTAATGCTTATTAATTATAATAATTATTAAGGCTTTCGTTTAATATTAATATTTAAAAAATTGTAAAAAAAAATAATTAAAAATTGCATTATACTTAAATAGATAACACTACATTGCTAGATCCGTCAAAACAACAGAGTAGTATTTTTGAAGATGAAACCCGGGTTGGTACAAGCCTACACCAAATTATTTTTCACATTTTCCTAAACAAGTTTTGGGATTTTAGCATACTTACTTTAATAAAATTATATAAATTTTTTAAACATTTTTGTAATTTTTTTGCTAATTTCGATTAATCGATTAATCGTATTAAATTAATCGAATAATTCGTTATTCGAAATTTGGCCATTTTAATTTATTCGAACAATTTTTGAGCAAAATTGTTCGATTAATCGAATAACGATTAATTGATTGAATACCCTAATTCTACACCTTTTTCAGTTTTATTTCAGAAAATTCCAAATATATTTCATAATTGTCTAAAAATGTTTTAAAATTCTCCAAAAATTGTCCAAAAATGTTTTAAAATTGTCCAAATATATAATTGTCTAAAAAGGTTGCAAAATTGTCTAAAATGTTTCAAAATTATCCAAAAATGTTTTAAATTTTTCCAAAACTGTTTTAAATTTGTACAAAAATCATTTAAAATTATTAAATGTCCAAATACTGTTTAAAATTGTCTAAAAACGTTTCATATTTGTCCAACTGCATTTCAAAATTGTGCAAAATGCATTTTAAAATTTTCAAAATTATACAAATATATTTTAAAATATGTATTACAAATATATTTTAAAATATTTTATTTGTATTTAAGAAAATTCTATTTGTATTTGAAAATTGTCCAAATACATTTCAAAATTATTCATTTGTATTTAAAAAATTTAAATCTGTATTTCAATATTGTCCAAATGCATTTCAAATAATTCCATTTGTATTTCAAAATTCTCTAAATGTATTTCATCGGTCCGGAACCATTCTTTGGGATACCTAGGGGGTACGCTAGGGAAAAACTCAGGCAGTGGAGGTAGACTGAGTTTGCTAAGCATTGGGAAACTTCTACTGGCCAAAGACAGGCCATAAGATTTATTGCCTTGTCCAGCGGATTATCAAGACGATTATTTTCACTCGAGAGGGTTAACTTTAGGACCCTGACGGTATACTTAACTGGGCACTGTGGGCTCAGGTACCAGCTTCATAAACAGGGCCGGTCAGACACTGATGTTTGCAAATTTTGTGAGCTGCAAAATGAGACATCGGAGCATATTCTCTGCGATTGTCCGAGACTGTGTCACAGGAGACTCAGATTTCTGGTTGACCGTTTCGTGTCATCTTCGGACGTTTGGGGAAATTCTCCTAACGGGATTATTGGCTTTATTGGTAGCCTGAATCTCTAGGGAACTCTAGGCAGCACAGAAGATCTATATTGGTCGCGGTGCGTAGTGCCTTCGTATCTAATCTAAAGGTATTTCAGAAATTTCCAAATGTGTTTAAAAAGACTCTATTTGTATTCCAAAATTTTCCAAATGTATTTAATAAAATTCTAATTGCATTTCAAATTTTTCGAAATGTATTTCAGAAATTTCTATTTTTATTTTAAAAGCATACTTGTACATGTTTTCTCTTTCGAAATGAAAATTTTATAGCAATTATGAGACATGTACATCTGAAATACATTTGGAGAATTTTGAATACATACAAATAAAATATATTTGTGTTTATGTTTCTTGTAATTTTTTAGCCAAAGTTAAGAAAATTATGAAGTTTTGGAAAAAAAATAATGGATAAATTCCATATTAAAATTGTAACCGGTTAATCGACCTGTTTTAACCGATTATTCGGATCGAATAATTATTTGAGTTCTGAATTATTTGTTTCGACATTAAGACCTGTTAACTTTTCTCAACATAAACTGAGTTTAGTGCTTAACCATAGTTATGAATGTCAATTTTATATGGAAATATCTGTGGTTAATGTTTAACCATGGTTATGTTCGAAATAAGTTACTCGCCCTTACAGAAATAGAGGCGATTAATCGAGGAATCGGTTAATCGATTAACTGAATTGGAAACACTAAAAAATTCTAAATAAAAATGTAATTCAAAATGTTGTTTTTAATTTTTATTTAAAAAATAAAAATTGTTTTTCGACCTTTTTAATTAATTAATTAACTAAAAATGTAATTCTTCAAATATTTTTTGTTAAAATACCAAAAAGGTAAATATTACAATTTTGTTTGTATTTAAAAAATTGTAATTTAAAAAATCCATTTAGATCAAATTTTTACTAAATATATTTATTATTACATTAACAGAAAAAGAAAAATCCTGTAAACATTGCGTTGTCAACTGGCAACGCAACTGAAATAAAAATTGGTATTAGGTACGGCAACTTTTGCCACACTGAAAGAATTATCCTTCGTGATATTAATGATATAATTTCATAGAAATTTTTTCGTAGAATCAGTGAAGAATTTCATTATGTATATAATATTTAATTAATATTATGAAATTTTTCATAACTTTTCCTTCATAAAATTTCAAAACTTCATTAAAAAAATTCATTGAATTTCATAAATTAGATCTCCATAAATTTTATGAAAATGTTCTTTATATGCAGAGCTTTGAAGAATTAATTCCTTAATTCAATTTTTCAATTCTGAATTAAAAATTCGATGAATTAATTCACTAAGCAATATATATTGAATGGAATCTCTATATATAAAAGAATAACGTGACTGACTGACTGACTCAACATCGCCCAGCCCAAACCGCTGAAGCTAGGAAGTTGAAATTTGGTATGTAGCTTCCTCTTTCGGCGTAGACGTCCGCTAAGACGGGATTTTTGGAAATTCCTACCGGAACGGGCAAAAAGGGGAAAAGTCTCCCCCTTGGCGGCCTGCCAAAACCCCTTTGGCTTTGGAAAGTACTTTCTGGAATTTGTAAAAATGGGGGTTAAAAAGGGGAAAAAGTCCCCCTTGACGGCCTGCCCAAACCGCTGGAGGTAGGAAGTTGAAATTTGGTATAAAGGTTCCTCCACTATCGTAGACATCCACCAAGACGGGAGTTTTGGAAATTTTTACAGGGACGGGCAAAAAGGGGAAAAAGTCTCCCCCTTGACGGCCTGCTCAAACTGCTGGAGCTATGAAGTTGAAATTTGGTATGTAGGTTCCTCGACCGGTGTAGACGTCCGTTGAGACGGCATTTTTGGAAATTCTTATCGGGAGGGGCAAAAAGGGGACAAAAAAAGTACCTTTTTCCAAAAAAGTACCTTTTCCCAAAAAAAGTACCCTTTCCCAAAAAAAGTACCTTTTTCCCAAAAAAGTACCTTTTTCCAAAAAAAGTACCTTTTTCCAAAAAAAGTACCTTTTTCCAAAAAAAGTACCTTTTTCCAAAAAAAAGTACCTTTTTCCAAAAAAGTACCTTTTTCCAAAAAAAAGTACCTTTATCCAAAAAAAGTACCTTTTTCCAAAAAAAGTACCTTTTTCCAAAAAAAGTACCTTTTTCCAAAAAAAGTACCTTTTTCCAAAAAAAGTACCTTTTTTCAAAAAAAGTACCTTTTTCAAAAAAAAGTACCTTTTTCCAAAAAAAGTACCTTTTTCCAAAAAAAGTACCTTTTTCCAAAAAAAGTACCTTTTTCCAAAAAAAGTACCTATTTCCAAAAAAAAGTACCCTTTTCCGAAAAAAGTACCTTTTTCCAAAAAAAGTACCTTTTTCCAAAAAAAGTACCTTTTTCCAAAAAAAGTACCTTTTTCCAAAAAAAGTACCTTTTTCAAAAAAAAGTACCTTTTTCCAAAAAAAGTACCTTTTTCCAAAAAAAGTACCTTTTTCCAAAAAAAGTACCTTTTTCCAAAAAAAGTACCTTTTTCCAAAAAAAGTACCATTTTCAAAAAAAAGTACCTTTTTCCAAAAAAAGTACCTTTTTCCAAAAAAAGTACCTATTTCCAAAAAAAAAGTACCCTTTTCCAAAAAAAGTACCTTTTTCCAAAAAAAAGTACCTTTTTCCAAAAAAAGTACCTTATTCCAAAAAAAGTACCTTTTTCCAAAAAAAGTACCTTTTTCCAAAAAAAGTACATTTTTCCAAAAAAAGTACCTAATTCCAAAAAAAAGTACCTATTTCCAAAAAAGTACCTTTTTCCAAAAAAAGTACCTTTTTCCCAAAAAAGTACCTTTTTCCCAAAAAGTACCTTTTTCCAAAAAAAGTACCTTTTTCCAAAAAAAGTACCTTTTTCCAAAAAAAGTACGTTTTTCAAAAAAAAGTACCTTTTTCCAAAAAAAGTACCTTTTTCCAAAAAAAATTCCTTTTTCCAAAAAAAGTACCTTTTTCCAAAAAAAGTACCATTTTCCAAAAAAAGTATCTTTTTCCAAAAAAAAGTACCTTTTTCCAAAAAAAGTACCTTTTTCCAAAAAAAGTACCTTTTCAAAAAAAAGTACCTTTTTCCAAAAAAAATTCCTTTTTCCAAAAAAAGTACCTTTTTCCAAAATAAGTAACTTTTTCCAAAAAAAGTACCTTTTTCCAAAAAAAAGTACCTTTTCCAAAAAAAAGTACCTATTTCCAAAAAAAAGTACCCTTTTCCAAAAAAAGTACCTTTTTCCAAAAAAAGTACCTTTTTCCAAAAAAGTACCTTTTTCCAAAAAAAGTACCTTTTTCCAAAAAAAGTACCTTTTTCAAAAAAAAGTACCTTTTTCCAAAAAAAATTCCTTTTTCCAAAAAAAGTACCTTTTTCCAAAAAAAGTACCTTTTTCCAAAAAAAAGTACCTTTTTCCAAAAAAAATTCCTTTTCCCGAAAAAAGTACCTTTTTCCAAAAAAAGTACCTTTTTCCCAACAAAGTACCTTTTTCCAAAAAAAGTACCTTTTTCCAAAAAAAGTACCTTTTTCCAAAAAAAGTACCTTTTTCCAAAAAAAATTCCTTTTTCCAAAAAAAATTCCTTTTTCCAAAAAAGTACCTTTGTCCAAAAAAAGTACATTTTTCCAAAAAAAGTACCTTTTTTAAAAAAAAGTACCTTTTTCCAAAAAATGTACCTTTTTCTAAAAAAATTAACCTTTTCCAAAAAAAAAAGTACCTTTTCCCAAAAAAAAGCACCTTTTCCCAAAAAACATATTTTTCCAAAAAAAATACCTTTTTCAAAAAAAAGTACCTTTTCCAAGAAAAAGTACCTTTTCCCAAAAAAAGTACCTTTTTCTAAAAAAATTTTCCTTTTCCCAAAAAACATAAATTTTTTAAAAAAAATACCTTTTTCAAAAAAAGTACCTTTTCCAAAAAAAAGTACCTTTTCCCAAAAAAAGTACCTTTTTCTAAAAAAATTTTCCTTTTCCAAAAGAAGTACCTTTTCCAAAAAAAGTACCTTTTTCCAAAAAACATACATTTTTCCAAAAAAAACACCTTATTAAAAAAAATACCTTTTCCAAAAAAAGTACAAATAAAGTACTTTGTAAAAACAAAGTATCTTTTTCCAAAAAATTTCGTTTTCCCAAAAAGTACCATTTAAAATAATATATAATTTCAAAAAAACTACTTTTTTCCCTCCCCCACAGATATCTCCACTAAAACAAGGTTTCTTGATATTCGGCATAGACGTGCGCTAAGACGGGATTTTTGGAAATTCCTACCGGAACGGGCAAAAAGGGGAAAAGTCTCCACATAAACAGTCTCACAAATTGGAAAAGTGCCTGCCCAAACCACTGGAGGTAAGAAGTTGAAATTTGGTATAAAGGTTCCTCCACTGTAGTAGACATCGACTAAGTTTGTATTTTTGGAATTCCCTACAGGATATCCCAAAAGGAAACTCGGGATGTGAGTTCCTCCTTCTGTGTAGGCGTCCGCTTAGACGGAATTTTTGAAATTCCTATCGGGAGAGGAAATAAGATAAAAGTCTCCTCCTGACGGCTTGCCCAATCCCTTTTGGCCAACCTAAAATTTTAAATATGTATTCCTTGGAGTAGGACTAACTCACCGGCAACGTAATTTTTCTATTTTGGAACAGCAACATAGTAAAAATGGTGGTTGAAAGGGAAAAATGTCCCCACTAACGGCCTGTCCAAACCGCTTAGGCAATGCAGTTGAAATTTGGTATGAATGTTTCTCATCCATCGCAGATAGCCGCGAAGATGGAATTTTTGTAAATTCCTAAAGGGAGGGGCAAAAAGAAGAAAAGCCTCACCTTGGGGGCGGATAGAAACCCCTTCGGCTAGAAACCTGAAGATTAAAATGTGGGTCCCTGGAGTAAGGGCTAACTTATTAGAAAGATACTTTTTTGAATTTTGGACAGGGTCGTTATAAAATGGGGGCTCAAAAAGGGAAAGTTGCCCCTTAACGACCTGTCCAAACTGCTGGAACTAGGAAGCTGAAATTCGGTAGTTAGGTTCCTCTTCCAGCCTAATTCCAACCGGGAGGGACAAAAAAAGAAAAAGTGTCCCCCTTGACAGCCTGCTCAAACTGCTGGAACTAGGAAGCTGAAATTCCCTGTCGATGGATTTTCGGAAATTCCTACCGAGAGGGGCACAAATAGTAAAAGTTGGCTAGAAACCTGAAATGTAAAACATATGTTACTTGGAGTATGGGCTCACTTACCGGGAAGGTGCTTTTTGGACAGGGACATTGCAAAAATGGGGATTAATGAAGCGAAAAGTGCCGCTTAAAGGCCTGCCCAAACCGCTGGAGGTAGGAAGTTGAAATTTGGTATTAAAGTTCGTCCTCTATTGTAGACATCCGCTAAGATGAGATTTTTGGAAATTTCTAAAGGTAGGGTCAAAAACAGGAAAAGTCTCCTTAACGGCCTGGCCAAACTGCTGGAACAAGGGAGCTTAAATTCGGTATTTGGGTTCCTTCTCCAACGTTAACGTCCCCTAAGATGGTATTTTTGGAAATTCATACCGGGAGGGGTAAAAAGGGAAAAAACTTCCCCCTTGACGGCCTGGCCAAACTGCTGGATATAGAGACCTAAAATTATGTATATAGTAGGTTCCTCCTCCAACGCAGACGTCCTCTAAGACGGAATTTTTGGAAATTCCTACCGGGAGGGGTAAAAACGGAATAATTCTCCCCCTTGATGGCCTAACCGAACCCTTCGGCTAGAAACCTGTAATATATAATATGTTTTCCTTGGAGTATGGGCTAACTTATCGACAAGGCATTTCTAGGACTTTGGACAGGAACGTGGTAAAAATGGTGGTTCAAAAGGGGAAAATTGCCCCCCCCCCCTTAACGTCTGCGTCTTTAGCTAGAAACCTAAAACTTAAAGAACAAGTGTATATGAAACACTAAAATTAAGAAACTAAATAGGAAACGAGTGGAATTGAAACACTACACAAGTGGAATGAAATGGATATAAACGTTGAACGAGTGGAATTGAAATTATAGACAATGCAAATGGATTGGAAGAGGGAATTACCTGTTCAAACACTATCCACGGAATATGAAACTTATGTAGCATTGAAACATACTCTCCAAAAAGTTAAACAATTTTTCTAAAAGAGAAAAAACCTTAGAAAAGGAATGGAATTTATATATTCCGATATTTAAACTTCATGTAACGAAGCACCGGTGGAAGAAACCGACGCAGTAAATTTTCCAACTGAATTTGTGAATTTACTTGAATTGCCAGGTCTACCTTTACATAAACTGGAATTAACAAAAAAACTTTAAGGCACGCTAACAACCCTGCTTTACGTTATTTATTTTCATTCAAAACATAAATGAACAAAACTACTTACGGGTCTATCTACCTAAGTTCGCACTTTACCAAATTATCTTAACAAACACACGTATATTGCAATTTATTATGGATTCATTACTAACAATCCACTTTCATGAGAAAAAGTGATCAAATATTTATTTTAAACCCATTGTTGTGCAGAATTATTTATTTGTGGTGGCTGGGTGAAGGCTTTAAATAAAAAAACGAATTTAATAAAAATTGTGGGGGGCGCAGGCCCCCCCCCCTTAACCTTTAAGGCACGCTAACAACGTAGCGGGCTGCGCCCGCTAGTTAATTCATATTTGCTTTCGTTCGATTTATTTTGTTACGAATTAATTCAATTGCAATAGTTCTTTTTATTAAATCAAATGAATTAATTCACTGGTGAATTAATTCCTTATTGAATTAATTCACTACTGAATTCGTTCAATTTCATTTTCGTTCAGTGAATTAAAAAAAATAAAATTACGTTCAGTGAATTAAAAAAAAATAAAATTACGTTCAGTGAATTAAAAAAAAAAATAATAAGTTCACTGAATTGAAAAAAAAATAAAATAAGTTCACTGAATTGAAAAAAAATTAAATAAGTTCACTGAATTCAAAGCCTGTTTTCTGCCGTTCAGTAGAAGAAAACAATAATCTACAAATAAATTTTTTAAATAAGCAATTTTACAGCATGTGCTAGTAAAAATAAACAAAATAGAAACCGGATGCTGTTTATCAACCTACATGATTCAAAAATAAATCCTTTTACTATTAAAAATAAAAACTTTACAGATATAGATAAATTTGGAAAAAAATATAACTATTAATTTTTCAAACTAGTTATATAGTTATATTTTTTTTTTCCAAATTTATCTATATCTGTAAAGTTTTTATTTTTAATAGTAAAAGGCTTTATTTTTGAATCATGTAGGTTGATACACAGCATCCGGTTTCTAATTTGTTACTAGCACACGCTGTAAAATTGCTTATTTAAAAATTTTATTTGTACATTATTGTTTTCTTCTACTGAACGGCAGAAAACAAGCTTTGAATTCAGTGAACTTATTTTATTTTTCTTCAATTCAGTGAACTTATTATTTTTTTTTTTAATTCACTGAACGTAATTTTATTTTTTTTAATTCACTGAACGAAAATGAAATTGAACGAATTCAGTAGTGAATTAATTCAGTAAGGAATTAATTCACTTTTTTTCCGTTCGATTTATAAAATTGAACGCGTTCACCGGTGAATTAATTCATTTGATTTAATAAAAAGAACTATTGCAATTGAATTAATTCTTTGAATTTGTTGTTTGATGAACGCATTCAGTTGAGCGAATTCAGTGAATTACTTAAGAAAAGGAATTCATTCAATTGTAGAGAAAATTGAATTCGATTGGTAGTGAATTCATTCAAAAAGGAATTAATTCTTCAAAGCTCTGTTTATATGTGACCTTCTCCGAGAAAAGGGACCTAGTGTGTTAAAAAACGGGTTTGGACTTAAGAGTGGATTCTGGTACCTAAAAGGGTGTAGAATAAGATGAAATAAGTTAGATTTCTGAGTTAGATGGTGGTAATGTGCATTCGCCGTATACTAATATACGGCGAATGCACATTAACAGTTCAACCGTAAAATCATTCATTATTTTATTTTTGTTAAAAACATCTAGAAAAACCCTTTAATCAACTATTATACTTTAAAATTTTTGGAATAAGCGTGCCATTTTTGCGTTTTTTGTGCCAATTTTACTATTTTTTCGTGCCAATTTGCCTGCCAATTTCAACTTTTTCTGTGCCATTTTAAACTTGCCCTGGTGATAATACATGCGATTGCCAAATCGCATCTCCCAACTGAAGGTGTGTTCAAAGTGACAATGCGTTATGAAACTTTAAATGCGTTCTTCTCAAAACTTCTTTTTCACACACTAGGTCCCTTTTCTCGGAGATGGTCACATATATGTGAAATTGTTCAATAGTATTTACTTTTTTTAATCTATTTATAAAATATCATTTCATTAATTTTTAAAAATATTCATACATTGGACTATGAACTTTTTTTATAAATCATATTTTTTCGAATCATTAATAAGGAGATTAATTGAATTAAGCTTATTATAAAATTTTATGAAACTTTTTAATTTAATTATATTTCATTAGATATATTTTGTACATCCGTAAAATATGCTACAATTTTATTACACTTTTTGGATTTGCTAAATACTTTTTATTTATCCACTCCAGCTTAGCAATGACAACAATCAACTATAGTAAATAATAATAAATGAAATTGCTTCATAGATTTTATGAAGCTCTTCATTGGCTTAATGATTTGTTCATCGGAGGAGTGGTCTATTCATTTTATGAAGAGTTTCATTAATTTTATCAACTTTTCATAAACATTGACTTAAATGAAACCTGTTTCATAGATTCTATGAAACGTTTCAATGGACGAGTTCCAGTGACAATTTCACTGTGCACGAATCGGAGACTTTTTTTCCCGACAGGTGGGGCACCCAGTGGGTAAAACTAATTCGGGTACGCTGAATCTAGTGGTGATAGCCGTTTTTCTACGTTAGCTCTAAAATACTCGATTTTTAAATTTTTTAACCGTTAATTTTTAGCTAAGTTGTTTGTTACTCTACCTAGAAGCTTTGTGTTAAAAATAATCAAAATCGGTCTTGCGGTTCAAAAGTTGGGATTGAAAATGTGAGGACACCTTAAAAATCTTTATGAAAATTCTTTACTTCAATACAAATTTCAGTACATTTAACGAAGCAATAAAATGTACAATTTTGTATGGAAAATTTCGAAGTGTCCTCACATTTTCACTCGGAACTTTTGAACCGCCGTACCGATTTTGATAATTTTTAACCCGAAGATGACTGGGGGAATAACAAATAACCTGGGTAAAAATAAATCGTCAAAAAGTTAGATAAATCGCGTTTTTTGGGGTCCTAGTACCCAGAATTTTTAAACACAAATATCTTTTTTTCAAGACCTAATCTGGAAAAACGGCTAGCACCACTGGATTCAGCGTACTCGAATTAGATTTACCCACCGGGTTCCTCGCTTGTTGGATTTTTCAACTAGCACGTGTTTTCATTGAAACTATGAAAACACTCATTGCTGAAGTGATGATAATTCTCTCAGTGCAGTTGCCCAAAAGTTATCGATAATATTAGCTGCGTTTGTGCGGCAGGCTATCAACGTTGGCTTATGTCATTCCCATATAAATTTGACATTAGCCAACGTTTAGTGTTAACTTTCAAGGTTACTAATGTCAAATTTGTATGGGAATGACACAAGCCAATGTTGATAGCCTGCCGCACAAACACAGCTATTATGGCTAAATTGCAGTTTACGGGCATAACTCCGATGAATTGAAATTTTTTTACCATAGGTACACTCAAAAAAAAGTTTGTAAAGTCAGCAAAAAATGTTGCTGTGTCAGCAAATTTTTAGTCAGGAGCGTGCTTGCAAAAGAGTTGGTAATTTCAGCAAAAGGTTTAAAATCATTAAACTTTTTGCTAAATATTAGTAGACTGAAAAAAACTTAGAAAACTTGTAGCGACATTTTACTTTAGTTAATTTATTTGCTGAAAATTTAAATATAGGATATGTGTAGAGCTGTTTTTCTTTTCTAGTCATTTTCGTTTCCAGACAAGCTGCGACATCTACATCTTGTCTATCTGGTTGTCGTCCACGATATGAATGCGGTTATCAGCGCAATTTTTGTAGCAAAATAAATTAGTAAAACATTAGTTCAAAATTAGTTTAGTGCTAAAAAAATATAACTAAAATTTTTGCTGAAAACGGAATTTCAGCAAAAAAATTGCTGAAAACTAATACACTTGATATACAAGACGTTTTACTAATTTTTCTACTAACTTATTTTTTTGAGTCTACTTTTGGGCATACTTTCATCTATTCCCATTTTTACTACATTATTAAAAACATTTATCATGTTGTCAATTTGAGTGCTGTTGATTATTTCATTAAAATTTCCGCCACAGGAAGATTCCTGTTTATAAATTTCATAAAATGCGGCCAGTTTGCCTTGCTGAAAGTGAAGCATAAATTGTCTACCATTTCATAATTTAAATTAATTGTACTAATGATTAGTAGGTGGTCAGAACTCAATTCATTTATAACTTTTACTGCGGACATATTTTGAGATATGTTAGAAAAAAATCTAGAGTTGACGGTTGTTTACTTGGATCAGCCGGAATATAAGTATATTCATTAGGAAATACTATTTGTGTTCTCTCAGTTTAAACCCCTGTGTGTCGTAGATATTTTAAAGTTTTTTATGTCATATCTCGCTCTTTTGTTTTCCAATAGAATTAGCAATACTTGCTTATTTTTTTTTTCTATTGTGTTAAGCGGAGAATACACGAAGGAACATTCGTGAAAAATTCCCATTTCTTTACGAATGTTCATATGTGTATGTTAATGTGTCGTGTTGACATTCTTGCAAATCGTGTTATCAAAATTTTTTGATATTTTTTGTTCCCAACTCAATGTTCCTTCCTGTATACTCCGCTTTATATCAGCAAAAACAAAATTTCTTTTACCCGGTGTCTTCAAATATAATAAATTATATGATATGAAATGTCAAAACCATTGCAGAGAAACGTCAAAATGATATCAATTGCAAAGTGGTGGAGAGCACTTGACCATTTCATGGCTAAGAAATATCATAATTTTTCTTCGAAAAACACAAAATTTTATCAAACATTAATTTTTATCTACAAATAATAAAAAATTAAACACTTTACCATTCTTTTTTACCAAATTTTCTGTTGTTTCTTTATTACAAAATTAAAATTAAAACGAAAAGTGACATTTCATGGCAGACATCATTGCAAGAGCCGCTTGCATGTCAGCGATATCATGATATTGCAATAAAATTGAAATTGAGTGTCTTCACTTGAGATAAAATCATTCTGACAATTGCTTGCTAACATTTTATTGCATGTCAAGTTGCATCACAAGAAAGTCGACTTTCAAAAAGGCGAAAAATTTTCGCAAAAAGTCGATTAATCGATTAGTCGAAAGTCGATTTATAGAACCCTACCATGACAATCCAATCCAGAAAATGGAGAGATTTTAAATATTCTTCATACTTTAGCATAACAATAAAGTATTAACTATTTTTTTTACCATATACAAAGGGTGATTTGATAAGTACATGTACTGATCTTTAGTAACGTGTACTGATGAAAAAACGCACGGTTGATTTGTATTGATTTTTTTTTTAATTTGGGGTGATTGCACTGATTTCTAAAATTTTAAAACAATATTCGGTGTTTATTACATCTTAAAAAACAAGCTTAGCAATAAATTTAAACCAAAATACTGAAATATTTCGCAACATATACCCAGTCAGAAAAATACAAACGGGAAAGCGGTGGCAAAGCACTTTAACAGGTGGTACAAGTACTGGCAAAAAGAGCTTTCCCATTCCCAAAATGATAACATCATTAGACAAAAGGACCGGCTGTTCAAAAAGCCCCGGAACAAAATTTTTAAACGTTGGCAAAACGCTGGCAAAACCAATAAATAGGTGGTCTGGAAATATATATTTTTTTTTATTAATTCTTCTATTACATAACCGAGCCCTTAGGGCCTTATATGGTTAATTAAAGCTACTAACTAAATAACAAACTTCTATATAAAATTAAAGGTAATTATTACAATTATATAATAAATCGCAATATAGGTAAAAAAATTATAAGTACATATGTATATGAGATCAGATAAAATAAAGCATTACAAATTTTACAAGATTTTTAAAAAAGAACCAAAATACAATCATAGTGAATGCCAAGAATCAATTTCCATAAGAAGCTTTAATGTCACAAAGATAAATACATATTATTTCAACATTCTTTCCTTTCGTACTTTCAAAAACATACATTTTACAAACCCTCCAACAAATGCAGTTTCGCAAATTCTACTATTTTGGACTTGAATTGAAGCAATGTATAATTAAACATTCTCAATTCTCTCGGCAAAGCATTCCATATTCTTGACACACGAATCTTAAATGATTTCACAAAAATATTTAAATGCCTTATAGGTGGTATTATCTGGGGATTTCTAATCGAACGAGTAAAATGAAATTGATCAACTATATAAACAGGGAAACCATTAATAATGGATTTATAAAAAAACAGTAATATCCTAATGCTGATAAAATTCTTAAAAGACGATCCAAGAAAATTAAATGTATGTTGAGATACATGATCTCTTCTTTTCAAATTAAAAACATAACGGATAATCCTGTTAAACGCAAGGTGATATTTCCTCAAGGCGTAATTCCCAGTACCCGAAAAGATCTCCATGCAGTACAATATATGTGGCATCAAGATAGCAGTGGCAACCCGCCTTTTAACTGAACGAGGTAAATAAATATTTAATGAATACAACCTTTTCAAGAGAAATGATACCCGTGAGGATAAATAATTAATATGTGGAGAAAAATTTAATTGATTATCCACGACAAGACCTAAGCATTTCATTTTATCGACAAACTCAACAGAAATGCCACCAATTCTAACATCCATATCACCAGTATCAAATCCAAACCTCATCAATTTTGTCTTTGCCGGATTGACACTAAGCCCATTATCAGACGCCCAAGACACAACTTCCCGAATTATATAATTGACACCCTCTTGTAACACATCTACAAATTCAGCATTCGAATAACAAACGAACTGAACATCATCAGCGTATACAAAAGGCACGCAAGAAACGCCATTAACCGTTTGTAAAAGGTCATTTAAATAAATCATAAATAAAAGTGGGCCGATAACAGATCCCTGTGGGACACCACTAGTGATACGTCGAGTTCGTGAGTTAGCGGTACCAACAGATACATATTGGTACCTATCATAAAGGTAGGATTTTATTAGTTCACAAGCCCGATAAGAAAACATGAACTGACTAAACAATTTAAACAATAACCTAGTATGTATTATTCTATCAAAGGCCTTAGACAAATCTAACGAAAGTGGCACTACATTCTTACGGCCATCTAGAAATTGTCTAATAGAGTCAGTCAAAGCCAGCAGTAGAGAGGTCGTGCTATGCCCCCGTCGGAACCCTGATTGCGATGGATAAATAAGTGACCTGAGATCAAGGTACTCAATCATTTGGTCTTTCAAAATATGCTCGACAACTTTAGAAGGGACCGGAAGTACCGAAATAGGACGCAGATTATCAAATTCAGTAGACTGGCCCTCCTTCTTTATAGGGACAACTCTAGCTATCTTCCAATTACTAGGGAAACTAGACGATGCGATAATAGTGTTCACGAGGTGAAGCAAATGGGAGGAAATAAAAGGGAAAATTATTTTCAAAAATTTTAGTGACAGAGAATCGTGACCAACAGCATTAGACTTTATACTGAGCAATGCTCGATATAACGTGTCAGTATCAACACATGCGAAGGAGAAACCTCCTGCAATGGAATGATCCATATTACTGCAATAGTCACCTGGATCAGGTATCTGACAAGCAACAAAATAATCGTTTATCTGATCTGGATCGGAGAAATTTAAATGTTCCTCTGACTCAAGACAACCATTATTTCTCAAAAAATTCCACATCTGTTTCGAAAATAAAATTTAAAAAAAGTTCATATGTATTTTTTTTGGTCCTGCCGTGATTTTAACCCAGGCCGTCAGATTGGCAGACGATTGCTCTACCCACTGAGCTAACGAGACATATAATATTTAATGGCTAAACACATAAATGAGTGATAATAGCTGGACAACTACTGGCTGTGCCAAAATGCTAGTACTGGCAAACAATTTTTAGTAACTAGTATGCCAGTGTTGGACTATGCGGACGACATTTGCTTCTTGTCTCATACATTGACTGGAACGAGAACTAAGCTTGAAGTGTTAATTAAAAATGCAGCCCAAGTTGGTCTACGAGTCAATATTAAGAAAACCAAGCTAATGCGGATTGAAACCTCTAATCAGACACCGCTTAGTGTTGCAATAAGTGGCGTTCCAACGATAATAGAAGACGTAGAACAATTCTGTTATCTTGGTAGCACAGTTTCCAAAAATGGTGGTGCAAATAACGACGTCATAGCACGTATAAATAAAGCCCATCACGCATATCACAAGTTAAGGAAAGTATGGTCCAATCGGAATATATCCCAGCGAACAAAATTAAGAATTTTCAACACCAGTGTTAAACCTGTTCTTCCATATGGTTCTGAAACCTGGAAAGTCACAGACTTCATATGCAGAAAACTTCAGGTATTCATCAACAAATGCCTGAGACGAATCTGTAGAATATTTTGGCCTCAAACTATTTCCAACGAAGATTTATTGAGAAGGACAAACACCGAGCCAATAATTATAGAAATAAAACGCCGAAAGTGGCGGTGGATAGGCCATACGTTGCGCAAACCTGACAACGATATTGCAAAAATGGCCTTTGAATGGAACCCTTAAGGCGTCCAGGAAGACCTTTTACAACGTGGATAATATCTATTCATGCTGAACATCGACCTAGGGGAACATGGCAACAGATCAAACTATTGGCGCAAGATAGGCAACGATGGACTGATTTTGTTTCCGCCCTATGCTCCGAGTAGGAGCTATAAATGTCTAGCATAAGTATTATATTTAATATTCTTTTTACATATAATTTCAAATGTTAAATATTTATTAAAGGAATAAAAAAAAAAAAAAAAAAAAAAAAAAGTATGCCAGTGTTGGTGGGGCAAAAAAAAAGTTGGTCTTGAAGGAGCTTTCCCACAAACAAAATAATTGATTTTATAAAACAAAAAAAATTTTAAATTAAAAAAAACCCAAAAAAATTTTTTTGCTTGTAACCGGATTTGAACTCGGAACCTTCCGACTACAAACAGCGTCAGCATTTTTATAAAATCATTGGTTTTCCAGTGAATTGATTTTTGTACGCCTGGTAGCATTGGCTAGGTAGCACTGGATAACCACTGGTTGCAAACCTTGGCATATCACTCTAAGCCAATTATTTGCCAGTGGTTTTTTTTATAAACCACCGAAATTTTTGTAAAAAAAATACTGGTAAAACGCTTTTCGCAAACGCTGGCAAAGCGTCCCAAATGAGTGTTGTACCACTGGCGATTTTTGACTGGGTAAAGTCTGTTTTTTAATATTTTCTCTAAGTGCGCTGTAATTTTGAACCACTCGTTTGGAGCTTAGGTAGCCTTACTGCCAATTTCTTTTTCTTCAAGGTTGGGGAAAAAAGTAAGTATGTATCTGTATTTTTAAGTTGCAAATCAAATTATGTTTATAAACCCAAAAAATTATAATTTTCTCTTGAGTCGTTGCTGAAATATTCAAACACGAAACTACTGCTAGTAAGTAAGAAGATAACTTTTTTTTCAAAATAATCAAATATTTTAGATTTTTTAATATCCTTTCGTTTAAATATTTTGTTGTACAATGCAACTAATTAATTACCTGTTGAAACATAACAAACAATAGCAGCACAATTATTTTCATAATTCCAACGTCTTCTTATAGATATTGTATAATCACTAACTGAGCAACCAGTCTCTTCGTCTGAAATGTTGATGTTAATAGAATGTTGTTTGAATACAAAAAAAATTCCTTTACTTACATTCAAAACGATCATTATGGGTATGAGCCCATACCTGCCATTCAACTAAAGCTTCTCGGGGCAAGGCAGGTACAACAATGTAATCCATTATGGCATTTGTAGTACGTCTTTCCCATTGACGACGTGCTTCGGCTATAAACAAGGGATGCGTAACAAAACAAATGCCATGTACCACATCACGTAGCTGGCCTTGAGCATTCATTGCCTTGGCAATACGTGATATATGCCGTAAAGTTAATTTACATTGTGGACGAATGCCACCCTCAATTATTGTCATACTACCAGGCACTAAGGCAATTTGACCAGATATATACGTTATTTCATCAATCTAAATTTAAAATTAAAAAAAAAATCGTGCAAATACGTTTTAAATTAAAACTATTATTTAATGTTATATAAATACCCTTGTGGATTGACTATATGGACCAATATTAGCTGGAGCCCAATGTGATATACTCTGTACGTGCATTGTATTACGTTTACTATACAAATCATTTGTGCAACTATTGCTACAACAATTAATTGTTGATTGCTCATCGGAACCGTCACCTTCTTGTATCGACAGTGTTGCTCTTCTACGCATGGCTCCTTTAAAGGCTATAGCTTCCATTATAACATGACATTCCTCGGGTAATGGACATTCAACACATACTCTGGTTGGAGGGTTTGTGAAATTTACAGCTTGACCGTAAATACGATTTAGTGTCGGATATTCACTAATGGAACGCACATACATTGTGATGTAACAGTAATTGGACATTTCATAATTGTGCTCAGCAGCTAACGAGCGTAGAGAGTCTATGGCATTTTGCATACCCACCTCTAAAGTTGGAGCATAACCTAAAAAAAATTGTCGTTTTAACAAAAATCCCAGTAAATTCTACAAAAAATCAAGGGAAATAAAAATAAAATATACCTTGTATGCCAGATACCCACATCCAACCTTTCTGATTAATTGCTACCATTGGTCTATTGTTAAGTGGGCGGAATTCTCTTTCATATTTTAAAGGACTAGGAGGTTGTGTATTTATAAAACCACTACACAAAGTAGACATCCCGCCACCTACGCCAGAACCAGCACCAGCCCCACCCAGAGCCATCGATGAAATAGCTAACGATAGGCTACCGCAAACTGCTGCTGTACTGCTGCCCAAGGCACGAGGTGGACCAAAACTACCAGCCTGCAAAGAGGCAGTGCACAGAGCAGCCGACGAGGAGAGCAATGCCGATGCTGTTTGCTCATCAACACTTGCGCTCTTCGTCACTATCGGTATGGGTGAGGATGAGGTGGCAAGATGTCGACCAAATGAATTGCTACGGGATATCAATTCATTTTGACTAAGAGATTCACGCATGCGCGTCTCCTTTTCGATTAGTTCCAGCTCAGTTTCACTGAGATCGGGATCACTGAGGTCACTGTATGTGGATTCATTGAGGTCACTTATGTAGTCCAAGGATTTTTTCACAAATACATCACAGCCTTGTTGCGGTTCTTTGGGTTGTAGCGACAGTTTAGTGAAATTAATGTAACCAACAGGGCATATAGGATCAGCAGAACTTATAACAGTTTGAACATCTTCACTAAAAACGAGAATTATTAGAATTAAGCAAAATGTAATAATTCACTACCAGTTCGACTTACACTAATATACGCTGCTTGAAAAGAGGGCAATCCAGAGTAAATGTTTCATATTCGCCACCTTCACCACATACATTTAAACCGTATTTATCACGCATTTTTATTAAATGTGGTTGTATTTCTCTAAGAGATTTCCCTAAATGGCGATCAGGAACTAAACCTAAAGTGGCCACCTTTAAATATGTAAAAAATAGTACAATATTGTGAATAATATTAGTTTTTCATCTCCATCACTTACTTTGATTAATATGGCATGCACTTGACAATCAATCATTTCTTGCAGTAGTTCAGTCTGGTCTCTCCTCCATAAATAGGCCAATGACACTAAATTCAAACGACTACAGACATTTTCCACTCGCACGCGTTGATAATCCGAGAGTATGGCACCTACAGCAACCGCTTCAGCTTGAAGTTCTTCCTGTAAACAGAAAAGTAAGAGTAAAATGTAAGTACCCCAGCAAAAAAATTTGCAAGTAGTGCTTTACAAACTACTTCTTTTAATGCTTCACAAGTATCCGTTAGTGTATTTTTACTGCTTTTTTAGAAGTTATTCTGAACAACTTCAAAAAATTACTTCTTTCATTGCTTCCCAAGTATCCGTTATTACATTTTAACAGCTTTTTTAGAATTACTTCTGAACAACTTCGAAAAATCACTTCTTTTATTGCTTCCCAATTATCCGTTATTACATTTTTACAGCTTTTTTAGAATTACTTCTGAACGACATCGAAAAAATCACTTAAGTATTGCTTCTAAAGAGTAATTGCTCTAAAAGTGATCGTAAAAAGTGATTTTAGTATCATTTGGCATTTTCAAACAGAGGGTCCCGGGTTCGATTCACGACGGGACCAATATTTTTTATTTTTTTTTAAATTTTTTTTTATTCTATTAATTTTTTTTTAATATTTTTAATTAATTTTTTTAACAATTATTTTAATTTTTGTATTTTTTAATAATATATAAAAAAATGGTGAGAAATTGATTTTTATGTACCTGTAAAAATAGTACTGAAACCAATATTGAATTGGAGTGCACCTTTTACACTTGTTTAATAAGTACTTATATTGAAGAGAATAAGGAACAATATCTCGCATTAACAAAGTGGTGTTTTTATGCCAGTCAACTTTCATATCAAAGAATAGATCAGCCGTAGAGCTCAGCGACTAGCAAACGTGAGGTCGCAAGTTCGATACCCGGTGGCGGCAATAAAAAACTTTTGTAAAATAAAAAAAATATAATTTTTTTTGTGAAGAATTTTTTTTTAACTTTTAATTGGTGAAAAAGAGCTTCCTTTGCACTCGTTCAAAAAGTACTGAAAAAATGTTAAAGTCGGAGTACTCCTCTCCTATGACAACTCAATGTAAAAATCATTAGTGTTTATGTTATGTTAGATCATCAATTGTAGTGCTCTTTCTACTGCTTCGGCATCTCTTTTTTTCGCTGGAACATTAATATTTTCGTATGTATCTGCACTCGATTGAAATATATTAAGCCCAACAAAATCTCTGTTTCACATATGTTACCGCCAGGATTTACTCAAGGGGGGCTAAACCCGTTTTATGTCTTGTACGATAGTCCTGTCTTTAGCCTTTCTATACCCGCGCAAATTTTTGTAAAAAATTTACCTTCGCGCGATCTCACAGACCGAAAGTTTGAAAACCTGTTTCATAGTCTTTTCTAACAAAACCTATATAGATATTTTTTTTTTAACTTAGGTCGGCTAACTTATCCAAAAGTAGGCTCAATTTTAAACTACCCGAGTAAAAAAAGTTAGATGTTATAAAATACAAACATATGTATCTTTTTTTAATATAGCCTAAAATACAATTTGATACGAAAAATGGTGGATCGTTCTGTATGAATTTAGATCCTCCTGGGATCCAATATGATCAATTACAATCCGAAAAATGGGTTTACCTAATTATATAAAATTAGATTTAATTCAAAAAGTTAAATTTTATTTGATACCATTAGATAAAAATAATTCATTCAGAGATCGCTCAGATTGCATTAAATGGTACATTCTATTGAAATTACTTTTTGATTATCATTATGCAGTGTTGCCAAAACTTATTTAGGAAAAAATGCTAGATTTTTTTGATAAAAATGCTAAAAAGTGCTAAAAAATATGCTAGAAAAAATATGCTAAAAAACATTTTATAACAAAATGATAAAATTTATTTAAAAAAGTAGTTTAGAGACTTTTTACAATTAAAGTGGAAGTAAGTGATCTATAATTATGCCTTTAGTTTTTTTTTGTTACCTAAACTTATATAAAATATAAATTAAAAAGAACTAAAAAGTTGATTCTTGTAAAAAAATTCAAAAAGCCCTTAAAATAATTTTTAAAAATTAGTTTTTTTACATATTTTGTTTTTTCAGTTTTCTGACAAAGTAAAAATGGTAAATTTGTGCAATCAATATTAATCTCCTTATTATTCGATTTCCCAACTGCATCATAAAAAATATTTTATTTCGAAAAGTTGCTCGCCGATAAACCCAAGTAGCGCACAATGTTTTATTATTTATAAAATGGGGTGTAATGTGGAATGCTTTGGCGGGTAATATTAATTCCAAATTCTGCCTTAATTTAAATATCTAATTAATTTTATAGCTTTAAGGGCATGTTCTGTTTCTCGTTTTCAAATTTCAGCATCTTTGGGGCCATTGGCCAAGTCAATTTCTTTAAAAATTGCAAACATTAAAATGAACCTTTTTAACATTTTGTAATTCTATTTTAAACTCTACGAGTATTCTTTAAATTTCTTTTTTTAATTGGAGCAGTATTTTTGTGCAAACCACTCCTTGAAAAAATTTTCTTTTTTGTCTTACTGAGATTCCACATTACAATATTCCATATAACGCGTACTTACACTAAACGTTTTTTGAAGTTAAAAAAAAATATTCGATCGTAGATTTTTAGTTGATCTCAAGATTGTTACGAGTATTATTTTGTTCGGTTTAAGATCAATTATCACAAATTCCAAACAGAATTTTCAATTATTTTTACAACAAATAGAGAAAAAATTTCGAAAAAAACGTTCTTGAACCAATTATTGACAATTAATGCATTTCCAAGTAGTACCAAGTACTATCATTATGGAGTTCTCAGATTGTATTTATTTGTATTTGTATTTTTATTAAATATTTACCTTTCTAACACAACAATATACAATATGTTACGAATTAAAGTATTAGAATCTGATAAGTTAAAATTTATCTAGTACAATATCATTTTACTTATTATATAATTATCGAACAAATCAATTAAAAATTAAACATTGACAAAATATAAAATTGAATACGAACTGAATATGCAGGATTTATAACATAAGATAAAAATTTATATAAAATATTAAAAAAGTAAAAAAGAATGTGATTAGTAATAGAGAATGAAGTAATAAGTTTAGGTATAGTATTGCATTAGTAATTTTTTAAATTTTATTGCGTTGCTGGTGTATTGAATGTCGGTTGGAAGATGGTTCCAGAGATGGATGGTATAAATGAAAAATTGTTGTTTAGAAGCTGTGTCACGATATTTAAACTGTTTATTGTCTTCATGGGGAAAGTTTTTCTCTACTTGTTGTTAAAATAATTGTAAATTCTATTTGGAATTTGTGATAATAGATCTAGAACCGAACAAAATAACACTCCCCAGGAAAATTTTCTGTTCCAAAGAATCGGTTGAAGAATAGCTACTTTTCATTTACAACCCCTTCTACTGTCGATTCTAACACCGATTCGTTTTATTAGAAATTGTCCCAAAAGCAACCACTTCTACTGCTCCAAAATGGAACCGGTCGCCCTAGAATAAGGTCTGGAACTAGTTGTAGAACTGATTCTACTTTAGTCATACCTTCCATATGGGATCCCAGGAACTGGTTCCGGAACCAGTTCCATGGAATCGTTTGCAGTGGAACCTGTTGCAGAATTGGTGTGGTTGGCTACCGATTGTAAAAAATTTTCCTGGGTCATTATTAAAAACAAATATATAATTTTTTTTCATATTTGGTTATGTTTATAATTAAATTGTAAAATAAAAGAAAATTATTCAAGCAACCAGGGTTAGAATAAAGAGGATTTACGGCGCTCAACCTCTGTTAAGTGGTCTCCAAATTGTTACAGCTAACTGAGATTTTGAAACTGTTAATAGTGACTTTTTAATGCTTATTTTTCAATATAATAATTAAAATTTCGTGTTAATTGAACATAATTAATGTAGAGAATATAATAAACAACACAAAGAAAATGTAAAATTGAATTAAAATAGTTTTAAAAAATTTAAAATAATTAATTAAAAGTACCACTGTTAACACACCCAGTCAGAAAAATACAAACGGGAAAGCGGTGGCAAAGCACTTTAACAGGTGGTACAAGTATTGGCAAAAAGTGCTTTCCCATTCCCAAAATGATAACATCATTAGACAAAAGGACCGGCTGTTCAAAAAGCGCCGGAAAAGCACTGGAGGAACAAAATTTTTAAACGTTGGCAAAACGCTGGCAAAACCAATAAATAGGTGGTTTGGAAATATATTTTCCAAAATAAAATTAAAAAAAAGTTCATATGTATTTTTTGACCCTGCCGTGATTTGAACCCAGGCCGTCAGATTGGCAGACGATTGCTCTACCCACTGAGCTAACGAGACATATAATATTTAATGGCTAAACACATAAATGAGTGATAATAGCTGGACAACTACTGGCTGTGCCAAAATGCTAGTACTGGCAAACAATTTTTAGTAACTAGTATGCCAGTGTTTGGAGGGCAAAAAAAAAGTTGGTCTTGAAGGAGCTTTCCACAAACAAAAAAATTGATTTTATAAAACAAAAAAAATTTTAAATTAAAAAAAATCCCAAAAAATTTTTTTGATTGCAACCAGATTTGAACTCGGAACCTTCCGACTACAAACATTTTTTAACGAAGCGTCAGCATTTTTATAAAATCATTGGTTTTCCAGTGAATTGATTTTTGTACGCCTGGTAGCATTGGCTAGGTAGCACTGGATAACCACTGGTTGCAAACCTTGGCATATCACTCTAAGCCAATTCTTTGCCAGTGGTTTTTTTTATAAACCACCGAAATTTTTGTAAAAAAAATACTGGTAAAACTCTTTTCGCAAACGCTGGCAAAGCGTCCCAAATGAGTGTTCTGCCAGTCATTTATTTTTAATACCATGGTTACCCAGTGGTATGCCAGTGCTTGATTTTTTGTACCACTGGCGATTTCTGACTGGGCAATTTTAACATTTCATCAACCTTGGTGGTTGATTCAATGTTGTTTGTTGCGTTTTTATATCAGAAACAACAGTAGTAATATTTCTATAGTAAAAAACACCAAATAAATGCAAAATATTCTAAGAAAATCAAAAAGCTATAAAAATATGCTAACAAAGTATCATATGCTAGATGAATTTTTTTCATGCTAAATGTTTTAAACAAAATGCTAAATCTAGCATTAAATATGCTAAATTGGCAACACTGTCATTATGTCACATCCAATTTTATATGATTACCCGAGTAAAAAAATTGATCTCGCGCAATGTCTAATCATATCCAAATTGATATTGTTTAAGATCTGCTGTAATATCTAGCTGATCCAATTAGATCTCAAAATTGGGTGTATTCAATGATATCGTATTAGATCCCATTCAGAGAAACAAGCCAGCCGCCGTAAGCCGTATAAGCCGCCGCCGCCGGTCATTTTTGCCTCAGCCGCCGCCGCCGATTTTTTTCGGCTCATTTCGGCTGAAAGTATCAATTTTCCAAAATAAAAAATTTAAATGCAAATGTCATTTTTAAAACAAATTTTCTATTTCATCATTTCCTGAACCATCAAGAGTATTTTTTTGTAGTTAAAAAAAATAAACGAACCAGTTTTATAGTCAGAGCTAAGAAGGATTTTTGTCATAAATATTTCCTAAGTTGGAAGTTTTGCTTGAAAACTTCTGACAGATTTCGCTGGATATGCAATAGAGGAGAGAATCCAAATGAACAATATACATATATACTTTTCAAATGACCAAGTGTAGATTGTAGGCAGAGCTTCGAAAGAATTAATTCAATTTTAGGTTAATTCGCACAAAACCGAATTCTGCTTTAGAAATTGAATATATATCATTCCATCAAAACATTCCTTTATAATTAATTCATAGGTTTCATTCCCAAATTTTAATATTAAATATAATGCATTCTTATGTTGAATACATTCCTTATAGAATTACAATCAATTTAAATAATTAATTTTTTCATTAATTCTAATCTTTTACAAAATGGCTTATCAAAATTGTCATTTTATTAAATCAGTAAAAGATCTAAGGGATGAATATACTAATGATTCTGACAACACTTTAGTTTATAATTACAAATTAAATAAAAATGTGGCTTATTTTAGGGATTTAATATTGATATCATATACACAACCCATTAAAATAATTAAAAACGCAACATTTGTTTTAAACTTTTACAAACCGAATGAAACGTGAAAGATCATTATAAAAAGAATGAATTCATGAAAGAATTCATTCATTATGCATGAAAATTAAAAGAATGAAGCCAGTGAATGAATTCATAAAGAATGGTATAATCGTAAGATATATTAGTAAATTTTAATTAAAAGTCCAAAAGTGAATTAAAGAATTACTTCATTCGAATTTATGGTGGTAGGTTTGGTTAAGTAGATCACATCACATTTTTCAGAAATTTCAGTACACCTGGAATTATTATCAAAAGACACATTTTTAAGACATTGCGGACGAAGATATTTACAATAATCGACGCTGTTCTGAGTTCCGCATCCACAAAAAAATTCTAACGTGAAACATTCCGAATTTTTTTGCTGTTCCGTGATCCACATCCGAATTTTTTTTTTCGTTTTATTTCGTGTAGAAAAAGCTTGATGGTAGTGAAACGAATACATATTTTTTAACAACAATTATTATATAATAATTTATTTTAAAATTAGTCTATGAATATTAAAATTTGGTAGAAACAACAAATTTTCGAAATTTTTAATTCCGTGTGATTTTACAAATCAACTCTAATTAAAAAGTTTCGGAACTAAGAACAGGGGTGAATATCTGAATTTTTTAACTTTTCTTCTAAGTTTTTCAACTTTGACATCTTTTCGAGCATAATTTTTTTCGAACCATATTTTTTTCTAGTTTATTCTAAAAATACATTTAATTTTGAGTGAAAATAGAGTTTGTTTATTTCTAAGTTCCGAATCCACATAAAAAATTCTAAAGTGAAACATTCCGAATTTTTTTGCTGTTCTGTGATCCACATCCGAATTATTTTCTTCGTTTTATTTCGTGTTGGAAAAGCTTGGTGAAAGTAAAAGAAATATTTTGTTGCAAAAACTAATATGTTAAAATTTATTTTAAAATTTGTTGAAACAGTCAATTTCCGACATTTTGAATTTTGTGTGATTTTACAAAACCACTCTAATTAAAAAGTTTCGGAATTCAGAACAGGGGTGATAGTAGCTGTATTTTGTCTCATGCCTATTAACGTTAAGTTTTTAAACAAATCTTCGTTAAACCGATTGTAGTATAAAAAAATTTTAAACAGGTTATGTTTATAATTGTTCCGTTATAATCGAACGTACGTCAGCAAAAGTTTTTTGGAAGTAACGCGAATAAGTTGCGCTAGATGTGAAAATGTATAAACGTTGAGTTTTCAACGTTGATAATTATCCGTGTTAAAAGTTAACGTGCATACGAAAAGTAATGTGTTAGTTTTCGTGTTAAACGCGTTTTTATGCACTTTGAGTTTTTTTCTGAGTTAACGGATATAGTTAAGTCGAAAACACAGCTAGTGTCAAAACTCTGTTTATGGGCGACTTCAAGCACTTAACAATTTGAAATTCAGCAATTTTTCAACCGATTTTGAATGATGTAACGTTTTTGGAAAGACAAAAAATTTAGCTTTCCAAATATATATAGAATTATTTATTTGTAACTGAAATATGTTGACAGTTTTTTTTTTAAATATTAAAATTAATTTTTTTTTTAATTTGTATACTTTGACGGCTTTTTTACAGTATTAAACAATTCTTTACTATTGTAATTCATGGGTTTAGTTCTTAGTAAAATCTTTTGTTTAAATTAATTGAAAATTGAAAAAGTTATCGTAATTTTTCTAAACATTTAATTTCAGCAACTCGAGGTTCTTGTTTGCACTATCATTAAGTTTAATATTTTCAATTTTCTTATAAATGCAGAGATTCCATGTTTATAAAAAAATGTATAACTTTGACAATTTTAAAGCGATTAAAATAGAAAAAATTAAGAAAATCAGTTTTATTTGAAAATATTTCCACACAATTTTGTTGAATATATAAACATATGTATATATTTGGAAAGCCCAACTATCTCTCCTTCTAGCTCCGTTCAAAAACTAAAAATCCTAAATTTGTAATTTTTATCGATGAATTTAACTTAAAATTATCTTTTATTTGATAATTCCAAATTTTTTTGCACAATTTTCTACTGCTATATTTTGGAAAAAACCTTAAACATCTTTAAAACACGTGTATAATGTTCTATCAAGCCGATCAAGCCGCCGCCGCCGCCGATTATTTGGTTGCGCCGCCGCCGCCGATTTTTATCCGGCTCAACCTTAATCGCCGCCGCCGCCGCCGATTTTTTGCTTGCGCCGCCGCCGCCGATTATTTTGATCGGCTTGTTTCCCTGATCCCATTACATATATGGGGAAAAACTTAGATCAAGTTATATCTCAAAATTAGGAGGTCCAATGATATCTTTGGGGATAAACCTAGATCTATTTTGATCCGAAAAATCGCAGATCGAATTCGATCCAGCTATATATTTGCGGATAAACTTAGATCTAATTTGATCTCAAAAATGGCAGATCGAATTAGATCCAGCAATATATTTGTGGATAAACTTAGATCGAATTTGATCCGAAAAATGGCAGATCGAATTAGATCCAGCAATATATTTGTAGATAAACTTTGATATAAGTTGATCCGAAAAATGGCAGATCGAATTAGATCCAGCAATATATTTGGGGATTAAGTAAGATCTAAATTTATCCAAAAAATGACAGATCAAATTAGATCCAGTAATATATTTCGAGATTGCGTAAGATCTTAACTTTTCCGATAAATTGCAGATCAAATTAAATGCAGTGATATATTTGGGGATTTGGTAAGATCTTAGTTTATCCCATAAATTGCAGATCGAATTAGATCCAGCAGTTTATTTAGGTATTAAAATGGCAGATCGAATTAGAAAACGCAAAATATTTGGGGATTGACATCCAAAACTATCCAGAAAAATGACAGATAAAATCAGATCTCACATTATATTTGGGTACTACATAAGATCTCCATTTATTTGGGATTAAATAAGATCCCAGACAGATATTGACAACAGTTCAAAAAATAATACACTGGCAGAGCACTGATTTTATAAAAATTACAATATTTTGTTAAAATAAGGTTTAAACTCAGAAGGTCTCGAGTTCGATACCGTTCTCGGCTATGCATTTTTTATTTATAAAATGAATTTCTTTTTATAAAATTATAATTTTATTTTCTATAAATGTTTTTATAAAATTATATTTTTTTAAATGAATGTTATTTTAGTTTGACTCAAGATCATAAATTAATATCACTTTCTGTTTAAATTATTTTCAAATCAAAGAAAGATGATACAATTTTTACAAGTAAATTACAAAGAATAAAAATGATTGAAAAAATTCTTTGATTTGAAAATAATTTAAACAGAAAGTGATATTAATTTATGATCTTGAGTCAAACTAAAATAACATTCATTTACTTAAATAACAGATCAACTAAAAACATTTCCCCCATTCATCTTAAACACATTGACACGGTGAAAAAATATAATTTAATAACATACATTTAAATTTAAATTTAACGGTTCGTTGTAATTCAAAAATCTGTGTTTATCATACACAGAGTTGAATAGAATCAGCTGAGATATCTTAAGAATTAAGGTTCAAAGCAAAAAAGAGTAATAATAACAAAAGGATAAAAATAGCATTGTTAAATTTCGTTGATGTTAGTCTGAGTTGAGTTGTTGATAACAAATTCGATTTGCTTTCAACAGTCACATAAGTAGACGAATATCAAAATATTAACCCATTTTGTAGCGAAAGCCGAAAATGCGCATTCTGCCTTGCTGGTCTTATCGAATTTTTTCAATAATTTTTATTCTTTGTAATTTACTTGTAAAAATTGTCACCGATAAAATTGTATTGTCACCGATAAATTTATATATGCTACTATATATAGTGCCATATATAAATATATATGGCACTATATATAGTAGCATATATTATTATATCTGGAACTGTATTAAAAATGTTGTTCATGAGGTCCCATATATGACCATGTATTGTTGAAATGGCACCATATATGATAATATATGGTTTAAATGGCACCATATATAGTAATATATTACTTAAATAACACAATATATAAATATATATGGAACTATATATAGTATCACATATTATCATATCTGGAACTGTATTAAAAATTTTGATCATGAGGTACCTATATGGCCATATATTGTTTAAATTGCACCATATATAATAATATATGGTTTAAATGGCACCATATATGCTAATATATTGCTTAAATAACACCATATATAAATATATATGGGTGAAATCAAAAAATGTGATAAGTTTTTGGGCCAAATTTGTGAGAAACAAAAAGTGTTAATATTTCGGTTTTTTCTTAATGGAATCAGTAAGTTTAGTCATTATAAACCTAATTGCAAAAAATCTCTTCTACAAGTTGTCGCAATAACTTTTTTTGCACAATTTTAATTTTTTTTGTGGTGACAGAGTTTACATTTTCACAAGCAAAATATATTACAAAAAAAATTGGATACGAATTTTCTTCAATTTATTAGTTTTTCGTATTTGGGGTTTCAACATGCTTTTCATTAAAACTGGCGGTTTCGCGAATAAAAATACAATTCATTCCGCGAAAAAAATTTTATTTTTTTTTTAATTTTGTATTTTTGCTCCTTTTAAATGCTTTTCAAAAATATAAAATTTTTTAAAATCCAATAAGCGGTTGCGCAGTTACAAAACAATATATAAAAACATAACATTTCGCGATCAAAAAATTCTTAAATTGTGAGAATCAAATTTAATTTGTCAAACTAATGTCAGTAATGGCTCGAAATATCGATTCCAAACCAATGAAATGCAAAATCAATCATTTTTCGATCCAGCTGTTTAGGGTAAAAAACTGATAACTTTTTTTGATTTGACGCAAAATTAGTAATTGAATCGTCTTTTGACGCATAAATAATAGTTGAATCACTTCTGTTTATGGTTATTTTAAAATATTTTAAACATTACCTACATTTTTTTTAATGCAATCTGATGCAAAAAGTTTTAGTTACGGAGTTTTTTTCATTTCAGAAACGCTTTGTCCGAATTTTCTTTCCGAAACAAAATCGTAAGATGCCTACAAGGTGAATCGAAATATGCCATCGTTTTTTTAACTCGTTAAATAGTTTGGTGTAAAAATTAGGAACGGAGTTTACAACATTTTTGCAAATCTTATTAAAGACATCCTTTTTCATCTCGACAATGTTACATGCTGCAGAAAAACTTCAAGTCTGTTATACTAGATGATTGTTTACAGTCCAACGATCATTTGAGTATAAATAACAGTATACTTTTCGCAATATAATTAATAGATAACTCCAAAATTCGTGTGTATGCTTTTTTATCAAAAATTATGACGAAAAATCGTTACAGAGTTGAAGTCGTGTTAGCATAGACATACGGAAAAGTTTGTAAAATGTATTAATTTTTACTAAAAACGCTACTTTTCCTCTTCATAAAAATTCTTACAGCTAGTGTTTAGCTTCATTGGTTATTAAAATATAAGCTATTAAAGTTAAAAAACCTTATGAGTTACTGGTTACGGAGTTTACATTTGGCCTATAAAATTGGTCACAAATTTTATGTATTAACCAACAATTCGTCAGATTGTTATAAATTTTGTAAAACAGGTGACAATGCGCTGATATATATCAAAATATATAACTCAAATGTAATCTGTTATTTATACTCAAATGATCGTTGGACTGTAAGTAATCATTCAGTATAACAGACTTGAAGCTTTTCTGCAGCATGTAACATTCTCGAGATGAAAAAGGATGTCTTTAATAAGATTTGAAAAAATGTTGTAAACTCCGTTCCTAATTTTTACACCAAACTATTTAACGAGTACGAAAAACAATGTCATATTTGGATTCACCGATTTTGTTTCGGAAAAAAAATTCTGGCAAAGCGTTTCTGAAAGAAAACGAAAAAAGTAACCAAATGTAAACTCCGTAACTGTAAACTCCGTAACCACAATTGTTTGCATCAGATTTCATTCAAATAAATGTAGATAAATGTTTAAAATATTTTAAAATAACCATAAACAGAGGTGATTCAACTAATATTTATGCGTCAAAAGACGATTCAACTAATAATTTTGCGTCAAATCAAAAAAAGTTATTAGTTTTTTACCATAAGCTGCTGGAGCGAAAAACGATTGATTTTGCATTTCATTGGTTTTGAATCGATATTTCCAGTCATTACTGACATTAGTTTGACAAATTAAATTTGTTTCACACAATTGAAGAATTTTTTGATCGCGAAATGTTATGTTTTTAATATATTATTTTGTAACTGCGCAACCGCTGTTTGGATTTAAAAAAATTTTATATTTTTGAAAAGCATTTAAAAGGACCAAAAATTACAAAATTAAAAAAAATAAAATTTTTTTTCGCGGAATGAATTGTATTTTTATTCGCGAAACCGCCAATTTGATAAACACAAATTATATATCATTGGAAAGCAAGTTAAAAACCCAAATACGAAAAACTAATAAATTGAAGAAAATTCGTACCCAATTTTTTTTTGTTATATCTTTTGCTTGCAGAAATGTAAACTCCGTTACCACAAAAAAAAATTAAAATTGTGCAAAAAGAGTTATTGCGACAACTTGTAAAAGAGATTTTTTGCAATTAGGTTTATAATGACTAAACTTACTGATTCCATTAAGAAAAAACCGAAATATTAACACTTTTTGCTTCTCACAAATTTGGCCCAAAAATTTATCACATTTTTTGATTTCACCCATATACAGTTGTGGCCAAGCATTTAAGTCAATTCAAGTTTTTTTCTAATTTTATTGTTGTTGCCTTTATTTTTAAAGATCAAAATATTGGCTAAATTTGCCACGAAAGGCAAGGAAATGGTTCAGAAAATTGTACAGAATTTTAACGTAATGTTTGTTTTTTCATTTTGTCACTTGTTTTAAGTGGGCGTGCCTTTTAACGAAAAATTATCGATATAAACCTCTTATCAAATTACATAGTAAAATTTAGGCAGTACTGATCGGTTCTGTACAAACTGTTTTTGGAAATCCTATAAAATTTCCTTAAGTCTTCCATTATCTTTATCTACAAATAATCACCAGTCTTAAAATTGCAGCACTTTAAACATGACCAAATTTTTCTTTGTTTTTAGCGATTTTTAGCGGTTTACATTCTGCAAACAAATATATTGGTGCAAAAATTTTCCTTTTTGCAAAATATTTTTTTGCGATTTTTTTTTTTCAAACTAACTGCGAAACTTTGTTGTGAAAAATGTGTATTATAGTCCCTAGATTTGGAATTAAAAAAAAACGCTCTTAAAAAATTGCAAAATAATAGTGGAACGCAAAAAAAGGCTTTAGGTATAAGGGATTAATTTAAAAACATAATCAAACAAATTTTGCTTAATTATTAGTAGCGTAAAAAATCACAAAAAATGTAAAATTTTCAAAAAAAATTTTTAAATACAAATAACAGCAGTTAACAATTTTTTTAGGAAATATTTCTGCCGAATTGAGCAGGATCAACTGCCACTTGCATTCAACTAAATTTAGCTTAAAATTAACAAATTTTTTTAGATATAACAGTTTTTGCTATTTTTAGTCTACTAATACTTTTCAAAATTTTCTGCAGATTTTATAGTACAATTTGCTATTTCCAATTAACTTAAGTTAACTTAAATATAACTAAAATTCTGTAAATTTAACACTTTTTTTTTGCTGTTATTATTTTATTAGTATTTAACAAAAATAAAATCTGCTAATTTAGCAGTTTTTTCTTCAGCATCATTTTTAACTAATTTTTTGTTGCTTTTCCTGTTATTTTTACAGATTTATTTCTATGGGTGTATTTAAACTATATCACATATCTCTAAATATATGATTAGAGACCAACCAAATCGTAAAATATAGAACGTGATAAATATTTTTATAAAGCCACATTTATAATTATATCAAATCATATATAACTAAATGAAATTTTTTTTAGTCGGGTATATAAAAATAATTTAATTTAAATTACTTTTTTTTTAATTTATAAAATAAAATCCTTGTAGTCTCAATATAAGTCCACCCCGCTCATAAAATATTGATCAGGCCCCTTCCCTGAATTCCTACGAATTCTCGGAATATGATCCAAATTATATTTGGTGTATGGAGTATATGACATACTCGACATGCCGACTTTAATTTTCTTATATGATTTGGTTTGTTGCTTTACTTACCTTACACAATGCTAATAAATTAAATAAATCTTCAACTTCGTCATTATCCGTTGGTACATATTGTTTGCCCGTTTGTGTACTTTTTCCTTTAGTCTCTTGTCGATATAATGGTAAACCCATTGCACTAGCCAAGATCTCAATTCCCATATGACCAACGGTTTGATACATAAAACTGTCAAGTTCATCTAGAAATAAATGAATTTATATATTTCTTGTGTAAGAAAGCGGTACACATGTACACTATCGGGCAAAATAAAATATAAAAATATCCATGTTAAGTATAACAAGCAAAGGGTTAGGAAAATGTGAAAAAACTAAAATTGTTTTAAAAGTTAATAAATAGTAAAAAGTTGCAAATAATAAAAATTTTGCGAAAGGACACTAAAAACAAAATATATATATATAAAGGTCATTAACCTTGTACCAAAAGAAAGGATAAAGATAAGTAATATAAATTTATAACGACAAAAATGTCAGTTAGGCACTCTCCCCCCTTTGAGAGATTCCAATCATTAGACGAACTGGAATGTTTGCTTCATTCTAAATTCAATGAAGGTAACTTACTAAATAATAACTGCCATTTAAAATATATCCCAATCCCCTTCAACAAGTAATATGAATAATACTAAATGGTGCCATATAATAAACATAATCAACACCTCTTCCATGGAATAATAATTGCTATAATCCTACATTAGGCAAACTCAATAACTCGCTGCTAATTGTATCCACAAATACGTATTCAACTAAAACAGTAACAAAATCACGGCCACAGGTTCTTACGTTCAAAAAAATTCGACAACAACAACAACGTTTCCAATATTTTCAACTTATATCCCATCACATTCATTGTACCAATTAGGCAAACATTTAAGTAAAATATATACTAGATTTTAGTAAAATTCCAAAAAATTTAAGACAAAATTTATTGAATTTAATTAAAAAATGCACTTAATTTAAGTTAATTGTTTTAACTTTTTTTAAGAAAAGTGAGTACTCGTTTTAAGTTAAAATTTCATTGGACCCAAATCATTTCCAAATTTCTTTAAAATTAGTTCAAATGACTTAATCTTTGGTAAATAATTTTTTAAGTGTGTGTAACTTTTTTGTGTTGAGAAACTTTTTTGTGAGGAGATCTACAAAACAGCTTTAACGTAGCCTTTCCCGAAAAAGTTATAAATTATTTTTTTATACATATGTATATAAACAACACTGCAATCTTTTCATTTATAAAAGAATTACTTCCAAAAAGCACAAAGACCTAATTTAGGTAAAACACAACTAAAACTTCGATATAATCGAATTAAAGTATATACATATTTTTATATCTAATTTTATATAATTTTGATTCGATTCAATTATACAGAACAAACTTCAGTATATAATTGGATCTAAATCAAAAATTAGTTTTAACCGGGTAGTTTAAAAATAAATTATATATAAGAATAGTGAATATAATTGACGGAGTTAAATTCTTAATCCTTGATTTTTTTTATTTCGTTCGTTCTTAATATGTGTAACAGATGAAGATTAAAAAGGTGGATTAACTTTAATCAGGTAGAATAATTTTGCTGTCTAAACGGGGTATGAGTTACTGGTTTATATGAATAAATCCAAGTTTCGTCAGCTGTGACTATATTGTAAATTCGAGCCTTAAGCACCGTAAGTTGCTTTTCACGTGGAAAATTTTCACACAAACTTTAAAGACCTTAAATAGTATTTTAAGTTCTTAAAATTAAAATATTTTTAAGTAATTAGAAAGCCACAATCACAATAAACACAAAATGTCACTTTTTCACAAGAAAAATAATAGTCTTGAATATTAAATTTGCGTGAAAACAAAATCTACACAATTTTCACGTGAAACTCAGTTGTGAAATTACAGTTTTTTCACGTGAAACTCAAACAACTTACAGTGCTTTAATTTGAAAATCTTTTAATTTAAGCACCGTAAGTTGTTTCGGTTTCACGTGAAAAAACTGTCCCAGCAAAATATTGGTAATGACACCTCATTACTATCTGCATTACCCAAAATGATGAATCATTACCTTTTGCATTATTTTATAATTTAAAATAATGACTTCCTAATAAGGGCCTATTGTATTCATTGTTTCTAAATATAAAATAATGACTTACTCGTAATAGTTTAAATAAGTACTTTTTACACAGTTAAATTTTATAAAAATTTTATTTATTATATGTAAATATGTTTTATGTTTAAATTTGTATGACGTGTCCTAAAACTAAAACTTAAATTTTTCTGAATTTATTTCCTTATTTCCACTTATTATTCAAAACTTCATAACTACTTATTTCTCATTTTTTCGTAAGCGAGCGGGTAAGCGTGACGACCACGCCAAACAAAAATAATGAGTTTAGACGCCAAAAAATAAGTTGTGCGGAGCTATGAATTTCTATTATATAACCACTTATTTGGTAATGAAAGATTTTGCTGGGGTTATACTCCATATAAAAAATATTTTTCAAGATAATGAGTTTCACGTGAAAATCGTGTAGACTTTGTTTTCACTCAAATTCAGTGTACAAGACTATTATTTTTATCACTAGAGTTTGCATTTCGGTTTTAACCGTAACCGAAACCGAAGTTAACCGCACTAATTAACCGCAACCGTAACCGCGTGTAAAAACCGTGCGGTTACGGTTAAATTATTACACATTGAAAACCAGATTTTTGTATCAAAATTTAGTATCAAAATTTTGGAATTTTTACAAAAAATAAAAATTTCTGCAAATAATTCATGCAGTTTTATTAAACCTACCTAAAAAATTTTAAAAATTATTACATTTTTTTTTTTGGTTTTGTGTTTAATCTGGAACCGAAATATTATTTTTCTTCAAGCGATGATCAAAACTTTAATACCTTGTCGTGCGATATTTGAATAGATTTGATTTCACAAATAAAATTAAATTTTTTAAATTTATTTTGTAGAAAAAATATGAATCTTAGGGCTGGTATCTTATCTCCAATGATTATTTTACCTTAATTATTGATTACGAAATCATTGATTAAACCTTAAACTTACTTAAAATAATATCGGTAACTTATTACAATTTAATCAATGATTTGTTAATTTTAGATATTTTCATTTGACAATACGAAGAAGTAATAAAAGAAAATAAAAAAGTTTTGAAAACTCGCGAAACACGAGTTTTTTATTGAATTTTTCGCATGACACGGGGTGATAAAATTATACAATAGATGGCTAAATTGTTATTTTTTAAATCTGCAATCGCTAAATACCTCAAATAGGAAGTGTCTTTTTGCACGCTACATGTATATCTTTATTTTTTTCATTGGGTAAGTGTGTATAATTATAAATTTTATTTTAGTCCAGGAAGGTGTTGCTAAAAAATATTTATAAGGATAAGATGATTTTTGATGTTTTTCACTACATTCAATCCAAACTTTAAGTTTAAAATAATTAGGAAACTAGGTCCAAAAAAAATCAACCTATACCTGTACATTATTTGTTATTGGTTTAGGAAAACATATCTTGATCAAATTTAATATACACATGCAGTGACATCTCCCACAGAAAATATTTCTACAAACCGTGAAACGTAAACGATTGATTTTCTTTATTCTATTTCTAAGATATCTTGGAAGAGTTATTTCTGCAGAATATTGTGTTGATTGCTAAAATTTAAATTTATAAATTTTGTAGAGAATAAAAGATATGAATCCAAAAATAATCCTCGGTGGAAAAATATATGACGTCTTTAAAAATTCCCATTACATTAGAATCTCAAGAGTATGCATAAATCTTAACTTCTGTTAATTGGCTCTGTCCGACATTTCAAAATATGGTCACCTATGGACATGTGGTAAGTTAAGTTTTATGAGTAAATTTTGATAAATAGTAAAAAGTGGTTCAATAATTGTGCAAAATGTTAAAAAATATAATAAAAAAAATTATACCCATTAGCTGAGGGTGTTTAACAGTAGTTGAGCGACTTGCATAAGACCTGTTCTTATATCTCATATTTTTCCAAAATATTCGACCATTTAAATTATTTGCAATTCAAAATGGCAGAACTGCAAAATCGTTCTGAGACACCTTAAATACATGCACAAGAAAATATTTGTTTTCACTTTTTTGGGTCAAATTTTACCCCCACGAATCGTGGCTTACTTGTGTAAAGGATTATCAATATTGTGACCGATTCTAACCATCCAATTTATGTCATATTATTCTAATTTCCGCCACATAATTTCCTAATTAAAATTGGTCTTTTTAGAGAAGATATACATTACTAGGCAAGTTACTAAAGATATACATCATTTAGAGGACATAATGAGATATTTTAAGGTGTTTGTTTTAGAAAATAATTGGTCTACGTAAAACTTTTTAAAAAGTTACCAACATTAGTAAAAAAAGTAAGTACTAACACGAATTGTAGGGTGAAAAATCTATGTTTAAGGGCTTAATCACAGAAATTTATGTAATTAAATTTAATCAATATTTAGAGTAGAATCAGAGATTAAAATTCGACAAGTTACTGTAATTAAGACCTAAACAATGATTTTCTTCTTAATCACTGTTTAATATTACATAAGATACCAGGCCTTAGTATTAGAAACAAACTTCTTATTTATTCGGATTTATTTATTTAATAATATTTTAGCAACGAGATTTGATGTTTGTTACACCAAAATATATTGGGCACACCTTTTAGGGTACCGGTCGACTTAGAATCACTTTTTGGCTCGATGTAACGATGTCCGTCTGTCCGTACGTCTGTCTGTCCATGAAGCCTTGTGCGCTACAGGTCGTAAATATTAAGATATTTTTTATAAATTACACCGGCTTATATCGACCAAGGGACGATTGGTTAAAATCGGTCTATGTTTAGACCTAGTACCTATATAAAGGTCTCCCCAAAATTGGCTTGTTCGCAAGATACATGTCTCAAATACGAAAATATTTTAATGGAATTCGGTGCACTGATTCACATGGGCCCATGGACAAAGCCTGTTGATTTTGTTTAGAATCGGTCCATGTTTAGACTTGGTGCCAGTATAACAAAAATGGATTTTTTTACAGACGAGTTTTACTCAAATCCATTTCAATAAATTTCAATTTCGGATCAAAACATTAGTTGGCTTTCAACCAGAGTGGTGTAGGTTATCATAAAGTAGGCATGCCCGGCTTTAACTTTTTTAATTTTTTAAGTTTTTACTTTGGATTTTAATAATTTTGCCGTTGTTAATTTTAGTAATTAAATAATTTTATGTTAATCAATTAAGTTAACAAATGTTTTATTATGAGTGCGATTAACCGTTAACCGCGATTAACCGCACCAATTTTAACCGTAACCGTTAAGCAAAATTGCGGTTTAAATGCAAACTCTAGTTATCACTCATCACTAACTTTACGAAACGGTTGCCAACCCTGAAAAATTGTTAATTTTTAGAATTTAAATGAACTTTTGAGGTCTTTCAATTTCGAGTGGAATTTTTTCACGTGAAAAACAACTTACGGTGCTTTACGTGGAATCCAATGCGCACATATGTACAGTGCCGGTCAAAAAAATAGCACCAATGACAAAATTATTTTTCATTCGAACAAAACTAAAATTATACGGTTATTATTTGGACATAACTAAGCGATATCGTTATACTAAGTGTATTCTCTCTGAGAGAGTCAAAGTGTCAACGATTCTTTACTCATGACCAGGCTGGCCAGACTTGGGGTTTTGTCCCCAAATTTGGGGATTTTTTGTTGGTCGTGGGGCAAAAATTTTCATTTGGGGACAGGGGATTTTTTTTTGGGATTTAAAAAATGTTTTGGGAATTTTTTGGGGATATTTAAAATCCTTCAAAATTTTGAAGATTATATTAACTTTGAATAGTTTTCAGAAAACATCAGTCAAGTTTGTTCGCTTAATTTCAAAAATTTCCCTTTCATGGATTTTCTGGATTAATTTAAAGCTTTTCAACACCAATCCTTTTTGCCTGAGAGTTTTATATGATTAATGTCCCAGATCTAAAATGTTGTTTATACAAAAAAAAAACATCATATCGATTATGGATAAAAATCTATTGTATTAAACTTGAAAAATTCAAATCTAAATATTCTTTAAAAAATGCCTTAAATTCTTGAAAATTGCAAAATAAAATATGTTTAGGGTTCGATTGTTTTGTTTAAATAATTTAATAAAAATTGAACGTTTTATTTGTAAAAGTCCCTGAATTCTGAGAATTTTTCTAGACATTTATACAAAAGTAATCCAGGAATTTTTAAAAACAGTTATTGTTAGTGCTATTTTTTATATTTAATTCCAGTTTTAATGCGGATAATGTTCATTTTAAGCAAATTAAATAAGCTCTACTACCTTTTTCAACATTTTTTCTAGTTGGGGATATTTTTAGATTTATTTGGGGACAACGAAAAAAAGTATCTGACAAGCCTGCTCATGACTGATCTTAGAAAAAAGACTGCATCAGGGCAGTCATTAAAATAGCACCAACATGCAAAAATTCTTAAAAAATTAAATATTGATTTATAGCCGGATGCATCAAGTTTTTAAACAGTTTAATTAAACGTTTTTAAGCTAACACTATGCATAATTCGTTTGATAACGAACAATTTAACAATCTCTTAAAGTAGGGTCAAGCCTAAAATAAGCGTTTCATAAAGTTTGGAAAATAAAAATCTCTGTTGAAACCAAAAACATTGAGTTTTCATTTATTTAAAGATTTTTTCAAGTGCATCCACCCAAGAATATGTAGAATCTAACATTTTGTAGCCAAAAAATTAAAAAAACCTGGAACATTTAAACCATTTAAACCTTTTTTCATTATATTATCTCAAATTGGTGTACAAATAAAAAAGAAATTTAACAAAATAGTAATGTTGATGTTGTCAAAACATATTCCTCATTCGAATACTTTCAGTATTCGTTGTATTAAACTGTCTTTAAAATATTATTTTACACTATTACATAACCAAGATAGGTATAAAAATTGGTTTTTTTTTTATCAAGTTTTGATTTATTTTAAATTATTTTTAGCGATAAACAACATTTGTCATCTTCATCTTAAGTCTTCAAAACAACATTAGTCATCTATGATTAACGAGTCAATCGTTTACTAACTTTATGGATCACTAACAATTTATTTGAAGGTCGAGACACATTATATAGGGGTGTTGCCAGAATATTCCTTAACGCAAAATTAAGAAAAGTTTATGCATTAGAGCCTTAATAATTAAAATAAAAGTAAAAAAAAACTAAAGGTAAAATAATTTATCATTTTCATATATTTAGTTAGAATATTGTTCTACCTCAAGTCCATTTAGTGTTATTAATAAATTTCACTAAACATTTTATTTATTTTGCAAGTAATGGAACATGAAAAGCATTGCATGCCTGAAAAATGCGCTGTTATAAAAAATATGGTTTCTGAGCATAAATAATATAAAATTGGTTTGATGTTGTAAGAAAATGAACGTTAATGCAATAAAATTTACTTAAAATCATGAAATGTGCTCGCAAGAGCGTTTTGTCACCATTAACGGTTAAGCGTTTTTTCAGGCAATGCAAAAAGGAGATCATTTATGCTAGCTGCAGAGCTTAAGAAGGAACTAAATGTAACAGTAAGTGCTGAAATTATTCTTTAGAGAATGCGAGATAACAAATCAAATGCATGTAGTCTCCGAAAAGTGCCACTGCTCTCAAGCAATCATGTTGCAAATCGTTTGTAGTTCGCTAAAGCACATTTGCAATATCCAGCTGAAAAGTGGAGAAATGTTCTTAGGACAAACGAGTCCAAAATTGTTTTATTTGGAGGCAAGACATTACTATTCTAGGTCAGAAGACCCTATAATGCAGAAATTAATCCAAAAATCACCAACAAAAACTATTAAACATGGCGGCTCTATCTATATGGTATGGGGATGATTTTCTTACTATGGTGTAGGACCCATATATTGGATGAGAACAATCATGAATAAGCCCATTTACGTTAATATCTCTCAGGATGTAATCCTGCCGTGTGCTTCTGAGGAAATCCCGCTGGCGTGGGTCTTCCAGCAAGACAATTACTCGAGGCACACTAGTAAACTTGCAAAAAATTGGTTTTAAGATAACAAAGTTACCTATTGGATTGGGACGCTCAGTTCTCAGATTTCAATCCAATCGAAAACTCATGGGCAGATATAAAAAAGGGAGAGTCTTAAATACACGCGACCAGTAATAGAGAACTTTGGACAGCTGTTCAGCAATTCTGGAACTCAATTTCGAAGAAGATACCAAAATATAGCGAATTCGATGCCAAAACGTTGAGGTCATTGCCAATAATGGCTATGCAACAGAATATTAACTTCCCGGGTAAAAATCTTAATATGGTGTCATATCTAATTATATCTTATTTGATAAGTCCCCATATACAACCACATACAGCTTGATCCGAAAAATGGGTCATCTTCATGTGTCTAATTATATAAAATTAAATATAATTTGATACAGTCTGATCCGAGATTTGTCCATATCCAGGACATCATATTATATCTAATTCGATATAAAATATCTGATTTTATATAATTTTGTCTGAAAGTAGGTATACCTACTTTTTATGTATACCAGCTATTAAATTGACATTGAAATTTGTATAGTTTGAACAATTTTAAAGAGAAACTATTAATTATAGAGATAGGAAATCAAAACTTACACTACTCACCGGTAGGGGGCGCTGAAATTTAGTATAACTTCCCGAGTAAAAAAGTTCATATATAACAATATATTTTTTAATACAAAAATACACATTAACATATAGTAATATAAAATGGCTTCGCATCCATATGTATTCATATATTATATCTTTCAAATATTTCCCGAAATTTTCTTATGTATAACCATATAAAATCATATACCATAAAATGTGTTAATGTTAATGATACACATAACTATATATAATCAGATATGGTTGATCCCATAAATTGAGGTTTAATATACAATAAGATATAACCCAATACATAATCACATATAAACCCAAATCGAAGAAATTTTCTAAGTCATTTTAGATATAATTTAATATAAACCTTTATCAAAAAAAATTTCTAAGTTGTTTTACATATAACTTTATATGATAAATTATCAAAAATATTTTCTAAGTCATTTTAGATAAAACTTTATATAATCTAGATTCCAAAACATTTTCTAAGTCATTTTATATATAAATTTAGATAAATCTTAAACACCCTATTAAAAAAAACTAATATGGAGCTTTATATGGTAATATATAACTTAATGTGATCCATATACCATTTCATCCGAAAAATGGCCCGATATAATTGTGTCAGTTGGTTATCACTTTTTATCTAATTGTATCAGTTTAGATCTTAACTGATTAGATTATATAGTAATCAGATGAAATTTTATCTGATTTTTGACCTGATACAATTTTATCGGTTTATGTCGCATGGTATTACTTTAGATCCAAATATATACACTTTTATACAAACATATATAGTTATATCTGCATTTTGACCTGATGCAATTATGTCTGCTTTAAAATTTTGATACAATTATATAAGGCAAATGTCGGATACAAATATATTTTATTTATATAAAATTGTACCAACTACGATCTAAACAGATACCATTAGATATAAACCGGTAAAATAGTATCAGGTCAAAAATCGGATATAATTTCATCTGATTAATGTATAATTTTATTAGTTGAGATCCTAACTGATACAATTAGATGAAAACTGATACACAACTGATACAATAACATCGGGCCATTTTTCGGATGAAACTGTATATTTATACCGATATAAGTTAATCACATTTTATACGACTATATGTAACTGTTTTTACTCGGGTAATTTAAAATATTTTCTGAGTCAATTTTTGATAAAAATTTATATTATTTAAAATCAGAAAAAATTTCGAAAGGAAAATATTTTTTATGTCAGTTTTACAATTCAAACATATTTTAAAACCCAACATATTTTGGTTATAAATCTTGAAATCCAATTGTATTAAATAGTATATAACTATATCATATTGTATATAATACGATTCAATTAGATGTACCCAATTTTGGGATTCAATTGCATCAGAGTATATGCAATTGTATAATATTAGATTGAAGTGTATCTAAAATGACTTAGAAAATTTTTCCATTTGGGTTTATATGTGATTATGTATTGGGTTATATCTTATTGTATATTGAACCTCAATTTATGGGATCAACCATATCTAATTATATATAGTTATGTGTATCATTAACATTAACACATTTTTTGGTATATGATTTTATATGGTTATACATAAGAAAATTCCGGGAAATATTTGAAAGATATTATAATATATGAATACATATGGATGCGAAGCCATTTTATATTACCTACTATATGTTAATGTGTATTTTGGTATTAAAAAATATATTGTTATATATGAACTTTTTTACTCGGGTATATTTAAAATCTCAAAAATTGCTAAAACTGCGCAGAATAAGAAAATATCAAGCGCAAAATTCTATAACTCGGGAACTATGAGCCACCAACAAAAATGAAGTGCATTGCCGGGCTAATCATTTCTTTCAAAATAAAAAAAATCCATTGTGGAAAATATTTCTAAGTTGAAAAAAAAATCCATGTTTGGAAATAAAATTTCATAGTCTTTAATAGTTACGCCTTATCAACAGTAGCCTGTGGGTCAATGGTAGTGGGTGCGACGTGAAATCAGAACGTTGTATGTTCAATCCCTGCACACATAATAATCCATGCATAAAAATACGAAAAAATGTCAAAATAACAAAGAATTTTGTAAAATATACGAAAAATGGTTTATTTTACGAAAGCCATTGTCGTTTTGACATTTATTTCGTATTTTTATGCATGGATTATTATGTGTGTGCTGCACTCCAATACAAAGTGTTTTTTTTTATCATTTAAATTTAATCATATCCTATTGTATTAACTTATATCCAATTTGATCGGGACAAAACTCGGATATAAGTGGATCATTTGATATAACATTGTATCACTGTAAATACAATTTTATCCGATTTGATATAATTTAATATAACCATTTTTCGGATGAAATTATATCCAGTTACATATTGCGAATATATCCATTCATATATATTATATAAACATTTTTACTCGGGATAGTTGGCTTTAAAATGAATGTAAGAAAATTTCATATCCCATGTGAAAATCGAAATATATATGAGCGTACATGATCATACATTGGCTCGTATGTGATCATGCATGGGCATACATAGTCATATACGTAAATGCATAGTTCAATGTATGACCATACATGATCTCATATATTTCCATATATCTTTGGATCCGAAATTTGAGGGTATATGGAGGTATATGGCCATATATGATCATATATGAGCATACATGAATCGTATGTGAGCATATATGGTCATATATGAACATATACGGTCATATACCCTCAAATTTCGGATCCAAAGATATATGGAAATATATGAGATCATGTATGGTCATACATTGAACTATGCAATTACGTATATGACAATGTATGCCCATGCATGATCATATACAAGTCAATGTATGATCATGTGTGTTCATATATATTTCGATTTTCACATGGGATTTTAAATTTTTTTGCTAGAAGCTTTTATTCAATTCAAAATGGCAAGCGAATTGGAAATGCGAAAAAACATTGTGAAAACTTTTCAAAACTACCCTCAATGTACATATAATAAAACGAGTAAAAAGGTTAAAGTCGGGCATGTTGACTATACAATACCCTACACCAGTCTGGTTAAAAGCCAACTAATGTTTGGATCCGAAATTCAAATGGGTTAAAATGGGACTTGTGTCAAAATTTTCTAGAATGTGAATCAGCGAACCAAATTTCATTAAAATATCTTAATATTTGCGACCTGCAGTTTGTAACCAAGCCAATTTTTGGGGACCCTTATATGGGCACTAGGTCTAAACATGGTCCAATGTTAACCAAAATCAATAGGCTTCGTCCTTGGGCTGATATAAATCGGTGTACCAAATTTCATCAAAATATCTTAATATTTGCGACCTGCAGCGTATAAAAAATATAATTTTGGGGGGACCCTTACATCGGCACTAGGTCTAAACATGGACCGGTGTAAACCAAAATCAATAGGCTTCGTCCTTGGGCTAATATAGGTCGGTGTACCAAATTTCATCAAAATATCTTAATATTTGCGACCTGCAGCGTATAAACAATATAATTTTGGTAGGACCCTTATATGGGCACTAGGCCTAAACATGGACCGATGTTCACCAAAATCAATAGGCTTCGTCCTTGGGCCAACATAGGTCGGTGTACCAAATTTCATCAAAATATCTTAATATTTGCGAACTGCAGCATATAAACAATATAATTTTGGGGGGACCCTTATATGGGCACTAGGTCTAAACATGGACCGATTTTAACCAAAATCAATAGGCCGACATAAGTCGGTGTACCAAGTTTCATCAAAATATCTTAATATTTGCGACCTGTAGAGTGCGTACAAGAATGCATGGACAGACAGACAGACGGACGAACGGACGGACGGACAGACGGACATCGTTAAATCGAAATAAAAAAAAAATTCTGAGTCGATCGGTATACTATAAGGTGGGTCTGGGACCAATATTTTTTGGTGTTACAAACATCAGCACAAACTTATAATACCCTGACCACATAGTGGTGTAGGGTATAAATAGCTTGGCAACTAAAAGTTGGCCCGAAAACGGTTTCTAAAGTTCTAAAGAAGTTTAAGGACGACTTGGAGATCACTCGAAGGGCAGGTTTTGGCAGACAAAAGGGCATCTGAGACCATAATAAGGCGAACAAAATCAGTGCCATGTTGAAGAAGAAAAGTCGCTCAAAAATTGGATTGTTTGGAGTTTTTACGCAAAATCCAAAAAGGCCGACTAAAAAAGATGTTATATAATCACATATCACCATATATAAACCTACATATATATGTGCATATATAATTTGATCTGAATATTGGAATATATAATTATATCAAAAAGGAAAAGGAACCGGTCACCGGATACGTCACGTGACCGGTCCTTGGGGACGGGGACCTGTACTTGAACCGGTTATTTTATATGAAAAGGACCGGTAAGTTTTACATGGACTTGTCCTAGGACGGGGTCAATTACCCCTTGTGACGTGTCACAGGACCGACGCAAAAGAACCCGTCACAGGACTGAAGCAAAAGAACCTGTCTCAGGACTGAAAAAAAAGAACCTGTCACAGGATTGACATAAATGAACCTATCACAGGACTTACCCCAAAGAACCTGTCACAAAACTGACGCAGAAAAACCTGTCACATGACTGACACAAAAAAACGTTTCACAGCACTGACGAAAAAGAACCTTTAAAAATATGAAAAACCATGCATTTTTGTCAAAATATGCAACTACAAAATGACGTAACTTTGTTATTTCATGATTCGGATAAATTTTTAGTCCATATAAGTTTTGGACTATCGAAATAAACATGGATTTACCAATTTAGATTTAAATTTTTGTTATTCGCAATCAAGGGAGTTTTTAAGGTGCTAAAACTTCAAGTCATTATACTAAATGCTGTATGTTACCTTTGTGGCCCCCGCGTGGTGATCCCCGGGTAACGTCAAATTTACAGACGAAAATGAGCGGCGCAATGGTGGAGATTGTTTGAGGCTATGTAACAGTTTCTCACCACTGGATTATAATGTTGATAAAACTAATTCAAGTTAAAATTATTTTCAATATTTAATCAATATGAAGAATATAAGATGTTAAATATAAACATTGTTACATGCATTAGTCTGTAAGATAATTATGTATCGGTAGACTGAATAAATAAATAAATATATTTTTACCAGGAATTAAATTCCACAAATCTTATTTGTTTTTTTCTAGAGTTGATTTATAGGAAGAAGAAGAAAACATTTTATTGAAAATTTTTTTAGTTTTAGTTCAGTCAAATGCCTGTTTTTATGAAGTTTTAAAATTATTTCTATTTGGTTATTTGTTGCCAACAGGAAATAAAAAGAGAATTTCCAAATAGCTTTCAAAAAAAATTTAATTCATACAATTCTTAAAGCACTTGAATTTTTAGTTTTTCAATGTTTATTGGGTAGTTTAAAAGCAAAATTGTAAAAAATGCTTTAATAGGAAATTTCAAGACGATATTTTCAAGAAAAAAAAAATCAAAACTATTTTAAAGGAAAATACAATTCAAAAAATTCTGATAAAAGAAACCATGTTTTTTCGCAGACGCCAGATTTGGATTTAGCTCACAGTTTGTCTTTAGAAAAGTATAGTTTAGTCCGCATGTCCGACATTTTTCGGTACTTAAGTATCCTGAAATACTAACATGTTCTAAACAGTGCGCCCCACTGTACATACAAGAGTTGCGCAAAAAGAGTTATACAAAAATATATATGAGGTATTAATTAAACTGGATCACCATTCTCTTTAAAAATGGTATAAGTTTTAATTTTAAAAATTATTAAAAAAAATAATTTTAATGCCGGTTTTCAAGGCGGTTTTTAAAATTCAATATGGCCAATCTAATATGACGAAAAATTTGTTTTACATTTATCGGATTATTTGCAAATTTTTCACTCGAGGGTTTTTGGGGTTGGTCAAAAAGAATATTAAGTTATATTTTCAAAATGGCTGATCCAAAGAATCGTTTTTTAACTTACAACACTACATGGAAAGCGTATAAGTAGTTTGTGCTAAGTTTTGTAACTACAAAAAAACAACAACTACAAGTCGCAATTCTAAAATAGTTGGACAAAATCTAGTATATCGTCATATCAAATCAAAAAAGCCGTAAGTTACATTTAAAAAATTTTACAGGAGAAGCAAAAAACTTTTTAAAATTGTTTGCGCTTACACTTGGGGCCGTTTAGAATTTTGTTAATAAAATCGCAGGAATATGTATTTTGATACGGTGCATCATAATCGATTAAAAAGTCGATTTTGAATTTTTAGTAACTTACGGCTTTATTGATTTTATATGACGATATATATGTATGTTTTGTTTTTTGTCCAAAAAGTATCTTGTTGGTAAGCTAGCCCATACTCCAAGGAACATATATTCTAAATTTCAGGTTTCTAGCCAAAGCCACTTTTCCTCTTTTTGCCCCTCCCGGTAGGAAATTAGGGTAAATAGGAATTTTAGATATCTCGGAAAAAATGTGCGTAGAAGACAATTTTTCTTTCCATAAAAACCTTATTCAGACTATTACTAAAAAATAAAAAAAAAAACAAACAAAAAAATAAGAATAGAAAGGAATTTTAGATATATTGGAAGAAGTGGGGGTGCCGGAACAAAAAGATTCACAAACATATTGGAGCACCAAGCGAACATAAGGTGTGAATATGGGATCTACACATCCGGTGGTATTTCACTGATGCGATCAGAAACATACACACAAATATATTATGTATATCATTCATATACATATACACTACGAATAACACGTCGTATGCTCAAATCGCTCAATCCACTAGTATGCCTTTTGAAAAATTGGTCGCTCACAAAATCCCAGAATCTCGAACTCCTAATGAATCATTACAGAAATCGCCCTTAGAAAGCTCAATAGAGCTTCTGATACAAACTATGAACAACTTTATATCAAATATGCAAGTCATGATGCAGGAGTTGTTAAGAAATCAGGGTATGCTACTTCAAGCATTTGCCTATAAACAATGAACCAGATAAGAATATGTTACTGGAATGCAAACGGCTTAAGCCAACATAAGATAGAAGTAGAAAGTTTTCTAAAGTCACAGTCTATTGACATATTGCTGGTTTCTGAAACGCATTTTACATTAAAAAACTGTTTTCGAATTAAAGGTTACTCTATATACGACACAAAACATCCAAGTGGTAAAGCGTGTGGTGGTGCAGCTATAATAATTAGTAATCATAGTAGCCATTTTCCAATGCTGGAATATAAAACAGATCATATTCAAGCCTCATCAATATGCCTCTCGGCCACAAATATCACCATATCTTCTTTATACTTTCCTCCAAGACACAAAATAACAGACGATCAATTTATTAATTTTTACAAAACTCTAGGCAATAAATTTATAGCGGCAGGAGATTACAATGCAAAGCACACGTTCTGGGGCTCACGACTCACTACTCCTAAGGGTAGACAGCTATTAAAAGCTATCTCATCTCTTAAACTTGACGTTATATCTGGAGGACAGCCCACTTATTGGCCTTCAGATCTACAAAAGACTCCTGATTTAATAGATTTTGCAGTCATTAAAAATATCAGACGCGATCAGCTTTCTGCAGTCTCTTTGTTCGACCTGTCTTCTGACCACTCTCCCACTATTATTTCAATGCTTAATGGGCAAACCATCGAAAAACCTTTTTGTTTCCCTAATAGACATACTAACTGGCTCAAATATAGAAAGTATGTTAGCTCACACGTATCTCAAAATATTTCACTGAAATCCGATGATGAAATACAAGATGCTATAAACGTGTTTTCGGAAACATTATCAACTGCAGCTAAAGTAGCTACACCTTTTAAACGCTACGACGGCCTTAAAAATAATAAATACTCAACAACTATTCAAAATCTTATAAAGGAAAAGAGAAATCTTAGAAGACAATGGCAACTACATCGCTCTCCTACCTTGAAAAGTCAACTAAACCACTGTCAAAGAACCCTTCACAGTGCTCTTTTGGAGGATAAACAGTCAGATCTAAAGGCATATTTAGAAGGTCTAAATCCAACTAAATCCACGGATTATAAACTTTGGAAAGTCACCAAAAAACTTAAAAACCCAACTAGATACGAATCTGCTATTCGTTATAGCGATGGTAATTGGGCTAGGTCCCATAAAGAGAAAGCAGAAGTTTTTGCCGATCACCTCGAAAGAGTGTTCACGCCTAATATTTCTAGTTCAGACATAACTTTGCCAGATATTGAAGACCTTGTTGTTTCCCCAATGAAAATTCGATTCTCGTCGTTAACTTCAGCAGTTAAAAAATTGAAAACAAATAAAGCCCCTGGCGTGGACAAAATTTCAGGAAAAATGATTCGTGAGCTACCAACATCTGCCCTTAAACTAGTTTTATTCATTTTCAATTCTATCTTGCGAACTGGTTTCTACCCTAAATCATGGAAAATATCAGAAATAATTATGATACCTAAGCCAGGTAAGGACGCTAGCCAAGTATCATCTTATCGCCCGATAAGCTTACTTTCAACTTTATCAAAGCTCTTTGAGAAATTATTTTTAAATGCGTTGACCCCATACCTAAACGACCACCACATCATTCCCGTTCATCAGTTTGGATTCCGAAAGGATCATGGCACCATAGAACAGGTCCATCGAATAGTTACTCTTATCAGAAAGGCTTTCGAGGACAAACTCTATTGCTCAGCACTCTTCATAGATATTTCTCAAGCCTTCGACAAAGTCTGGCATGATGGGTTATTATATAAAATAAGCTCCTTGTTACCCCTAAATACACACAAGTTACTGCGAAATTATTTAATGGATCGTTCATTTGTAGTAAAGTACAAAGACCACATCTCAGACTCAAGAAAAATCACAGCAGGAGTTCCCCAAGGCAGTATACTTGGTCCTCTCATGTATATACTCTTTACTTCAGATATGCCTACTAATAACCTGATACACACGTCAACTTTTGCAGACGATACAGCGTTTATAAGCGTACATAAAAATCCAGTAATTGCTTCTAGTTGTCTGCAGGCTGATATTAAGGAACTCGAAAAATGGCTTCACAAGTGGAAAATAAAAGTAAATCCAACAAAGTGCGCACATGTTACTTTCACCTTGAGAAAGGGAAACTGTCCCAAACTGAAGATAAATAACATCGATATCCCTGAGCAAAATCACATAAAATATCTTGGTATACACCTTGATCGTCGCCTTACCTGGTCTCAACATATTGAATCCAAATCCACACAACTTAAACTTAAAACTTTACAGCTTCAGTGGCTCCTTTGCCCCCATTCTGCTCTCAACCTAAACTACAAGGTTCTACTCTACAAAGCTATTATTAAGCCAATATGGACCTATGGAATCCAACTATGGGGAACAGCTTCTGCTTCTAATATAGAAAAATTACAAAGACGACAAAATAAAATATTGCGGCTAATTACTGGTGACCCGTGGTATATTAATAACGTGATTATTCATAAGGACCTTAATATTCCATTTGTTCGCGACGAAATAAAAACCTTCTGCTCTAAATATGTACGAAAACTGGCAACTCATCCAAACCCTCTTGCACAGGATCTACTATGTTATAATGGACATATTCGCCTCAAGAGGGTCGACACATTGGCCCTCGCGGAGCCACATGAAAGATGAACATTTTACGCAACGAAAAATGGATTTTCTATTGCAATGGCAATAGACCCAGAAATTATTAGTTGAATTAAGATTTTAATACTTATTGTTATTTTCTGAAATAAGAAAGATCCAATAAATAAAGAAATAAAGTTAAAAAAAAAAAAAAATCATTCACTCCATCAAAGAACACTGGAAAATGACGATTTTTTTCTTAGGTTCTCCGATTTTGTTTATATTTTGTACATGAATACTCTATAGTCCCACTTGCACATAGCCTTTTTCAGATCTCGAAATTTGTAAAAACTCGCGATTTTATGCGCGTTTTTAATTTTCATAAATTTCATAAAAATGCTAAAAGTGCTTCACTTTAAAGAGCCATAACTTTTTAACTGTATATCGCATGTTATTAATTTAAACGACATTTGGAAGATGCACTTGTCTACATAATAACTGTGCATACTTAATGCAAATGCAGTTTTCTAATGCATTTTTCGAAACTTTCTCCCCCTACGATTTTCAAAAAAATACAGTTTACTAAAATATGGAATCTTACCTAAATATACAAATGCTGATTTTTGTGGGACAAACATGCATTCTATTTTTAATGATTTTTTTAAAACAAAAAGCTTATTTTTTATATTCTAAAAAATGGAAATATTTTTATACATTTTTGTATTTCATATTTTTTGTAATAAATTTAAAATACGAGCTCATTTAGTAACTTGTTTGAAGAGCTATATTTATAAAACTAAGTATCGCATTTCATTAATTTAATAAATGTTTGAAAGATATGTTTGACTACTAAGAGCATAAAATATTAAGAAACCGTTTTCATCTAAAGTGCACTTTCAATGCATTATTTTTTAGTTGGAGAGTTTTTCAGGCAAAACTTTAAGAACACATCAAGACTAATTACACATTTATAAATAAAGTTACCCAAGAAACATTTTTACGGACTCTCCGGCACGTACGGATTCATGAATCCGGCTTTTACGGCACGTTAACTGTCCGTAATGTACGTATCCGTCAATGCTTGTACGTATACGGAACATTAACGGACCGTATAAATGGATTTTCGAACACAATACGTTTTAACTCCGTTTTGGTGTATCCGTTTCCGTATCTTTAAATACGGATTTCATCGGTTGCAGTTTATTTACAAAATAAAAAATTATATTTTTGAAATGTTACCGACTTATATAACCCCTAGTAAAAATGATTTTTATATAATCATTTATGATTTTATACAATTATAACTTGTCGAGTATTGTGAAACATATATTTTTATATGATTATAGCAAAAGATATTTAATTATATAAAATTATATTAACCAGATCCACCATTTTCCGGATCAAATCATGTATGGGTTAATATAATTATATAAAAAATATATTATTTGATCCGAAAAATGGTGGATCTGGTTAATATAACTTTATATAATTAAATATCTTTTGATATAATCATATAAAAATATATGTTTCACAATACTCGACAAGTTATAATTATATAAAATCATAAATGATTGTATAAAAATCATATATGAATATATAAAAATCATTTTTACTAGGGACGGGAATATATGGAGAATATGCAATAGAGGGAATTCTTTCTATCACACCATTAATCAAACAACATCAAGTAACAAGGTAAGATTTATGAAACTCATTGTTTTTTGTATAACATGTGAGAATTTGCATCGTGTACGCAGTCAATTAAACCATAACTAATTTATTGTCTCTTTTCCATATTGATGTTGGATTTTACTCTGGGTCCCTAAGCGCTGGGTAGATAGGTAAACCGAGCCGGATGTGCTTAATATTGTAATTGTATTAATTAGAAATTTATTAATAGTAATTGTAAATAATAATTATTAATGAATTTATAAAAAATGAAAAAAATCGGTAGGATACGGCCAAGGAAATACTCAGTTTTTCACACGACATAACGGTCCGAAAACGGTCCGGCATTGACGGACTTTCAGCGGACTAGTCCGTTTTTTACATGACATAACGGTTCGTCATTGACGGACTTTAAACGGACTTGTCCGTTTTTAACACGACATAACGGTCCGTAAACGGTCTGTCATTGGCGGATTTTCAACGGATTCGAGTCAGTTTCGATGTTCCTTATGTTCGGAGTTGGATTCCGTTTATGACGGACCGAAAACGGTGCGAAAACGGAACGAGTTGTTTGTTGGGGTTATATTTTTCTGATTAAAATTAAAAAAACTTTATTACGACCATCACGAACAAAATTTTAAACTTAAAGCAGAATGGAACAAAGGGTCATGTGATGGAATTGGTGGTACCGTTAAAAGGCTTGCCAGAAGATACTGCGTGCAACATTCTGAAACCGTTATAAAAACTGCTGAGCAACTACATAAATGGAAAAATAACCTTTTTTTAAAAAAATTATTAAAAATAGAAGACATGTTTGTCCCATAAAAATCAGCATTTGTATATTTAGCTAAGATTCCATATTTTATTACTCTGTATTTTTTTTGAAAATCGTGGGGGCTGAAAGTTTTGAAAAATGTATTAGAAAACTGCACTGAACGTAATTTTATTTTTTTTTTAATTCACTGAACGTAATTTTATTTTTTTTAATTCACTGAACTTATTTTTATTTTTCTTTAATTCACTGAACGAAAATGAAATTGAACGAATTCAGTGGTGAATTAATTCAGTAAGGAATTAATTCACTTTTTTCCGTTCGATTTATAAAATTGAACGCGTTCCCCAGTGAATTAATTTATTTGATTTAATAAAAAGAACTATAGCAATTGAATTAATTCGTAACAAAATAAATCGAACGAAAACAAATGTGAATTAATTGCATTCAATATATGGTGCTTTGTGAATTAATTCATCGAATTTTTAATTCAGAATTGAAAAATTGAATTAAGGAATTAATTCTTCAAGGCTCTGTTCATAATGTAGGCTTAAATAGTAACAAAATTGAAAAAAATAATTTTTTAAGTCAAAAGCAAAAAAGAAGTACCGAAAGGGTAATTAAAGAGTTATTAGAAATCGTGATTCATAATCGTATTTTAACTATAAATTAATTTTTCGATTTGATACTGGCAAGACTATTGTTTATTTTCTCTCTTTTCCCAAATAAGTCGTAAGTGATGTACAAATTTAGTAAACGATTGACTCGGTAATCGGAAGTGAACATGTATTTTCTTAAATTAGAGAACTAATGATGTGCTATAAATCTAAAAGCCATTAAAAATATTTTTTTTTATTTATTAAGAAAATCAATGGAAATGTGTGTAAAAAAGTAATTTTTTAAAACATATTATTCGAAGCATATAAAAGTAATCGAATTTCGAATAATGTTTTGACAGTCTGTACATCAGTATTGTTGTTTTTTTTTAATTTTATTTTTCAATTTTTTTTGGAAATTTTTTCGAAAAATGTCATTGGCTACCAGTGTTGCCAAAACTTATTTAGGAAAAAATGCTAGATTTTTTGCATAAAAATGCTAAAAAATGCTAAAAACTAAAAAAATATGCTAGAAAAAATATGCTAAAAAAATTTTATAAAAATATGTTTCAATTTGTTTAAAGAAATACTATTTTAGTGACTTTTTACTATTAGACTGAAAATAAGTTATCTCTAATTATGAATTTAGTTCATTTTATTAACTAAATTTATATAAAAGAAAAATTAAAAACAACTCAAAAGTTAATTCTTGTAAAAAAGTTCAAAAATCCTTTAAAATAAATTTATTATTTGATTTCCCAACTGTCAGGGGGTTTCCATCAGCTGCTTTTAAAAATGCTTTATGAGCCAAAAAATTTCAAGCAAGAAACAGAGGAATAACAGAAAGAATATGAAGAAAATTAACAGCGAATGAGATAAAATGAAGGAATTCGGGAAAACAAAAAAATAATAAAATCGTTTTTACAACAAAAAAAAACAAAAGTTAAAAGCAAAAAAATTTATTTAAATTAATTAATTATTATTTATTACCTTATTAAAGTTGTTTTGTTAGTGTTTTTATCAGTAATCGCAAAAAAACAAAATATTAACTTTTTCACTTTTCTTTTGTTTTTCTCATTCTTCACTGAAATTAACAGGCCAGAGCATCCATACAAATAATTGAGCACGAGTTAACATAATTTCTTGGGAAGAAAACTCTTTCCTTTAGATCCTCTTAGCAACTGTGTCACTGAAAATATGTTATCTCGAAAAGTTAAAGGCGGATAAACAAAAGTACCTCAAAATGTTTTATTTCTAAAATAGGTGGTAATTTGGAATACTTTGGCGTGTAATATGAATTTCCCATTCAGCCTTAATTTATCTACTCCAAATTAATTTAATGGTTTTTATTGCACGCTCTGTTTGCCGTTTTCAAATTTCTGCATCTTTGGGCTTACCTGCATGAAATTCTTTAAAAAATTTATTTTCGCGATCAGGGTTAATACTTTTTGTGGTGTTGCTTGACGTTGTAAGATTTTTGGTATGATTAAATGAAAAATGTACAGGTGTTACAATAAAAAAAAATCAAAATTCACTGAAATTCTTAAAAGATAGGAATTTATCACAAACGCTATCCACATTACCCTCTATGACCCAAACCTAAAAAAACATCAATAAAAATTGCAAAGATTAAAAACGAATCTTATCAACATTTTGCAATTCTATTAATTCTATTTTAAACTCTATTCTTTAAATTTTTATTAATATTTCTTTTTTTTTACCAAAAATTGAAGTATTTTTGTGCAAAATCACTCCTTCACCATAACAACAACAAAAAGTAAAACGAGTAAAAAGTTAAAGCCGGGCATGCCGATTTAAAATTTTAATATTAAAGTACCATAAAGCAATATTTTTATACTTTTGGGATCATTTTTGAATTTCAATCAATTCAACCCTGTTAAATACAAGTTTTCGCTATTTTTTCCCCCAGAAACATTTTTTTTTTCGCGATTTTTGTTTTTTTTTTCGAAAGAAATTTTTTTTCTTTACTCTATTAAATATTTTTCTAAACCCTATTGAATATACACAAAATAACATAACACATACTTTTTATTTGCAGAAAAAAATGTTTTTGGAAAATTTTTGCGAAAAAAATCTATAAAAAAAAATTCGTGAAAAAAATGATAGCTTCCTTAATGTTTAAATATTTAATAAAATTTGATAAATTTATAATTAAAAATGATCCCAGAAATATAAAAATAAAATTTTTTTGGTACCCATCAAAATTTTTAATTGCGAATATCGCGAATACGAGAGCTAACTTTTAAAAACTGCTATCACCATTGAATACAGCGTACTCGAATTAGCTTTACCAGTAGGGTTTCCAGCTTGTTAAAATTTGCAACTGCACAGTGTATCAATAAAAATTGCAAAAGATTAAAAACGAATCTTATCAACATTTTGCAATTCTATTAATTCTATTTTAAACTCTATTCTTTAAATTTTTATTAATATTTCTTTTTTTTACCAAAAATTGAAGTATTTTTGTGCAAAATCACTCCTTCACCATAACAACAACAAAAAGTAAAACGAGTAAAAAGTTAAAGCCGGGTATGCCGATTTAAAATTTTAATATTAAAGTACCATAAAGCAATATTTTTATACTTTTGGGATCATTTTTGAATTTCAATTAATCCAACCCTGTTAAATACAAGTTTTCGCTATTTTTTTCCCCCAGAAACATTTTTTTTTTTCGCGATTTTTGTTTTTTTTTCGAAAGAAATTTTTTTTCTTTACTCTATTAAATATTTTTCTAAACCCTATTGAATATACACAAAATAACATAACACATACTTTTTATTTGCAGAAAAAAATGTTTTTGGAAAATTTTTGCGAAAAAAATCTATAAAAAAAAATTCGTGAAAAAAATGATAAATTTATAATTAAAAATGATCCCAGAAATATAAAAATAAAATTTTTTTGGTACCCATCAAAATTTTTAATTGCGAATATCGCGAATACGAGAGCTAACTTTTAAAAACTGCTATCACCATTGAATACAGCGTACTCGAATTAGCTTTACCAGTAGGGTTTCCAGCTTGTTAAAATTTGCAACTGCACAGTGTAATGAATGTGTACGTATAAAAATAGTTCCTAGTACTTACTCTAAAAGTAAAAAAAAAATATTTCTTTTTCATATTACATTTAAATTCAAATTAATGTAGAATATTCTAAAAAAAAAAAACAGAAAATAAAACTGTAAAAAACTGTAAAAAATGCTAAAAATATGCTAAATTTTGTTGGAAAAATGCTGAAAAAAATGCCATATGCTAGATACATTTTTTTCATGCTAAATGAATTAAAAAAATGCTAAATCTAGCATTAAATATGCTAAATTGGCAACACTGTTGGCTACGCAATTGTTGTAGCTTTTTTCAGTTTGATAGGATGTCTTTAATAAATCATTTCATGCCTGAAAATGAAATAATTAACAATTAAATGGTAGCTTCCTCACTCCAAACTTTATAAAAGGTTTAAAGTTAATGAGTATCGACTATAAACCTACATTATTTTTTTCGTTATTAAGCAAATATGAATATGTTTTTCACAAATTAGCTTAAAATTCTGCAATAAGACTGTTGTAAAAGTTTATGAATTAGACCAAGTATAGAAAATTCTGGTTCTTAAGAAGAAAAATATTCCGAGAAACGGGATTTACTAATCCCGTCAATCTGGCAGCACTAGATTTAAGTATAATGTAAAGTGGTTGGGGGCTCTGCTATGATTAAAATGAAGTGTTATAATTTAAGTTCTCTGGGTGTTTCCGGAACTCTTTGCCACCACGGAAGTTAAACTATAAATGGGCTGCCACTTGACGAGTAAAGTTAGTTGGGTATTAGCGTTTGTAAAGTTCAGTAAATCACTGTATTCAAATCGTTGGTAAACTTGTGTGCGTTATACTGTTTTATGTAAAGTAATAAAGTGTTTAATAAATAGGTGTATAAGGTGTATAAGCTTAATATTAAACAAAAGATTATGTGGTTATTTTGATTGCAATAGAAAATAACTCGGTTTATTCAAAGGAAATAAACCAAAGTTTTTAAAAACAATATGATAATATTACGATGTTGTTGAAATAGTGTTTTAAAGCATTTATACTTGTTTCACTATTAACTGTTAAATTATTTTATTACTGTATTTTTGTATTTATATCTTTTTATGTTTTGAACATTTTTGTCACTTCAATAAAAACACAATTTACAATAGATGTAAGTTATGTTTATATCTTATATCATATTAAAAAAGTTGTTGAGAGAGCATATATAAATATATATGGTTCTGTATAAGCCATATATAATTATAATATAATATAATTAATATAATATATAATATTATAATAATTATAATAATATATACCATATCTTGTCATCATCAATATATAACTAGATGTGGCATTATATATGATAATTTTAAGAAAAATAATGTGATATATAATTATATATGGTAATGCATACCGACAGATATAATTATATATGCCAATATGTTATTAGACTATATATAAACTTTTTTACTCGGGTAGACACAAATCTGTTGTTACAACTCATTTACATTAGATAGTCGAAACGATAGAAATAACTTCGAGTTCCGTTGATATTTACTTTAGTTTTTTTTTGTTTTTATATAAAATTGAATCCTGTTACTCACCTCTATCTTTTGGATGCAAATTGGCCAAAGCAACAATTTCATGTCCTTCCGCTACACACTGCATCATATTATAGCAGCTATCTTTGCCACCACTAACCATTGCAATGACACGCATTTTGATGGATTGGAGGTATTAAGGTGTAGGAAGAATATAAATATGGTACTTGTATAAAGTAAAGAAGTAGTTTACACTTTTCTTGTACAAATTTAAGTCCAGCTCATTTGTAAATATATTTTCTATTACTGAAATGATAAGAAGAATTTAAATAAATTATGAAATCCCGATTAAAAAAGAAATTATATAGTAATATATCGATCGATACAATTTTATATAATAATGTATGTACCATATAGTTCCATATTTTACCTTATCTCATTTTATATTACTCTAAGACTTATACGGATCAACTTCTAAAGACTGCGTTAGAAAAAATTGCCCATCACATTTTTTGCAATAACTTTTTAGAAATCTTAAATTGAAATATTTTTTAGTAGGCTTTGAATGTAAGAAAATTTAATATTTTTAAAATATTATTTTAAAGTTTTTTGCTAGAAGCTTTTAGTCGATTCAAAATGGCAAGCGAATTGGAAGTGCAAAAAAAACATTGTGAAAACTTTTCAAAACCACCTTCAGTGGTTATGACTTTTTGATTTTTTTTTGCAAATATTAAATTTTACATGCCCTAGTCAAAAAGGCCATAAAAAATATTAAGAAACGCAATCTTACTTTTTCGCTGCTGTCAAAAAAGTTCCCGCACCAAAAGGGTTGAAATTTGGTCTATATGGTTTTAGTTTAATTAATTCTCCGAAGTGTTAAACAAATGAGACTCAAACGATGCTTATTAAAAGCTAATTACGGTAAATATTACGAAATCTTTTATTGAGGGACTTCTGGATACATTTTTGTCGTTTGCAATAATTTTTGTAATAATTCGTTATGTAAATTAAACAAAATCCCCGAGCAAAAAATATTATTAGAAATTGAATTTGGTGCGGAAGGTTTTTTTTGTCGAAATGACCCGCAAACACGATTTTTATTATTAATTTAGTATTGCCTATTACGTGGTGAGAGGTAAAAATTTTGTTAAAAATGAGTCATAACCCTAGTGGACATTAGAGCGTACCACCTTACAGGAAAAAAAAAATGTGCGCCGTACACCCTCCAATATGAAGTATTTTTGCAAGGAGGTTTCAAAAAAAATGTTTTTATTTTTTTTTGCCGAACGTAGGGGTCGCCATTTTACATTTTTCGTTATATCTTTGGTATTTACAGTCGGATCTTAAAGTATGATTCATCGATGTTTTTCTCTCGAGGAGACCACTGTTTTGACCTCAAGTATCCCGTTCTAGTAGTTACCAACCAGATCTCAGTTGCTACACACTAATGTACACCCTAATATCAGAAAATCAAAGCTCGCAAAAAATCATTAAACTTTTGCTAAGGAAGTTTTTCGCTAAACCCAGTAGAAATTTTTTTTTATATATTGGTTGCCGAACGTAGGGGTCGCCTTTCTAAATTTTTTTTAATTGGATTTTTACTATATAGCAAAACACTGGTCTCCTCGAGGCAAAAAAATCGATATAGTTTTTGATAGTTTTTTTGTACGCGTTTTGACAAGTTAAAAACTACAAGACCCAAAAACCAGGTAGTTTTTGCTCAGGTATAAATGTAGTATAACAAAAAATTAAAAAGGCGACCCCTACGGTCGGCAAAAAAAAAATTATTTTTGAAATCGCCTTCCAAAAATACATCATATTGGAGGGTGTACGGCGAACTTTTTTTTTGAGGTACGGTCTAGTGGACATACATATAAAAAATACCTTGGGAACCAAAAGTTGGCCCGAAAATGGTTTCTAGAGTTCTAAAGAAGTTTAAGGACGATTTGGAGATCACTCGAAAAGCAGGTTTTGGCAGAAAAAGGGGCATCTGAGACCAGAATAAGTTTTTTTTTTTTTAATTCAATTGCTGCATCATGGACGAAGAGACGTATGTTTTAGCCGTCTTTTCACAGCTTCCAGGATAAGAATTCTACTTTGCAGACTCATGCATTAAACACATAGACGACTGCGGCTACACGACTACAAATGCTGCTGGCTGCAATTGTAGTCGTGTAGTCAGCTACTTATTTTTTTTGAAAACGACAGCTGAAATTTGACGTTTTGATAAATATTAATCTTTTTTGGTTTGTGCTTCTAAAATAATGGCTGAGGAATATTTTGTTAATTTTGTAAGATCCATTTTTTTTTTTACAAAACATCACAATAAAATTATTTCCAAATATAAATTAATGAAACCTGCAAACAATTGTAAAATATAAACAGCTGTTTCTTTAGTGTTCCCACAACGGTGATTTTCTAGTCAGAACTAGCTATTTTATTTCGCCTCTAGCGGGAAAAATTGTCCTGTTTTACATATTTTGTTATATTGTCAACACTATTTTTGTTTTGCCGCCAACAAAAATAGAAATTATCCTAAGTTGACTACAGCGGCAAAAGTTGTCGTATAGCCGTGTAGCTGTCAAAATAGTCGTTTTCATATAAACGTGTGTATTTTATTTTTGACAGGCTGTAGTCGTGTAGCTGCAGTCGTCTATGTGTTTAATGCATCACGGGGGAATATGGACGACAAACTGAAAACAAAAAGGCAATCGAAATTTCCTCGAAAATTCCTGGTAAGGCAAGCTATCTACACTTGTGGTGAAAGGAGCAAGTCATTCGTGACCACGGTAGAATAATCTCGGAAATTTATATCAAAGAGTGCTTTGAGAAGCGACTAAAGCCTTTTTTTAGACACCATGGAGTGTCTACTTTCTTTTGGCCAGATCTAGCCTCACTGCAAAGCTGCCTTGAAGTGGTACTTCAATAATAATGTGCTTTTGGTGCTTCGAGAAACAAATCAACCAAACTGTCTAGAACTCAGGCCAATTGAAAGGTACTGGGCTTTGGTCAAAAGGGAAATTAAGGCAACAAGTCGTCAAAGATGCCAAAAATTTCTAAAGAAAGTGGTATTTAGCAGCTCGAAAGGTATCTAATAATACCATAAAAGCGATGATGGAAGAGGTACCAGAAAAATTAAAAAAATTTTGTAAAATAAAAACAATAAAAATTTGTATATAGTTTTATAACAAGCTTTATAAAAACACGGTTATAAAACAGTTGTTATTTTTAAAATTGAATGATAGATTTTTTAAATTATGTGATGGACAATTTTTTCGAACGCAGTCTTTAAATATACAATTTGAAAAATAAAATTATATCTGTGTCTGTATAGAGTAAATCAATATGTTCCGACAAGGTTTTATTTTGCTCGCTAGTGAGCCTAAAGAATCAAGTTTATAGACAATATAATTTTGCGAAAGGAAGCTAAGAGTAAAAACGAAACAAATATGTATATGCACTGAGAGAATTAACTGCCTGATATTAATGAATTTTTGCACAAAACCAGTGAAGTTTAAAAATATATAGAGCTTTTTCATCAAATTCAAGAAAATTTTCATTTACTTTGTGGAAAAAATTTCATTAAAACTCGTCCCGCACAATTCTCTGTGTGGGCTAATCTACGGAATCGTACAATTCCATTTCACTCAGTATTTAAACCTTTTTAAGGGCAATATATAATATTTTTTATGGTATCAACATTTTCGAGGCAACGAATTTAACCAGATGAGCATCTTAAATTTTAATATTTGTAATGTTAATGTGCTCTACTCAATTCAAAACTACCCTAATTCACCCTAATTTTGCTTGTCACTTTTAAAAGTTTTTCAACTCTTTTGGGTATAACTTTTTAGCATGAAACGAAATCGCCTAAAACCTTGGTGGATGATAGTTCTGATGTTAAGAAATCTCCCACTTGTTGAAAAAATAGGTGGCCTCAATTGGAAATAAATGGTAGCTCTCCAAAATCTGTCACTCTGTTTTTTTCAATAAAGAGTAATTTCGGAGATTTTTAATTTTTACGCTTTCAACCTCAATGTAACTGAAAATTTTTTGATATTGGCATACAACTGACAAAAAAACGAAAAATTAGATCAAACTGATTAGTGTGCCTTGAGAAATAAAGAAAATATAATAATGGCCGTTTTTTCTAATCACTTGGATTTAATAAATCCAAAAAGTATTTCTAAAAGTGCTCAACAGATGGGGTTAGATTTTTCCTATTTTAAAAAAATTTTCTGTCCGACACTTCTTTCACCCTAATTTTTAATACCGAATTCGATGATGGAGGATTCTACTTTAACTTTTAATTTATAATTATATTTTACACAAAACAGCGATAAACAGTCCAGAGAAACAAGCCGACCAAAATAATCGGCGGCGGCGGCGCAAGCAAAAAATCGGCGGCGGCGGCGGCTTGATCGGCTGAAAACAACATTTTGTAATGTGATTTGAAAACGTTTAAGTTTTTTTACGAAAGATAGCTATTTTACTATCACTCTATATGCCTTTACGTTTTTTGCCATTACTCTTACCTGACCATCTCTCAAAGATTTGTACGAATAATCTTCAAGGTTTACTATTTTTGAAAAGTTAAGCCCAAATTACTTGAACGTAAATGTAACGCGACGAATCAGCTGATTCAACCTGCTTAATGAAAAACACATAGTGCTGAGTACTAGACGTAAACGAGTCGTAACGTGCCGTTCATTTCTGTTGAAAACAGAATTTTTTCTCCGTTTTTACGTGAGAGAGCAAAACAGCTGTTTTTAGTTGCATATCAGTGATGGAATTTGTGGCACAATTGTACAATGTTTGGCACAATCAAAGTTTGATTGGTACACTGGCACAGTTTTGTTATTTCCAAATATTCTATAGAAATCCAGTTTATTAAAAAAAGAAATTAATTGGCAAAAACAATAAATTTTTTTTTTTTAATTTTCATACAAAAACTTTTGCTTAAAACGAACACATAAAATATTATATTTGAAAAGTAAACAAATTAAGTAAATAAAAACTAATTTAATGATTGAATGAATCAAATGAGCTAAATCGACTACAAATTATTTTCGATTTAAAATGAAATTGAATCCGATTTTCAGGGATAAAATATAATCCACAATGAATTTTTATGAAAGTTCTTGCTTGTTATTTTATTAAAAAGTGCAAGTTTTGGTACTATTTTTAAACTGGTTGGTACTATTCTGAAAATCAAATTTATCAATCCTTAATTTTGAGTAACTTAGCAAAAATAAATTACCACGTTACGACTCGTTTTCGTTACATTTACGATCTAGTAACGAGACCTTTATTCATCATCGCTCTTATATCTGAAACATTTTTATCATCATTATTGTCTACATCAAGTGCAGCAAACATGTTGTTGCTAGTAGGTACTTGGTATATCATCATTAGGGCAAGGAATTTCATGCACTTAAAAATGAAAAAAATGCGGTTAAAAAAGAAAAATATGCACTCACAATATAAGAAATATTCACTAAAAACTATAATTTTTGCAAAAATAATGCACTTTTAAACTTAAAAATATATTTAAGTTAGTTATTTTGCAAACAGACGCAGAACTCGAAGATTTCCCATAGGTCAATAAAGTTTTAAAAATGTTTATTTTGATTGAATCAAAATATGAAAACGTATCAATTATGCATTAAAAAGCACAAAATATGCATTTAAAGTCGAAATATGCAAAAACATGCATTTATGTCAAAATATGCAGCTACAAATCGATGCCAGTTTGTTCTAAATTAAATGAGTCGGATAAATGTTTAGTCCATATTAGTTTTGGACTATCGAGAAATAACATGCATTTGCATGGAATTCCTTGCCCTAATCATCATTGTTGGTAGACAATATCGCTTTCTTCAGTAGACTCGCTGCTACTATCCATTCTGCTGTAACAGCAGAGGATTAGTATAGCAGAATATTAATCCCTTTGTTTACTACTTAATAATAAGTAATAATTTGTTGTTGATTTCAATATAAAATGCAGTGTTGCCAACAAATTTTCAAAATAAATGGCTAGATCAGACCCAAAAATCGCTAGAAAATCTCTAGATTATAAACAGTGTAAATATTTAGCGATTTTATCGCTAGATTGTTGAAAAATGGTACTTAAAGCAGTTTTTACTCAAAAATATATATATAAAATCAATTTATATAAGATTTGTTGTTGGTTCACGTGTGATTTGTTTCATGTTCGCACAGATCCATGGCTAGTCAAGACTATATCTAACAAATGGTCCTAAATATTTAATATAACATACAAGTTTTATTTAATAAATTATAAACATACCCTTTTAGGGCTCCATATTAATCCCAACATTGGGAAAATGTAACCCCCTTGGAACTAAAAACAATTTTTGCCTCTTATAGAATTTTCAAACAATTAAAGCATACTGGGAATCAATTTTTTTTTTTATTTATTCTTTTTAATTTTAACAAATTAAGGAATAAATAAAGACCATAGAAAAAATACATATCGATTGATTTAAGGAATTAAACTTGTTTGAAGACTTTTGAATGGAGACTTTGTTAGAAAGTTTGGGCAGGATGCACATATCTTGTAGGGACCCATTTGAATTAGATGCCCAATCAATAATGTCCTTAAATGATGAAATTATGTGATCAATTCGAACATTGGTTTGAGCATTTTATCCGTAAAAGTGTCCTTTTCTTTATATTATAGAATTTTACAATATCTTTTATCTTTACTTTTTCATTTATTTGTTACAAAATGTTTAATTTATCCAAAATATTCAAGTGGACCATTTTTAAAAATGTATTTTAGAATTGAAAAAATATATATGGGTGATATCAAAAAATGTGATAAAAACCATGTAACCAGCTAATTTCAAACGCATGGATTACATTTGAGTTATATATTTCGATATATATCAGCGCATTGTCACCTGTTTTACAAAATTTATAACAATCTGACCAATTTTTGTTTAATACATAAAATTTGTAACCAATGTAAACTCCGTAACCAGTAACTCATAAGGTTTTTTAACTTTAATAGCTTATATTTTAATAACCAATGAAGCTAAACACTAACTGTAAGAATTTATATGAAGAGGAGAAGTAACGCTTTTAACAAAAATTAATACATTTTACAAACGTTTTCGTATATCTATGCTAACACGACTTCAACTCTGTAACGATTTTTCGTCATAATTTTTCATAAAAATGCATACACCAAATACATATATTGAGTTTTAAATGCAAAGTTAAGCAGCTATGTTTTTTTATTAATTGATTTTTTACACATCTGCAAAGAGTTGCATTCTGAAGTATTATATTAACCCATTAAGAACTTTTTTTTAATTTTTTTTCACAGTATAAATTTACATAAGCTTTTATAGCTTAAAAAAAATTATAATTAATAATAAAATATTTATAAAAATTTAATATTTAGAAGATTTTAACTGTTTTCTTTTCATATAAAAAAACTGTTTTTAGCTCTGGTTGTTCAAGTTTAATGAATTAGTAAATTCTTTTTAAAAAATATATTTGTTTTTAAATTTTTTATATTTGAAAATTGATACTTCCAGCCGAAATGAGCCGAAAAAAATCGGCGGCGGCGGCTGAAGCAAAAATGACCGGCGGCGGCGGCTTAAACGGCTCACGGCGGCTGGCTTGTTTCTCTGAAACAGTCTGCCTTTTCAGTTTTATCACTTCAATTTATATTTTTACACAATTGAAAAATTCCATTGCAATATTTAATATTCACTAATTGGATTTAATTAAATTACTTACTGTAGAGTGAAAAATTGCCATTTCTATTTGAGCTATTTCTCCATGTCCAAGATGAAAAATATGTATTTGGTGAGGTTTAGTTTTTTTTCTAAACATATTTCATAAAAAAAATTTAAGAAAAACCTTTTATTTGTTAGTTTTTCTATTTTTTTTGTTTCTCTTTTAATTTTTATTCGTATTTTTTTCTGACATTAAATTAATAGGCTGTTTCATATATTTGTGCTTTTATTGTGGATTTATTAAATCCAGCTTTTTTTTGGATTTAATAAATCCATTTTTTGTATGAAAAATTCTAAATCCAGGTGATTAAAAAACACGCAAATATCTGTATGTCTATGCGTGAAGAACTTAAAATTTATTTTTAAGGGCACATCCGCAGTTTGAGAAATAATTAGTTGCAGTCCTGAGTGATCGGCAGATATCAGTAATACAATTACTGAATGTAAGTGCTAAATTGACCATGTTATTATTTTGGTATCCAGAGCCATTAAAGGTGAAATTTTATAGCTTTTTTGTAGATTTTTGGAGCTAAAAGTAATGTAGAAACTAAAGGGTAGTCTGATGATTTAACACTTACACAATACACTCAAAAAAAATAAGTTAGTAGAAAAATTAGTAAAACGTCTTGTACATCAAGTTTACTAGTTTTCAGGAATTTTTTTTGCTGAAATTCCGTTTTCAGCAAAATTTTAGTTATATTTTTTTAGCACTAAACTAATTTTGAAATAATGTTTTACTAATTTATTTTCCGAAAAAAATTGTGCTGATAACCGCAATTATAGCGTGGACGACAACCAGATAGACAAGATGTAAATATCGCAGCTTGTCTGGATGTAGTACAGACAACGGAAATGATAATTTAAAAAACAACTCTACATAATTTCTATATTCAAATTTTCAGCAAATAAATTAACTAAAGTAAAATTTAGTGTTTCCCATTCGGTTAATCGATTAACCGATTCCTCGATTAATCGCCTATATTTCGGTTAATGTCGAAACAAATAATTTAAAACTCAAATAAAAAAAAAAACGACCCGAATAATCGGTTAAAATAGGTCGATTAACCGGTTACATTTTTAATATGTAATTTTTTGCTTTATTTTTTTTCCAAAACTTAATAATTTTCTTAATTTTGGCTAAAAAATTGGAAGAAATGCTTACAAAAATAACTAAAATTTAGATACCATTTTTGAGCAACTCCAAGCAAGTCGACATTGAACCAGCGAGACTCGTCATGGGTTTTAAGAGACTCTTATTTATTTTAACATGAAAATCTAAATGTTTACCTTTTTTATAATGATATTAAAAATATTATGCATTTTGGTTCGATTATTTTTTGCTATTTTACCATTTAGTTTTTTATAAACCAATAAACAGTTTTAGTTATTATTCCATAAGTTTTTGGCCTTAATTTTAGGAGTGTAATAAGTGCTTTTGGTGTGCACAAATAATTTAAAAAAGTAAGCAAAAAATTTAAAAAATATTTGTTTTAAAGAAAACCATAAACAATTGTATTTATACTATTATGAAAATAGCAATGGTTTTCTTTAAAACAAATATTTTTTAAATTTTTTGCTTATTTTTTTAAATTATGCTTGTACACACATGTAGATATTACCTCAAATTTCGTTAATGCACACGTATGGTCATATATGAAACATGTATGGAGATTTATGTATTCATGTATGGTCATGAATGCATATTTATGAGCATGCACGTACATACATTTAACCTGTATGGATCCATATATGTCGATTTTTAGCTGGGTAGGAATATATTATTGATAAAACCGTTCAATATTTTATATATAAATAGATACGAAAAATATTTCTAATTTTATTTTTTATATAACAATATCGTCGGCTTGCCTGCAAGTAGTGTTATGTGTTCTTTAACAGGTTTTCAGGAGGGCGAAAAAACTGATTTATATTATCCTTTTAATATATTTTTGACATCATAATAATTGTAGTGAATAAGGTTGTGAATCATTAAGGCATATGATGTCAATAAAATATCTTAAAAGGATAATATAAATCAGTTTTTTCGCTCAAACCTGTTAAAATCAAAAACATAGCACTTCTTGCAGGCAAGCCGGCGATATATAAGTTAATATCAGAAATAAGTTCGAGATTAACTAATATATTCAAGATTAATATAATATTTAATCAAAAACAATTTTTTATATGTTTTACTCAATTTTTTCATTAAATTAATATTTTCTGAGCTTTTTTACTTCTAACTTTTTTTTAATTTAAAAAATCTAATTTAAAAAAATTAACGTTTATAATCATGGCCCGGCTCGTAATGGGTTAATAAATCCAGGCATGTTGCATATCATTGGAAAGGTATTTCAAGTACCTTTCCAACGATATATATATTTCTGGTCCGATAACTTTTGAGTGGAGAAATAACCATTTAATATTGTTGTAGATCATCTTCAGCTCCATAAATCGGGAACTATGAGCCTCCAACAAAAAAGAAGTGCATTGCCGGGCTAACCATTAAAATTTTATTTAAAATAAAAAAAGCTTAACACATTAAAAAAAATTTCTAAGTCCAAAGAAAATTCCCATATTTCATAAAAATGATCTAGTCTTTAAAGAATAACGGATTTATACATTAACGTCTTTAATAGTTACTCATTATCAACAGTGGCCCTGGCTGATAGTCAGGCACAGAGATACAAGCCGGTCCATTCTTTCGGCTGGCGGCGGCTAATGGCTAAAATGGTCGGCGGCGAATGATTTTTAGAGTTGAGCCGCAAACGCATCGGCGGCGGCTGGCTTAAAAAAATAGTGTCGACTAGCGGCGGCTAACCGGCTAACGTCGGCTAAAAGGTACATTTTCCAAGAATTTCAACAGATACATACACGCAAAAAAGCAACTGCAAAAATATCGAAGTCAACTTTGCAATTTTTTTATAGGTACACTTAAAATAACTCGCCAGTACAAAAATCTGTCAAACCGGTTTCAAATCGATTTGACTAATTTTTAACAAATTTTTAGTTAAAACACTGATTTAAGCAAAGATTTTAGTTATCTTCATTTAACACTATACTAAAAATCCACAGTACTTTAATTTTGAGTGTTAATTTTCACCAATGTATCCGAAGTTTTAAAGATGGCGCCATTTCTTTCCCTCCCTATGTTTTAAAATGGCCCATATCTCGAAAACTAAGAGAGATAGAGCAAAATTGATGAACATTTCGACTACCTCTAACCGTGTAATACCCCAGAGAAAGGGGATATCTCTATCCAAAAATGGAACTTGGCGGGGCCTTGGACCTCGCAAATTTTTAATAAAAATTTTTCACTTCATAAAATGACCCATATTTTGAAAACTAAGCGAGATAGAGCAAAGCGGACAAAATGTTTGCTCCATTGGAGTGCCCTTATATGCTCTCATATGATATGGATTAGGCCCGGGGAGGGTCCCGAGACCCTAAATTTGAATAAATTCTACGACTCAGTATAATTACAGATAAAACTGAAGGTTTACAAATTTTTTACTTAAATTGATTTGTTAAATTTGACAAAAAAAATTTTAAAATCAACAAATTTTATTTTAAACCAAAAACAGGAATAAGTTTTGTTAACCCTCTAACCGGCCTAAGCTTTTTTGTAATGAAATTTATACCATGTGTTCCTCACAAAAAATAAACAATATGTTCTTTTACAAAATTTTTTTTCGTTGCCTACTTTAGGCGATATGGGCCAAAATAGTTTAAGGGTGAAGCTCGAAAACTAGCACATAAAAATTACTAGATTTAGGCACAAATTACTTCTCTTACCAAGATGTAATTGCAATAAAAAAATTACATTTTTTGTGCTGTTACTTAAGAGGATGTAGCGATTTTCGTTTTTCGGAAAACGCGAAATTGAGCGAAAATGCACCAAAACTTCTATATATATTATTCAAACTTTTAAACTTTGCTGCCTATACCAAATATTATCTTTTTACCAAATTTCAGAAAAATCCGTCCATTCGTTTTGAAGTTAAGGCGATGTCCTTTAAAGGTATCCTTATGGAATCCTGTACGTCCTTGGACCAAAGTAAGGAACTTTTTGAATATCTTAAGCTCCAATCTTACTTCATGGTCACTATCGATTGTTTTAGTCAATTTAAATATGTTTTTTAGATTTTTGAGAATTTTGGTTGTTTTAAAATATTTAATTTTTGAAATTTTACGAAATTTTATCTTTGACACTTTCTCGCTTCCAAACCGTGCATTGTATACAAAAAAATTCTTCACAGAAAATTTAATAAATTTAGTTTTCTGTTGAAAAAGCATAATTTCTTATTATAAAATACTCATTTGGCGCATTTCTGGTCAATTTAATATACCCCGCCTGGAGGCGGGCTTGCCGGTTAGAGGGTTAAAGTGACAATTTTTTCTGTTCAGCCAACAGACTTATTATTTTGAGTGTAGTTTTCCGAATTTATAAAAATTGAGTTTATATTTCACAATGTCGATAAAATTATACATGCATTTGTTAAATTTCACACAATTTATTGTTAAAATATAAGATTTTCATCTCTCTGCCATCACCTATTAGATGGCCCCACCAGTATATCCGATGTTTTAAAGATAGCCCTATTTCTTTCCCTCCCGGTTTTTTAAAATGGTACATATCTACTAAACTAAGAGAAGTAGACCAAAATGGAAATGAAATTCGACTATTCCTAGCTTTACCTCACCCAGAAGAAGAAGAATTAATAATAAAAAAACTGTATTTAAAAAAAGCAAATTTTAAGAAAATCAACCACGAATACGACTTATCTATAATAAATTTACCTTAACAATTATTTTACCTTAGCAACAAATATTTTGTTTTTTTTATATAAAATAAATTTAATTCTAACCTTTAAGGCACGCTAACAACGTAGCGGGCTGCGCCCGCTAGTATGACATAAAAATATTGCATATGGGTCATTCCATCTCAAACCGACCAATGGTTGGAATCGACTCCTTTCGATTTGGATGAATTTTGGTCAGAACTTTTCTTTCACCAAAGGAAAAAAAAATACAAAAATTTTTTTTCAAAAGTTATGCAATATTTAAAATTTCAAAAAAGTTTTGGTGGCATACGTTCGATTATACCGCAACTTTTATACACATAAGCTGTTTATAATTTTTTTATACTTCAAGCGGTTAAGCGTAGATTTGCTGTAAATACTTAACGTTGATAGGTACATAGAAAAAACAGTAGGCACCAACAATGGGAATTTGTAAACGCAATTACATTCTCTTTTAAATTGAAATTTTATTCCCAACAATTTATTTGTTTCAAAAATTTTTAACTCGTTTCTAAATTGTTATCTTTCATATAAAAATTGTTTAAAAATTAAAATTCAAAGTTACAAAAAAAAAAAAAATTTTTTTTTGGATTTACAAATTTCTTTGTTGGTGCCTTTTTAAAGTTTTTTTTTTGTATTTACAAAATTAGTATGAGAAAGGTGTTTAAAAATTTAATTAGAATTTTGTAAATTCTTTCTGTGTATGATCGAAAATACAGCTAATATTAAACAAATACCCAATTTTGAAATTTTGAGCATTAAAAATTAAATTTAAGGCTTTAGAAGCACAGAATAATTTTAAAATCGAAATTACGCTTTTATTTTTTGGTAATAATTTGAAAAAGAAATAAGTTCAGAAATGGCACACACACACATGTACATAAATGGAAGAGTGTGCCATTTCTTACCTTATTTGTTTTTCAAGCTATTACGATTGTCCTATGCGACGGTTACAAACACTAACCAAAATTTTTTTTGATTTTTTCATTCAGCCCAAAAAGTAAGTACTACATGGGACAAAAAATAAAAACATCGGCGCTGTGCCCCTAAACTCCACTTGTTCGCTCAAATCAACTATTATATTTAACAGTTTTTGGAATAAGCGTGACTTTTTTATGCCATTTTGCATGCTAATTTCAAATTTTTTTGAGCCATTTTAATTTGCCCTGTTTATGACATAATTTTGTCACGGTAGAAAAAAAAACTTATTGAAATATATAAATGGGGATTGTGGTATAGATTCTCCTCTTGATACCCATATCAGAAACATAGAATGTGTAAAATCACTAAAAATTCCAATTCAATTTATTTCTTATAATATTTATATTATTTACATTTGACTTAGAAGCAAAGAGTTTAGGAACTTCGTTCCTTTTCTACTTAGGCCCGTTAACTTATCTCAATTTATACCCTGGTTAAGACCTCTACTAGCCTTAACCACTGGTAAACATATTTTTTAAATAACTTATCTAAATTTTAATTATGGTTCAAGGAGCCAAAATCTGTCTTGAGTAATTACAACCCAAAATAGTGACCAATATTATAACAATTTGACTCGAATTATACACCTCTACAAAATGAAAAGTCGCTGTCGGTAGAAGCTTGATACATACTTTTAGTATTTTACTTGCTGATTCCAAATCTCTATTCTCTAAGACTTTCTGTTACGATGGTAGTAAAGAATGAATTTTGTTCTCTAAAATACATAGGAAACATGTTTAATTTGTGTACCGTTATAAGAAAAAATTCTTTTGAAACACACTCTCAGAAAAACAATTATTCCATCAATTTTTGGTAACTTACATTTAAGAATTTGGAATCAGTGTATCAAATTCAAAATAAATCATGTATCAAAGATCAAACCTCTGACAGTTTGTTGAGGTGTAACTTACATTTAAGAATTTGGAATCAGTGTATCAAATTCAAAATAAATCATGTATCAAAGATCAAACCTCTGACAGTTTGTTGAGGTGTGTTATCAAGGATTTGCAGAATTTTGGTACACGTGAAGTACAAGACTGCTGAATTTGATACTTAAATATAAAAAAGCGCATAGAAATCACTCTCGAATTTACGAAATGTGAACCAATCATGTTTTAAATATTTAAAAAGTATGTGAGGAACCCCTGGACAACCCACAGTTTTGACTCGCAATTACAAAATCATGCACAGCGATTATTTTTCTACTCACTTTGATGTGCTGATCGCATAAATTGCCTTAATTTAATAATCTATCACAAAATTTCCACTATTTTTTTTTTTAATTTTATGCGCGAATCTTTTCGCGTTTGTCTCGATTAGCTCGAAAAACTTAGTAGTAGTTCAAATAATCCACTTTTATTTTATAGACTTACCAAATGGATTTAATTAAATCACCTCTCGTACACTCATAGAAATAAATCCGTAAAAATAGCAGAAAAAGTTACTAAAAATTAGTTAAAAATGATGCTGCAGAAAAAACTGCTAAAATTAGCAGATTTTTTTACTAAATACTAGTAAAATGAGAACAGCAAAATTAAAACTGCTAAATTTACAGAATTTTAGTTATATTTAGGCTAACTTTTAGTTAATTGAAAATAGCAAATTGTACTGTAAAATCTGCAGAAAATTTTGCTAAATATTTGTAGACTAAAAATAGCAAAAATAAACTGTTAAATCTTCAAAATTTTTGCTATTTTTAAGCTAAATTTAGTTGAATGCAAATAGCAGTCTATTCTGCTAAAATCAGCAGAAATATTTGCTAAAAAATTGTAAACTGCTGTTTTCAAAAGGCTCGATTTTTATTTGCATTTAAAAAAAAATCGAAAAAAAACTTCGAAAATTTTAAATTATTTGGTGATTTTTTAGGCTACTAATTATTTAGCAAAATTTTTTGCTGATTTTAGCAGGTTAATTTGCTAATCTCCATTTACAAAAATTTAGCTCATATATAACTAAAATTCTGTATATCTAACAGTTTTAGTTTTGCTGTTCCTATATTACTAATATATAGCAAAAATAATCTGCTAATTTAGCAGTTTTTTTCTGCAGCATCATTTTTAACTAATTTTTAGTAGTTTTTACTAAATTTTTTACGGACTTTTTTCTATTAGTGTAGTATGCAAAAAGACACAATCAATTTATAGCATTTAGCGACCGCGAATCTTAAAAAAAACGACGTGGTCAAGTGTATTATTTTTTTTATGACCAGAAACGCACAAAAAACAGCGAGAAAAACTTTTAATTTTCCCGTATTGAAAAAAAAATTTTTTGTTATTAATTATTGTTTTTCCTTTTGTTTTTATTTTGACATTTCATACTAAGGTTAACTACCCAGAGTTAAAATATTGATAAGTTATTATGGTTAAATTTTCATAGGGATAAATATTTAGTATTGGTTAGTTACCCATGGTTAAGGTAAAGTTAACTGCTCGAGAAAAGTTAATGGGCCTTAGATATATAAATATATTTTTTTAAATTATGAAATTTATGTATGTACATTATTATTAAACGGAAGGAAAAAAATTACAAAAACCTTTATGAAGCAGAGGTATAAGATAAAAATGAGAAAAAAAAAATAAAGTAGATAAAATTATGATGAGATGAGTTCATTGATATGTACATGTTGTGAGAGTTGGCATCTTCCATTAAAATTTAGAGTAAAGCATTAAACACATAGACGACTGCAGCTACACGACTACAGCCTGTCAAAAATAAAATACACACGTTTATATGAAAACGATTATTTTGACACCAACACAGCTACACGGCTACACGACTACTTTTGCCGCTGTAGTCAACTTAGGATAATTTCTATTTTTGTTGGCTACAAAACAAAAATAGTGTTGACAATATAACAAAATATGTAAAACAGGACAATTTTTCCCGCTAGAGGCGAAATAAAATCGCTAGTTCTGACTAAAAAATCACCGTTATGGGAACACTAAAGAAACAGCTGTTTATATTTTACAATTGTTTGAAGGTTTCATTAATTTATATTTGGAACTAATTTTATTGTGATGTTTTGTAAAAAAATGGATCTTACAAAATTAACAAAATATTCCTCAGCCATTATTTTAGAAGCACAAACCAAAAAAGATTAACATTTATCAAAACGTCAAATTTTTTGCATCATCTGTTTACTATGTTGCTGTCGTTTTCAAAAAAATTAAGTAGCTGACTACACGACTACAATTGCAGCCAGCAGCATTTGTAGTCGTGTAGTCATGTAGCTGCAGTCGTCTATGTGTTTAATGCATCAATCTTTTGATTTTATCCAGAACAAGTTCGAAGCCAGCGAGACTATGTAGGCGTCGGGTGGAATAGTGTCATGGTAGTTTAAATATCATTTTAAGTAGCTTATTTTGTGCTACTTGGAGTTTTTTTATATGACATTTTGCAGACGTGTACCAAACTGGAGCACAGTAAAACATTATGGGGTGGAATATAGATTTGATGATGAGTTTTTTATTGTCTATGTTCATTTCCGACTTTCTGTTTATAATTGGGTACATTATTCTAATAATTTTGTTAATTTTGTCCACTACATAGGGAATATGATTATTAAAATTAAGCTTTGTATTAAGCCCAGTATTTGACGTTGTTTTCCCATGGAATATCATGGTTCTTGAAACGAGGTAAACTCTGGGGTATAAAACTAGACTTACGTTTTCTTGTAAAATAAATAGCCTGCGTTTTTTCAGGGTTAACCAAAATCTTCCATTTATCAAAATAATTACTCAACCCAGTAAGAGCAGACTGCAAGTTTCTAATAATATCAGCTGAATAAACCTCAGAACTAAGAATTGATGTATCATCTGCAAATATAGACATATGCTATTGGAGAATGTTGGAATGTCAGCAGTAAAGATGTTGTAAAGAACTGGCGACAGGCAAGAACCTTGTGGACATCCTGCAATGATATTAACTTGTTGTGAACAGGTTTTACCCAAGTAAACGCTGAACGATCTATTTTGAATTGGAAAGTTGAATTTTTTCAATTTAAAAATAAGTCCATTATGCCAAACGGAGTCAAACGCAGCTTTTATGTCTAGCAATTTCAATCCAGTTGATTTGCCGTTTTGAAAATTATTTTTAACTAATTTTCTGATTTTTAGTAGGGGTTGAGACGTATTATGTTCAGAGAGCAGACTTATTGGTCTATAAGAAAATGGAAAATCAGGAGGTTTATTTGGCTTGAGTGTTGGTATGGTTTTGAGGAGATTTTCCAATCACTGGGAAGTAGCATAATTTAAGGCAAGCATTAAAGATGTTCGTTAGATAAGGTCCTTTCGATTACTTTTCTCAGTCAAGTCCAGTAAGAATTACTCAGTACAAACTTTCAGAGAGTAAGACAAGATTTACTCTCCAAATAAAATTTTCCCAAACATGTACGCGAACAGAAAATTTGCAACAATTTGCAAGTTCAACAATAATTTTTTTTATTTACCATAAACAATCATATGTTTTCGTAACATATGTTTTTTTCTGCTTGCAAATTCTTACTGGCAAAAATTTATCCAGTAAAATTTGCAAGAAAAAGAAGAAGACTTAGAAACTCTCAACATAGAACTGTCACTTTATTCTCTCTTTTTTCTTTCTGTTTACTGAGTATTTGTGTTAACGAACGCCATCCAGTAAAAATTTGTACAAATTTGTACAAATTATCCAGTAATCGAATGGACCTATAGTTGATACCTATATTAGTTAAATTTTTTAGACATTTATTATTAATACAGTCTAAACCTGGAGTTATTTTGTTTTTCAATTTTTTTATAATTACACCAGCTTTTTCAGTAGTAGTGAAGTAACAGTTTTGTGGGATTGGGTTAATATTACGAATAAGGTTTGCAACACCATTAACCTCAGTAATCGTAGTAGTATCACTTAAATTTGATGAAATACAGTGGTTCAAATTAAAGTTGTGAGCCAAAATTTCAGCCTTTTCTTGCCGGGTGAAACATACTACATTGTTGTGTTTTAAAATTGGAATATTGCTAGATTTCTTCTTTAACATTTTTGAAACTTTCCAAAAAATGGAAGATGCTTTGTCTAAATTGGACAGCATGTTATTCCAAGTTTGGTTTCTGAAGTGGTTTATTTCATTCGTAATATTTTTATTTAAACGTGTCATAGCTCGACGATCATTAACATCTCTGTAACGTTTCCAGTTCCTTTTAAATACGTTCCTTAATTGTATCATAATTTCTATGTTGTTTGGTAAGGGTTTAGAGGTTGGTGCAATTCTACATTTGGGCACACTTTCATCTATTCCCATTTTTACTACATTATTGAAAACAATTATCATGTTGTCAATTTGAGTGCTGTTGTTTATTTCATTAAAGCTATCCGCCACAGGAAGATTCCTGTTAATGGATTTCATAAAATGCGGCCAGTTTGCCTTGCTGAAAGCGTAGCATAAATTGTCTGCCATTTCATAATTTAAATTAATTGTACTAATGATTGGTAGGTGGTCACAACTCAAGTCATTTATAACTTTTACTGCGGACATATTTTGAGATATGTTATATATATATATTTGTTCCTTTTACTCCTGCAAGGAGCATAGGGCCGTTAGATATGTTAGTTAGAAAAAAATCTAGAGTTGACGGTTGTTTACTTGGATCCGCCGGAATATAAGTATATTCGTGGGGAAATACTATTTGTGTTTGGTTTAGTTGGAGTTTCTCATATAAAATGTTACCCCAGCCATTACTTCTTTGACATCCCCAATAACTATGTCTGCAGTTAAAATATCCTCCTAATATGTATTTATTTGAGCTCGTTAGTTTACAATATCTGACGCAAATGTTTGTTTTCTTCTAGGGTCCCTGTTTGTTGACCCACCAGGATAATAGCAAGAATAAATATTTATAAAGTCATTACCAGATTTTACCTTAACACCTATGTTTTCAATCAGTTCTGTGTTAATAGGAGGTATAAGTTGATGCTGAATGTGTTTTTTAATTAAAATAGCTACTCCACCTCCTCCACCACGTTGTCGATCGTATCTGTAGCAGTAGAAGTTCTGATGTTTTATTGTAATTTTTTTATTTAGCCATGTTTCACAAAGTAAACAAATGCCAATATTGGTTTTTTCCAAGAAATGGAATAATTCGTCTTTTTTAGTGCGAATGCTACGAGCATTCCATTGTAATAACGTTATGTTGCTGTTCATTGGTACAAAAATTTGCATGCAAGGTTTGTAACAACCTCGAATTGCTCTTCACGAGACCTGCATTTTTTTAAATTTGAAATTAATTCAAACGTAAGATTTTTTAATTCTTCTAAAGAGAACAAATTATTATTATCGTTATTTTGGGTGAATGGTTGGCTATAACCCGTTCTAGATGGATTTGGTGTTTCGCTCTGATTTAAAGCATTTGGAAAATTAACGTTGTAATTTGATTGGTTGTTGAATTGTTGGCTTCTTTGTCTGGTACTTTTTGGTTGAGCACGTTGCCTTATTTGCTTATATGTTTCCCTATTAGGGCAGTCAGGGGACATAGCCTTATGGGGGCCTTTACAATTAGCACATTTTACAATGGTTGACTGGCATTCTTCAGTTTTGTGATTCCCGGCGCAATGGGCACAAAATGTTTTAACAGTAGAGTGTTTATGGGGTTTCTGGATCAACTTTTTCATACAAATCAATGTTCATACCTTAACCTGTTAGCTGTCGTGGGGGTCATATTTGACCCCATGATTTTAGCGTAAGGGTGAACGCGCCACGCCTCCTTTTACGTAAGGGTGAACCCTTTACGTCCCCTTTTACGTAAGGGTAAACCCCCCACGCCCCTCTTTTACGCCCCCTTTTACGTGAGGGTAAACACTTTACGCCCCCTTTTACGTGAGGGTAAACCCTTTACGCCCCCTTTTATGTAAGGGTGAACCCCCCGCCCCCTTTTACGTAAGGGAAAACCCTTTACGCCCCCTTTTACGTAAGGGTGAAGGTGAGAAGATGAGCGTTGGTGGTGTATGTATTTTTTAATTACTGTATATCGTGGGAACTTTTTGTGTTTTTTGAATTTGGTAATATTTTGTCGTTTAAAAAAAAATTTTTTTTTGGTCTTGATTATTAAAATAGTTTTGCGGTTTGAAACTGAAGAAATAGTATTAATTGTAGTTTTTTTGTTGATAAGAATTACTAATTTTTTTAAGAAAATGTGTCTAGTTAACCACATCTGTATATAGATATTTCCACATGTATAATATGTGGTAAATTCAGAGTTAAAAAAACTAAAGAAATAGTTGATAAGACTTACTCATTTTTAAGAAAATGTGTTTACTTAACCACATCTGTGTTTAGTTAAAAAAAAAACTGAAGAAATGGTATTAACTAATTGTAGTTTTTTTTTGTTGATAAGAATTACTAATTTTTTTAAGAAAATGTGTTTAGTTAACCACATCTGTATATAGATATTCCACATGTATAATATGTGGTAAAGTCAGAGTTAAAAAAACTGAAGAAATAATATTAACTATTTGTAGTTTTTTCTGTTGTTAAGAATTACTGATATAGGGAAAGAAAATATAGGATATGAAAGGGTCACAGTATACATACACATTTTATTTCTTTCCTTATACAATTTAAGGTATAAATAATCTCAGTGATTGAGAATATTAATCATTGGTATTCCAATATTTGTATATTCAACTACATTTAACAATCCCTATAGGGTTGCCAGATATGAAATCGACGAAAAAAGTACATCGAGGAAAAAAAGGCAGTACAATGAGTGAAAAAGAAGTACACTTGTAAGTTGTTCTTGAATTAATTTTAGTTGCTTGTTATTGTGATTAAAATTTGTTGAAACTATAATGTTTAAATTTAGTTACATTGATTATGTTTTCCTTATTAGTAAAAAAAAAATTAATATAAATTCCAAACCAGTTTCTTCACAAGTTAATTGTATTACTTTCCTTTGCACAAGTTAGGACAAAAAAAAAACAATGGAAGCAATTATTAACAACAATATCGATTTAGATGCATGTGAGGAATTTGCTGCCTCTTTCAACATATTAGGGTATAAGCCAACAATTGAAGCGGATTCATTAATATTCAACACCCCATATGCTGTATATGATGCTGACAGGGTAACAATCAACCAGAAAGAACGAATATTGTTGGTTTTAGAAGACTTTATATTAATTCTTCCAAGAAGATATTTGGTGCTATCCAACCAACAGTTAACTTTATTCAAAAAGAAAATTTTTTCTGTTATAAGGAAAAAAAGTGTTTTTTCTGATTCATTAGAATTAAAGTTTTAATAAAATAAAATATTTATATAAAAATAAAAAATATATTTTTATTTAATTTTTAATTTTCTTTTTTACTTTATTTTAATTTTCTTATAAATATATCTACATTTTGATTTCTTAGTTCTATTAGTGCATATATCATTCCAATACAATTTTCTGGAACGCTTATCTTTACTTCATACATTGCGTAACATTTTAGTGAATCAAAAACACGCAATTTATATTCGAATCTGGATTCTGGGATGTTATCTCTATCACACATACATTTTATATAATCAACTTGTAAATGTTGGTTGATTTCAAATTTGGTGCATTCATCTAATGCATCTAGGAAGAATGTATCACTGTACCAGGCTTCTTTAAGTTCCAACAATCTGTAATCTGGATCTGTATTGTATTCGTTGATAACATCCTCCTTTATGTAGATCGTTTTAGTTTTAGGATCAAAGGATAAATGCTTCATGTTAATATTTTCTTCGCAAATAAAATTTAATGAGTTCATCAACATTCTTTATAATTTTAACGATTATTGAGGTGTGTGTTACGATATTTATACTTTTTGATTTCTAACGTTGTGTGAATGTGTGAGGTTAAGTGCGGTTAAAAATGCGGTTATATAGATTAAAAAGTTTCTGTGTTAAATTATATCGATCGTGAAATATTTTACATTCACACGTGTTAACATTCTATATACAATCATTTGTCATCATCTCACAATCATATTTATGTAATCCCCAAATCTCTATATATAAAAGAATAACGTGACTGACTGACTGACTGACTGACTCAACATCGCCCAGCCCAAACCGCTGAAGCTAGGAAGTTGAAATTTGGTATGTAGGTTCCTCTTTCGGCGTAGACGTCCGCTAAGACGGGATTTTTTGAAATTCCTACCGGAACGGGCAAAAAGGGGAAAAGTCTCCCCCTTGGCGGCCTGCCAAAACCCCTTTGGCTAGAAAGCTGAAATTTAAGGTATGTGTTCGTTGGAGTATGGGCTAACTTTTCTGGAAAGTACTTTCTGGAATTTTGGACAGGGACGTTGTAAAAATGGGGGTTAAAAAGGGGAAAAAGGCCCCCCTTGACGGCCTGCCCAAACCGCTGGAGGTAGGAAGTTGAAATTTGGTATAAAGGTTCCTCTACTATCGTAGACATCCACCAAGATGGGAGTTTTGGAAATTTTTACAGGGACGGGCAAAAAGTCTCCCCCTTGACGGCCTGCTCAAACTGCTGGAGCTATGAAGTTGAAATTTGGTATGTAGGTTCCTCGACCGGTGAAGACGTCCGTTGAGACGGCATTTTTGGAAATTCTTATCGGGAGGGTCAAAAAGGGGACAAAAAAAGTACCTTTTTCCAAAAAAGTACCTTTTCCCAAAAAAAGTACCTTTTCCCAAAAAAAGTACCTTTTTCCCAAAAAAGTACCTTTTTCCAAAAAAAAGTACCTTTTTCCAAAAAAAGTACCTTTTTCCAAAAAAAGTACCTTTTTCCAAAAAAGTACCTTTTTCCGAAAAAAGTACCTTTTTCCAAAAAAAAAGTACCTTTTTCCAAAAAAAGTACCTTTTTCCAAAAAAAGTACCTCTTTCCAAAAAAAGTACCTTTTTCCAAAAAAAGTACCTTTTCCAAAAAAAGTACCTTTTTCCAAAAAAAGTACCTTTTTCCAAAAAAAAGTACCTTTTCCAAAAAAAAGTACCTTTTTCAAAAAAAAGTACCTTTTCCAAAAAACAGTACCTTTTCCCAAAAAAAGTACCTTTTTCTAAAAAAATGTTCCTTTTCCCAAAAAACATACATTTTTTCAAAAAAATACCTTTTTCAAAAAAAGTACCTTTTCCAAAAAAAAGTACCTTTTCCCAAAAAAAAGTACCTTTTTCTAAAACAATGTTCCTTTTCCAAAAGAAGTACCTTTTCCAAAAAAAGTACCTTTTTCCAAAAAACATACATTTTTCCAAAAAAAAACATCTTATTAAAAAAAAATACCTTTTCCAAAAAAAGTACCTTTTTCCAAAAAAAGTACCTTTTTCCAAAGAAAGTACCTTTTTCCAAAAAAAGTAACTTTGTCCAAAAAAAGTACCTTTTTCAAAAAAAAAGTACCTTTTCCAAAAAAAAGTACCTTTTCCCAAAAAAAGTACCTTTTTCTAAAAAAATGTTCCTTTTCCCAAAAAACGTAAATTTTTTCAAAAAAATACCTTTCTCAAAAAAAAGTACCTTTTCCAAAAAAAGTACCTTTTCCCAAAAAAAAGTACCTTTTTCTAAAAAAATGTTCCTTTTCCAAAAGAAGTACCTTTTCCAAAAAAATTACCTTTTTCCAAAAAACATACATTTTTCCAAAAAAAAACACCTTATTAAAAAAAATACCTTTTCCAAAAAAAGTACCTTTTTCCAAAAAAAGTACCTTTTTCCAAAAAAAGTACCTTTTCCCGAAAAAAAGTACCTTTTTCCAAAAAAAATATTTTTTTCCAAAAAAAGTACCTTTTTCCAAAAAAAATTCCTTTTCCCAAAAAAGTACCTTTTTCTAAAAAAAGTACATTTTTCCAAAAAGAAGTACCTTTTTTAAAAAAAGTACCTTTTTTAAAAAAAGTACCTTTTTTAAAAAAAGTACCTTTTTTAAAAAAAGTACCTTTTTCCAAAAAATGTACCTTTTTCTAAAAAAATTAACCTTTTCCAAAAAAAAAGTACCTTTTCCAAAAAAATTACCTTTTTCCAAAAAACATACATTTTTCCAAAAAAACACCTTATTAAAAAAAAATACCTTTTTCCAAAAAAAGCACCTTTTTCCAAAAAAATTCCTTTTTCCAAAAAAGTACCTTTTTCTAAAAAAAGTACATTTTTCCAAAAAGAAGTACCTTTTTTAAAAAAGTACCTTTTTTAAAAAAAGTACCTTTTTTAAAAAAAGTACCTTTTCCAAAAAAAAGTACCTTTTCCCAAAAAAAAGTACCTTTTTCTAAAAAAATGTTCCTTTTCCAAAAGAAGTACCTTTTCCAAAAAAAGTACCTTTTTCCAAAAAACATACATTTTGCCAAAAAAAACACCTTATTAAAAAAAAATACCTTTTCCAAAAAAAGTACAAATAAAGTACTTTGTAAAAACAAAGTATCTTTTTCCAAAAAATTTCGTTTTTACAAAAAGTACCATTAAAATAATATATAATTTCAAAAAAACTACTTTTTTCCCTCCCCCACGGATATCTCCACTAAAACAAGGTTTCTTGATATTCGGCATAGACGTGCGCTAAGACGGGATTTTTGGAAATTCCTACCGGAACGGGCAAAAAGGGGAAAAGTCTCCACATAAACAGTCTCACAAATTGGAAAAGTGCCTGCCCAAACCACTGGAGGTAAGAAGTTGAAATTTGGTATAAAGGTTCCTCCACTGTAGTAGACATCGACTAAGTTTGTATTTTTGGAATTCCCTACAGGATATCCCAAAAGGAAACTCGGTATGTGAGTTCCTCCTTCTGTGTAGGCGTCCGCTTAGACGGAATTTTTGAAATTCCTATCGGGAGGGGAAATAAGGAAAAAGTCTTCTCCTGACGGCTTGCCCAATCCCTTTTGGCCAACCTAAAATTTTAAATATGTATTCCTTGGAGTAGGACTAACTCACCGGCAACGTAATTTTTCTATTTTGGAACAGCAACATAGTAAAAATGGTGGTTGAAAGGGAAAAATGTCCCCAATAACGGCCTGCCCAAACCGCTTAGGCAATGCAGTTGAAATTTGTTCCTCATCCATCGCAGATAGCCGCGAAGATGGAATTTTTGTAAATTCCTAAAGGGAGGGGCAAAAAGAAGAAAAGCCTCACCTTGGGGGCCGGTAAAAACCCCTTCGGCTAGAAACCTGAAGATTAAAATGTGGGTCCCTGGAGTAAGGGCTAACTTATTAGAAAGATACTTTTTGGAATTTTGGACAGGGTCGTTATAAAATGGGGGCTCAAAAAGGGAAAGTTGCCCCTTAACGACCTGTCCAAACTGCTGCAACTAGGAAGCTGAAATTCGGTACTTAGGTTCCTCTTGCAGCCTAATTCCAACCGGGAGGGACAAAAAAAGAAAAAGTGTCCCCCTTGACAGCCTGCTCAAACTGCTGGAACTAGGAAGCTGAAATTCCCTGTCGATGGATTTTCGGAAATTCCTACCGAGAAGGGCACAAATAGTAAAAGTTGGCTAGAAACCTGAAATGTAAAACATATGTTACTTGGAGTATGGGCTTTTTGGACCCGAAAGGTGCTTTTTGGACAGGGACATTGCAAAAATGGGGATTAATGAAGCGAAAAGTGCCGCTTAAAGGCCTGCCCAAACCGCTGGAGGTAGGAAGTTGAAATTTGGTATTAAAGTTCCTCCTCTATTGTAGACATCCGCTAAGATGAGATTTTTGGAAATTTCTACAGGTAGGGTCAAAAACAGGAAAAGTCTCCCCCTTAACGGACTGGCCAAACTGCTGGAACAAGGGAGCTTAAATTCGGTATTTGGGTTTCTTCTCCAACGTTGACGTCCCCTAAGATGGTATTTTTGGAAATTCATACCGGGAGGGGTAAAAACGGAAAAAAATTCCCCCTTGACGGCCTGGCCAAACTGCTGGATATAGAGACCTAAAATTATGTATGTAGTAGGTTCCTCCTCCAACGCAGACGTCCTCTAAGACGGAATTTTTGGAAATTCCTACCGGGAGGGGTAAAAACGGAATAATTCTCCCCCTTGATGGCCTAACCGAACCCTTCGGCTAGAAACCTGTAATATATAATATGTTTTCCTTGGAGTATGGGCTAACTTATCGACAAGGCATTTCTAGGACTTTGGACAGGAACGTGGTAAAAATGGTGGTTCAAAAGGGGAATATTGCCCCCCCCCCCCCTTAACGTCTGCGTCTTTAGCTAGAAACCTAAAACTTAAAGAACAAGTGTATATGAAACACTAAAATTAAGAAACTAAATAGGAAACGAGTGGAATGAAACACTACACAAGTGGAATGAAATGGATATAAACGTTGAACGAGTAGAATTGAAATAGAGAATGCAAATGGATTGGAAGAGGGAATTACCTGTTCAAACACTATCCACGGAATATGAAACTTATGTAGCATTGAAACTTACTCTCCAAAAAGTTAAACAAATTTTCTAAAAGAGAAAAAACCTTAGAAAAGGAATGGAACTTATATATTCCAATATTTAAACTTCATGTAACGAAGCACCGGTGGAAGAAACCGACGCAGTAAATTTTCCAACTGAATTTGTGAATTTACTTGAATTGCCAGGTCTACCTTTACATAAACTGGAATTAAAAAAAAAAACTTTAAGACATGCTAACAACGTAGCGGGCTGTGCCCGCTATTTTTAATATTATAAAATGCTTTCCAACCCTGCTTACGTTATTTATTTTCATTCAAAACACAAATGAACAAAACTACTTACGGGTCTATTTACCTAAGTTCGCACTTTACCAAATTATCTTAACATACACACGTATATTGCAATTTATTATGGATTCATTACTAACAATCCACTTTCATGAGAAAAAGTGATCAAATATTTATTTATTTTAAACCCATTGTTGTGCAGAATTATTTATTTGTGGTGGCTGGGTGAAGGCTTTAAATAAAAAAACGAATTTAATAAAAATTGTGGGGGGCGCAGCCCCCCCCCCCCTTAACCTTTAAGGCACGCTAACAACGTAGCGGGTTGCGCCCGCTAGTTGAATATATAAACGGATTAGAATTATTATTATATGTTCTTAATTCATTTATCATTTCTTGAAAGAAATTTGTATGATCCTTATCAATATAGCAATTATACTTATTTAATAGATTCTCTCATTCAGTTGACGAAAACCATTCTTTTTTTATAATAAATTTAACAATATTAATTCTTTTCAGGATATCTAATAGATGAATATTACATCAGAAACATTAACTGATGTATATTTAATTATGCAAAGCTGTTATATATATTAATTTTCTTTTTACAAAATCAGTAAAAAAAAAACTCCTATAAGTTCTCAATGTTCCTTTTTATTCAAATATAAGTTAATAAAATTTCTTAATAAAGTAATAATCTTTACACTGCTTTCTATCATAATTAGAAATATTCATATTTATATGTGGATTCCTTTTTATTTATGTCAAACTTATACCCGAATTCCTAAGCATTTGATACGAGATAATACAAATATGATTATTATGTTTAAGCAGGATGAAATGAATATGAAGCATATATATAATGCGATCGTGTTGGAACGGATATGAGCTATGATAAGTTTTGCGATATATGTCGAAAATGTTGGAAAGATAAATATGGATTTTTTAACAATAAGTCTTTGTACTCCATCATCATCGATATTACTTATATGTTCTTTCGTCGGAGTACTTGATTCGAATTTCATTGGTAATTGATTAAAAGTTAAATTTGAATAATTGTTCATTTCATTTTTAATTTCATCTTTAATGATTTTTGAAATCGTCTTTGTATTTTTAGAAATGTCAATAAATTCCTTCAATGGTTCTGTTATAGGTTTAAAAGTTTCTTTAAGTTTTTAGAAGCATTACTTTTATCCAATTTTATATTTTGAAATTTTCTTTTTAAAACATTTCTAGTCTTTACCAATTCTTTCAACACTTTTTCTTTCATTGTTGATTGTGACAAAATTAAGGTTAGGTCTGGTTTATCCGATCAGGTATCCGATCAGGTATTAGATCTGATATCAGATCAGGTATTGAATCAGGTATTAGATCAGGTATCAGATCAGGTATCGAATCATGTATTACATCAGATATAAAATTAGGTATCGGATTAGGTTTCAGATCAGCTGTAAGTATTAAATCAGATAGCGAATCAGTTATCAGATCAAGTATTAAATCAGGTATCATATCAGATATAACTGGTAGTTAAATAAGCTTGTAGATAGATCTAATTGATTTAATGGTTGAATCTTTACTAACTAAGATTTATAATTATAGTTTTTTTATTTCAATGAAAATATTAAATGACTATCTATAGCAACCACCATCTAATTCATCATCTTTGCTTATTGTTAAAAAATCCATATTTATCTTTCCAACATTTTCGACATATATCGCAAAACTTATCATAGCTCATATCCGTTCCAACACGATCGCATTATATACATGCTTCATATTCATTTCATCCTGCTTAAACATAATAATCATATTTGTATTATCTCGTATCAAATGCTTAGGAATTCGGGTATAAGTTTGACATAAATAAAAAGGAATCCACATATAAATATGAATATTTCTAATTATGATAGAAAACAGTGTAAAGATTATTACTTTATTAAGAAATTTTATTAACTTATATTTGAATAAAAAGGAACATTGAGAACTTATAGGAGTTTTTTTTTTACTGATTTTGTAAAAAGAAAATTAATATATATAACAGCTTTGCATAATTAAATATACATCAGTTAATGTTTCTGATGTAATATTCATCTATTAGATATCCTGAAAAGAATTAATATTGTTAAATTTATTATAAAAAAGGAATGGTTTTCGTCAACTGAATGAGAGAATCTATTAAATAAGTATAATTGCTATATTGATAAGGATCATACAAATTTCTTTCAAGAAATGATAAATGAATTAAGAACATATAATAATAATTCTAATCCGTTTATATATTCAATTTGGGGATTACATAAATATGATTGTGAGATGATGACAAATGATTGTATATAGAATGTTAACACGTGTGAATGTAAAATATTTCACGATCGATATAATTTAACACAGAAACTTTTTAATCTATATAACCGCATTTTTAACCGCACTTAACCTCACACATTCACACAACGTTAGAAATCAAAAAGTATAAATATCGTAACACACACCTCAATAATCGTTAAAATTATAAAGAATGTTGATGAACTCATTAAATTTTATTTGCGAAGAAAATATTAACATGAAGCATTTATCCTTTGATCCTAAAACTAAAACGATCTACATAAAGGAGGATGTTATCAACGAATACAATACAGATCCAGATTACAGATTGTTGGAACTTAAAGAAGCCTGGTACAGTGATACATTCTTCCTAGATGCATTAGATGAATGCACCAAATTTGAAATCAACCAACATTTACAAGTTGATTATATAAAATGTATGTGTGATAGAGATAACATCCCAGAATCCAGATTCGAATATAAATTGCGTGTTTTTGATTCACTAAAATGTTACGCAATGTATGAAGTAAAGATAAGCGTTCCAGAAAATTGTATTGGAATGATATATGCACTAATAGAACTAAGAAATCAAAATGTAGATATATTTATAAGAAAATTAAAATAAAGTAAAAAAGAAAATTAAAAATTAAATAAAAATATATTTTTTATTTTTATATAAATATTTTATTTTATTAAAACTTTAATTCTAATGAATCAGAAAAAACACTTTTTTTCCTTATAACAGAAAAAATTTTCTTTTTGAATAAAGTTAACTGTTGGTTGGATAGCACCAAATATCTTCTTGGAAGAATTAATATAAAGTCTTCTAAAACCAACAATATTCGTTCTTTCTGGTTGATTGTTACCCTGTCAGCATCATATACAGCATATGGGGTGTTGAATATTAATGAATCCGCTTCAATTGTTGGCTTATACCCTAATATGTTGAAAGAGGCAGCAAATTCCTCACATGCATCTAAATCGATATTGTTGTTAATAATTGCTTCCATTGTTTTTTTTTTGTCCTAACTTGTGCAAAGGAAAGTAATACAATTAACTTGTGAAGAAACTGGTTTGGAATTTATATTAATTTTTTTTTTACTAATAAGGAAAACATAATCAATGTAACTAAATTTAAACATTATAGTTTCAACAAATTTTAATCACAATAACAAGCAACTAAAATTAATTCAAGAACAACTTACAAGTGTACTTCTTTTTCACTCATTGTACTGCCTTTTTTTCCTCGATGTACTTTTTTCGTCGATTTCATATCTGGCAACCCTATAGGGATTGTTAAATGTAGTTGAATATACAAATATTGGAATACCAATGATTAATATTCTCAATCACTGAGATTATTTATACCTTAAATTGTATAAGGAAAGAAATAAAATGTGTATGTATACTGTGACCCTTTCATATCCTATATTTTCTTTCCCTATATCAGTAATTCTTAACAACAGAAAAAACTACAAATAGTTAATATTATTTCTTCAGTTTTTTTAACTCTGACTTTACCACATATTATACATGTGGAATATCTATATACAGATGTGGTTAACTAAACACATTTTCTTAAAAAAATTAGTAATTCTTATCAACAAAAAAAAACTACAATTAGTTAATACCATTTCTTCAGTTTCAAACCGCAAAACTATTTTAATAATCAAGACCAAAAAAATTTTTTTTTTTAAACGACAAAATATTACCAAATTCAAAAAACACAAAAAGTTCCCACGATATACAGTAATTAAAAAAATAACACAATTTAATTAACTCTCTAATGTAAGTGGCATTTTCTTTGTGGTTTTGCGGTTAACATTTATAATTAACAAAACCACATTTCCTTAACCCTTTAACGGTTACATTACATTAACAACTCACTTTCAAAAACTATACACTCACATACACCACCAACGCTCATCTTCTCACCTTCACCCTTACGTAAAAGGGGGCGTAAAGGGTTTTCCCTTACGTAAAAGGGGGGCGGGGGGTTCACCCTTACATAAAAGGGGGCGTAAATGGTTTACCCTCACGTAAAAGTGGGCGTAAAGTGTTTACTCTCACGTAAAAGGGGGCGTAAAAGGGGGCGTGGGGGTTTACCCTTACGTAAAAGGGGGCGTAAAGGGTTCACCCTTACGTAAAAGGGGGCGTAAAAGGGGGCGTGGGGGTTTACCCTTACGTAAAAGGGGGCGTAAAGGGTTCACCCTTACGTAAAAGGAGGCGTGGCGCGTTCACCCTTACGCTAAAATCATGGGGTCAAATATGACCCCCACGACAGCTAACAGGTTAAGGTATGAACATTGATTTGTATGAAAAAGTTGATCCAGAAACCCCATAAACACTCTACTTTTAACATTGCATCTGCTGGCACCGTGTCCATACATCTGACAACTATAACATTGGGTCAGTTTTGTTTTGTTGGGTTTTTGGTATTCCCACCTGACTTTTATGTAGTTGATGGCTGAGTAGTTTTGCCTTAATTCTCTTAATGTGATTGACTTTTTTTCAAAGTAGACAATGAATATAATTTGTTCGTTGTTACTGTCCCTAGCTCCAGCATAGGCTCTAGTAACAATTTTAACATCGATACATTTAAGGCCCATGTCTAAAAGTCTGGACTTAACTTTAACTTTTTAAGGTTTTTCGTTTTTAGCAGCATATGTGAAATATTCGAGCTGAAACTTCTTAGTGAGAGAGTCACAAACGGTAGTAAAATCTACGTTATTTGTGCAAAACAATTTGAGACCGATGGAAATTTTACGTATATAGTAATCTTTGATTTTTAATATTCTACACATTTCATGAACTTGTTCAATTTTACATTTTAAGATTGTTATTGGTGGTATGTTAACTTTAACAGCTGGTTCGATAATTGTTTCATCATTATCGTCATCATCGATAGTTTGCAGAGGTGCAAAATAATTTGAATTGCTAGCTCTCTGAGAGCTGTTTGTGGCCATTTTTTTTCTATTCATGTTATACCCAGAGCAGGCATCAACATCTTCTTCTCGATTGCGTTTAATTTTGTTTTTGCTTTTTTTTTAATATTTAGATATTGCTAACAAACAATAGGTCCATTCGTTTACTTTTCTCAGTCAAGTCCAGTAAGAATTACTCAGTACAAACTTATAGAGAGTAAGACAAGATTTACTCTCAAAATAAAATTTGCCCAAACATGTCCGCGAACGGAAAATTTGCAACAATTTGATAGTTTGTAGACACAGCTGATTACAACACTAAATATACAAATAAATTTTAACTGGTCGCTATGAAAGAAGAGAATTTTTGATGTTAAACCTTAAGCAGAACATTTTTAGGAGGTTTTCTTATCTTTTCCATAATTTATTTTGAAAGTTTTACTGCTTTGCATTTCCATAAAATAACATAATTGGAAAATAATTTTTTTTATTTACAACAAACAAACATATGTTTTCGAAACATATGTTTTTTTCTGCTTGCAAATTCTTAAGGCTGAGTTACCCAACCGTAAACGTATCTGTAACGAATCAGCTGTTTCGATACCACAAGAAGAAATGTATACGAATGGTTACTAACACGTAAATGTAAACGAACTTGCCGGATCATTCTGTTGAAATAAGAATTTTCTATCCGGCATCGAAACAGCTGACTGATTTAAGTCGGAAAAAATATGAAATGAATAAAGAAAAATGATTCAAACAACAAATAAGGAATAAAAATTAACAAATAAATGGAAAAATTTAGAATCAAATATAAAACCACATGAAATGTAATGTCGTTTACGATAATCTATAAGTGTACTTTTTAGCTACGGCACGGTACAGTTACATCACATATACGTTTACAGTCCCATAATCCGCCCTTTACTGGCAAAAATTTGTTCAGTAAAAATTTGCAAGAAAAAGAAGACTTAGAAACTCTCGTCATAGAACTGTTACTTTATTCTCTCTTTTTTTTCTGTTTACTGAGTATTTGTGTTAACAAACGCCATCCAGTAAAAATTTGTACAAATTATCCAGTAATCGAATGGACCTAATAACAACAAGAAATAAAGAAAAAAATAAACCGTAAACTTTTATTACACTTTAAGGAAACAGAATAAACTATGACTTAACACATCAAATGATAATGCAAGACTGGTAAAAATTCCATCCTTTCAAAATTTAAAGTCGTTATAAAAACACATCTGACGTGATCATGAAAATCTGAATACGCAGTTTTACTATACACGGTCTCTGCTTTCACGTACACATATGGTCAAAATAATAAGTACACCTGCTTATTTTTTCTTTATGTTTAATTTTAGTTGGTTTAACGAAAAGTAAACATGGCAATTCTTTTTTATTTAAATAACTTTAATATGGCAAAGCCTTTAAAAATAAAAACAAAACTGGGGCTTCCCCGTTGTTTTCATTGTGTGTTAGTTTTGTAATAAGTATTTACCGCCTATATGCACGCCGGCTATAAGCAATTATCGTTTATATGCACCCCAACACCTCACAGAGAATGCAGATAACGAGTTTATAAGCATTAAAAGTCGTGCAAATTTATAAGTGCATATAAGCGGTAATTACTGTAAGTACATTGCTGAATTCTTTAATATTTTCGCAGTCTGCTTTAGTTTTTGGAAAGGCTTGTTATTTTACTGTTGTTTATATTTATTCATAACGAAATATGTAGTAAAAAAATCAGCGATGGGTCGAAAAAGTCATGGTTCTCCGGAGGATAGAAAAATTGTTTAAGACTAAGAGAAAGTGGCCAAAGTTTTCGTTCTATAGCTGAAACTATTAATCGGTCGCTATTTTTTGTACAAAATGTTTTTAAGCCTAAAAATTCCGTCGAAACTCGCTGAAGACCCAAAAAACTTCGAAAACAACAGATATCCGTATTGTAACTACTGCGAAGAAGGACCCATTTGTGTCTTCAAGAGCGATTTCAGCAGATATTTGAAATTTAATTTCATCGCGAAGGGTTAGTAGTAGACTACAAGAAGCTCATTTACCAGGTCGGATAGCCAGAAGAGTCCCTTTGCTTAGATAAAAAAATTTAAAGGCTAGGTTGGCGTTTGCAAGAAGTAATTCCAATTGGTCCGGAGCAGACGGTAAAAAAACGGCAAAACATTTTGTGGAGCGATGAAACAAAAATTAATTTATTTGGAAACGACTGTGCCCGGAATGTTCGACGCCCTAAGGGTAAGGAATTCCATGTTCGCTTTACAAAGAAGACGGTCAGGCGCGGGCGCCAATATTATGATCTGGGGTTGTTTCTCGTGGTATGGTGTCGGTCCGATACATCGAATTACCGACACTATGACGAGATTCCACTACAATGGCTATAATATATTTAGAACGGATAGAGATATAGATAATGATGGAAGAAAAAAAGAAGGAGGTGGTGTAGCAATTTATGTGAAAAATCATATACATTGCAAGGTTATTCACAGATCTGAATTAAATGAGAAAATTGAACACTTGTTCATTGAAATTGCTGCCCATGATAGAAAACTGTTACTTGGTTGTGTTTACAGGACTAATAGAAATGTCGAGTATGGTAATTTTATTAGTTTTTTGGAAATACTTACTATTCAATACACTGAGGTAATTATCGCAACTGATTTTAACTCCAACATTTTAATTGAACCTAATATTTCAACACCTTTTATGACTATTGGCCTATATTGTGTAAACAATATTTATACTACACACTTTACTGCAACTAATCGGACACTTCTGGATAACTTCTGGATATCTTCCTTGTTAGTGAACCATCAAAAGTACTACTTTACGACCAACTGAGTGTTCCCTGCTTTTCTAAACATGACCTCATATTCATGTCATATGATTTTCAGTTAACAAAAACTGATATTTCCTACACATTTTTCGACTTTCACAATGTTAATTATGGCCTTCTTGATGAATATTTTACCTTAGTTGACTGGGATAATATATACTATTTGACTTCTGCTGAAGATCAACTACTATTCCTAAATAGTAACATCCTCCAACTTATGGATCGTACATAGGGTTGCCAGAAATGAAATCGACAAAAAAGTACATCCAGGAAAAAATGGCAGTACAATTACTAAAAAAGAAGTACATTTTTTTCATTAAAAATATCTTAAAATCACAGTATTTATGTACTTTGTAATTGCCCAACGGGAAATGGATCAGTCACAGAGCTGGTCACGTGACTGGAACTTTGTGGGAGTTACCGGTTTTCGATTCGGTTTATTTATAAGAAAGTAACCGGCAACTTTAACATGGGCTTGTCATAGGAGGTGGCAATTTCTACCTTTTGAGCTATTTGTGACTTGTCGCAAAGCTTGTCAATTATACAGTGTTGCCACTTTTTGAATAATTATTCATAAACGGGACTGTTTACACATTCGTTGGATAATTTTTGAATAATGACATTTTTGTGTAGTTTTTGTGTAATTTCACTTTTTCAGAAATTTCCGCAAATTTTTAAAAGTTCCGTAAATTTTTGAAAGTTAATAAAAATTAGTCGATATAGACGAAACGAGATTGTCTGTGAACCATTTACCACAAATCTCCAGTTTCTGGTGAATGATTTTATAAATTTTTTCAACGCTAAACCGAGTTTAGAAGAAATCAAAAATGTATTTTTTTGTTTAGTTTAAAGCTCCATCTTTTGTTTATTTTTTGCGAAAATAATTGTCAAGCTTCTTTTAAAAATTCTCTTGGTTTGCAAAACCATATAAAAATTCAGCGAAAGAGTGGGAAAATTTAGTATTGTGATGATTGTTGCTTTGTAATCTCTGAAAATTGTTTGGCTGTAATTAACATGACACTGGGCTTTGATCAGACGAAAATTTTGTGAACGCAGATTGTTCCAGATTTCAACAGAATCGTATAAAATTTTTTTAAAAAATATCGGTAATTTTTTGTGAAATTGTTATATTTTTATTTATGGTTAAAATTAAAATTTGAAGGGTAAGAGGAGAGCATAATTAGAAAGTAGGTTATATTTTTGATTGCAATGCATCTAAATGAAGTACCCTTTCTGAAAAAACATAAATACTTTTTTCTGAAAGAAGCTTTTAATATGGATAAAATACCATTTTATTAATATTCAAATTTAAGCCTGAAAAAGATATTGCATTGAAATTCCCTTTAGTTAATAAAATAATTTGTTATATTTTTCAGGGAAATTGGCCTGGATTTGCTTTTGCAGAAGGCAAAAACTCAGACCAGGTTATTGCAAAAATGCAAAATTTTAGTTTTAAAATGCAATTAACTTTTGCACATTGCAGATGAAAAAATGCTAAGTCTTTAAAAATCTGTTTATAAAAAATTTTTTTTCCAAAATATTTTTATTCTTCCCCACTGTGAGTTTATTTTGAAAAATTTTTTGTGTAATTTCGTACGGTTTTGGATAATTTTTGACCTACAGCTGTGTAATTTTTTCTTTTACTGGTGGCAACACTGCAATTATAACATATCACACTACTGGTTTAAGAGAGTAAAAATTAAGTTAAATTTATTATTAAATTAAAAAAAAAATATTTAATAAGGAAGTAGTTTCGTGGAATTGCAAGTTAAAATCTTTAAAAAATGTTATGGTTTTGAAATCTATGTAGTAAAGCTTCCATTTGGGTATTATAACGTTTTTAATCTTGTGTCGAAATACATTGGATATATCCTAAAATAATTAAAAAATAAATCGAAGTTTCAATCAAAAATTTTTTTTTTTTTTCTTGATACATCTTTAAATGAAAGCTTAACTTCTGTTGATTTACGGTGGGTCTCATACTGTAGGTTTAACTTTAACTTAACTAAAAACAAAATAAAATGTCAAAAAAATTTACACAAAACAACAACAAATTTTTGGGTTAACTATTAACCTAAGTTTAAGACCCACCGTTAAAAAATATAAAAATTGAGCCAAAACTTCTGAAAAACAGTGCTTTTAATGAAATCTCAAAGTTGAAAAATCTCAATAACTGCCCTACCGATTATTTTTTTTTGCAATTTTTGTTTTAGCGTCAATAATCTGATAGTGTTATCAAATAAGAAAAAGTTTTCTCTTATTTAATGTTGTTAACAAAAAAAAAGTACAAAAAGAAGTACAGAAGCTAAAAAAAAGTACTTTTGCGTACTTCTTTAGGAGTTATGCAGGAAGCAGTACAATTAGTAAAAAAAAGTACGCGTACTGCTGAAAACAGTACGTCTGGCAAGCCTAATCGTACAGTTCCTACTCGAACAAAGCGTTTAGATAACATGAGCAATTGCTGGTTTAACACAGAAATTAGAAACTTAATCGGCCGTCGAGATGAATTATACACACGGTGGAAAAGATTTAATACAACTGAGCTCCATGAAATACCGTGTAGCACGTCGTGAGGTAACCAAAAACATAAAAATAGCTAAATCAAACTATTACAAACACCGATTTCGGTCGGCTGTCGATTCTAAAAAAAGTGGAAGGTAATAAGAAAAATTGGAATTGGAAACAGGGCTGCCAAATTTGCCGATTTTTCGGCATTTTGCCGATTTTTTATTGAAAAATATGCAAAATGCCGATTTTTGGTGGAAAAATGCCGATTTTTTTTTTAATTCAAAAAACACGCAATTTTAATTTTTTTTGTATATTAATAAATAATAAAATAATTCTATCTTTGAAATTCTTACAGAATTTTGTATTTTACTAAATGAATTTGAAATTCAATAATTGGAAGCTAAATGTACCCTAAGCAATATTCTTATACAACTGTATGTCATATTGAAATTTTTGTATTTCTCCAAAATGTAAGAAAAACAATATGCCATATTTTGTAAAAGTATTATACAACTTATTGAAATACGTAGCAAGAGGACGATATGTTGCTTAATTTTAAAAACATAATTTTTTAATTTAATTTTGAAATCTGATTCAATTTTATCCGGACGATTCGCATCATTTAATCATTTTATAGATTAAATTATTTGCTACTTTATTCAATAAATATCTTATTCAAAGAATCAGTTTGATTTTTGTTGACTCATTTTATATAATCAAGATAATTAATAAAATTTTAACAAATCATTTCAACTAACAATGGTTAAATTGATTTGTACTTTGCGAATTATTTCATAAAATAAATTATTTAATCGAATCAAAATTAATTCGATATAAATTATTCTAAATCATTCTCACTTTATTCAATATCAAATCATTGATTTAAAGTTGTTATATCATAAATTATTCACTGATTCATAAAAACAAAACCTTTTTATGCGAATTGATTGAAAATAGAATTATCTTTTTCAGAGAAAAAATATCTCTAAAAATTGTAGAACTAATTTATGTAGTATTGGCATAAGTTAATATCTGAACTAACATTTTTTTGTTATTATTTAATTTATCTCAAAAACCTTTATTCTAATTTGATTGTTAATTATTAAATTTAATTTATTTTCAGTGTAAGTCATATTTTTTTACACTGAAATGTTCTTTTTATATATATTTTTTTAACACATAATAAATACATCTTTAAACACGGGAGTATTTCCAGAAAACTGGAAGGAAACAATGGTAACTCCTATTGAAAAAGTGGCAAAAACTAAAAAATGTGAATAATACCGCCCAATTTATACATTGAAAACGTGTGAAAAAATATTAGAGAAATTCGTGAAAGAGCAATTAGAAAAATATATGGAAAATAATAAATTAATATCAAAATACCAATCGGGTTTTCGAAAAAAACTTTCTTGTGAAACTGCTATGAATTATGTTATAAATCGGTGGAAAAACATAGAGAAAAATAAAAAAATTATGGCAATATTTCTAGATTTTAAAAGAGCATTTGAGATAATTGACAGAAAAATACTAATTCAAAAACTATATATGTATGATATTAAAGAAAAGGAACTTGAGTGGTTTAAATCGTATTTAACAGACAGAAGGCATATTACTAAAGTTAACGGTGTTAAATCAAATGTAATTTTTAATAATTTTGGAGTTCCACAGGGATCTATTTTGGGTGCCTTATTGTTTATTATATATATAAACGACATGCCGAAAATACTGAATAAATGTGAAATAGTATTATACGCAGACGACACTCTAATATACGCGGAAGGGGATACTAGTGAAGAATGTCACAACAAATTGTTACATGATATAAATAATATTAATACTTGGCTAAAAATGAATAAACCTAAATTGTATGAGAATAAAATAAAACTTTTGGAAATAAATATGACTAGTGAAGCTACAATCAAAATTAATGATAAAGTAATAGAAAAAGTAAACAATATTAAATACCTTGGTTTTATAATAGATAATAAATTAAAATTTAAAGAACATATCGAATATATTTGCAAGAAAATCGGAAAAAAATTGGTTTTTTTAAGCGAATAAGAAACCAAATCTCCATAATTACGGCAGTAAACATATACAACACAATAATAAAACCTCATTTTGAATTTGGCTCAACAATATTATATACATGCTGTACTGAATCTCAATTAGAAAGACTATAAAAATTACAAAATAAGGCGATGCGAGCTATTTTAAAATACAATAGATATACACCGATAGAGACAATGTTAGACACCCTTAGATGGCTAAATATAAAACAAAGGCTAGAACTCAACACGTTGATTTTTATTAGAAAAATAAAAAATGGAAATGCGCCGGAATATCTCAGGGACCAAATTAGATATGTTGGCGATGTACAACCATACGGATTAAGAAATGCAGAAAATTTCAGGCTACAAAAAACGACTACAACAGCAATGCAAAGATCACTTTTCTACAAAGGTTTTAAATTATTTAATTCACTTCCGAAAGATATTAAAACAGAGGGAAATGATATTGTATTTAAGAGAAAATGTGTAAATTTTGTAAAAAGATGAATAATTATGAATCACAAAATAAAATAATTTTTTAATATATTGTAAATGAGAATATTAAAAGTATTTTGAATACTAATAAATATATATATAATAATATTTAATATAATAGTATATATATATTTTTGTGTTTTTTATTGTGCCGATTTTATGCCGATGTTTTTTAAATCAAAGTGCCGAAAATGCCGATTTTTTTGAAAAAAAGTGCCGATTTTTCATAAAAATTATATGGCAGCCCTGATTGGAAAGTCAATTAATAATAATAGTAATAATATTGATGTAGATAATCTAAATGACATGTTTATTAAAAATGTACAATCATTATCTGTTGTTCAAAATTATGGTAATACCACAAATACTGCACCAACATCTTCTAACAATGGGTCATATGAATAAAACTTAGCAATTACTTCTAAGTAATTACTTTGGGCCTAGCAATGGCTTTTAACTCCAAATTTACCAATTGGCTGGTAGAACAGCATGAAATATAAACGAAAATTAAAAAATTAAATTTCTAGTCTATTTCCAAGCAGACTAGATTTGTGAAGTAATTGCTTAAAAATCCCTGTATTTCCCCCTATTAGTAATATCTATTTTTTATTCATACGAGCCAATGGCTATATTTCTACTACTTCCACACAAAATATGATTGTTCGTTTACTTACTACAAGTTACTACATTTACTACAGCTGGAAAAATTTAATACAAAAAGTAAACAAAACTTTCCAATTGAAGTAAAAGTAGTAAGAAATTCGAGTAAACGAACACTCTGAATATAACATCATCCTCAAATGTTTTTGAGTTTTCATGTGTTACAGTGGCGGACGTCTATAAATGCAGTTTGTCAATTAAATCAAACGCTGTTGGATTCGACCAAATTCACCCTAAATTTTTAAAATTGCTACTTCCTAAACTGCTACCTTATATTACCCATATCTTCAATACAATCTTAACCACAAGCTGCTTTCCAAGGTGTTGGAAGCATGCTAAAATAACACCAGTACCCAAAACAAGCACTGAATATCGTCCTATTTCGATTTGATCTTACTTATCCAAAATATTTGAAAAAATTGTACACCAACAGATAAGTGAATATTTAAATAATACTCAACTGCTGACAAGTAATCAATCTGTCTTTAGAAAGAATAATAGCTGTGTAACAGCTCTTATTAACGTTTCTGAAGACATCAGAAAACAACTTGATGATGGACTTACCACTTTTCTTGTACTGCTTGATCACTCCAAAGCCTTTGACTGTGTGCACCATAGTATCTTATGTACTAAACTAATTGAGAATTTTAATTTTACGAACACGGCAACCGCTCTTATCTCGTCGTATTTAGTAGATAGATTGCAGTCAGTCAGTAGTGGGAATTCAATATCTAAACCACTACCAGTCAATGCTGGAGTACCACAGGGTTCGATTTTAGCGCCACTTCTTTTTACCATGTTTGTTAATGATTTGCCAAAACAGTTATGTCATTGCAATATTCACATATATGCAGACGATGTTCAAATTTATATTAGCTGTCCAAAAGAACGAATTCTGAACTGCAATGAGAAACTAAATGAAGACCTTGGAAAAGTATCAGCCTGGGCCTCATTAAATGGCCCTGTTCTTAACCCAAAGAAATCTAAATGTATAATAATAACCAAACGTGCAACAATTCATCCTGAGATATCTGTCAATTTAGGCAATGAAATTATCACTATCGTAAAAACAGTAAAAAATCTTGGGGTGATCTTTAACAGTTCTTTAAAATGGAATGATCATGTAAATGCTGCCTCTGGATTGATTTTTTCTATGCTTAGAACTCTATACTCTACACAGCACCTTACACCAACTAATATTCGTATACTGTTGGCTAAAACATATCTTATACCAAAGCTCTTATATGGATGTGAACTGTTCTCTAGCTGTGATGCTGATAGTAAAAATAGACTGAATGTTGTGTATAATGCAATCGTATGATATGTTTATGGTGTTAACAAGTATCACAGCCCTTCTCTCTATGGTGACAGTTTTGAAAATCTGCTTAAAATAAAATTTTTAACCCTGATGCACAAGATAATATACTCCAGGGAACCTGCTTATTTATTTCAACGAGTTACTTTTGGTTCATCGAATAACCGAGGAATGAAGCTTATTCAAATTAGACACCGGAGTTTAACATCAAAATGGCAGTTCTTCATAAACACAATTAATCTTTGGAACTCATTACCCACACAAACAGAATTATTAGGCAACGCTATACGTTTTAAATGTACATTGTTTAAAAGCTTTTAGATTTAGTACCTAATTTCGTAAAACACTTGGGTGAAGTGAAGGGAATTTTCAATGTAAATTCCCAGGTGGAAATTGAAGATGGTACAAAAAACAAAGCGCTATGAAAGCGTTTGTTGTCAATGGTACAAAAAAATAGCGTTGTCACAGCGTTGAAAAACATTATTTTGGATTGCTTTTCGAACGTTCACAAACAGTATTTTAGGAGCGCTTTTCATACAAAATTTACAACCGTTTGTGAAATAAAAACACTGTTAAAACATTGCTTTAAAGCGTTTTTCTAATGTTTGCATACTTTAGCAGTACTTCTTTTAAATATATAACCGATTATTTAAAAAACACTGTCAAAACATTGATTTAAAGCGCCTTCAAAATGTTCGAAAAAGTGCATTCCAATGTCAGAGTTCTCTTTTTAAAGTGTTTGATCAAAATGATAAAAAAAACGTTTTTTTTTATATACTATGTATATATTAGAGCGGGTCAAATTGTATGGATAAAAATTTTTTGATATTGCGTACTCGATTTTTCGAAAGCTTTTAGCATGGGGAAAAAAAGTTCCAATACGACATATCAAAAAAATCATTTTCGAGGCTACCAAATTTAAATTTTTTGCAATTTTCTAATAAATCTAGATTAGCGCCATCTTGAGGTGGCTTTTTGAAACAACTAATAAAGTTGTAAACAATATAACATTACAACCTTTCCAGAAAGGTATTACTTATGAAAATCGGATAAAAAATGTGGCAACTAGAGGTAAAAGTACACGCAGAAAAAAAAAACAGGTGGAACTTTATCTAAGTGCTATGTAATTATACAACTACATAAGTTCAAAGTAAGTTTTACAATTTTCTAGCAAAATATATGTAATTTTTCGGATATTTTCCACTACAGATGTATATATTTTGCAAGGATTGTATATATTTTACAAAAAAATGTGCATATTTTACTAGAACTTTGTAAAATTAACTTGAAAATTATGTAGTTGTATAATTACATAGCTCTTAGGCAATATTCCCCCTGTTTTTTTCTGCGTGTATATAAGTAAAATTATTTTCTCCTTGTTGTCATCAACATCATTATCATCATTTCTCATCATTATCATCATTTCATCATCAAGCAGAAAATAATTATACTTATATACTTTTACCTCTAGTTGCCACATTTTTGCGTAGAGACCTGCAGGAAGCTTATTTCCAGCATGCCAAAAAGAGTCAACAAAATAATTCAAGATAATGGTGGATATACTAGCTTTTAACCAAACTCAGCTAAAATCACTCAATTTAGCAGAAAATTTTTTTTTACTGTTTTGCTTATTTTAACTAAATGTGCTTATTATTTTTTCCAATGTTGTTTGATTAATTACTTACTTTTTGAACAAGAGTGAATTTAATTTTTGTTTTTGTTATTGTTTTAGTATTTATTTTATTTCTAAGGTTATAACAAAACAAAAAAGTATTTGTTTTTTCTTTAAATGTAAATAAATTTTGGGCTACTAGCCTTTAAAAAAATTTTCAGGCTGTATTTATTATTTTGACCATATGTGTACATATCGCTTTATACCTAAATGGTTGAGAATGAGCGCTGCACTGTGCAATTATTAATCATATATGGCTCAATGCAAAGAAATAGTGTATAAATTAATAATTAGAAGAAAAAACACCTGAAGGCTAGTTATGTATCTTTTTAACGACACACGACATTGAAGTGACACCTAAATAATTATTGTTTTGACGATAGAACCGACTTGATTTATTAATCCCATGAGTTATAAATGCCATATGACTCTGAAACAAATGATTTAGTTGTCATTTCACTATCGTGTATCTTTAAAAAGATACATAATTAGCCTCCTGTTTTCATTTAGGTGTTCTGTGTCCATAACAATGTGAACCACAGTCTGAACACATTTAAAATATATTTTATACTTTTTTGTCAATGTGAACGCCGCTTAACTGATAACACGTAGGCGGAGCTGCTTCAACATGTTGACTTAGCGATAATTAAATCATTCACCAGATTTTTGAATAACAGATTTGTAGCAGTTGAGCGTCTGGTAAACGCATTAAAAGCAGGGTTTAAAAAACTACGATTCAAAAAATATTTTTGCTTTTTACTACTGCTACTACTACAAACAATTCATGTAGCTTTAGTAAAAGCATCTGCCTGCTACTTAGTTTATTTATACAAAGTAGGCAGTCATTGTTTTTGATCAACTTGATTTTTGTTCTTGTGCTACTGCTACCACTACAAACAAAACACGGAGCATTTGTAAACAGTAAGAGTAGAAAAACGAAATGAACAACTACTACTGCTACAACTACTACTGCTACAAAAAAAAAACAGCAAGAGCAGAAAACGAAAAAACAAAGTAGTAAAACATAGAAAAACGAAATATGACTCCTTTCATGCTGAGTAGTTTTTTTTTTAGCGAAAGAATAAATGATTTTAGTTTATCTGATGTGTATTGGGCCCATACAAAATTACATAATAAACTTGAAATGTTTTAATTAAAAAAGCGGCTTATAAATTAATAAAGGTTTATGAGTTCATATTTGAATATGTTTGACCCTTTGTATGCAATATGATTATAATCAGCACCAGTACACTCACAAAAAAGCCCGTACAAATAGTTTAAAATTCTATTAAAACAACAGAATATACTCGTATTTTCGATGAATTTGAGCATCACGGCCTGCTAAATTTATAAAAATACAATAATTTAAAAGAAACGTTGTTTGATGGAAATTAAATTATTCAGTTGAAATCAGCATATCGTTGCTGCGCCTAAGAAAATAGCTATTTGTTTTCAAAAATTATTTGTGGAACACCTAAATTAGGTCTGTGTTGTGTGTCTTGGCCATTTTTTTTGGAAGTAATTCTTTTATAAATGAAAAGCTTGAAGTTTGGTTTATATGTGTGTAAAAAAATAATATACAAAAAGTTCCGCAAAACGCTGAAATAAAGCAGATTTGTATGTCTCCTCACAAAAAAGTTTATCGACAAATAGCTATTTTCCTAGGAGTAGCGACGAATATGTTTGTTGATTAAAAACAAGTAAAAATTCAGTTTACGTTTGATGTTCCTATCTTACGGATATATAACAAAAATAATCTGCTACTGTCAGTAGTATTTTCCACAAGGTCATTTTAAAGTAGTTTTTAGTACACTCATATAAAAAAGTTAGTGCAAAATTTAAACCCGTTCTGATTCAATTAAACTAATTTTTCCGTTATTTTGTCTTTAAATTTAACTCAGTTTTCGCGTTCTTAAGCCTAAACCAGATAAACGCAGTGTCAACAGTATTTTATTTTAGGACTTCGTTAATGATTTTTGTCGAAACTTTATAAAAAGTATATTTAATAATCTGTCTAATTATGGGATAATATTCAATGTAAAAAATAAAAACCGCTAAATCTGACGTGACTAAATTGTTTTCATTAGCACCAAATAATTAAAAAAATATTCTCTTTTCAATCAAAGATAGGGATTATATAAAAGGTTAAAATCATAATCTGTGAGATTAGATACTGAGTGTAAAAAAATCCATAAAAATCTCCAACCACTTCCTAAATCAGCGTAAAAACCGTCCGTCGCCATTTCAAGAATAAAATTTCCAAATGTGTTTGTAAATCGCCACGTTTGGCAAGAAATCGCTATATCTGACAACCCTAACAACAAATACTGATCTACGTATGAATTTTGTGTGTATCCTTATTTTGCGACAACCCTTACAACAAATACTGATCTACGTATGAATTTTGTGTGTATCCTTATTTTGCTCTCGCCCACCATTGTTAACAATTTACCGTTGAAACAGTGCTGTCAAATTGTGACGTAAATTTATGTACCCTAATTCTATCATTATGTGTCTTACCACTGTTAATTTTTAAAACAATAAATAAAATATTGAAAAGTGAATTGGTACCTCAGGTGGGTGCGGACTGGCTAAACTAATTCCAAACTAAATTCAGGTTTAAGAATTTCTTTGAATGTAGAAAATTTTTTAAAACAATTTTTAAAGACATTTTAAACCCTTTTCTCTATTTGTATTTAGTTTAGAAAAAATTTAGCCACCTCGCACAGGGCCTACGTAATGAAAAGAAATTGCAAATTATTCATAATTAGGGGTGAGTTAAAAAATATATAATATAGTATAAAATAAAAAATTTAAAATACAAAATATAAATCATAAAATCAATCAACGACTATATAGACTAAAGACAAACCACCAGCCTCAACTGCTGTTAAAGGGGGTCAAGGGAAATTATTTCCAAATGCCAACCTCACCCACAGTCCACCTTGGACATGGTGTCCCCTGTTAACGCTGACGAGGCTCTGACGACCGAGTATGGGCGGTATAACCCGGTTCCCACGGCAATCGGACTATGTGCCGGAACGATTCGGATGTATTCGAATCTTCGAATTTATCCGAGCAAGGATTGCCACTCCGGCTTTAAATGAGAATTATTAACTACAAATTCTCATTTTAAAGCCTTTACAACAGCAACAACAACTACAACAACTGCTGTTAAAAAGTCTCTTTAATTTTATATGCAAACTGGTTTTAAGAGAAACAGTTTTTAGTGTTTTTTTAACGCGTATTTTTTTATATTAATAAGCAAAATTTTGTGAAAATTATACAAAACTAATGCAGAGAACATATCAAACAACACAAGTGCACTTTACAATTTAATTAAAATTGCTTAAAAACAATAAAAGTAATTAATTAAAAATACCACTTTTTCACGTTTTTTGTTATTTTATACTGAAACTCTCTTAAAACCAGTTCAGTTTTTCAGATGAGAGCCGTGGATAGTGCCTGAATCAATCGAATATTCCAAAACGGCAGTTAGCATCTTCATGCTCTGTTCAGTTTAACAAAAACAATATAAAACACATACACACACAGTACTGGAAAAACCAAACAAATAATTAATTTTTAAACAACCAAAAATATTTCTATGACTACTCTGCTGAGTAATAATTTAGGAGTCATGTATGTTTGGCTGCTACTGCTCTTGTTTAATTTGTAAGTAGACGATTGGTGCTGCGTAGGGATGTCAATCGGGATTGATATTTGAAAATCCCGGGATTCGGGATTTTGTATGAAATCCCGATCTCGGGATCCCAGGATTTTCAGCACTACGGGATCCCGGGATTTAAATTTTCCTTCATTTGTAAAAATTTTTACGTTTTGTAACTAATTTTTTTATAGAATAAAGCGTTTTATAATTATTTAATAGTTGTTAATTGATAATGTGGTACATTTTATGAATATTAAAACATCTCAGTCAGAAATTGACAGTGGTACAAAAAATCAAGTACTTGCATACCACTGGGTAACCGCGATGTTAAAAATAAATAACTGGCAGAACACTCATTTGGGACGCATTGCCAGCGTTTGCAAAAATCGTTTTGCCAGTATTTGTTTTACAAAACCTCACGGCAGGGCAAAAAAAGATACATATGAACTTTTTTGAAATTTTATTTTGGAAAATATAATTCCAAACCACCTATTTATTGGTTTTGGCAGCGTTTTGCCAAAGTTAAAAATTTTGTTTCTCCAGTACTTTTCCGGCGCTTTTTGAACTGCCGGTCCTTTTGTCTATTGGCGTTATCATATTGGAAATGGGAAAGCAATTTTTGTCAGTACTTGTACCGCCTGTTAAAATACCTTGCCATCGCTTTCCCGTTTGTATTTTTCTGGCTGGGATAATATATGAAGGCCTGTCATTAAGTACACTTTCGCCCAATATTTTGTAAGCAGATTTTAAAACAAATTCGTTGCGATAACCTTGCCCACTAAATCGTGTAATTACAGCAACAAAGTTATTTGGTTATCGTTATCAAATGTTTTCATGGAAGAATTCAAACTTACAGTCCCAGCCAAAACTTACAGTCCCAGTTTCAGAAATCGAATTTCGCTTGGAAGAATAAATCGGTAAAATAACAAACAAACTTGATTTTTCGCATGTAGGTATTACTCAAAAACTTAATATTGTTTACCAAAATTTCAAATTTTTCTGCAAAGTCTTTGCAGAGTTTACTCGAATAATCTACTTAATTTATAATTTTACCAATATCTTGGAATCAATTTCTTGAGAAAATTCAAGAAAAAATGTAGGTAATCTAAAATTGCTCACTTTGTTTATTTGCGTTTATATTAATATTAAAAAATAAGAAAATCCCGGGATTTTTGAGAAATAATCCCGGGATTTTCGGGATTGGGATTTCCCGTTTGGCATCCCTAGTGCTGCGGTAGTTTTCAATTTCAAAACAAAGATGTGTGCTACTGCTTAGCTAATAAAATTTTTGTGTAGTGGTAGTAGTAGCTGAGTAGTAATTTGGGAGTCTTGTCTATTTGGCTGCTACTGCTACTTGTTGAATTTAGTAGCAGACACATCGATTGATGCTGTGGTGGTTTTCAATTTCAAAACAAAGCTATGTGCTACTGCTGAGCTACAGAAAAGTTTGCATAGTGGTAGTAGTAGCGATGTGATGACTTTTAGTTTTGTTGTTTTTTTACTACAATAATCGTCATTTTTAGTTACTACTGCTACTTTAGTCGTAACTTTTTCAACCCTGATTAAAAGTTTAATAGAAGCGGCATAACACCGAATTTAATGCCAACGTCTTGGTTCTCTAGTAAGCACTGACCAGAGAATGGGTGGGTGGGTGTTTGTTTCAGTCGAATGTTTTCCTACAAAGCTAAATAACAAACAACAAAAAAACGAAGGATGATGACGACGCTGTTTTATTGTTTGGTATGCCATTTTTTGGCAACAAATAAACCAAAGAGGAAAATTGAAGGTCAATACGTTATCATTTCTATGTCAGTGTGTGCTAAATATGTATGAAGATTATTTTAAATTGCTATATGTGTAAATATGTATCTTTTATTCAAAAATTGACCTACATATTTTGAAAATAAGGTAGACAAAGTATTAATACAAAACAACAATAACACAATACTTACACAGAAACGTGATAATTTTACACCCCAAAAAAACAGGCACTACTACGACTTTATAAATTTAGAGTTGTCTATATCCGTTTTGTTGTTGTTTAATTAGGAGTTAGTAGAACTTTTAAAGTTTATAGTATTATACACTTTATAAATACATCACTTTATTATTTTAAAATAAATTTTTCATTAATTTTCGTCATAATATACAGACTAAACATTCCATGCTCTGCTACTGAGGTTGGGCAGTGATGCGTTTTAATTCTTTTACTACTGCTAAAACAGAAGGGGCAAACGATTTTATTTTTTGGGATAAAAGAATTTTTGGTTATGTTTTACTATATTAACACATAATTTTCCTTTCAAAATTCACTCTTCCGTTCTATTTTTAAAATTTTTATTCAATTATTTTACTTTTTCTTCGTATTTTTTACTATTATTTAAGCAGAAAAGTAAAAAATAAAATAATTTTCCTTTTTAGCAGCCGCTATATGCTGTTTATGTCTTGTGCAGATACAACGTTTTTTGCAAATTCTCAATTATGACTACAGAAATTAAAGATTTTTTAACACTCTTTATTTTTTTTCCTCTTTATTAATTTATTCTAGATGTTGTTTTTATTTAGTATTTGTTTTGTGTTGACATTTATTGCGTAGTTTGTTTCAACTCACATGTTTTACAGAGTTACCAAAACTTCATTTAACCACAACGGTTTCCACTGTCGACTAACGTTAATAAAAATCGTCGCAATTAATTCAATGTGGGGATTAGCGTTGCCAGACGTCCCGCTTTAGGCAGGATTGTCCCGTTTTTTGTCATCGAATCCCGCGTCCTGCGCGGGACAGCAAATTCCCACTTTGTCTATATTTTCAGATTTTTTTTAATCTGTACTTTTTAAACGAAAATCTTTCAAATATTTAAATTTTTGAAAAATCAAAAATAGTTTGAACGCGACCATGAATATTTGCTTACTCTGAGACTTGACAAGACATTGATTTGTTTGCACAAAATCAAATCGTCGGCAGAATAACGGGAAAAAATTTGTCCATTTGTTTTAGGTAGAGAATACGTAATGGCAGACAATTCATTATTTTTTGTTGGAGTAGGTCACAAACGAAGCTATTTATTTTCATGTTTTCAATTTGTTTTTCACTAATTTTTTTCAAATAATAAAAACTATATTGCATTTAATTCAATAATAATGCAAATTATTTACTTTTACTTAACATTTTTTTCATTTTCTTTTACTTTCTTTAGTTTTTAGTAATGCCACTAAGTAAAAATTAGATCTGGCATCGTGGTTGATGTTGCACATAGTTGCAGCGTTGCCAGAAAAGTTTGTGCTCATATCCCCATTTCAGAAGTTGAAATCCCCAAAAATCCCCAAAAAATTTTCGAAATCCCCAAATATTTCCCCAATATTGTTTTTAATGCGAATTTGAAATAAAAACCCATTTTTATTGAAAATTAAATTTTATTTGTTAATAGCTGTATTTTATCTCATGCCTATCAATGTTAAGTATTTAAAGCAAATCTACGTTAAACTGATTGTAGTATAAAAAAATTTTAAAAAGGTTATGTTTATAATTGTTCCGCTATAATCGAACGTACGTCAGCAAAAATTTTTAGGAGGTAACGCGAATAAGTTACGTTAGGTGTGCAAATGTAAAAACGTTGAGTTTTCAACGCTGATAATTACACTATGCGACAGTCAAAATCGGGATGGGATGAAACCAACGGAAAATGTTATATCGGTCAAAAACAAGTTATACGTGTCCCGGCGTTTCGCTGGGTCACCCCTAGGAATCGAGATATATCTTTTTTTGACATAACTCGAGAACCACTAGTCCGATTTTGCTCAAACAATTTTAAAAAAATTAAAAATTACAATTCCTTTAATCTGTTCATATAACGTTTTTCTATATACTCAACAGTTTTGCCGGTAAAAATAAATGTTTGTTACCGCTACCATAAAAATCAATAACCTTTTGTTTATTACTTTTTTTTAATATTTTAGGCAAAAAATATTTTTTTCTTCATACATTTATTTTTACGGCAAAACTGTTGAGTATATAGAAAAACGTTATATGAACAGATTAAAGGAATTGTAATTTTTCATTTTTTTAAAATTGTTTGAGCAAAATCGGACTAGTGGTTCTCGAGTTATGTCAAAAAAAAGACCACCAAAGGTCAAATCGATATATCTCGATTCCTAGGGTTGACCCAGCGAAACGCCGGGACACGTATAACTTCTTTTTTACCAATATAACTTTCCCCGGTAGTTTGAACCCTTCCCGATCACTGACCCCTACCATTTGTCTCACAGTGTTATCGGTGTGGAAAGTTAACGTGCATACGAAAAGTAATGTGTTAGTTTTCGTCAAAAACGCGTTTTTATCCACTTTGAGTTTTTTATGAGTTAGCGAAAACACAGCTAATATTAGAGATAATGATTTTCAATAAATCAATACAAGAAAGTATTAATATAGTCTTAAACTAATATAAAAACATTAAAATGAACACATTTAGTCAGATTAAGTATGCATTATTTTAGTTGGTTTAGAAAAAATTTATCAAATTTATTTTTACTATGAAAAAATATATATCGACCATTCCACGACAAAATCTGACCTTTGGATTTCTGTTTTAATTATATTTTTACCCTGGAACTCTATGTAGCCACTTAAAGACTGCCGTTTACTGCCGGAATACAATTCTCTTAATGCCAAAATGTAATGAATATTTCTAAAATTTGGCCACTTTTGATTTAAAAAAAAACGCATATTTGCAATAAATGGGATTTTTACTAAAAAAAACAATTTTTTGCTACAAGCTTTTTTTTCAATAAATCATAAAAAAATAGTTAAATCACGGGACACAAAAAAAATAAAATTCCTTCATTTAGAGTGTGGTAAACTTTGCATGCTTTGTACAAGACAACATACTTAGAGTGGTCTACAAAACATATTTTGATTTACTTGATGTCTCCATGAGCCATAAAATTAATGTTAAAACACGATTTAGGGAATATGCAGAATAGTCTGCTTAATAAACGTTCAGTCATTTAAATCGGGCAGGTTATAATATGGCTGTAATTTCTTTAAAATTTCTATTATTGCCAACTTTTAAAACTAGTTTAACAAAATAATGGACATCAGAAAAAAATATATATTTTAAATTAAGATGAAATACACAATATACAAAAAAAAGACAAAAACAGAAATCCCCAAAAATACTTAAGAAGATGGGTAAAATCACCAAAATTTTGTGAAATCCCCAAATCCCTCCCCACGAAAATCTGACCACAAGCCGAAGTTGAAATCCCCAAACTGCGGCGAAATCCCCTTATCTGACAACACTGCATAGTTGGGAGAACAATTGTGCTGACAACGTTGTCTGAACAAGAACAAAACATGAACAAAAGTGGTCCACACGAGACAAATTCATGGGCGAACAAGAAATTGTTCGTTGGTTGAACAAATCGATGTCTCGTCAAGACGCTAAGTTACGGAAGACAGTAAATACTGACTGTTTTTTTGAGTACTCAATACTAAAACGGTACTACTCAATACTTTTAAAGATGCAATTTTCCGTAGAAATGTGTATTTTTCGTATAAAAATATAACTCTAAAAATAGTACTCTAAAAATACAGCTCTGAAAATACAACCCTATTTGTGAAGCAAAAAAATTTGTAACAAATTTTTGGGAAAAATTATTTATGGCCTAATTTTGTAAATCACCTGCGTTCATCACATCACCTACACATTACTTCACTCACCTAACGCAGGGAATAAAAAATGTTATTTTATAAATCCCTACGTATTCGTGATTGATTTTTACGTTATCACTTGAATTGTCAAATACTTACGTTTAACGGTTGCCATCTTTCTGCAAAAATAGGCAAATTTTAAATGTTTTTTGTTGGAATTTATATAATTTATTATTGGTATCTCTTAAAATAGAATAAAAATGTAAACAAAAAAGAAAAAAATACAACATTTGTTTCAATGTGAAAAATATCTTCAAAAAATGGTAGTAAAATTTATCAAAAAACTAAATCAGCGATTAACATTCTGCAAACCAATTTAGTCATGCAAAAATTTCCCATTTTGCACAATTTTTTTGTTGCAAATAATCGCGGAACCCGAAAAAAAGTTTAATGGTACTTAATCAGCGATTTACATTCTGCAAACATATATATTGATGGAAAAATTTTACTTTTTTTTAATTTTTTTCGTAAATTTTTTTTCCGAATTTTTTCCCTTTTGTTTTGCACTTAGCCGCCAAACTTTGTTGTATCAAATGGGTATTGCAGTCCCAGGATTACAAATTTAAAAAAACCGTCTTTAAAAAATTGCGAAATAAAAGCGGAACGCGAAAAAAGACTTTATGGTAGAAAAATTAATTAAAACACACAATCAGCGATTAACATTCTGCAAACAAATATAATGATGCAAAAATTTTCAATTTTGCAAAAAATTATTCGCTTTTTTTTGCAAACTAATCACCAAGCTTTGGTGTATGAAAGTCGTATTATAGTCCCTAGATTATGAATTTAATAAAACCACAATTCAAAATTTACAAAATAAAGGCTTTACGGTACAAAAAATTAATTAAAAAACTTAATCATCGAAAAACGGAAATTTTTCCAACAATATATTTGTTTGCGCAGTGTAAATCGCTGGTTAAGTTTTTTAATTAATTTTTTGTACATAAAGCCATTTTTAACGTCCCGAGATTATTTTGCAATTTTTTAAGTGGTTTATTTAAATTCATAATCTAGGGACGATAATACCAATTTCATACACCAAAGTTTGGTGTTTAGTTTGCAAACAAAACCTCGAAAAATTTTAAAAATTTTAAAATTTTCCATCATTATATTTGTTTGCAGAATGTTAATCGCTGATTGTGTGTTTTAATTAATTTTTTTCTACCATAAAGTCTTATTTCGCGTTCCGCTATTATTTTGCAATTTTTAAGTTCGATTTTTGTTGAATTTATATTCTAGGAACTATAATACCCATTTCATAAAACAAAGTTTGGTGGTAAGTTGCAAAATGAATTCGCGTAAAAAAAAATTGTGGTAAAAGTAAAATTTTTGAAGTAATATATTCGGTTGCAGAATGTTAATCGCTAATTAGGTCTTTTAATTTATTTTTTGCACTGTACTTTTTCAATAAAATTTTTGAAAAATAAAGTCGTGTTATAATTGTTTTTCTTCCGCTAGATTATCCTATCCATATGTTTTTTTTAGCATAATTATCGTTAATTACTTTTTTCCTAAGTTTTTGGTGTTTTATTGCATTATTTTTCATTCAACACCTAAAAAATGCAAGTGATATCTTTGACAATTCAAGTGATCAAAAATATCAGTCTGTTGATTTACAAAATTTGCTTTTTCATATAATTTTGTTTAAAAACTACGTAAGTCAGCACAGACGATCACCGCGTTCATCACCGGGATTTACAAAATACAAAATTTTAAAAAATTAGGTGAAGTGAAGTGTAGTGTTTTAAGAAATTAGGCTATTAATTAATTTATTTAAAATGTTTTAAATTAATTAAAATGTAAATAACAATAGTTATTTAACATGTGTATGTGAATTGTTATAATTTTTCCTAATAAATACGAATTCATAACATTTTTATTTTTAAATTAAAAAAACCGTTAAAAGTATTGAGTAGTATCGAGTACTCAATTGAAAAGTATTGAGTAGTATTGAGTACTCAAAAAATACCGAAATTTCACAACTCTACTGAAAAATCGCCGGATCTCTATTAGAGATGAGCGATATTTTCATACCGGTGATTTAATCACAGTTATTGATAAATCACTGGTAACGGCAGTGATCAAATATTTCAAGTCGCAGTTACTCGGAATGTCGTTCTTTTAATATTTTTGTACTATTCTTTCTTGCAAACTTTATTGTGCACAGTAATACTAGAGTTGTGAAATTTCGATACTTTTTGAGTACTCAATACTACTGAATACTTTTCAATTGAGTACTCGATACTACTCAATACTTTTAACGGTTTTTTTAATTTAAAAATAAAAATGTTAATAATTCGTATTTATTAGGAAAAAAATAACAATTCAAATACACGTGTTACATAATTATTGTTACTAACATTTTAATTAATTTAAAACATTTTAAATAAATTAATTATATAATTTTTCAACAAATAATTCAAATAATTTTTCCCAAAAATTCGTAACAAATTTCTTTGCTTAAAAAATAGAGTTGTATTTTTAGAGTTGTATCTTTAGATTACTATTTTTAGAGTTGCATTTTCATTTCAAAAATACACATTTCTACGGAAAATTGCATCTTTAAAAGTATTGAGTAGTACCGTTTTAGTATTGAGTACTCAAAAAAACTGTCAGTATTGAGTACTCAGTACCGGACTACTCAATACTTTTACAACCCTATTTTTCAGTAACATTGTTCTCAGTGAATGTGATTTGCAAATCGTTGTACTTTTAAACTGTGATCGTAATCACGGTTTTTCTATGGAAAATACTGCGATTTTCTGATAAATAAACGAAATAATATTTATGGCGAGTTTTTAAGATGTCAGTTAAACTTGGTTTAGTTAAACCGAAAACGAATTTTGTCAGCCATTTCAAAGTTTATTAACAAAAATTAGCCGGAAAAACTTTTTCTTGAGTATAATTTATTTCTTTATTGAAATAAAACAAAATAAACCACATTTTAAAAGCAGCATTCCAGTTACAAACTGCGTTAAACTAAGTTTAAAGATAATCCACTTCCTTAAAACTGGGCCTTAAAAGAAGACTAGTTGCGACCGGTAACAAAGACATGATAGAAGGAGACATTTTCTTCAGAAGAGTGTGAAAGCAAGTCACTGTTATTGAAAAAAAAACATGTATTACTGTGCACAATGAAGTTTGCAAGAACAAAGACATGATACAAGGAGACATTTTCTTCAGAAGAGTGTGAAAGCAAGTCACTGTTATTGAAAAAAAACATGTATTACTGTGCACAATGAAGTTTGCAAGAAAGTACAAAAATATTAAAAGAAGGACATTCCGAGTAACTGCGACTTGAAATATTTGATCACTGCCGTTACCAGTGATTTATCAATAACTGTGATTAAATCACCGGTATGAAAATATCGCTCATCTCTAGAAGACAGTAGTTCTACTTATTTCTTAGCGATATCATCGATATTATTAACCAACGAAATAATGTGTTTATAACTTTTAGAGAAAAAAGTTTATTCTTCTTAACCTCAAACCTACTAAATTAAAATTAATAAAAATGCATATTAATTACAATATTAATTGCAGCTGGTCTATATGACGCGTTTGAAAAACAACACTGTACTCACAGCTTTGAAGAATTAATTCTTTTTTGAATTAATTCACTACCACTCGAATTCAATTTTCTCTACACGCAGAAAAAACAGGTGTATCTTTTAAAAAGCCTGCTATGTAAAATTTGCATAGTATTGAACTAATACAAAAATACAAGCCCCAAATTCTTGGGAATTAATTGATATGCATTTTTGCTAAAATACGAATGCTTTTTTTTCTTAAGTTGGCTACCCAAGAAACATTTTAACGGACTCTCCGGCACGTAAGGAATCATGAATCCGGCTTTTACGGCACGTTAAAGGTCCGTTTGCACGTATCCGCAAAAGCTTGTACGTATACGGAACATTAAAGGACCGTGTAAACGGATTTTCGAACACAATACGTTTTAACTCCGTTTTGTTGTATCTGTTTCCGTACTGTAAATACGGACTTCAGCTGTGTTAGTTTTTTTTCAAATAAAAGTTCTAAGTTTGTTTAAAAAGAGAAAAAGAACAAAGAAAAAATTTGCAAAACAAAAAAAGTAAAAGGAACTGATTAAAAATACGGAAGAATATGTAGACATTTTTGAAAAAAATTTAAATGAAAAAAGAAAAATTATAAAAATTGTGAAATCCCGGTGAAAAATGTTCATATACGCTCAAACATGTTCATATATGTATGGTTTATGTATGGACACATATGAACAAATATGGATTTTTTATGAACATATATTGATTTTATATGAACATATATGGAAGTATATGTGATTCCATATATGGATATCATATACAGACATATATGGAAGCATCTGTTATTTCATATATGGAAATGGCACTCATATATGGACAAATATGAAAGTATATGTTATTCGATTTATGCAAAAGGGACTTGTATATGAACATATTTCGAAGAATACATTTTTCCATATATGTAAAAGGAACTTATATTTGGATAAATACCCGGTGAAAAATGTCCATATATGAACATTTATTGTTCAACCATATATGTATGGATCCGAAAAATGAGGTAACACCTAAGTATATGTTCATATATGGACATATATGAACATATACATTTATTAAATATATGCGAATACATGCGAACGTTGCTGTCCTTTATTATAAGGTTGTACGATAGATATAAATTTATGTATGACATTCATTTTTTTATTCATGGCATGAAATATAATTCCATATTTATCCAAATATGATATCCTTTTACATATATGGAAAAATGTATTCTTCGAATTATGTTCATATACAAGTCCCTTTTGCATAAATTGAAAAACATATACTTTCATATTTGTCCATATATGAGTGCCATTTCCATATATGAAATAACAGATGCTTCCATATATGTCTGTATATGAAATTTTCCCCATATATGGAATCACATATACTTCCATATATGTTCATATAAAATCCATATATGTTCATAAAAAATCCATATTTGTTCATATGTGTCTATACAAAAACCATATATGAACATGTTTGAGCGTATATGAACATTTTTCACCGGGTATGGAATTATATTTAATGCCATGAATAAAAAAAGGAACATATGTAGCGCCTAATTTGAATGTCATACATAAATTTATATCTATCGTACAACCTTATAATAAAGGACAGCAACGTTCGCATGTATTCGCATATATTTAATAAATGTATATGTTCATATATGTCCATATATGAACATATACTTAGGTGTTACCTCATTTTTCGGATCCATACATATATGGTTGAACCGTAAATGTTCATATATGGACATTTTTCACCGGGATATTAATATGGAATATGCAATGGAACTGTCCCGTATTACAAATACCAGCGAAAACTCTTTATCTAACAGTGGTGGTGGTAGCAGTATTGCTACAACGGAGAATCATATCAATAGTGCGTTTTTTCCTGTCATCCAAGTATCATGATACAGGATCTCGTCTAAATCAGAAAGTCTCACTCAAGTCACATACATTAGAAGGTAAGATTTATGAAATTTAATACGTGTTTTAAAGATGGCTTGTGTAAGCGAATGCAACTGAGAAATAAATATTTACTGCACGTTTAGTTGTTTTGACAGCAAAGTGTGGGAGTTTGCATCGTGTACAAAATACCATTGTGAATACAATAATTTAAACATTAATTAATTTATTGTTTCTTTTACATCTAGACATTGAATTTTATTATAGGCCACTATTGATGCACTGGAGAGGCGCAAACTGTACCAGATGTAAATATAATATAAATTTAAAAAAATCAGTGTCAATATTAATAAACTTATAAAATAAACAAAAGCTTCTACTTAAAAATAATTAATAAAAATTAGATGAATTTAGGTAGACATACAAGTCCGTTTTTGTTCAAAAAAGACGGTACGAACCGGAAACGGCATTCTAAAAATGGAGTCACTCCGTTTTTTAGATGACATAACGGTCCGTAAACGGTCCGTCATTACCGGACTTTCAACGGACTTGTCAGTTTTTTACAGGACATAACGGTGCGGAAACGGTCCGGTATTGTCGGACTTTCAACGGACTTGTCAGTTTTTTACACGACATAACGGTCCGTAAACGGTCCGTCATTGACGGACTTTCAACGGATTCGAATCAGTTTCGATGTTCCTTATGTTCCGTTTTCTGGTCCGTATACGGATCCAGAAAACGGTACGTAAACGGAGTTGGATTCCGTTTATGATGGACCGAAAACGGTACGAAAACGGAACGAATTGTTTGTTGGGTAAGTACGTGCTTTGTTAAATTTAAAAATTGCATTGATCAAATTTTGAAAATAAAATAAGCAATAAGTATATTTTTCTAATAAGACAGGTAAATGTCAAAAAGTGCTTAGAATCTCCTTTGACATATGCAAATCAATATGGTGGATGTACATCTCAAATATAAAGTATAAAAAGTCAAATAATTTTTAATTGTCAACGTGTGTATGAATTGATAAAAATTAAATTAAAATTTCAAATTTGTTTTAACTTGAAAAGAATAGATATGAATTTATTTATTTCTTTGTAAGTAAATAAATTTTTATTTATATTTTAGTTATTTTCAAAGAAAATATTCAACATAACTTATGCATATTTTACAATTTTAGGTCGAGGAATTCGTGGAAACGGTGGATTTATCGAGAATATTCCAACGAACAATTGTCCAAATATGTACTGAAATCATACTTAATGTGGATGTACGAGTAAAAGGCCAAGATTTTTGGTACGGAACAAATTATGTGCATAAAAAAGTTATATAAATGTATGAAATAAAGAATAAAATAATACACAAGGGTATTTTTAATTTTTTGCTTGGAAGGAAGGAAATAACGAGATCCAAAATTGCTATTAACAATTATAAAATTGCCAAGATTTAATATTTGTTGAGTTCTTATTTAAAAAAATTTAGTTACTAACAACTAAATTAATTCAACTATACCTTAGTTAGGGGTATTTCACCTATGAGATAGTTGAAATATTCGTTATTATCAACTAAGAAATCTTTTGGGTGTACATTTATTGAACGGAAATGACGAATAGAGCAATGAAGGGTTGGTAAACAGAATTATAGTTCGGCAGCAGAGGAATTGAGGACAATGAAAAATATTAAAATATAAATAAAATTAATTAATTAAAATTAAAATAAACAAACTAAAATAAAAATACAGAATTTGCAATTTTTTTTTTTTTTTTCATTTAAAAAATAAACCACATTTCCTTTGCGTGTTGTTATATTAAACAAAGGCTTCGATTTAATTACATATATATCTCTTTGAAAATTTACCTAAGCGTCTTGACAAATTTGTCGTTAATTTTATGTAGTTGTATATCTACCACGGAACTTTGTAAACTTTTACTCTAATTTTTGTAAATGTTACACCTTTATTTTCTGCGTGTATATTTGAATGATTCCGTCCTACAGGCAATAAATAAAAAGGGGGAAATCACATAAAATAAGGGTATAAGTTACTTAGTTTTAGTATGTATTATAGCTCTACCCAAGTTTTGGGTATAACTTATATAATATGCTTGGCAAAAAATAAGAAAATAAAAACTAACAATAACTATACAAAAAAAATCTTGGTAAATATTTCTTATTCTGTTTTTGGAATTGTTAGCACTAATTTATTAAACTTAAGCTATATTTTATTATTAAAACAATTTGATTAATTTAATTAGCTATTTCTTTATTTTATATTACAATTATTACTATTAGGTATATTACATTGCACACTTATTACTATATATTATAAATATATATTTTACTAAAAATACTTATAATAAACAAAAAAAATTATATTAATTACTTAACGTGTTGGCCGCAATGAACTTATCCATATGTTACTTCTTGTAGCTTCCTTCCTTCACATCTTCCTTGGAATATGCACATGGATTTCTCTGTGATTTAGTTTATTTATTACAATTAAATTTGTATGTTTTATATTGTTTTCAATTCTTTTTTTACTTTTGGCATCTATTTTTCGCCATATTGTTTTATATTCTTTATTTTTTTTAAACAATTTTCAACTTTGGCAATTTTAATGCTATTTTTAGGAATAATACACATTTTACAAACATCTGGCAACAAATCAATTAATTGTAAAACTTCCTAAGTTTAATTTGGGTCTCATACATGCAATTTTTTATCATTATCCCATATATATTTAATCCTTTAATTCCCAGTGGAACATAGGGCCGCATCATTATCCCATAGTATAACTAAATATTGACAATTTTTTAAATAGATAAGAAAAAAAAGTGATTTAACATATAGCCTAATTTCTTAAAACACTACACTTCACTTCACCTACTTTTTTTCAAATTTTGTATTTTATAAAACACGGTGATGAACGCAGTGATTCCCGGCGCTGCTTACGTAGTTTTTCAAACAAAACTGTATGAAAAACGGAATTTTGTAAATCACCATAGCGTTATTTCAATCACTTGAACTGTCAAATTTATCACTTATATTTTTTAGGTGTTGAGTAAAAAATAACACATTTAAACACAAAAAACATTAAAATAACCACTAAAAATTGATTATCTAACGATAAATAAGTTAAATTAGTTAAAATATCTTGTCCGGTAGAATAAATACATACACAGAGAAAAAAAACCATAATTAAATCAAATATTTTTCATAAATCTTTGGTATTTTACTTCGTGAAAGTTGTGTTTTATTTGTAAGTTTATTTACATTGGAAATAAATTCAAAATGCTTTTGTTAATATTGCATTGCAATTTTTAAACAATTAATTTAAGTATTAAGTTTTCATTAATAAAAAGTTATTAAAAAATAAATTGTTTTATTTTCAACAATTAAGAACACACGGAATGGAACGTTAGGAACCCACAAATTGGAATGCTAAATTTAATTATTTTTTAATTTAAAATAAGAATTTTTTTATTTAAAAAATAATAATTATAATATGTTAAACTTAATTTTAAAAATATTTAGAATATGTAAGATCATACTTTGTTGTAAATTAAAAGTGTTTTCATTCATTTTAAGTATGTTTCTACTTGAATTTAACATTTTTTTTCTTAGTGTACATACCACTATTTAGGTTTTTTATAAGAACTTTATTTTTTTATTGTTAAAATTAATATATATATTTATACAAACACATAATTAAAATACATTTGCAAATCACAATTTACCATTTATATTAAAAAATTCCATTTATAAATAAATTTTAAATTAAATTGATTTTATTACTTTTCTTGTTTACCTTTTATTCAATTTTTGAGGGTTACCAATATTAAATTGCTTGAATCCCTACAAAAAACGGTTACAATTTTTACATTTCTTTACAAAGATGGCTACTCTAAAATGTAGATATTTGGCAGTTCAAGTGATAACGTTAAAATCAATCACGAAGACGTAGTAATTTACAAAATACAATTTTTCAACCCCCGCGTTAGGTGAGGGAAGTGAAGTGTCGGTGATGTGATGAACTCAGGTGATTAATAAAATCAGGCCAATAATGTAGAAAAGAATTTATAATGTACCAATAAAAAATTATATTTTTAGATAATTTATATAAAAATTTTAGGGTTTGATTAAAATAAGCTAATGAAAACTATTTTTTTCTGTAGGAAATCGTTTTTACCAAGCATGTTTGTATAATATAACATACGCTAATTTTTTGCGTGTATGACACGCCAATGTTAAGCTGCCCACACACTAGGGAACATTCTTAAAAAAGAGAGCATTTTTTTCTCAATGTGTGAGTGCGTTTGTATGTGTGTGCGTGTTGAGATCGTGCAATTCATGTTTACAAAATTTTTTGATATTTTTTGTTGCGTCACGCATGTTCCCTAGTGTGTGGGCAGCTTTAAATTCATCGATAAAACCATCAGAAAAGAAGTGATGCCTTTGCAATAGTACACCCAGAAAAAAACAGGGGGAATATTACCTAGAGCTATGTAATTATACAACTACATAATTTTCAAGGTAGTTTTACAAAGTTCTAGTAAAATATGCAAATTTTTTTGTAAAATATATACAATCCTTGCAAAATGTATACATGTGTAGCGGAAAATATCCGAAAAATTACATATATTTTGCTAGAAAATTGTTGCAAAATCCTTGACCTAAGCATCCCAGAATGACCCATACTGACCGCCTAGCTCAGGGACGTCAGGGGGGATCGACCGATCACCTGGGAAGAGGGTAGAACAATAAAATTTCTAAAAAAAACTAACAAAACTCAAACAAAAAAACCATACTAAAAAATCTCAAAAAACCTTTGGATATAAATTTTATATATAATAAAAACAATAAAAAAAAACTAACGATGGGCACTTATCACAAGTCCCACAAAACAAAAGAAAACCCACAAATGTACAAGTCACTTTAACCTACGAAACCGACAGACAAAAAGACAAGCAATATTTAACGAACAATAGATTTTATAGGGACAACAGATGGTATATGTCCCGCTAGTCGCCCACCCCTCCATGATAACCTAATCCTAACTTTACTAGGCCATCCCACAAATAACACGGTCACTGGTCACCCTACATACTTACATTAACACACTCACTGAAATTATTAACCAGACATTATCTTATCAATGTCAGCTAAATAAAAACATTTGGAATTTAAATTTAAAATACAAAAATAGAATTTTGTTTTATTTACCAAAAAAAAACTTTAGGATTTTAATAAATGAAATAAAGAAAACCGTAAGTATTTACAAAGATGGCTGATAAAAATTTAATAAGATATTAAACTAAACACAAGTAAGTACTACAAAAAAACTTTAAACTTAAGTATTAATTAAAAAAATGTTATCTTATTTTCTAAACGATTAGCAAAAAAAATAAAATCCTAATCTATCTCCCAAATATATATTTCCTAAAACAAAAAAAAAAAACGTTTTCCTCTCTAGTATATGTTTTCCTTTACGGCTAAATTTTTCCGTACACTCGCGCTTTTAATCTAATTTTAAACACAGGATATTCTATCACAAAAATTTCTGGGCTCACAAAAAAAAAAAACACTTAACACTAGACGCAAAAATAATAAAATTTTCCTTCTTTAATTACTGCTCTTTTTTTGAATTCTTAGATTTTTTTCTTTTTAATTAATTTCTTTCAAAATCTTTTTTCTAACTTTTTTTTTATCTTTTTTTTTCAATTAAAATTTTTCAAAATTTTCTAATTCCTTATTTAAAAAAACAAACACCGCTTAATCTTTAACACTGCCGGATATTTTGTTTTCATATAAATTCACTTTTAAATACAAATTACTTTTTCGGACTCACCGACACCACTATTCCTCTGGTATACTGCCACAAATGCTTATCGGCTGGTTGGTTTTAAGCGGCCATCACGGCAAAATGTTGAGAAACCAAACAAATCTACAGTTGACCCAAAAAGAAAAAATGTTGACCAAGGAGTATAGAGCAGGTTGACCAAAAATACGTTTTCCAGAAAAAATAAGGCAGGAATGTTGTATCGGGAAAATAATGATCGCAATGTTGTACAGCAAAATAAATTTGTGGACTACAACCCGTCCTTGTTTCCTTGGCAGTTGATGGGTTGTAGCCCTTCTTCCGCATGTACACAAAAAAATGGCGTTTCTTTTTCCCTTTCCACGGCAGTAGCTACCTCAGCGGTGTCCAGCGGCTTGGCATAAAAAATACTGTTGCTCCAACAAAAAGAAAATCCTTCACCCAAAAATTTAAAGGCCAAATACTCCAGCAGCTAGTGGCTCCATTAACTATTCACGCAGTAATCAATTTACCGCGACAATTAACTTTGTGCCAAGCCGCTGTTCTAAACAAATTCAGCTAAACTTGTTTAGCACCGCCCCTAATTCTTAAAGTTAGCTGCCTATATCTATCTTTTTCTGTGTATCTTCTATTCTACTCTCTATTTGGCCCTATACCATTTATAATACTTATAATACCATTTTTTTTAATCCTCCATCTTTTTTGTTAACATTTTCCTCCATAATTAAAACAAAATATTATCCATAGACAAAAAGATGGCACCCTCAGGTCAATAACCGCCGAAATATTTGACCATGAATCGCATTCGGCCATTAAACCCTTAGATTCCTGGCCAAATATTCATGTTCTTCTGGCTCTGATACCAGGCGAACAGAAAAACCAGCACTTGGCGGTTATTTTAAAAAAACCAATCTCCTTGTCTTTCATTCCATTTTAATTTATTTTCATTCACCCCATTCTACCCTCATTTATTTTATGTTCATTCCCCCACTTTCTAAACAATAACAATCAACAGCTGATTGCTATTGGAAAGTTAAAGTATAAACCTGGTACAGCAGACGTGCACTTCTGTGCAACTCTGGCACCGCTACAAAATTGTGAAACTTACTTCGAACTTATGTAGTTGTATAATTACATAGCACTTAGATAAAGTTCCACCTGTTTTTTTCTGTGTGTAGTGATGCTTTTATAGCTTCTTTGGCAGAAAGAGATGTTTTTTTTGCTTTTTCAACAAAATTATAAAATAAAAATTAAAATCAAGGAGACTGCGACTTCTTTAATATTTATTTCGCGATATCATAGATCAAAGCGGAAAACATAAATTTTGTATTAAATGTGTTATTCAATTTATTTAATTTTAGAATTGAAATTACGTAACACAATTTTAAACCAACTTCGGAACCGAGGCGAAGTATAAAAATAACGAAATTTCGATGTATTTCTGGTGGGGTGATCCACTATCAGTTTAAATTTAACTTAACATTAAAATAATTTTTGTCCCGCCAAAGTCTTTGAAATCCCGTAATTTTTATTGGTTTTTTCAGCATTGTCCCGCCTCTTTACAAACATTTTCTGGCAACGCTAGGATTTTAGATGACATTTTTCGTATAAGAGATTAATCAGAACTGAGTACCGATTCTAAATAGTTTGCAAGCGGTGAAGTGATAAAAACTGTCATTTGGTATCATTGTTTTTAAATGAGTGAATAATATTTTTCACCAGCTTCACAAACCATTCGGAATCGGTATACTGGGTCGACAACGACAACGAGAGTTGCTTTTTCATATATTTTGTATGGGAAGCAAAATGTCGTCATGTCGTCCGGCGATTTGTCGTCAGAATAGAATCTATTCTATTTTCGTGGCGACACACTAATATCATCATATAATCTAAATTATTTTAATTCATTTTTGTAGATCATTGTGTAAAAACCCCTAAATAAACACATTAATATTTTCCCCTACAAATGTTTTATATTTTCACCTACAAAAGTTTAGTTTTTCTGAAAGAAAAAATTGAGCCACCTAATTTAAATACTGGTATTTAAAAAATCTGCTTTAAATATAACAAAATATATAACAAACAGTCGATGCCATTCGGTTGCAAATTCTTATATTTGAGAAAGTATTTGGTGAAAATCGTTTTTGGGCTACATTACCATAAACAAGCAATTGCATGAAAGACGCTACCTTGTAATAAATATTCGCGTCCCAGCAAAATTTTTCATTACCAAATAAGTGAAATTCATAGCTCCGCACAACTTATTTTTTGGCGTCTAAACTTATAATTTTTGTTTGGCGTGGTGGTTTTTATAAGTAGTTACGCTTACCCGCTCGCTTGCGAAAAAATGAGAAATAAGTAGTTATGAGATTTTGAATAATAAGTGGTTACACACATGCTTACAAAAAGTTGAATTATAAGTGGTTATCCGATTGATTGCTTACACTCAAATAAAAAAGTTTGTAAAAAAATTAGTAAACAGTTTCCAATCGCACTATACTATTTTTATACTGATTATTAGTACAATTTTTATTTTTAGTACTCATTTTTGCTATTCTCTTATTACAAATTACGGATTTTTTTACTAATTTTCGCTGCTGATTTCAGAAAAACATTTTACTAATTTTTCAAAACCGAGTGCTAAATTTAGCAGAAAAATATACTAATTTAAAAATATTTTTTTTTTTGATTTTTTACAATTCTTGTTTAGTTTATATTTGTTACTATTGATATATTCTTAGTTTAGAAATAACACCCAGAAAATTTTATTGCATCTCCAATGCATAAAACGGCAATAACTGGAGAACCGTTTGCAATTTTGACTCCAAATTTCAAGTACGATGAAGTAATTATACGCTTGTTACAATCGAAAGAAAAATTTTTTTTTTTTTAGATTTTACAGTTTTTTTATTTTTTAGTACAATTTTTTGCTAATTTCAGCAGATTGATTTTAAATTACAGTTTACAGCAATTTACTGAAATTTAGTAGCTGCAACTAATTATTTATACTAATTTCATTGTACTAAAATTATGATATTTAGTAAGTTTTTTAACTGATTTTAGCAAATCGATTTTGAATTGCATTTGACATAAATTTTACTAAAATTTAGTAGTGGCTACTAAAACGTTTCTTATGTCAAATTTGTATGGGAATGACATAAGCCAACATTGATAGCTTTCCGCACAAACACAGCTACTATTAGCTTAAGGAAATACATTCAGAAAAATTTAAGTTTTCTCTAGTGTGTAATTTTAAGACTCGTCATAAAAATTTAAACATAAAACATATTTACATATAATAAATAAAAATGTATAAAATTTAACTGTGTAAAAAGTACTTATTTAAACTATTACGAGTAAGTCATTATTTTATATTTAGAATTAATGACTACAATAGGCCGTTATTAGGAAGTCATTATTTTATATTATAAAATAATGCAAAAGGTAATGTTATATCATTTTTGGTAATACAGATAGTAATGAGGTGTCATTACCAATATTTTGCTGGGTTTATATCGAAATTCTGCTAAAAACTCGTAAATCAAGCGTTTAATTTTGTATTTATTTATTAAAAAGAGCTAGAAAATTTTTTAATACTCTGAGGATCTAAAAAGTACTCTACAAAAATTGTTTTGATACCGAAATGAAAAACTCGTTTCCCATCCCTGTTCTGGGCCTACACTAACTCTGCTCGTATCGAGTATAGTGTGTTTTGTTATAGTTTTTGAAGAAATAGTTGCATTTTTGGTTTTGTTGTTGTTATAAATTTTTACATAAAATGTCGTTTACTAGTTTTTTTGTTTTTCGTATCATGCGAAGTAGGTTGCATATCGCGTTTTGTGCTTAAAGTCGAGTGTTCTAACGTTTTTTCAAAATAATTTTGCTCATTTGGAAAAATCGATTAACAAGGGAAAGAAGGAATCACGTTTAGTAAAAATGCGTACTAAATTTTTCATGATCACTTTAGTAGTCCTTAAAAAAGGACTTTACATTTTCCGCGCATAGTTTTTGGCAAACTCTTTTTTAAGGATATTTTGTACATTCCATGATGTTGATATGGGGATCAAATGAAAGAGGAGAATTTCGACATTTTAAAAAAGGCTTTTCTTTTTTCTACTGAAAATTTTAAAAAATATTTTCTTCGTCATTTTTTGTCAAAATTTATATTATCACTGAACTGTTTGATGCCCATTTTGGAGAGAAGTGAAAAAAATATATATATTGCCATTTCAGAAAGCATTAGTATTTCGATGTCCTTTAAAAAGGACATCTGACTTGATGGATATGCAGTTCATCTATACCTTCACATATATTTTGATTCCTACATGGCTGAGAACATAACTTGAAAATGTTGCTCGTTGTAATATATAACTGCAAGAAGAAGATAAATAATCAACGTCGATTTTATGCAGTAGATGATGAAGTTATAGAATTGCTTAACGCATATCAAAATGATGAAACCCACTAATTAACATCACCAGTATACTCTGTGCCTCTTAAGATAGCTGTTATGAGAGTCACAAATAAAATCTAATACTTTTGTGGTGGAGAACATTAATGTTAAGAAATTTCATTATTAATTTTTTCTTGCCGGAGTCAATCGCAAATGAATGTCTTTTATTTCACAGTAATTAATTGGTTGTATATTTTGTTTTTCATAAATAAAAAGAATATTCATTTTAAGTTCTACGATGCAAATTACTTCACAATTACACTGTTTTTATATATTTTCTTTGTTTGGTGATGCCATTAAGCAGTAAAAAAATATGGCTTCGACTGAGATGTTACCCGGTGTCTTCAAATGCAATAAATTATATGATATGAAATGTCAAAACCATTGCTGCGAAACGTCAAAATGATATCAATTGCAGGGTGGTGGAGAACACTTGACCATTTCATGGATAAGAAATATCATAGATTTTTCTTCGAAAAACACCAAATTTTATGAAACGTTAATGTTTAACGACAAATAATAAAAAACTAAACACGTTTCCATTCCTTCTTACCAAATTTTTTGTTGTTTTTCTATTACAAAATTAAAATGAAAACTAAAAGTGACATTTGATCTCTGGCATCATTGCAAGATCCGATGGCATGTCAGCGATATCATGATATTGCAATAAAATTGAAACTGAGTGTCTTCACTTGAGATGAGAGCATTTTGACAATTGCTTGCTATCATTTTATTGCATGTCAAGACACTAGGTTATAAAATAGTTTTCTTAACATCTGCCAGGGATGGAAAACATGGTACAATTGTACTTTTTTTGGTACATTTTTACTTCCGTTGGTACCGTGGTACTACCGCGATCCATTTGGTACAATTTTAAAAATTTCCAAATTTAAAATTTTTCTATGAAATGGACTTGTACTTTAAAGCTTTCAACAAATATTCGTAATGCAGACGTGGACTGAAGTCATTCTAACAAAAAGTTGTAACTGACAACTTTTGGGGCCAATTAAAAAAAAAAAGTGAGAAAAAACTACCTGCTTTTTTGATCTTGTAGTTTTTCACTTGTCAAAACGCATACAAAAAAAAAAAAACAAACAAAAACTAGTTTTGTAGAAAAACTAGTTTTGTACAAAAACTAGGTGGTTTTTTCTTAAGTATAAATGTAGTATTATTATTTTCCCGTAATCAGCTCATCAATACGCGTCGATTGAGTGTTGCTACTTCATAAAATTCGAGAATTTAACCCGCCTCTTTCGTATATTTTTGAAAATTAAAAAAAAAATATTCTAAAAAAATATCTAAAAAATAACCAGAACAAAACGTTAACAACATATATTTTCATATAAATTTGATATTGACAACTATTGGTTATTTTAATATAAGTTAGCAGGTATTTATGTCGTTCAGAATAGCATTTCCTGCAAAGAAAAATTTGAAAAATCGTGTAAAAAAGGTTTAAAAAATAACCAAAAAAGGGGTAAAAAAGCACCAAACTAATATTTCAAAATTTTGAAGTTTAAATGTTACGAAGTTACTATTTAAAATTGTACTACAAACATTGTGCAATAATGTATTTCTTTTATAGTTCGTTTTATTTTTTAAATTTTGACAGAAAATTCAAGAAAAATTTAAAAAAACGAGAACAAATACCAAAAATATAAACTGTACAAAAAGCACTAAAAGCACTGCTTGAAATATGAAAAAGCACCGTAAATACCCGCTTTTTTTAAACGGGTATTTGTAAAAAATCACCGGGTACGGGAAGGAAAAAAGCACCAAAAAATACCCGAAAAGCACTGAAATTGCAACACTGGCTATGAGTAAAACCAAACGAAAGTCAATCGATATATCGTCACCTTTATTATAGAAGGGCGTAACAATACTTTTAATCTTTTTAGAGGAGAAGCAAAAAACATTGTACAATTATACATATTTTGGAATTAAAGGATATATTTCTTCTCTTGATCATAGATTTATTTCTGTATATAAGTTTAAATTTTTGAAGGGACATGTATTTAGTATAGTGCATCATAATCAATCAAAAACTTGATTTTGAATTTTTTTGTTGTTACGCCCTTCTGCATTTTAGGCGACGATATATATAATTAAAACAAATATCTTTTTCCTCAATAACATCGCACGATATATATTCGGTCTATCTAGGTTTGATCATGTATCCCAGTACTCCCGTCGCATTTTAGGAATCTCCCTTAATGATTACCTAACATTCAAAAACCTAGTCTTTTTACATAAGGTTAATTATACCAAGGAACCGGAATATCTATTTCACCGGCTGATACCCACAAGATCGCCAAGAAACAGTAGCTTTAAACAATTTAAATATCGTGACACAGCTTCTAAACAACAATTTTTCATTTATACCATCCATCTCTGGAACCATCTTCCAACCGACATTCAATACACCACCAACGAAATAAAATTTAAAAAATTACTAATGCAATATTATACCTAAACTTACTACTTCATTATCTATTACTAATCACATTGCTTTTTTGTTTTTTTTTCCATTTTAATATTTTATATAAATTTTTATCTTATGTTATAAATCCAGCATATTTAGTTCATATTCAATTTTATATTTTGTCAATGTTTAATTTTTAATTGATTTCTTCGATAATTTATATAATAAGTAAAATGATATTGTACTAGATAAATGTTAACATACAGATTCTAATACTTTAATTCATAAGATATTGTATCTTGTTGTGTTAGATAGAGTTGTAAAAGTATTGAGTATTCCGGTACTGAGTACTCAATACTGGATGTTTTTTTGAGTACTCAATACTAAAACCGTACTACTCAATACTTTTAAAGATGCAATTTTCCGTAGAAATGTGTATTTTTGGTATGAAAATACAACTCTAAAAATAGTACTCTAAAAATACAACTCTGAAAATACAACTCTATTTGTGAAGCAAAGAAATTTGTAACGAATTTTTGGGAATAATTTTTTAATTAATTTATTTAAAATGTTTTAAATTAATTAAAATGTAAGTAACAATAGTTATTTAACACGTGTATTTGAATTGTTATTATTTTTCCTAATAAATACGAATTCATAACATTTTTATTTTTAAATTCAAAAAAACCGTTAAAAGTATTGAGTAGTATCGAGTACTCAATTGAAAAGTATTGAGTAGTATTGAGTACTCAAAAAGTATCGAAATTTCACAACTCTAGTGTTAGAGAGGCAAATATTTAATAAAAAAAAAAAAAAAAAAAAAAATACAAAAATACAAATGCGGCAAATAGACTATGCAAGCAGTGTTGCCATTTCAGTGCTTTTCGGGTATTTTTTGATGCTTTTTTCCTTCCCATACCCGGTGATTTTTTACAAATGCCCGTTTAAAAAACGCGGGTATTTACAGTGCTTTTTCAGATTTCTGGCAGTGCATTTAGTGCTTTTTGTACAGTTTATTGGTCTAATTCATAAACTTTTACAACAGTCTTATTGCAGGATTTTAAGCTAATTTGTGAAAAACACACAGAACCAAATTTGTTCATAAATATTATGAATAGCTATCATTGACTCAAGTTCATAATATGTATGAACAAATCCATACTATTTAAGAATTTATTCTCTTATAAAAAATATATATTCAAATCAAGTTCGTTGGAAATAAAATTAGAAAATAAATGCCAAAACATTATTTTTTTTTTTTTGGTAAATTTTTTATAAAAAAGAATAAATCACAAAATAAATGAAAAGGAGCTTTGTATTCGTGGTTTAATGTCAAAAAGAGGTATGTAGGAATTTTTAACAATCTCGTTTTGCCATTATACTGATTTAGTTTTAAATTATTTGTTTCAGATGATATCTGTTAAAATTTAGTGGTACCCTTTACTAAGCAGAAGAATATAAACCCCAATAATATGTAAATTACCCTACAAATATTACGTAAAATTTAATGTGCAGCTGCTCCACAAGAATATGAATGCTGTCGTAATAACAAATTGTTGATTTCAGCAATTTTCCATTGGAACATAAACATATAATTTAAGTGAGAAATTTGTTTAAAGCGTATCAATAAATCATTTTTATTAAAAATTCCTTTTTTCATTTGTTTCAATTCCCTAAAAATCCTCTATTTTTCTCAGGAAAAATCATGTTATTTTATAAAATAGGTAAAAACATTCATAAAATGTAGGTAAAGTTCATACATATCATACTTTCTATTACTTCATATAATGAACATTTCTCTTATATGTATGAACAAATTCATACCCCAAATGAAAAAGTTTTGGGAAAAAAATATCATGTACGATTCATACAGTTTATGAAAAAATACATTCCATGTATGAATTATTTTTTTCTGTGCAGTATTCATATTTGCTTAATAATGAAGAAAATAATAAAGGTTTATAGTTGGTACTCACTAACTTTAAACCTTTTATAAAGTTTGGAGTGAGGAAGCCACCATTTAATTGTTAATTATTTAATTTTCAGGCAAGAAATGATTTATTAAAGCCATCCCATCCCTAGAATGTGTGGCTTCCAACAACTTGCATCCATTAAACTGAAAAAAACTACAACAATTGCGTAGCCAATGACCACTTTCAAAAAAATTTCAAAAAAAAAGTAAAAATTAAATTAAAAAGAAAAACAAAACAATAGTGATGTACAGACTGTCAAAACATTATTCGAAATTGGATTACTTTTGTATGCTTTGAATAATATGTTCTAAAAAATTACTTTTTTACACACATTTCCATTGATTTGCTTTATAAATAAAAAAAAATATTTTTAATGGCTTTTAAATTTATCTTAGCACATCATTAGTTCTCTAATTTAAGGAAATACATTTTCACTTCCGATTACCGAGTCAATCGTTTACTATATTTGTAAATCACTTACGACTTATTTGGGAGAAGAGAGAAAATAAACAATAGTGTTGCCAGTATCAAATCGAAAAATTAATTTATAGTTAAAATACGATTGTGAATCAAGATTTCTAATAACTTTTTATTAAGCGAAATATCTACTTTAACTATAGCAAGCTTCAAATACCAAATAAATTTTTTTATGAATTAGCACATATATCTTTACCCCTAAATTCATAAACGCTTTGTGAAATTATAGGAGGTTTATTGAACAAATTTTGTATGAAAATGACGTTTTGTAAACCTGCTATAACTTTACAAAACATTTATGAATTAAGGGGTTAGTATTTATTCTCGTTTTTTTAAATTTTTATTCAATTTTCTCTCAAAGTTGAAAAAATTATACGAACTATACAAAAAATACATTTTTTAACAATGTTTGTAGTACTATAGCAACTTCGTTATATTTAAACTTGAAAATTTTGAAATATTAATTTGGTGCTTTTTTACCCCTTTTTGGTTATTTTTTTAAACCCTTTTTACACAATTTTACAAAGCTAAAACGTGTTTTTAAATTCTTGACTTAAATTTAAAAAAAATTAATATCGTGCTTTTTTACCCCATTTTTGCTAAATTTTTACCCTTTTTACCCGTTTTCACAATGCTCACGGTGCTTTCCTGCCTTCAAGAGTTGGCAACACTGTATGCAAGTCACTTGCACTTGCAATTATTTTCGTTGTTGTTGTTTTGTGTGTTATTTTCAAATTTCTTTGCACATTTCATTGCATTTAAAGACACTAGGTTACCCAACCGTAAACGTATCTGTAACGAACAGAGCTTTGAAGAATTAATTCCTTTTTGAATGAATTCACTACCAATCGAATTCAATTTTCTATAGAATTGAATGAATTCCTTTTCTTAATTCACTGAATTCATTCAACTCAATGCGTTCATCAAACAACAAATTCAAAGAATTAATTCAATTGCAATAGTTCTTTTTATTAAATCAAATGAATTAATTCACCGGTGAACGCGTTCAATTTTATAAATCGAACGGAAAAAAAGTGAATTAATTCCTTACTGAATTAATGCACCACTGAATTCATTCAATTTCATTTTCATTCAGTGAATTAAAAAAAAATAAAATTACATTCAGTGAATTAAAAAAAAAATAATAAGTTCACTGAATTGAAAAAAAATAAAATAAGTTCACTGAATTAAAAATAAAAATAAAATAAGTTCACTGAATTCAAAGCCTGTTTTTTATTTGTACAATAATGTACAAATAAAATTTTTAAATAAGCAATTTTACAGCGTGTGCTAGTAACAAATTAGAAACCGGATGCTGTTTATCAACCTACATGATTCAAAAATAAAGCCTTTTACTATTAAAAATAAAAACTTTACAGATATAGATAAATTTGGAAAAAAGATATATGTAACTATATAAGTAGTTTGAAAAATTAATATTTAACCCAAATTTCATTAATTTTTATAAAGTGAATTAAATAATTAAGCCTTTTAAACCTTTGCATGAGACCCACCGTTAATGTCCAGTTAAAATTTAGGCAACAGTTAAATTCAAATTTTATATGGAAAATAACAACAAATGTGTCAGTTAAAGTCCCAGTTAGTACCTAACTGGGCATTCAGTAATCGAGCCTTAGAGGGCTATTTTCCAAAACTGTGGCAGTTCGCCGTGAGTCGTCGAAGAAGAAGGTTATATCGTGACCCGTATTATTTGTTTTAATAAGGAATAACGGTTAATTGTTTTGCGATACCCTAAACCAGGGCTGGCAAAACTATGACACGCGTGCCAGTAGTGGCACGCAAGCGGATTTTTGGTGGCACGCGTCGTTTGTTGAATGTTGTAAGAAAAAAATTAATTTTTGTTGGAAGAACAGTGAAATAATTAGCGTTTTTTTTAATCACCTGGATTTAGAATTTTTCATACAAAAAGGGGATTTATTAAATCCAAAAAAAGCTGGATTTAATAAATCCATAATAAAAGCACAAATATATGAAACAACCTAATAATTTAATGTCAGATAAAAATACGAACGAAAATTTAAAGAGAAATAAAAAAATTGTAAAACTAACAAATAAAAGGTTTTTATTAAATTTTTTTATGAAATATATTTAGAAAAAAAAACTACACCTCATCAAATACATATTTTCCATCTTGGACATGGAGAAATAGCTGAAATAGAAATGGCAATTTTTCACTCTACTGTAAGTAATTTAATTAAATCCAATTAGTGAATATTAAATATTGAAATGGAGTTTTTCAATTGTGTAAAATATAAATTGAAGTGATAAAACTGAAAAGGCAGACTGTCTATCGCTGTTTTATATAAAATATAATTAAAACTTAAAAGTTAAAGTAAAATCCTTCATCATCGAATTCGGTATTAAAAATTAGGGTGAAAGAAGTGTCGGACAGAAAATTCTTTTTAAAATGGGGAGAATCTAACCCCATCTGTTGAGCAATTTTAGAACTACTTTTTGGATTTATTAAATCCAAGTGATTAGAAAAAGCGGCTAATATGTCAAAAATTTACGTAAATATTTTCGGTGCAATAATGCTTTAAGCCGCAAAGGCTAACAATTTTCTTTTAAAATGACTAAAAAAGCGTCTTAAAACTATTTTTTGTTAACACAATTATGGTTGATAACTTAAAAATTCATTCTTTCGAAAGTATTTTGGATCAAAAGTATCGAAATTTCTCTGCGATAGATTCATTAATAAATCAAAAAAGTTATTAAAAGTTTTTTAGCCTTCTACGAATATATATTATTTTAAATATTTCGATAAGAAAAGGTCTAGAATTGGAGAAATTGAAAAGTGACAGAAAATGTTTTTTTGCTAAAGTTATCAAAAATAGGTTCAAAACGGCCCTGAAGAAAAAATGCTCGAATCGATTGAACCTGTTTGCTAAATATTAGTAAAATCAAAACACCAAGAAAAAATCTGTTAAATTTACAAAATTTTTGATGTATTTTAGTTAATTGCAAATGACAATTTACTCTGCTAAAATAAAAAGATATTGTTGAATAGTTATTTATTCGATCTTTCCAATTGTTAATAAAACTTCAGATATGCAGTTGCGAGCATAAAAAATGCAACACTACGCTAAATCATCTAAGTATGCTTTGATTTCTTTTAATGGTTTTTTTGCGCTTATCTTTTGTTATTATATTCGTTGATGTGTAATTTCATAATTTAAGTGGTTTGATTTGCATTTATTTATGTGAATTAGTTTTTACGAACTTTTTTTTGAAACTAGTGCCTATTTTGTGCGAGCAAAAAATAATATGTATCAGGCAGTGACGGTCCGTGAATTTGTCAAATTGTGCTGCGATTTTTTAAGTAATCAAAATTACGTCTATAATTTGTCTGTTTTCAGTAAGTATCACCTTTTCATAATAGGCACAGACTAGGTTTAATTAACTTTGTATATTTTTAATTCATATGCCATTTAAATTCTATTTTACGCACACTTTTCTACTTGTTGACTTTTTTGTTGACCGTTTAAGGGGTGCGCCAATAAATTGCTTACTACATAGGGCAGTGTCACACGTTCAATATATATTGTGATATTTGGATCGCGATCCATTTTAATGGATTGATGGATCGCGCGTGTATGCTACATGTTCAATATTTATCGCGTCAGTATTTACATTATTTTTGTGCTGTGCTGGTCGTTTATTAAAAAATGTCGCGAGAAAACAAAAAAAAGAAAGCCTGTTTAGCTATTTTGCTTGCTTTTTTATTGAAGAAATGTGTTATGAATGTTTTATCTTTTATGTTTGCACTGCGTATTTTATTTCATTTGTTTTATTTTCTTTATTCTTTCACTTTTTACTATTGTATCGCGTATTGATATCATGAACTATGCTACACGTTCAATATTTATCGCGTGATCCGCGATCCGTGATCTGGATTTCAGAATATTGGGCTATTCTGCGATATAGATCGCGATCCATCAATACCGCGATACTGGATCGCGGTCAATATATATTGAACGTGTGACACTGCCCATTGAATTTGAGTTTCATATCAATTAAAAAAGTATAAAATTAATAATAATTTGAACTCTGTTTATAGTGGAAAGTGACAGGTCCTTGGAAAATATTCATTATATACGTAATTTTTACATTTTAAAAAAGGGCAGCATACCTTTGACAACTTCACGGACCGTCACTGGTATTAGGTAAGTATAACAATTTTATTTATTCACGAAATTTGAATTGAATTTGCCAAAATTAACTAAATTGCTTATTTTTTACAAAAAACAACTATCAATTGATAGCCGTGCTGCTATTATTACACCGCTTTGGGAAGGCAAACCTTTACTCGAAATCGGAACTATGTTTCAAGGAAACAAGTCCACTGTGTCACGAACTGCAACTCGGCATTAGGCTCGCGGTTATATTCAAAGGAAAATAGGAAGTGGATGACCCCGAAAAACAATTAAAAGACACAACGGTGTGGAAGTTTTACAGTGGCCAGCACAGTCCCCGATTTAAACTCCATAGAGAATCTGTGGGAGCTTGTAGACAACGAAATAAGAAAGAAAAAGCGTTCAAATTTAAGGGATTTCGAAATTGTTGCCAAACAGGTGTAGCAAGGCATACCTTCACAAAATTGGTTGCGCTCGTGGATTCTATGCCTTCACAAATGAAAGGAGTTATTAATAATAATGGTTATTCCACTAAATAATAGAAATCTAATATGCTGAATTTTTTAACACGCCATGTTAACAACAGTACGAATCAACAAAATTCGTTTTGATTTGATTTTATTCATTTTACCAAGGAAGACGTTCTAGAATCAGTTCTCAGCATCAGATCTAATCCTATTGGACATGATGGAATCCATCCTAAGTACATAAAACTGATTTTGACTTACACCCTATCACATATAACGTAATTGTTTAATACGATTATAACAACATCGACTTTCCCATCCGCGTGGAAACACGCTAAGATTATTCCTATACCCAAAAATGATAACACCTACCGACCAATAGCAATATTACCCTATTTATCAAAAGTTTTTGAGCGTCTTATTTATAAACAAATGAGCAAGTTTTTGTATGATAATCGTCTACTTTCAGATAGACAATCTGGTTTCAGACCAAAGCATAGCTTTAATACTTAGATGTGTCTGAAGAGTTAAGAATGAATATTGGGAAAAATATGGTATCTTTTCTAATTTTGCTTGATCACTCAAAAGCGTTTGACACAGTTGAACACGCTATTCTCTGCCTCAAACTGGAACGCATGATCTGTTTCTCCACCGCTGCTGTAAAGTTAATTTCTTCTTATCTGAGCGATAGAAGTCAAGCAGTATACCAAGAATCCGATAGGTCTAATAGTTGCTCAATTTTGAGAGGTATGCCACAGGGCTCTATACTTGGCCCACTTCTGTATACAATATATTCCAATGATCTACCCTCCACGCTAAGTTACTGTGGCATTCAAATGTATGCAGATGATGTGCAACTCTATATAAGTTGCAGGCCGTCGAATGTCGATGATTGCATTAGAAAAATCAATTATGACCTAAGTTGTATTAGAATGGGCATTAGTCAACGGTCTGAGTTTGAACGCAAGAAAATCTAAAGCTACAATAATTGGTAAAATGGAATCTAATATCTTACCACCAATCCTAATTGATAACTCTGAAATTGAGCTAGCAGGTACTGCCAAAAACCTGGGTGTTATTTTCAATAAAAAACTTGACTGGTCCGATCATATAAATGCATTATGAGGTAAAACATACGGAATGTTAAGAAATTAATTTATGACGCAATATTATACATCTTTTAATATTAGAATGTTACTTGCAAAGACATATCTATTGCCAACACTTATGTACGGGTGTGAACTTTTCACTAACTGTGATTCGTTAAGTATGAAATGGCTTAATGTTACATATAACAATATTGCTAGATACGTTTATGGCCGCAATAGACGGAACTGGATGTCAGAGTACTCGAAACAGTTGTGTGGTATGCCGTTTGAAAGTTTATTAAAATGCCGAACACTTTTGTTTTTTCATAAAGTCATATACACAAAAGAGCCAGACTACCTATATAAGAGAATACATTTTTCAATGTCGTACAGAGGCAATATAATAAACTCAGTCTTTCACCGTTAACTTATATCGGAAAGACACTTTTTCTTAAATGCAATTCGTCTTTGGACCACTCTTCCCCCAAATCTGCAATTATTAACCGTTGAGGATAACAAAATCTTTATATCATATTATTGATATTATTTTTTTTTAAGCATTTATTGAAAATTATATTCCCAAGTAAAAAAAAATGATATGGAGCCATATAAAGTTATATTTAATTATATATAATCTTTTATGTAATTAGATATAATTATATCCGAAAAATGAGAACGTCTCATTGTATCATATTGTATCGAATTGTATACAATTGTATACAATTTGGTACAATTTGATACAATTTTATGCAATTCGATGCAATTGTATCCGAATTTTGTCCTCATCCAATTACATCAAATTATATCTTTTTGTATAAAATTATATAAAATGTTATAAAAGTGGACATAGTTTGATACAATTATATCTAAATATTAACCTTATACTTTTTATTCATATTATATAGGACCATATCTAACAATATACAAAAATTATTTTTTTAAATAAAAAAAAAATGTTCAATTACTTGTAATTGTTCTTTTTTGAATTGCAATTACAAATAATATGTAATTGTAGTTGAGTTTTTTTGCAATTACAATTACATGTAATTGTGTTATTGCATGTATAATTACCCTACGGGAAATTTTAACAAACTGTCACAAGGGGTCAATTTCCACCTCCTATGACAACGCCATGTAAAAGTGGCCAGTCTATTTCATATAAAGTGGCCAGTTCGGTGACAGTTTGTTAAAATTTCCCGTAGGGTAATTACAAAATGTAATGATTAACCGCAGGTCTGCTCGAGTTCTTATAATTTCGATAAATCTTCCATTACTTTTATCCAGATTTATCACGACAGTGCAATAAACATGAAAAAAATTTTCTTTTAATTTAGTAATTTTAAAATAAAGTTAACAACACTGAAATTTTAAAGTTAATAGGATTATGATATACAGTTGTGGCCAAGCATGTAAGTCAATTCAAGTTTTTTTCTAATTTTTTTGTTGTGGCCTTTATTTTTAAAGATCAAAATAGTGGATAAATTCGCCACGAAATGCAAGGAGGTGGTTTAGAAAATTGTACAGAATTTTAACGTAATGTTTGTTTTTTCATTTTGTCACTTGTTTTAAAATTAGCGATATAAACCTCTTTTCAAATTACATAGTAAAATTTAGGCAGCACTGATCGGTTCTGTACAAACTGTATATTTTTGGAAATCCTATAAAATTTCCTTAAGTCTTGCATTATCTTTATCTACAAATAGTCACCAGACTTAAAATTGCAGCCTTTCGTGGCGAATTTAGCCTCTATTTTAATCTTTAAAAATAAGGGCAACAACAATAAAATTATAAAAATACTTGAATTGACTTAAATGCTTGGCCACAACTGTACAACCAAGATATAATATAAAAAATCAGTCAAGTGTAAGTTATAGAATAGAGAATTTCGTATTACAGCTTCAGTGTTGTTAATGTTATGGGTGCGTAAGCCATTTTTGACTCATGCTCCTAAACAAAAACAAATTACTCACGCACGAACATTTCGTTTCTTACTCAGCACACATGAGTATATTAAAAACTTACAATCAGAAAATTCTCACGCAAAACAGTAAAAATTACTAAAAACATATGATGCAAAAAATAAACTCACACACGAATCATGCACGGGTTATTCTTACTCACGCTCACGCACGAATCACTTAAGTATAGTAATTATTACTCACGGTCACGTGTGAATAACGTGACTCACGAACATTTCGTGTCACGCGCCAATCCCTAGTAATTACTAAATCTAAAACTAGTTCAAAATCATTGATAACATGGAACCAAATATAATATAATACGGTTTTATATGGACCTTATATATTTTTATATAAAATCACTTTGAAAAAATTACCTATGTGGGATGATATATAATTATAGATGATTTTATAAAGAACGTTATAAGTTATATATGGGTTCATATTCGTCAATATATAATCATAACTAACACAAATTATAAAATATTTTTTATATGGATCCACATAGTTTTATATTATTATGTATAGTGTCATACTAAATTATATATAAACGTATATGTAATTATATCTTTTATATGTTACTTTATGTACTTATATATAGCACATACATACATATATATGTAGGCCAGTATGTAATAATATAAAATCACATATGTCTCCATATTAAAACCTTTGAGGAAAAAATATCTAATAAATGACTATATAAAAGTATATATGCTTGAATTTAAAAGCATATGTGAACATATGTAACTATAAGTTACTTTATGCAATTAGATAAAATAATATGTGATTATATCAAAACTTTTTTACTCGGGTTATACATATTCACAATAATTTATTAATTTTAAAATAAGAGATCAATCTGTACAATTTTTCACCTTAAATAGTAATATACCAAGTAATAATATACATACATAGAAAAAATATAATCTTTTTGAAGGGAAAAGTTAATACAAAAACCCGTTGCATTATAAAAAAAAATCGTTTAAGTAAAAAATTTTATAAGGGTGTGTGTGAAATGATAGCAAAGTATCATGGTGAAAAAACATTTGTTCTACGGTGAAAAAAATTTAAGTTTTCCTGTATGAAATGAAATCTTTTTCGACAATGTAAAATTTTTGACAGTTGTAAATAATAGTGACAAAATAAATAAAAGGAAATAAATATTTTTAGGAAATATATGCGTTTGCTATTTGCAATTCTCCTACATATCAGATCGTTGTAAAAAATGGAAGTTTTAGATTTGCATAATAAAATAGACGAAGCCGAGAAGTTAAAATGTTTACCTACATATTTACATGTAATGTAATATTTTTTTGCCTATTTTCTGGTACGTTAATTTTAAATCTTTTTTGTTTTATTCAGAATTTTTATTTGTATAGATTGTTTCTTAATTTTTCTTTTAAAAACTTTCAGATTTTAAAATATCAAATATTTCTATGCTTATGTCAAAAATTATACTAGCCCTATGGCTAGTGAAATTTTATTCACCTCGAAACTGACAAAAATTTACCATAAAGAATACTTTGCTACCGTTTCACACACCCCCTAAGTTTAACTTATAAACATAAAGAGTTGATGTGGGGATAGCTAGAGTATCGGCAGCGATTCGCAAAGTTTCCATACAAAATTTGAATTTTATCACTTACTAATTTTATGTTGGACATAGAGTGTAGTGTTGATGTCGAAAAATCATTTGGGAGATTTTACATAATGTTGAGAATTTTCTTTTGGCAAACTTGAAGTTTCTTTAAATGACACTTGGAGGCAGTATACCTAGAGATGGGAAAAGGGTAAATACCCAATTGGTAAATACCCGGAAAATGGGTAAATTGGGTAGAAATGGGTAAATACCCAGGTATTTACCAAAAAGGTGGGTATAAACTATGTTGTAGAAAATTTGGTGAACAAACACATTTTGCAGAAAAATTTATTGAATTTTATACAAAATTTTATTAATAAAAATAAAAATGCTTACAGAGCAGTTGAAAAATATCAACTTAAGGCAATAACTATATTATATGTACATATTTAGCAACATTACATTATACAATCGAGATCACTGTCACTGTCGCTGAATGTTCCATTGTCACTTTCACTCCGACAATAATTGCGGTGTAGAATGGGTGATACCAGTAGAAGTGGAAGGTACTTCCTCAAAGGAATTGGCAGAATTGATGATTTCATTCTGAGCCGGTACAATTTTTGGGGAAGTATCCTTTCGTGTTATGTCTTTATTAGAGAGATTCCAGTTATATGCTATAATACATACTTTTCCGGCATTATCTGCAGTTAATCTGTTTCGTTTTTTTGAGTGGATGAAACTTTGAGTGCTGAATGAGCGTTCAGTGGCAGCTGAAGTGCATGGAGCAGTCAATATACGAACCGCTACCTTGCTTAATTCTGTGGACACACAAATACTTTTACACCATGTAGAAGGAGATATATCTTCTATGCAGCTCCACACAAAATTGTTTGCCCACATACCCTCTCTAGCTTTATAGTTTGCTACGTCCACCATTACATTTATGTTCAAGTTGATACCCATATCATAAATAAAATCCAAAGCAATTAGGTAATCGGTTGAACTTAAATCGTGCTCTTTACTATTGGGGTCAAGGAAACTAGCAGGTTTTATAGACATTTCCATCCTATTATGAAAGTAAGACAATAATTCTTGTTTTTCATTATCATCAATTTCAGTTGTTTCTGTAAATGCATCCCGTAGCTTATTTTGAATGTCTTTAAAAGCTAAATATACTCGATGAATACTAAATTGATTGGATTCGAAAATAGTTATCCATTGCGCCATCGGTTTAAATAGTTTTAAATTTGCGTCCAGCATATTCCAAAAATCTTCATTTAGTAGTGACGATTTTGTTTTAGCCGTTAAGATCACCTTTTCGTGAACAGCCAAAGATTGAAGAGGAACTTTACTGTTAATCAAGCTTTTTAAAGATGTTGCAAAGCTGCCCCATCTCGTCTTCACAGGAAGCTTTAATTGCTCTCCTGATCCTTTCTCTTTGCATATCTTAGAAAATACTGACGAAAAAACTTTATTGTATTTTATTGTTTTTATTATCTCAATGACTAACAAAAAAGTGTTCTTTAACGTAGAGCATTTTAAGAAATTATCACTTATTAAATTGAGGCAATGTGCTACACAACTTAGAGGAACTACGTGGGGATATGCTTCCTTAACTTCCTTAAGTGCACCTTGCATATTTCTTGCATTATCGCCAATCAAAACTACGAACTTTTGTTCGCCGTATTCCTTCATGACGTTCATAATTTCTTTAGCGAGATAAGCAGAAGTGTGATTGTTGCTTTCCGTTGCCAAACTGCGAACAAAAACAATCTCTGGCTTAGAAACTAGAAAATTTATTACACCTTCACTACGAATGTTGCTCCACCCGTCACACTGAAGATGCAAGTACCTTGCTGACTTCACTTTTGTAGTAATATCGTTTCATTATATAATTTGTTTAAATACTGGAAATTGCTTTTCTGCTTGGCAATTTATATGAAGGTTGCAATTCTTCAAAAAACTGTACCAATAGCGGATGTTCAACCATTGAAAATGGAGCACCAGATACAATAATACACTTGGATAGTTTCTCATGAAGGTTGTCTTAATGCACATTAGACATTATTTGGCATGACTTTGATGCTTGGACAGAATTCGATGAGCTTAAAATATCATTGGACTGCGTCGAATTTTCATTAAAAATTGATGTCAGTTCACCTGGATTAGTTTTACCAATATCTTGTTTCACCATAACTGGACATTTTAGACAAGTCATTAAATGTTTTGTCATTTTATTAACATTTCCCCATTGTCAATGGGCAGAAAGTTAAAAATAACGGTAATTAAAAATACGGTATTAATTAAACCGTATTTTTAATTACCGTTTAATATCGTATTAAAGCTTCTAGATCAACGGTTTAATTTAAGCAGGATAGACTGCTTTTGCATTCAACTAAATTTAACTTAAAAATAAATAAAATTTTGTAGATATATTATTTTTTTTCTATTTTTAGTTTACTAATATTTAGCAAAATTTTAGGCAGATTTTACAGTATAATTTGCCATTTTCAATTAACCAGTGTTGGCAGGCAATACCGCTAAAATACCGTTATGGATTCAAAACCCTTTCAACTGACTAGCGTTACCCCAAAAATACCGTTACCGATATAACAGAAATACCGTTATCCTTAAAATGCCGTTACCGAAATAACTGTAATACCGTTATTATAAAATACCGATACCTAAATAAATGAAATGTCGATACCCTTAAAATACTGTTACCGGAATAAATGAAATACCGTTATCAAAAAAAACCGTTACCGTTATTTTTAACTTTCTGCTTTTAGTAATTGCACGTGGTTACTGGGTATTTTTCGTACATTAAGTTGATAAATTGGTTTTGTTTTTATTCTCGTTTGTTTTTGTAAAAAAAATTGCGATATGCATCGAAATAACTGACTACTGTTAACCTTAAAATACCGTAATTTTTGAATAATTTTTAGTAGCTTTTTCTGCTATTTTTATAGATTTATTTCTGTGAGTGTACATTTAAGTCGAAACAATTCTACCCCGAAAATATTCCGTATTCCTATAGTTGAAAAATTTCTTAGTTGATTACAAAAAAATAATAAACAACTACTATAATAGTTAGCAACTAAGGTTTTAGTTGAGAGTTACAATATTTATAATAGTTGAAGTGAATACTACTAATACTTTGAAATTGTCAAGAATTAGCAAACAAAACAAAACGAAAAATTCCAATAATAGTTTTCAAAATTATTGTTTTTATTTTTATATTCGTTAGAGAATTGTTAAATGATTTTTCTTCCTATAAATCAGCTCTAGATAATGGTAAGCATTTTTCATTTGCGTTATTTGTAAAATATTTTTAATTGTTTTTATATTTTGCAGATTTAACATTCAGTGAAGATCAAAATTGGAAAAGAAAAGGCGACGGTAACGTCAAAGTATGTGTGGAGAAGAACCAACCCATTACTAAACTACACGTGTATGTGCATATAAATAAAAAGTTTCAAAAAAGCTGTTATTTGTTTTTATTTTAAAATTTAGATCAAACAACGTGATATATAGTATCCAGCAACCATTTTGAAATTGGAAATAGTTAATTTCTACCAAACTTAAAATTAAGTTAAGCTTATCGTTGTAATTATCTACATTCGTAGTTGATTGCTAACACTCTAAAAAACTTGGTTGATAACAATTAAATCAGTTCAACCATATATTAGTTAGAGGTATTTCACCTATAAGATAGTTGAAATTTTCGTTATAATCAACTAAGGAATATTTTGGGTGTAGCTTTATAAAACACTTTATTTAAGCGTGTTCGTTTACTTACTACAAGTTACTACATTCACTACAGCTGGAAAAAATCAATTTTTTTGCTACTTTTACTACAATTTGTTTACTTTTTGTATTGAATTTTTCCAGGTGTAGTAAAAGTAGTAACTTGTAGTAAGTAAACGAACACGCTTAAAACTTTCAAATTGTAGTAAAAGTAGTAAGAAATTCGAATAAACGAACACACTGTTTAATATAATGCCGGGCACATTTCACTTTAACATTTTTATCAATAAATTAGTTAACAATTTTAATACGCCCTTCCACAGCAGCTACGATAGGATCATGGATTTGAATAAACTTTATTAAAGCTTCTATATCCCCAGGACCCCTCCTAAAAACATATAAATTTAATTAAAACAAACATTTTGAAAAACTTATTTTAAATATTCAAGGTATACCTTAAACCTTTAGCATTGTCCTTAATTAAATTGAAACCATTTTTACCATTTGCCAAATATTCCATCACAACTATTTGATAATCCAAATTTGAATCAAATTCAACATATTCCGGGATCGTACAATTTTGGCAGCGTACCTTTAGCTTTTTTATTCTATTTCCAATGGGCTCTGTAATATTGTATGTAATTTTCAAGCCTGACACTTGTAAGAATCTGGATGAAGTTGTCTTATTTATTGTTAATGGCGCTATAGAATCTTCTAGTAGTTCCTTTATTATGGCACCTTTTAAGGTTAAAGCATATAAATCGTTTTCCCAGGGACACATGGTAATTAAGTGATTGAAAGTTAGATCTAAATTGGAAGTAAGTATAACATATGTAAAGTGAAGTTATTAAGGTAATACGTTTTTACTTACCTCCGGGCTGTAATGGTACCCGAAAATTACCCTGTGTTGTTAGTGCTATAGTAATATTACTCCAATTTCGACTGTCATAGTTTTGTATTTCTAAAAACTAAAACAAATCTATATACATAGTTCCTTAATTTTTAAAAAAGGTTAAGATTATCTCAAAAAACTAAGGGTGGGTATCATAATGTAGATTTAAGCGCTAACTAATAGTTAACCCAAAAATGTGTTGTTGTTTTGTATACAGTTTTTTGACATATTCTTTTGTTTAATAGTTAAGTTAAAGTTAAACCTACGGTATGAGACCCACAATAAATTATAACAACTGTAACAAAGAAAACATAGTCGAATACAAAGAGCTTTTTTAATATTAAAAATTTTGTGGAACAATTTTAAATAAATAATAAGACCTGGTTTCTAAAGAGTTTAAAAAAGTATTTTGATTTTCTTACAGCATGCAGCATAGCATCGGTATAGAAATTTCCTAAATTACATTCGCCCGATGAACATTCTTTTTGTTGTAAAAAAACAGATGACCGTCCAAATACATGACTGCCAATATAATCAAGCTCCTGACGCCATGGTTTTAAAGCTGCCACAGTAAATTGATCTTTAGATTGTGAATAAAAGAGCAAAGGTTATATAACACAAACATATTTATAAAGAATATGTTAATTAAAGAACACTAATAGAAAGAAGTCTGTAAAAAATTTAGTTAAAACTACTAAAAATTAGTCAAAAATTACCTTGCAAATAAAAATTGCTGTAATTCACAGAATCAGAAAAATTTTGGAAAATAATTAGTTGGCTAAAAAATCACAAAAGAAAAAAATTAAATTAAAAAATTTTATTTTTTTTGATTTTTTTAATGCATATAAAATCGGGCATTCTAAAATCAGCAATTTACTTTTTTTTAAGCCAATATTTCTGCTGATTTTAGCAGGAAAGGCTGCTTCTTGCTTTCAACTAACCCCCTGTTTTTATAAAGCGAAAGGAAATATTCCTCACGCGGAATTATTCCGCTCGCTTTATAAAAACAGGGGGTAAAGGCTCCATTAGTCTGGTAGTATCGTAAAGTATCGTGTCAGCTGTTTACTTTCAACTACTGATAGTATACAGAACTACTTAGCTTGAAAGTCGATTTGACGTAAGAAAATCTATTGAAAATAGATTTCTACTATACGATACCTCATTTCACCTCACTTTACTACCAAACTAATTTGGGCTTTAGTAGGTTTGAGGTTAAGAAGAAAAATAAACCTTACTCAAAAGTTATAAACACATTAAATTTGCAAATCAGACTAGATCTAGTTTCTGCCTTTTTATGGACAGGCTTCATCAGTGATCTTCCATTAAATTGTATTATTGTTTATATTTTTATCGTCAGATTGTCTCTATATGAATAATTTCAGAAGTGATCAAACAGACATATACAAACATTCTACTTCAGATTTTCTCTGTTTATCTTCTTATTTCCTCCGCAGGCAATTTGTGTATATTGGAGACGGACAGCCAACAGGGCATTTTTATTTTTTATAGTAAAGTGTTGTTTTTTCAAATACAATACGTATAGACCAAATACAATTAATATTGTCATTAATATGTATGGGCTTTAATCTAACTTAAAAATAACAAAAATTTTACAGTTATAACAGTTTGGTTTTGCTATTCAACTAATATTTAGCAAAATTTTATGCAGATTCTACAGTATAATTTGTCATTTTGAATTAACTAAAATTGATCTTTAGATTGTGAATAAAAGAGCAAAGGTTATATAACACAAACATATTTATAAAGAATATGTTAATTAAAGAACACTAATAGAAAGAAGTCTGTAAAAAATTTAGTTAAAACTACTAAAAATTAGTCAAAAATTACCTTGCAAATAAAAATTGCTGTAATTCACAGAATCAGAAAAATTTTGGAAAATAATTAGTTGGCTAAAAAATCACAAAAGAAAAAAATTAAATTAAAAAATTTTAGTTTTTTTGATTTTTTTAATGCATATAAAATTGGGCATTCTAAAATCAGCAATTTACTTTTTTTTAAGCCAATATTTCTGCTGATTTTAGCAGGAAAGGCTGCTTCTTGCTTTCAACTAACCCCCTGTTTTTATAAAGCGAAAGGAAATATTCCTCACGCGGAATTATTCCGCTCGCTTTATAAAAACAGGGGGTAAAGGCTCCATTAGTCTGGTAGTATCGTAAAGTATCGTGTCAGCTGTTTACTTTCAACTACTGATAGTATACAGAACTACTTAGCTTGAAAGTCGATTTGACGTAAGAAAATCTATTGAAAATAGATTTCTACTTAGTTTTTATTTTCTTTGATTTGTAAAAAGCTATTCCTGAATTTCAGAAATATTTGAATGAATTTACAAAATACTCCTGTTTACTCATGCCCCATTATATTCTTTTATGATAAATATAACAATTGGGGGTTTACGATACCTCATTTCACCTCACTTTACTACCAAACTAATTTGGGCTTTAGTAGGTTTGAGGTTAAGAAGAAAAATAAACCTTACTCAAAAGTTATAAACACATTAAATTTGCAAATCAGACTAGATCTAGTTTCTGCCTTTTTATGGACAGGCTTCATCAGTGATCTTCCATTAAATTGTATTATTGTTTATGTTTTTATTGTCAGATTGTCTCTATATGAATAATTTCAGAAGTGATCAAACAGACATATACAAACATTCTACTTCAGATTTTCTCTGTTTATCTACTTATTTCCTCCGCAGGCAATTTGTGTATATTGGAGACGGACAGCCAACAGGGCATTTTTATTTTTTATAGTAAAGTGTTGTTTTTTCAAATACAATACGTATAGACCAAATACAATTAATATTGTCATTAATATGTATGGGCTTTAATCTAACTTAAAAATAACAAAAATTTTACAGTTATAACAGTTTGGTTTTGCTATTTAACTAATATTTAGCAAAATTTTATGCAGATTCTACAGTATAATTTGTCATTTTGAATTAACTAAAAGTGAATTCAAAAATAACTAAAATTCTGTGAGTTTAAAAGTTTTATTTTTGCTGTTCTTATTTTACTAGGATTTAGAAAAAAATATGCTAATTTGAGCAATTTTTTCTGAAAGGTAAGTTTTGAAAATTGTTGGTAGATTTTTCTGCTACATTTACATTTACATTTAAAAACAAAATATTTTGCGATTATAAATTTTTGAGTATTAATTACAGTATGAAAACACTTGAGCTCTATATCGTTGGTTAACTAAGGCATTTGATCCCGGGGATCAAATCCTCAAAGGGTTTTGCAAATATAGCTCGGTTTTAGTGACATTCACGACAAAAAGACGCACTATCAGTTGCTTATTTTTGTTCAGATTGTTTGATATTAGCAGCTTGTTGTTAAAAATAATCGAAATCGGTCCACCTGTTTAGAAATTGTTAGTATAATGTGGGGACACCCCGAAATTTCCATACAAAATGGAACAATTTGTGCAAACAATCAATAGGAATAAATATTACTAGAAAAGGCATTATAGTTTATTTATTTCAATTTTATTTTTGAACTAGAGCACTCAAAAAAGTTTGACAAAAGTTTCGAGTAGACAAAAATACTTTGGTTGGTTTTATTCTCGTCATAAAACAAAGCTACACGCCAAATTTCAATTATCTATCTTCATTAGTTTAGGAGAAACACCAGAACCCCCTTTTTATGGAGATTATGATATATTAAAAAAATTAGACTTCATTAACGAATATCGCGATCACATTGCCATATTGAACTGCTTATACACATAATGATTTTTATTTGAAGTCCAAGGTCCTAATAAACTTTTCTGCAAAAAGTATAAAGTTTTTTTTGCACTATTACATTTTATAAATTATTTTAAAGATGTGTACACTGTAGTGTACAAGGGTAGTGAAAGAGTTAAGAAAAAAACTAACGAAAAGTACTGCAATTTTGTAACAGTTGTTTAAATCAGTTATTTTTAATATCATAATAAACAACTACCGAAACAGTATTTTTACAGTAAGCGGTAGTATTCATATAGAGACAATCTGACAATAAAAATATAAGCAATAATACAGTGTAATGGAAAATCACTGATGAAGCCTGTCCATAGAAAAAGGCAGAAACTGGATCTAGTCTGATTTGCAAATATAATGTGTTTATAACTTTTGAAGAAAATGTTTATTGCTGAACCTTCTTCTGAACCTCAAACCTACTAAAGTAGTTTTTGTTAGTTATTTTAACAATAAAAAATTTCGTTGAATTTTTTTGAATTTTAAAAATTCTTGTTTAGTTTACATTTGTTATTATTGATATATTTCTAGTTTGGAAATAAAAATCAGAAACTTGTATTGTATTTACAAAGCATAAAAGCGTAATAACTGGAGAACGGTTTTTGTAATCCAAAGGAAAATAATATTTTTTTTTATCAAAATATACTTTTATAAACAAAAAGATTTGATTTGATTTGAGATTTGTTTTGAAATTTTTGTAGTTAAAATTGATCAGTTAATTATACGACATTGGTAGTTATTTTTAATGCATTTGTTAGTTATTTTTCAACAGTCAAGCATAACAAAAGTTTTAGTTATTTTAAAGGTAAATACCTTTGTCGCCTCTTTAATTGCATATACCTTTGTTTTGGCTGTCATTTTCAGTAGATTCTACCGACAAATTTTTGTGAGTGTTAAATTTTCGTTATGCAAATAAAAATCGATCCTGCTATTTTTTTTTTAGCGAATAATTCTGTTTATTGTAGCATGATAGACCTTTTTTTTGTATTCAATTAAATTTAACTTAAATATCAATTAAATTTTTAATACACTCATAGAAATAAATCCGTAAAAATAGCAGAAAAAGTTACTAAAAATTAGTTAAAAATGATGCTGCAGAAAAAACTGCTAAAATTAGCAGATTTTTTTACTAAATACTAGTAAAATGAGAACAGCAAAATTAAAACTGCTAAATTTACAGAATTTTAGTTATATTTAGGCTAACTTTTAGTTAATTGAAAATAGCAAATTGTACTGTAAAATCTGCAGAAAATTTTGCTAAATATTTGTAGACTAAAAATAGCAAAAATAAACTGTTAAATCTACAAAATTTTTGCTATTTTTAAGCTAAATTTAGTTGAATGCAAATAGCAGTCTATTCTGCTAAAATCAGCAGAAATATTTGCATTTAAAAAAAAATCGAAAAAAAAACTTAGAAAATTTTAAATTTTTTGGTGATTTTTTAGGCTACTAATTATTTAGCAAAATTTTTTGCTGATTTTAGCAGGTTAATTTGCTAATCTCCATTTACAAAAATTTAGCTCATATATAACTAAAATTCTGTATATTTAACAGTTTTAGTTTTGCTGTTCCTATATTACTAATATATAGCAAAAATAATCTGCTAATTTAGCAGTTTTTTTCTGCAGCATCATTTTTAACTAATTTTTAGTAGTTTTTACTAAATTTTCTACGGACTTTTTTCTATTAGTGTATGTATGTATATAACGGTTTTTGCTACTTTTTTCTACTAATATTCAGGTAAATTTTTTTCTATTAACAAAGCAAACCGTCAATTTCAATTACCAAAATTTAATTCAAATATTACTAAAATTTCGTATATTTAACAGCTGCATTTTTACTGTTCTTATATTACTAATATTTAGCAAAAAGTATATACTAATTTCAGCAGTTTTTTATACAGGGCCCCTTTAAACTAATTCTGAGTACCTTTCTTTTGCTATTTTTACAGGATTATTTCTAGAAGTATATTATTATGTTAATGGTTTTTTTTTGATAATTCCGAATAAAATAACCGAAGAGGACAGCTGAACTTATTCGTGAACGTTAGAGTTTTCAACTCTAAAAATTTTCAACATTTTTGAGTCTTCGCGACAGACAGATATATCAAGAGGATATAAAATAAAAAACCGAGCTAACTTTGTAAAATCCTCTTTAATTTTACTTTCGCGTTGGAACCATTTCGCGTTGTAACCATTGGGCCTGAAATTTGTTGTTGCGCTGTGGAATTATTCGAAGATCATGCTGGAATGGTGCCCTCCATTGCAAGTCAAAATAATAATGATGTAACTTAGTTTTAATATTTAAGGCGTTCCGGTAATCTACAAAATTGTAATAAGACTTGTTAAAACTAATAACAAGAAAATCGGATAAGTAAATTAAAAATTTGGTTAAAAAAGTTTTAAAATATACACAGAAAGAATTTACAAAATTCTAATTAAATTTTTAAACACCTTTCTCATACCAAATTTGTAAATACAAAAAAAAAAAAAACTTTTTAAAAAGACACTAACAAAGAAATTTGTAAATCCAAAAAAAAAATTGTTTTTTTTGTAACTTTGAATTTTTATTTTTAAACACAGAACGAATTTACAAAATTCTAATTAAATTTTTAAACACCTTTCTCATACCAAATTTGTAAATACAAAAAAAAAACTTTTTAAAAAGGCACCAACAAAGAAATTTGTAAATCCAAAAAAAAATTTATTTTATTTTTTTGTAATTTTGAATTTTTATTTTTAAACAATTTTTATATGAAAGACAACAATTTACAAACGACTTACAAATATTTAAAACAAAAAAATTGTTGGGAATAAAATTTCTATTTAATAGAAAATGTGATTGCTTTTACAAATTCCCATTGTTGGTGCCTATACAGAAAAAATTTACAAAATTCTGTTTGTAATGTTAAACACCTTTTTTGCATAAACAAACAAAAAATTTTTTAAAAAGGCACCAACAATGGAATTTGTATATACAAATCCCTTTTTGTAACTTTTTTGTAATTTGTTAAAAATAAATTCAATTTTTTTTTAACAATGTGTTTTGTAAATACAATATTTTTTTTTGTAACTTGTTTGTATTTGTTAAAAATAAAAAAATAAAATTCAACAACGAGTTTGTTATATTAAAACAATTATTCGCTTTATGTTGTCGTATTGACAAAAAAAAAATACTTTTTTGAAATTTTGGTTACAATTTACAAACATTTGAGCAATTGAAAACAAAAAATAAATGATTTGTTTTTTTTTTGTTTCAAAAAATTCTAAGGCTATTTTTTTGATATTTTTGATACAATTTACAAACATTTAATAAAAAAATTGTTAGAAATCTAAGTAAAAAGCCAACAATTTTTTTTAATTACTTAAAATTTTGTGATACTTTTTTCTGTGTACTGTTTTTTCTGTGAACAATTTTTATATGAAAGTTAACAATTTAGAAACGAGTTACAAATATTTCAAACAAAAAATTGTTGGAAATAAATTTCAATTTAAAAGCAAATGTGATTGCTTCTACAAATTCTGATTGTTGGTGCCTACTGTTTTTTCTGTGTAATTTCACTGTTAAAACCATGTAACAAAATTATAAGACACAAGATATATTAAGTTTATTTGTGTTTTTAAACCCATTTTTTTTTACCAAAGTATCTTTAACGACACGTCTACTTTTAAAGGCTCATACTTTTTGATAGGAAGGGATATAGCAACGCAGTAACAAGCATGTGATATTTTGCGGCCTTGATATAAATGCAATTTAAAAAATTATTAAAATTTTAATTCCAGGGTTGCCTTATTAATAATAATTTGACAAAAACAATTTTTCACTTTTCTTTAAAGCACTTTTTCAAAAAATATTTAAAAATTTTAGGAAGATGAGAGTAATAAAAATAATATGCTGATTTCGAGAAGAACATATGAAAAAATATATAAGAGAAGAAAGCTTTTTCGTTCAGAACGTATTTTAAGAAATATATTGACTGATCGTATAAAGGGTCTCCGTATTTGTAAAATTGTATGTATGCAAAAAATGAATCCGTTTTTTAAATCTCAAAATTGGGCTATTTTCTCTCAACTAGCAAAGAAGCATACAAATCTGAGGAATCAGAATTGCCAAATAATAATTTTTTAAAAATGTCAAAAAAATACCACATTTTTTAAAAAATATTAAAAATACTGCGAAGGAAATAATTAAAATTTTTTAAATTTTTTTTGCAGAACTTTATATTATCAAAATACAATATAAAAATTAATTATTAATTATAAAATATTAACGCTTTAAGTGCGTACAAAGCTTCAAGTTTTCAATTTGAATTTCTTATACCACCACTAGAGGGCGCGACAAAGATATACAAATTTTACAGAACTGACACTGTTCACTGGTACTTTCACTATCTGGTTTAGCTTTAGACTTGTTGCCTATATTAATCTAAGACAGTAGGAGCCATTTCTGTGTCCAGCTTAATTCGCCCTTCGAGTCCAGTATAAATGGGCGACATTTTATATACATATTCCAAAATACATTCGAATTCAGTAAAATATTCACTAAAATTTAAATTAATTAAGTTTTTCAATTAATATTTTTTGTTAAAATAAAACTTACATTGCGTTTGCTCCATATTCTTTAAATATAGAAAAACCATAACCACCAGTAGCTACATAACGGGTTGCTAACATTCTATACACCTTGTCAACATCTAAGTCATCGTACGCAGGGATTTCACAATCAGCACAACGTACTTTAACATTGACGACTCGTTGATTTACAGGATTATTCAAATTATGAATAATTTTCAAACCAGAAACTTGTAAAAATGCATTGGTATTATTAATATTATTTGAAAAATCTATGCGAGAAACACTCATTTCCAAAGCAGCTTTTAAGTGAGCACCCTTTAAATCAAATGCCACGAGAGGAGCCTCGAAGGGATTCAACTGAAATAGTTGACCGTATGTTATGTCTAGGAATAAGTAAATGTTTGGATATTTAATATGATACAATATATGATTTGCACAAATATATTACCTCCTTTAGGTAGTGTTAAATATAATTCACCAGCAGTCACTATTGCTATTGAAATATTCGTCCATTGTTGTTTTTCATTATAAGGTGCTAAACTCAACAACTGTAGTAAAAAAAAATAATTCTAGTTGGACTTAAACATTTGGAGTTTTTAGTTAAAAACTTACCTTATAAAGTACGGCATCTGTGTAAAAATTTCCAATATTACATTCTTTGTATCCACATTCTTTGTGTTCTAAATTCACTTTAGTTTCTCCAATTTTAACACTGCTCTGAGTTTCGATGACATTTTTCCAAATGGGTAAAAATTCTAAAACATCTGAATCTATAAATATAGTGTTGGCCAAATATAATGTTAATATGATGTCAACAACATACATATATAAAACTGGTTTCAAAAAATTAAGTGCCGTTCAGATTTAAGTTATTGGGCATGTAAAATTGTATACGGGTTAAACCAGGGATATGGCACTATGGTGTACCTTCGTTATATGGACGAAAAAATAATTGCGACCTGTGACCCGTCCCCCTAGAAATGTGCCTTTGGGTAGAAAAATACATCATGCAAAAAATTAAGGTGATTGTATAACGGGAACACGTGCCGCATCGGCCCTAAAGTTTGAAAAACGATTTACAAGGCGAAAAAATCACTTTTTTGTCTTTTTTTAAAATACTGGCTCTTAAATAACTCTATTTCTGGAAAATGTAAATAGAATCGTAATCTAAACCGAATTGCCTTTATAGAAATGCTTAAAAATCCAAAATCAGTTGGAAAATATTTAAGTAATTACAATTATTTAAGTAAAACTATACATACCCTTCATTCATCTTAACACACTAGATACAGTGAAAAATATAATTTAATGTCTAAGTGTTTACTATCAACATGGATTTATGTTGTAGTTTCAAAATTGTTATAATGAATATTTAAATGTAACAGTTCGTTGTCGTTCATAAATCTGTGTTATCATACACAGAGTTGAATAGAACCAGCTGCGATACTTTAAGAATTAAAGTTCAAAGCAAAAAATAGTAATAACAAAGTATAAAAATAGCATTGTTAGATTTCGTTGATTTTAGTCTAGTTGTTAACATATTATTTGTTTCCCACTTAACATAAGTAGACCATTATCAATGATTAACCCATCATGACAAATGACACTGACGATGGCTCTCTAGCGAAAGTCGAAAATACGTATTCTCTCTTGCTGGCATTATCGAATTCTTTCAAAAGTTTTTATTCTTTGTAAATTTACTTGTGAAAATTGTATCATCTTTCTTTAATTTGAAAAATAATTTAAACAGAAAGCGATACTAATTTATGATCTAAAGTCAAAACTAAAAAAAATGCATTTACCAAATAAAAATATCAACTATACATACCCCTCATTCATCGTAAAAAATAAAATATTTTTAGTAGGTTTGAGGTTAAGAAGAAGAATAAATTTTTTTTATAAAAGTTATAAACATATTAATTTGCAAATCAGACTTGATTCAGTTTGTGCCTTTTTCTATTGAAAGGCTTCATCAGTGATTTTCCATTAAATTGTATTATTGTTTATATTTTATTTGTCAACAACCCGTCGGCTGTAGGAATCGAACATATGCACTCCTACATTACAAACGTAACTATACTAAAGTTCGACAGCTTAGCCATCTAAACAACGTACGGCCTTGAGTGTAGTGTAGCTAATTCATAGTTTTTCCTTCCTATTCAGCTTTCTGTTATTGTTTTTTACTTTCAGAAGTGATCAAACAGACACATACAAGCATTCTTACAATGGTCTGGGGGAATTGCAATTGCTGAAATAATTAATTTAAATAAATAAATAAAGGATCAACTATACATACCTACCCTTAATTTATCTTAACAAACTAGATACAGTGAAAAATATAATTTAATGTCTAATTGTTTACTATCAATATGGATTTATGTAGTTAATAAATGGTTATACGAGGGCGACCGCAAAAGTAACTGGCCTAACATAAAAAGAACCGTTTTTTGGAATTATTATTATTTATTTTTCAACATAATCTCCTTCCAACTCAATACACTTCATTAAAATTTTCAAGTTTTTTAATTCCATCCGAAAAATAAGATTTTTCAAGACCTTCAAAATATGCCTCAGTTTCAGCAATAACCTCGCTATTGGACGAACATTTTTTGCCACCGAGAAATTTTTTAAAATTTGGAAACAAGAAATAATCAGAAAGAGCTAAATCTGGACTATATGGTGGATGCGAAGCAATTTTAAATCGTAATTCGGCCAGTTTTTTTGAGTTAAAAATGCAGTGTGTGAAGGAGCATTATCTTGATGAAAAAGAACTTTTTTTTTCTAAATGCGGTCGTTTTTACTTGATTTCTTCACTCAACCGATCCAATAATGCACAATAATATTCACTATTTATAGTTTTTCCTTTCTCAAGATAGTCAATAAATATTATACCCCTTGCATCCCAAAATACTGTGGCCATTACTTTTCCTGCTGACTTAACAGTTTTCGCCTTCTTGGGACCACTTTTACCAGCTTCTATCCATTGTTTTGACTGTTCTTTGCATTCTGGGATATAGTGATGGATCCATTTCATTAACAGTTATGAATCGGCGCAAGAACTCTATTGGATTACGCTGATAAATCGCTAAAAGCTCCTCGGAATTGGTCCAACGGACGATTTTTTGGGGCAAAGTCAACAAACGCGACACCCATCTTGCAGATAGCTTTTTCATGTGGAGTTCATCATGTAAAATACTCCAAACTTGTTTTTCGTGTATTTTAACAATATCAGCAAGTTCTCTGAACTTTATTCGTCTATCTTTAGTCACTTCATTAAATATTTTTCTAACGTTTTCAATAGTAGTAGCAGTTTTCGGTCTTCAAGAGCGTTGTTCATCTTCCGTACTTGAACGACCCATTTTAAATTGTTGAACCCAGGATTTCACGGTGGAGTATGATGGTGCATTATCACCATGAACAGAATCCAATTCATCTTTGATTAATTGTGGCGTATAACCTTTCATATAAAAGTGTTTAATTACCGCACGAAACTCTTTATTTTCCATTTTTCAAAAATTACAAAACTTGTTTACTTCAATCACCTGTAACAAAGAAAACAATCGTTAAATGTTTCGGAAATTTTGACAGATGGCTTATAAAAGATTGCTTTAAAAAAAAAAAAAAAAAGTTGCTAGTAAAACAGAAAATGTGCCAGGCCAGTTACTTTTGCGGTCGCCCTCGTAATGAACATTTAAATTTAATAGTTCGTTGTCGTTCAAAAAAAATTTACAAGTTTCTGTTTTTATTTAAATTGAAATAATAACAAACAAAAAAGCAAAGAAATTTATTTCAAAATATATTTATTAATTAAATATATTTTGCGCTTGATTTTTCCTTATTTTGCGCAGTTTTCACAATTTTTGAGTTTTTAAATATAGACTCAGCTGATACTTAAGTGATACTAAATAGTTGCTGAAGTGATACTAAATTTCAGCGCCCGTAGTGTAAGTAGCGGTGCGTAGTGTAAGTTTTGATTTCCTATCTCTATAATTAATAGTCTCTGGCTCTGTAGCGAAAGGCGAAAATACGTATTCTGTCCCTCTGGCCTTATCGAATTCTTTTAATTTTTCATTCTCTGTAATTTACTTGTAAAAATTGTATCATATTTCTTTAATTTAAAAATAATTTAATATAGTACATTAGACCGACTCACAATAAAAGTAAAAAAAGTGCCCACCTCAAAATAAACCTTGGTTTGTTTTATGATGATTCCCAAAATATTTCGGGTCTAGCAATGAGATCTCACGAGCTGGACCATTTTTAAAAAAGGTCCTTTTCTTAGTTTTTGTAAGAAATTTGCATCTTCGCTGAAGACAACATACTCAATATGGGTATCATATGAAAGGTTTTTTAGAGGCGCGTCCAGCGGTAAATATAACATGTTCAAGCATATCCTGACATGACCCATTTTCAAGGATATTCTATAAAAAAATAAATTTTTGACACTTTTGTACTTTTGTATTTGTGACTGAAATGTTAAATTTACATATCATAATCTATAGACGATTTAAGTGAACACGTGTTTCAGATTATTTTGAAATTCGCGATTTTTCGCGTTTTATCAGAAATTCAATATGGTGGAAACAATATGTTCTAAATAGGGCAATATGGATACCAAAACTTTTCTTTTGACAAGTAAATCATCGCTAAGTGGATATAGTTTGGAATTTTGCAAATTTTATACATTTTGCACGATGGTCTGGACCAAATTTTGTTAAAATTTCTGAGTTACTAAAATTTTCATTTGAATTCAGTATGTAGTTGATGTAAGATAAAACTGCAACTTAATAGAAAAAAATCCATCACGCGTTTTTTTGGCGGATTAATTTTTTTATGCGAAATAAATTTTTTATAAATTTTTAGTAATAATTTAAGTTTTGTTTCTAGTAGATCTAAGGATAAAAATGCAACTTAACAGAAAAAAACATGGATGGTAACCGAAACGATGCGGTTATCGTTATGGGTAACGCTATTTTTGATTATTTCGGTAACGGTATTTTAAGGGTAACGCTATTTCATTAATTTCGGTATCGGTATTTTAAGGGTAACGGTTTTTCAGTTATTTCGGTAACGGTATTTTAATGATAACGGTTTTTTGATTATTTCGGTAACGGTATTTTAAGGTTAACGGTATTTCATTTATTTCGGTAACGGTATTTTAAGGATAACGGTAGTCAGTTATTTCGGTTCATGTCGCAATTTTTTTTACAAAAAACAAACGAGATTAAAAACAGAACCAATTTACCAACTTAATTTACGAAAAAACTGAATGTCCACGTGCAATTACCAAAAGCAGAAAATTAAAAATAACGGTAACGGTATTTTAGGGGTAACAGTTTTTGCTTTATTTCGGTAACGGTATTTTAAGGGTATCGATATTTCATTTATTTCGGTATCGGTATTTTAAGGATAACGGTATTTTAAGGATAACGGTATTTCAGTTATTTCGGTAACGGTATTTTAGGGGTAACGGTAGTCAGTTGAAAGGGTTTTGAATCGATAACGGTATTTCAGCGGTATTGCCTACCAACGATGGAAAAAAACCCAACACGCGCTTTTTTTTGGCGGAATTTCTTTTTTTCGCGAAAAAACGTATTATAAAATTTTATTTAGGGTCAGCCTATATTTAGACTTTTCTTAAAAAAATTACAGACATGCGTATTTCGATAAAATATTTTATTTAATAATGAACTTACAAAAAATTTCATAAAATTTTTTTATTAAATTGGGGTAGCTCTAAATTTGTATCAAAATTTGGCCCAGAACACCGTGAAAAATGTATTAAATGTGCAAAATTCTAAACTATATCCACTCAGCGATGATTTTATTGTCAAAAGAAAAGTTTTGGTATCCATATTGCCCTATTTAGAACATATTGTTTCCACCATTTTGAATATCTGATAAAACGCGAAAAATCGCGATTTTCAAGAAAATCTGAAACACGTGTTCACTTAAATCGTTTATAGATTATGATATGTAAATTTGACATTTCAATCACAAATATCTCCGTACAAAAGAGTCAAAAATTTGTTTTTTTTTTATAGAATATCCTTGAAAATAGGACATGTCAGGATATGCTTGAACATGTTATACATACCGCTGGACGAGCCTATAAAAATCCTTATGATGATGATACCCATAATGAGTATGTTGTCTTCGGCTAAGATGCAAATTTCTTACAAAAACTAAAAAAAAGACGTTTTTTAAAAATGGTCCAGCTCGTGAGATCTCATTGAAAAACATTCATTTACCAAATAAAAGATCAACTATAAATACCCTTTATTCAAATTTGAAAAATATTTTTTTAATTTGAAAAAATTTATTTAAAAAACAAAAATATCGGGTCACAATTTATTTTCACAAAAAATATTTTTTAACCCCTTTTGGTTTGGCCATACACCACTTGTTGGACGTTTTTGGTCTCCGCAGCGCAAGGTTAATGAGCGACGTTTTAGGTATAAAAGACATTATAAAAAATCGAACGGAAAATTGTGAGTTACATTTTTCATAAAAAATTTTAATATTTTATACGTATTTGACCTCCAACAAAGATGCCTAAAAAAGTTTATATTAAATAATTTATAAACTATCGGCTGAAAACACATTAAATCAACAATTGAAATTTCCGCACTATATTTGAATTGTATCAAACTTTCTATAACTTGGAATAGCTAAAATTGGTATTCAGTTATCAAATTTGCTATAAACTTTTCTTAAATATTTGGGTCTAACTTTTGTATTATTTTAGCTATGTGACTGTTATATATATCACTTTAAAGCTTCTGAAATCATGCTTAAAGTTGGTATCCAATTCATTCTTTAATTTGAAAATTCCTGATTTCTCAAAAAAAAATTTAAATTTAGTTTAAATTTTTAAAATTTTTCTACAATGAATTAATTGTTTCTATATTTTTATAATTGAAGCCATGATTGAGCCACGTGAATAGTTACTATTTTGAAATGAACTTTAACCATTTATAGTTATCAAAGGACTAAAGCCATTTTATCTTAATCCGCGGTTCGGGATGCTTTATCGTAGCTTTTTAATATTTTTGTATTAGTTCTTATTTACAAAAGTGTGGGCAATTCTAGATTATAGTACATAGTATTTAATTAAAAAACAAAATAAAAAACAGTTCGATTTTTCAGCATTTGTATGAAAAAGGAGCCAATAAGATTAGCAGTATAAGATTTCGCAAAGACAAAAATAAAGTATTGAGGAACAACATATATTTTTTCATAAATTTTAAAGAATCCATTTTTCAATATATTGCAATTTAAATCGCGGATTTTATTAAATTAAATTTTGAAAATTTTACGAAAAACGTCGCCGGAGTCTGAAAAGTCCTCAAAATTTGATTGAGATGATTACCAGTACCGGTGTTCTGTAACTATGTGAGAAGTTACTCACATAAAAATTGCAACTCTACGATGTGTCTACGATATTTAAAACAGGGTGAGTCACAAAATTTCAAACTGAATATAAGTAAATTTTTTTACATACCTCTGGCTAAATTTGACATTATGATACTCACTATGTTTTAAATATGGCAGAGTTGCAATTTTTATGTGAGAAACTTCTCACATAGTTACAGAACACCGGTACAGGATTTAAATCAGAGATTATTTTTTAACTACACAAAGTTTTATTTCCTGAAAAGTTTTGAAATTATTATACCCTACACCACTATGTGGTCAGGGTATTATAAGTTTGTGCTGATGTTTGTAACACCAAAAAATATTGGTCCTTGGATTTTTTTTATTTCGATTTAACGATGTCCGTCTGTCCGTCCATCCGTCTGTCTGTCTGTCCATGCATTCTTGTGCGCACTCTACAGGTCGCAAATATTAAGATATTTTGATGAAACTTTGTACACTGACTTATGTCGGCCCAAGGACGACGCCTATTTTGGAGAACACCGGTCCATGTTTAGACCTAGTGCCCATATAAGGGTCCTACCAAAATTATACTGTTTATACGCTGCAGGTCGCAAATATTAAGATATTTTGATGAAATTTGGTACACAGACCTATATTGGCCCAATAACGCAGCCTATTGATTTTGGTGAACATCGGTCCATGTTTAGACCTAGTGCCCATATAAGGGTCCTACCAAAATTATACTTTTTATACGCTGCAGGTGGCAGATATTAAGATATTTTGATGAAATTTGGTACACAGACCTATTGATTTTGGTGAACATCGGTCGATGTTTAGACCTAGTGCCCATATAAGGATCCTACCAAAATTATACTGTTTATACGCTGCAGGTCGCAAATATTAAGATATTTTGATGAAATTTGGTACACCGACCTATGTCAGCCCAAGGATGAAGCCTATTGATTTTGGTTAACATCGGTCCATGTTTGGACCTAGTGCCCATATAAGGGTCACCCCAAAATTGGCTTGGTTACAAACTGCAGGTCGCAAATATTAAGATATTTTAATGAAATTTGGTGCGCTGACTCACATTATAGAAAATTTTGACACAAGCCCCATTTTAACCCATTCGAATTTCGGATCCAAACATTAGTTGGCTTTTAACCAGACTGGTGTAGGGTATTGTATAGTCGGCATGACCGACTTTAACCTTTTTACTCGTTTTCATTATTTTTGTTTATATTCACTTTATTTATTAGCAGCCGATTTTTTATATTCCAGTTATAATTTTTAACTAGAAACTTCTAATATTAAAAAAATTCTTGTTTTTTAAGTATTTTTTCGGAATGTTTCGTAGACCTCCTAGGATGCAATTACGGACGCTCAGAGGTTCGTGATCAGCATTTGCAAAACGTTGTATAATTAAATTTTCATATCGGTTTTGATATAGCCGTGGGAGCCAGCTGCCAAAATGAATTACTGGCCAACTTTGCTTTGACGCTAAACCAACACTCCATCTTTTAAAGTCAAATTTGCAGGTTGGGGGGAAGTATAGGATTTAACGCTAGCCAATTACTCGCATGCAATCAGAAATTGAGGAGTATTTCAAAAGAAATTATTTTAGGAAGATAACTGTATACTCTACGATATCAACATGTATGCTCATTAGGGTTATGGTTTTTTGATTTTTTTTGCAAATTTCAAATTTTACATGCCCTAGCCAAAAAGGCCATAAAAAAATATTAAGAAACTCAATCTTACTTTTTCGCTGCTATCAAAAAAATTCCCGCACCAAAAGGGTTGAAATTTGGTCTATATGGTTTTAGTTTAATTAAAATATTTCTCCGAAGTTTTAAACAAATGAGACTCAAACGTTGCTTATTAAAAGCTATTTACGGTAAAAATTAGGAATCCTTTTTGTCCTGAAAAGCAGTCGCTCCAAACACAAACTCGAATTACCATTTTTCCAATTTTTTTTGTTTAATATCAACTATTATGTGGTACAAATAGCAATCGACATTTCCAAATTAGGCATTTTAAAAATCTTTAAAATTCATTTAAAAAAAATACGTTTTTAATTCGTGGGTCATTTTGGATTCCAGGCTAAAGTGGGTTAATGATATCCGATGAAGTCAAAATTCAATTTATGAATCATTTTGACATATCAAATGAATAAATGGAATAAAAAATAATTTTTTTCGAAATTTCGAATTTTGGGAATTTTTAATAGTAATACACTTTTTTTTCCATTTTCGTCCAACTTTCGGCACGGGTTAACGTTTTCCAAAAAAAAAAAATTGATTTCTTCCATTTGGGACCATTTCCAATAAAACTGAACGAAAATCAACAAATCGCTATTTTAAGGGACATTCTAATAATTATATGTATATATTTTAATAACCAATGAAGCTAAAAACTAACTGTAAGAATTTTTATGAAGAGGAAAAGTGCCGTTTTTAATAAAAATTAATACATTTTATAAACTTATTCGTATATCTATGCTAACACGACTTCAACTCTGTAACCATTTATCGTAATAATTTTTGATAAAAATGCATACACCAGAATTTTGGAGTTATCTATTAATTATATTGCGAAAAGTATAATGTTATTTATACTCATATGATCGTTGGACTGTAAATAATCATCTAGTTTAACAGATTTGAAGTTTTTATGCAGCATGTAACATTCTCGAGATGAAAAAGGATGTCTTTAATAAGATTTGAAAAACTGTTGTAAACTCCGTTCCTAATTTTTACACCAACCTATTTAACGAGTAAGAAAATCAATGACATATTTGGATTCACCTTGTAGGCACCATACAATTTTGTTTCGGAAAGAAAATTCTGACAAAGCGTTTCTGAAAGAAAACGAAAAAACCCAGCAAAAATTAATGGAATGACTTCTAAATCAATGACTGCCTTCATTACATCACAAAGAATTACTCCCATAGGAATGGGTTTTACACAACATCTAATGCTGCAATAAATATATGCTAGTCACAAGTTCTTTTTCATGGGTGATAAGAAGTTAATATTTTGGATGGGGGTTGCATAGGAACGTGCTGGCACAGAAATCAGAGGGTTGCGGGTTCGAATCCTACCAGGTCGGAAAAAAAATTTTGTAACTTTTTTTTATACAATTAATAACTTTTTGTAGTTTTCAATGTAAATTTTTTATTTTTTTTTTATTTTTGTACACTCAATTAATTTTTGAAACGATTTAAAATTTTTTTTTAATTTTCTATTAATTTTTAATGAAATTTTATGGAAATGTAAAAATTATAAATAAAAATGTACAATAATTCTTCAAATTTTTTTTAAATACCAAAAAGTAGATATTACAATTTCGTTTGTATTTAAAAAGTTGTAATTTAAAAATCCATTTTGATTTAATTTTTACGACATATATTTATTATTACACTAACAGAAAAAGAAAAATGCTGTAAACGTTTTAATTAGAACTACTAAAAATAAGTTAAAAATTACTTTGCAGAAAAAACTATTTTTTGTCTACTAATATGCAGCAAAATTTTTTGCGGATTTTATCAAGGTAATTTGTTATTTTTAATTAACTAAAAGTTAACTTAAATATAACTAAAATTTTGTAAATTTAGCAGTTTATTTTTCCTGTTCTTATCTTATCAAAAAATCTGCTAATATCAGCAGTTTTTTTGCAAGGTAATTTTTAATTACATACTTTTTAGTAGCTTTTTCTCCTATTTTTCTATCTTTTTTTCTATGAGTGTATTATTTTTTTATAAAAAAATAACACTTAAAAAAACAACTTTATATATTTTTCCAATATGTTATATATTTTTGTCAATAAAAAATGAAAGAAATGAAGATAACAATAATTTACTGAAGAAGACTGCTAAAAGCATTGGCGGACTTAGGCCGGTCTGGGGTGGGCTAAGCCCACCCTAGACTGATTTTTGCCCACCCCGGAATTTTAAAAAAATCTACCTACAATTCTTTTATCTATAATTTTGGGGCCAAAAAGTATCACAATATTACATTTTTTTATATCAATTAATCCTGAAAACCCCAGGTATAGATAGGATTCCATATTCAATGTTGAAACAACTACCGAATGACATGAAATTAAGGTAACTCCAACTATACAACAACATTTTTAACACTATAATACCACAACAATTTAAAACAAGTGTAGTAATCCCCATACCAAAACCCAACTCCGACAAGACAATAGCGAACTCATATCGCCCAATATCGTTAAATTCTTGCTTTTCTAAAGTTCTCGATAAAATCATAGCAAATAGGCTATGGTGGCTTGTCACGGTCATCAAGCTTCTCGATAGTCGACAATTTGGATTTAAAAAAGGCAAATCAACAATTGATAGTCTACTCTACGTAGACTATCAAATTGCGAATTGCCTTTCTTTGAAGAAACATGTCACAATAATATCTCTTGACTTCGAGAAAGCTTTCGATAAAATCGGTACACATACAATCATTGACCAATTAGTAGCCTGGAAAGTTGGACCAAAAATTATCGCTTATATAAAAAACTTTATGTCAAATAGAAAGATTATAGTTCGAGTAGGCAACCGCCACTCCAACTGTAAGTCACTCAAAACGGAATACCCCAGGGCTCACCATTATCGGTAGTTCTATTTTTAATAGCCTACAATAAACTGTGCTCGAAAATATCCGTTCATAAAAATATAGATTTTACTGCATACGCAGACGATTTTAACCTCATAATAAGTATTTAACGACATCCAAGAATGGATGACAATCAACTGTGGCGTCGGCCATTTACATGACATCATATTCTCGACTTGATGTAAAAAAAATTAAAAGACCAAATAAAAATAATCCACAAGAAGAATCAAAGTTTTTAATTTTTTTTTTAAATTACAGCCAAAAAACATCGGAAGGTTATTTTTGCGCCACCCTGTATATGCATCAATTATAAGAAATGCCTTAATCACTAATTCCTCTAACATTATATTAATATGGACACCAGGCAGTGTTGCCATATAGCCAGTTTTAACTGTTTTTTTGGGATGCCTAACAGTTTTCCAGTTTTTTCATGTAAAAAACTGTTTTTTTAAATTCATGAATTTTTTTTACAGTTTTTTATATTAAATCGGCACATTTGTTTCATTTACAATTTTTTTTTTATTTTTTTAACTAAAATTTAGGAATTAAAATATAAAAGTGTTTATGCATAATAATTTGAAAACTTTATAACACGATTATAAAATGAATTTTGTATAAAATATTTGTTTTATAAGCCATTTATAAACTTAGAAAGTGGTTATGCATATTACCCAAAAATTACAATAAAACTTTCAAATTGTCAGAAATTAGGTACAAATCGAAACATAAATAAATTTAAAAATACCAATATAATACTGCAAAATATGCTTACTGGAAAAACGAATCATTTTTATAACAAATTTCATAAAAAATTATCACGGAATAAAATTGGCTAAGGCATATCTGACAAGTCATAGACCCGACGGACATTTTTTAGCCGAACTTTTAAGATCATTTAGAAGTTTATATTTTTTGAAAAAATTAAAACAATGTCTCATCGAGAAAATTGATTTTTTATTTTTTTTAAATAAATATTTGCCAATTCTGAATTTCCTACTATTTTTTCAATTATGATCAAGGACAATTCCAAAAACGTAATTTTTTCAAACAAACAATTCCCGACATAACAATACTCAATCAAATGAATATCAATTTCATGTGGAATGCAAATCAATAAATAATATTTTGAAGTACAACATTGACCAGTAAAGTATTCTATCCTAAGTTATGGGTCAATCTCGGAAGGGTGATTCGATGAACTTTTTCTAACTTTAGATTCGGGCCTAGGAGACCAAAATTCTTAAAAAAAAAGTTTTATTAGGAGGCTATGCAAAAAGTCGATTACTATAAATGCCAAAGGCAATTAAACTATTAAAATCTCGATATTTTGAAAATTGACACCCTGGGATAATATTTTAGTCCCAGGATACTTCGGGATCCCAGAATTTCTTCTGATTTTTAAAATATTTTCGAAGAACAGTTTTTCTATAAAGAAACAGTTTTTATTTACATTTTTTCTAAAAATATATATGGTAACACTGACACCAGGTCACTGTAAAATAGAAGGAAATGAATTCGCTGATAAAATAGCAAAAGATGCAATTAAAGCCCCATTAATTACTACCAATAACTACAATAAAACTGACATAAACAGATATCTCAAAATACATTATTTTAATACCAATAATGTTTTCCACATTACTTCTGATTGCAATGAATCAAAACAGAATATCAATAAATCAGTTTCTGCATTGTAATATTTGTATTATTCCAGACTTTTACACGGTCACTTAATAAATATTTCTACGCCACAAGTTTGCAATTGTAACCTTCCTTACTCCCAAATCATAAAACATATTCTTGACACTTGCCCAAAATACGATCCTCAACGCCAAACAATATTTGAAAATACCACGAATCCACTATCCCTACTTTCTAACCCAACTAAAGAGAACCTAAATCAAATAATAGCCTTCTTAAAAGAAACTAAATTATATAATCTTATATAACAAGATGTATAGTATATATTAAATTAAATTCATTGTACTTTAAATCATGCGAATATTGAAATACTTTTATATAAAATTATCATTACTTCTTTTTTCTTTTTGAGCCTAAGGCCTTGTAGCCATGGCCCTATTTAACATTAGTTTCTAGTTTATAACTATTTTCTAATGATACAAATAAATAAATAACTTAGTGGGTTATTTTGTAAAACGCAACGCCTTGCGTTGCGTTGGTTTGTTTGTAAATTGTTATTGTTACAAAAACAATTTGTATGGAAAACTATGCAACGCAAGGCGTTGCGTTTTACAAAATAACCCCATTAAATAAAGAATTTCAATCGGAAAAAATGCGTCTTCCATATGTTTATGGCCAATTGAAATTAAATTTTAAATTAGTTTTAAACAATTTTGCCAAAAGTAATTACGTTAAAAGTTTAATTTCATTAAAAACGGTTAATTTATTTGATGAAATTAATTGATATAATTAATTAAATGTAGTAAATATTTTTATTGTCCGTAAAGCTAAACTATGTTTGAATGAAAGTAACTTGTGCAACTTAAAAAAATATGAAATTAAAAAAAAGATACAATCTTTTATATAGAACTTTTAAAAGAAATCTCAAAATGCTACGGATTTTCGAGAAAAGTTTTGAAACATCTTGCTATAATAAAACCAAATCAAGTTTTAAATAATTTAGAAATAACTTTGGAGCCTTTATTGTCATCTTTCCCAAACTTGACAAGCGGTAATGAAGAAAAAATTTTAACCCAATGAAAGTTATTTGATCACTTCTGAAAGTATTCATATAGAGACAATCTGACAATGAAAATATAAACAATAATACTATTTAATAGAAAATCACTGGTGAAGCCTGTCCATAGAAAAAGGCAGAAACTGGATCTAGTCTAATTTGTAAATTTAATGTGTTTATAACTTTTGAAGAAAATGTTTATTCTTCTTCTTAACCTCAAACCTACGAAATTATTAAGTTCTTCGAACATTACAGAATTAAACAGTCACATGGATATAGTTGAATTTTGGGATGAAGAATCCAAAAAAAAAAAAATGGAATGGTTGAAAAATGTTTTGAATAACTAATTTATTTTAATCAAAATTCACTGACATTGCCACATAGTTCAGCTGCTGCCGAAAGAAAATTTTCACAGCTTATTTTAAGAAAAACAAAGTTTCGAAATAACCATGATTTTAAAACTATTAATAATAATATAATGCAATCAGAAGAATTGTGCAAAAACCAAAATCATTCCCACTATGTGTGGTCAGCCAAAGAGATGTTTTAACCTTATAGAATAATTGTTTTTATACCTCAAATAACACAGTGAGGAATTTTACCTGAAACTAATTTCGTGATCTCTATTTGGAATGAAATTAAATTTAAGTTTTTTAGTTATTAACGGTGGGCCTCATACTGAAGGTTTAAGAGTTAACTAAACCAAAAAATTATTGTTGTATTCAATTTTTTTTACCTTTTATTTAATATTTAAGTTAAAGTTTAACCTACAGTATGAGACCCACCGTAGTAGGTATTTACTATGTTAAACAATTTTATTTTTGTTTTTTGTTAACTCTAAAATATAAATTTTGTTAATAATTAAATTTAAATAACACTATGCGACAGTCAAAATCGGGATGGGATGAAACCAACGGGAAATGTTATATCGGTCAAAAAAAAGTTATACGTGTCCCGGCGTTTCGCTGGGTCACCCCTAGGAATCGAGATATATCTTTTTTGACATAACTCGAGAACCACTAGTCCGATTTTGCTCAAAAGATTTAAAAAAAATTAAAAATTACAATTCCTTTAATCTGTTCATATAACGTTTTTCTATATACTCAACAGTTTTGCCGGTTAAAATAAATGTTTGTTACCGCTACCATAAAAATCAATAACCTTTTGTTATTACTTTTTTTTAATATTTTAGGCCAAAAATATTTTTTCTTCATACATTTATTTTTACCAGCAAAACTGTTGAGTATATAGAAAAACGTTATATGAACAGATTAAAGGAATTGTAATTTTTAATTTTTTTAAAATTGTTTGAGCAAAATCGGACTAGTGGTTCTCGAGTTATGTCAAAAAAAAGACCACCAAAGGTCAAATCGATATATCTCGATTTCTAGGGGTGACCCAGCGAAACGCCGGGACACGTATAACTTCTTTTTTACCGATATAACTTTCCCCGGTAGTTTGAACCCTTCCCGATCACTGACCCCTACCATTTGTCTCACAGTGTAATAAATATTTTAATATATTTAAACAAAAACTAAAAAACTTAAAATTTAACTTTTTTTTAAATATTTTGGTTACAAAAAATTTTTGTTTGTGTCAACACTGATTACAATGCTTTTTCTTCAATTATGTGTACATTTCATTACCATTGTTTTCATCAATGCAAATTTAAAAAAAAAAAATTATTGGCATTGAATGGAGATGAAATTTGTTGGCATTGACATTGAGATAAAGTAATGCCAATTATATTTCAATGCCAATGAAAATTTCCCAAGAATGATTTTTTGTAAAAGTGGTAATATTTATAGACAATAATATGTTAACCATAACAAAATGTATTTCAGAGACCATTCTTTTGATTTTCATTGTTTGCTGATCGGATATGTACTTCCGAATTTATTTTAGTTTCCATTTTCAACTCTAAAGCTTAACCCATAGGAAAGAAGGTGTGGCCGATTATAAATATCGTATTCTTTAAATAAGCTTAAAAAGTACAATATTGGGGGGAAAGATTAGGGTCATTCCCGTAAACTCCACTTGCTCCACAGAAATACTTTTAATCACAATTTTCATATTAAAATGGTTCGTCCAAAATAAACCTTGATTTTTGAAAATTTTCTCATAAATTTTAATAACTTAGATATTTTATGAGTAGGACAAATTTTCAACCATTTCAATTTAGCTTTATTTAAACATTTTTTGCATTATTTTTGTCGAGTTAAAAATATGCAGTAATTTTTATAAGTCATTTAACATTCTGTTTATAAGCGCTGGTTTAGTTTACAAAAAATTTGTAAAATTAGCAAATCTTCTGTTAAAAATTAGTAACTAAAATTCAGCAAAATACTGTAAAGTTAGCAAATTTATTGTTAAAAATTAGTAACTAAATTCAGCAGAAAAAAAATAGCAAAAAAATTTGTAAGTTAGTAATGTGGAGGTAGCAAAAAAATTAACTAAAAATTAAATTTTAACTGAAAATTAGTTAAAAATTTGTTAAGTTGAAGTACTAACAGTTTTACTAACTTTTTAACAAACTTTTTTCTATGAGTGTATATAAATATATATATATATTTTTTTTTTAATTAAGGTAAAAAAACATTTATTAAACAATTAAAGTACATTTTTTAGTTTAAATTTAAGTACCTAATTTCGTAAAACACTTGGGTGAAGTGAAGGGAACTTTCAATGTAAATTGTTTTTGTAACACAAACAATTTCTATTGAAATAACGCAACACTTCACCGAAGTGTTTTAGAAAATTACCCCCTAAATAAAAATTCGGCCTTTTAAAAAATTTAACAGCTTCATTGGAATGCTTTAGGTCTAAATTTGAAAGTAATACGGTTTTCATCGCCTATTTCGAACATTAAAAGTTTGTATCGAAAAATGGTAGCCTTTGCAGATATGTGTACTTCTTTTGGCAACATTTTTCGTTACAAATTAACAGAGGTTGGTAGAGTTTGGAAGTCTTTTAATTATATAGTCAGTCGTTGGTAATACTGTTGATTCTTATTTATTTGATGTAAGTCCAAAATATAAAATTCTGGATTTATATTAAAATTTAATTTTAAAGCATACTAAATTGTTTCAGCAAAACTTGAAAAAAAGTGTTATAATGCATACGATACTGAAAATTGTGTAGGTACAATTTATTTCCACTTAAATTTTATATCGTATGCAAGACTATTATTTTTCTAGTGATTTTTTTATATATGTAGTGACTTTCTTATAAAATAATAAAAAAAAAATTTCATAATTCAACTTAAAGTTTAAGAAAAATTTTTCACGTTGAAAAGAATTTACTATGCTTAAGGGACTATTTTTCTTAATTACAATACTTTTATACGTCCTTCAACACATGTATAAATAGGTGAAACTTCCTTTGTATAACCAAGTAAGGCATCCAGATCAGTGATATAAGGTCTATAACAAGAAGGAAACAAAAATAGTTTTTGAAACGTTTTGTTAAAAATTAATTTGAAACTTACTGAACATTCGTGCCATATTTTTGGAACATATAAAAGCCATCGCCGCCATCTTGTAGGAAATTTGGTGCTACAACTCGATACGTTGAAGTTATATTAAACGGTTCATATTGGGGATAAGAACAGGTAGCACAACGAACTTTCATATCAACAACACGTTCATACATGGGTTTTTTAAAGTCGTAGGTAATTCTGAGACCAGCGACTTGAAGGAATATATAAGAGCTGGTGACATTATTTGCATAATCAATTTTACTAGCAGAAAATTCTAAAGCTTCTAATAATCGTTCACCGGGTAAATCAAACGCAGTTAAAATATTTTCAAATGGCGACATGGTAACAAGATGGGAGTAGGTAAGTTCTGAAACGATGTTAATATTTAAAAGAAACGCACGGAAATACTATATAATTCTGCATTTCAGGAGTTGTTAGCAGAATTGAAAATTATTTTACAGTTCAGCGTTAACTTTTCCTATTGCAGAATAGTAAGTTTTGAAATTTTAAACTTACTTCCCCGGTATAAGGGCACTCTTAATGCTCCTGTATTAATTAGACCAATAGGTACTTGAGTCCAAGCTGAGTCCTCATAAGGTGCCAAATGCAAATACTGTAAATTAAACTTTATGAATTCTAAATACTATTAAATATTAGTGTCAAAACTCACCGCATGTACCATGGCATCAGAGAAAAAATTTCCTAAATTACATTCCGCGTAACTACATGGATACTTTACAAGATCTACCTTAGTTTCACCAACAATTACTTTTCCTTGAGCATCAATTACTTCTCTCCAAGGTTGCATGGCTTCTACGACTTTGGGATCTAAGAGAAAAATAATAAATATAACAAGTAGCAAAAAAATACTTTGCATTGAATCTTATGTAAATACCAGCCTGATTTTATAACACTAATTAAGCTTTCAACTTGATATTTATGATTTTAGTTTTTTTGTACGTTATTTAAAACAGTCAAAATTATGGCCCGCTTTTTGCAATAATTTTAAAGTAAGATTTATAAATTGGGCTGTGGCAAACTATTTATACCATTTGCCATAAACTACCCAGTGTAGAAACGGTAATGACATATCATTATTTTTTGGAGTACCAGTAATGACACCCACTTACCTTCTGCATTATTTTAAAACATATAATAATGGGTTACTGATAATGACTTATTTTTATCATTATTTCAAATAGAAAATCATTTTTTAGATTTTTTTTAAAATTTTTTGAAATCTATTTTTAGACTCAATATTTTTTAATCACTGGTAAGGATATATGTAACCACATATTTTTTGATTTGTTGTATGTTGGCGAGTAAGCTTGCTTGTGTGCAGCAGGTCCATTATGTTTTTATCTATTAAATATTACATGTCGATATAGCTCAGATGGTAGAGCTGTTGACTGGCAATCTGTAGACCCAGGTTCGATTCCCGCACCAGCAAATTTTATTTAAAAAAAAAAAATACAATAAAAACTATTTTTTTTATATAATTAATTTTTTTGAAAATCTAAGTTTAGGGTCAATATTTTTGTCAGTACTGGTAAGCACATAGGTAACGATATATTTTTTGATTTTTCGTATGCTGGTGTGTAACGACAACTCATTATTTTTCGCGACATCGCCATATAAAGGTAATAAGAAATGTAATAACAAAAGTAAGTAGTTACCATTACCAAGTATGTAGTTACATAACCACATATCTGGTAATGATTTTTTACACTGGGTAATTACCACGGACTATTATTTGCGACGGTATTCAGAACATTAGCATTTTAAAATCCAAAATAATGGTCTTGGTAGACTTTAAAGTTCAGTACTTACATGATTCACTTAAACTCACTATATGCCCAATCACCGCGTTCATCACCGTGTTTTAAAAAATTCAACATTTTGATCATACTTGGGATTTTTTCATTGGCATTGAAATTTCATTATCATTAGTTGACTAATGCTAATGGCAAAAAAATTTCATTACCATTTAATGGTACTGAAATTTTCTGGCATTAGAATTTGTAATACTAATGCTAATGAAATCGCACTAATGCCTTAAAAACTATGAACAATTGAGTAAAAAAAAGCATTTGTTTACAAAAAAAAGGGGGATGGATAGATTGCTTCTTTTTCAACTAGCCACCGAACTTTGTTCTATGAAATGGAAATTAAATTTTAAAAAACCGCACTTAAAAAATTGCAAAATAATCGCGGAACGCGAAAAAAGTCTTTATGGTACAAAATTTAATTAAAAAACTTAATCAGCGATTTTCATTCTGCAAACAAACATACTGATGTAAGAATTTTCCTTTTGGAAATTTTTTTCCGCCACTTTTTTCGCGATTTCTTTTTTCAATTAATCACCGAACTTTGTTCTGTGAATTGGGTATTATAGTCCTTAGATTATAAATTTTAAAAAACCACACTAAAAAAATTGCAAAATAATCGCGGGACGCGAAAAAAGACTTTATGGTACAAAATTTTAATTAAAAAACTTAATTAGCGAATTTTATTCTGCAAACAAACATACTAATGTAAGAATTTTCCTTTTGGAAATTTTTTTTCCGCGACTTTTTTCGCGATTTCTTTTTTCAATTAATCACAGAACTTTGTTCTATGAATTGGTTATTATAGTCCCTAGATTGTAAATTTTAAAAAACCACACTAAAAAAATTGCAAAATAATCGCGGAACGCGAAAAAAGACTATGGTACAAAAGTTGAATTAAAAAACTAAATCAGCGATTTTTATTCTGCAAACAAACATACTGATGTAAGAATTTTCCTTTTTGTAAATTTTTTTCCCGCGACTTTTTTCGCGATTTCTTTTTTCAATTAATCACAGAACTTTGTTCTATTAATTCGGTATTATAGTCCCTAGATTATAAATTTTAAAAAACCACACTTAAGAAATTGAAAAATAATCGCGGAACGCGAAAAGACTTTACTTTTTCGCGTTCCGCCATTATTTTGCAATTTTTTAAGTGTGGTTTTTGTAAAATTAGAATCTGGTTACTATAATACCCATAACTCGTACCAAAGTGGTGGTTAGTTTGAAAAAAAAAGTTTGCGAAAATAATTTTGCAAAAAGTAAAATTCTTGCATCAATATATTCCTTTGCACAATGTAAATCGCTGATTAAGTATTTTAATTAATTTTTTATACCACAAAACCCTTTTCACATTTCGCATTTGCAAGCTCAGAAATGAATTTGAAATCTATAAAATGACGTTTACAAATGCCAATTAATTCTTAAAATCGATGTATTTCAAAGCATTAGCATTAGTCCAAGTAATAATAATGCCAAAAATTTCATTAGCATTAGTTTCAATTTAATGGTAATGAAATCACCAATTAATTTGTCCAAATAATTAATTAGTCTCATTTATGATTTTGATATACAAATTCATAAGTGTTTTATCAAGTTATAGGAGGCTTATGAAACAAATGATGTATGAAAAATTAGTTTTGTAAACTTCCTACAACTTCCTACAACTTTATAAATCATTTATGAATTTACTAGGGTTTGGGGTTCGGGAATTCCCGGGAAAAGTTTGCCGGGGATTCCCGGGAAAATAATATATTTTTTAAAATATTAAGTTTTTTTAAATTGCTTTTGTTTGGAATAGGATTTTTTAAATTTTTCAAATGTATATTTTAGTTAAAATCGACTTTAGTTAAAATATACCTTGTCTTGGTTTATTTTTGGAGGATTCTGATTGGTTAATTTATTTTCAACCAATCAAAATGTTTAAAAATATAAATATTTTTGTAAGGTTTTCATTCACAAAATCGTATGATTATAAATAAAGTCGACTTTAAATTTAAAATACTCCTTTATATTAAGGGCCAATAATTTTATAAGTAACGTTTTCATTAATAAATGTGATATTTTCAAGTAAGTTTACTTTATTTTAATACACCTGCTTTCAAACTAATATATTCTTTTATATTAAAGAATAAAATGTCCGGAGTATGGAAATACTTCACAAAAAGGACAATGCAGCGCAGTGCAATATTTGCCCTAAAAGACTACTGGTTAACGGAGGTATCTAAATTTGGTTATCCGACATCTAAATTTGGTTCACAAAAAAAAAAAAAACTGGTGGTCATGCAACTTTTCTTGAAGAAAACAACAACAAGAATAACGTTCCAGCTAAAATTAGCAAAGTACCCGAAAAAAAGTGTAAGCTGAATAGGCATTTATGGTAGGGCAAACATTTCCTGAAATGGTATTCAAATTAGCCGCAGTCGACGGAATGTCAATCCGCATCATAACTAGATCTTCGTTTATTCGAGAAAGTTTTTATAATAAAAACCTGGCATTGCCAAAAAATTTTACAATCATCTAAAAGATATCATGATAAAAGAAATATCGAGCAATATTTCTAACAATAGGAGATTTACTATAATCTTAGATGAATGGACAAGAATATCACAAAAGAGTTATTTGAACATATGTATAAACGGAAATAATTCATTTTATAATCTGGGGTTGGTTTATATATCAGGAAGATGTAATGCTGATGAAATAAGAAGAATTGTAGAAATAAGCCTAGAAGAGTTTTATTTGTCTTTGGAAAATAACAATGTGGCCACCATATCTAATGGGCCAAATGTGATGAAACGGTTTGTTTCCGACAGTCCAGTAGTGAGTGCTTTCTGCTGGAATCATGCAATTCATTTGGCAGTGCTTAGAGTAATTTATGTGAAATTAAATGTTCAACATTCTGATATTTTTCTTTGAATTCTCACTACACAGACTTAATTTGTACTGAAATAGTGTTTTTTTTAACAAAAATTACTTATATAGGTGGTTTTCATTAACAATTTTGTTCAAAAATATTTCCCGGGATTCCCGGGAATCAAATTTTTTTATTCCCGTTTCCCGGGAAATAAAAAAGTCCGGGAAATCCCAAACCCTAGAATTTACACATAAAGCTACAAATATTTTTATAACGGATAAGCAAACGAAAATTTATCTTAAATTTTCATCAATAAATTATTCAAAAATGTCGAATTATTCGACACGATTTCACGAACAATTCAAACGCGCCCTTTTTCAAAAACCGGATCCCTAAACCGGTTCTGATAACTTTAAAGTGAACTGGATCATCGCTTTAACTGTCTTAAAAACATGCGCGGCTCCACGGGGGGAATAGCAAATTTTTCTCCCCCCCCCCTCTCCTTAGCAAAATCGAAAAAGAAAAAAGGACGAAAAGAAGAGAAAAAAGGACAAAAAGAAAGAAATAAAAATTTGTTATGCATAATTAGATGAAATAAGAACATTTTTCTTTATTTTCATTTAACCACTCGTCATTCAAAAAACTTCAATAGATTTTAACAAATTCGTTTATAACTGCCCGACTAAAAAAGTTTTTATATAATCTTATATGATTTGATATAACTTTAAATGTTTATATGCGTGGCTTTATATAACCATATACATTTATATTAACACTTTGGTTTTATAAATATGTTTGATATAACGTTATATATAATCATATGCGATTTGGTCTCCAGCCATATATTAAGAGATCTGCAAATATAGTTCATACATAATTATATACAATGGCATATAAGCTTTTATAAACCATATTATATCAAAATATATAACAAAGTTAATAGAAAATTGTATTAATTTTATATATAATTATATCTGACATGATATCTAATTACACAAAATTTTATAAAGTTTAATTGCAATTTTTAAATTTAAAAATAAAAATTAGAAAAACATATGTTGAAATAAATATGGTTTAAGTTCAGTTATTTTTTCCGTGAAAAAAAATTAATTCTGAAAGTTATTTTTTTTATTTTATAAGACAGTTGTTCCGACAAATTTTTGTAATGTTTTATTTTGTCAGCTATTTCCAAGTTTATTAACAAAAATGTTTCTAAACATTAATCATTAGTATTTAATATGAATGAAAATAAGTGATCTCAACAATATTTACTAAACTTTTATTTGAAAATCTTCATCAAATTATATGTATTAATATATAATTTGATGAAGTTAGATAGACCCATTTTTCGGATCAAATTGTATCAGGTTAGATAACATGCTTATCTCGCTTGATATAATTATATATTCCAATATTCGGATCAAATTAGATATGGACGTATATATGGATTTATATATGGTGATATATGATTATATAATATCTTTTTTAGTCGGGTGCTAATTTTGATTATAGAACAATTAAATTTTGTTTAGAAATGTAGTTAAAAGATCAAAATCTCAAATTAGATTTTCAAAAATTTTCAAGCAAAATGTTTGGAAAGGTACAAGGTACACCAAGTTAAAGCAACTTTGATACAATTCAAATAGATGGCGGAAGTTTCAATTGCTGATTTTATATGTTTCCAGCCGATAGTTTCTAAGTTATTTAATATAAATTTTTTTTAGTATTGTTAAACCATCTTTGTTGGAAGTCAAATACGTACCAAATATTAAAGTTGAACTTTAAATGAAAAATATAAATTTAGATGAAAAATATAACTTTAACATAGAAATATCCGTTAAACTTTATATTCTGGCATGTGATGAAAATCGATCGGTTTCAAATCGATCGTTTCTGAAATTTCAATCCTGAATATTTCCTATTATTTTTAATTTAAAAGCGATAAGAAGTCCTAAATCGATATACCTGATACAACTATAGCGGTTAAAAACAATTTCAACCCTCTTTGCCTTTTATATTCATCATTTAATTTTTGATTTTTAACCAAATCGATCGAAATCAAAAACGATCGTTTCCATCACATGCCAGATTGCTTTTTATACCTATCTATGAAAGTGTCACTCATTAAATCGCTAACCCCTGCGCTGCGGAGACCAAAAACGTCCAACAAGTTGTATCTAGCCAAACCAAGAAGGGTTAAAAAATAGTTTTTGTGAAATTTAAAAAATAAATTTTGACCGGATGCTGTGTTTATTTTTGTTTTTTTTTTAAATTAACGATTTTCAACTAAAAAAAATATTTTAAAACTGCAATTGTTTTACTTAAGGAAAACATTTTTAATGTTATGTTTTTTAGACAACCCAAAAAAACTACCCAGCAAAATATTAGCAATGACACCTCATTACTATCTGCATTACCAATAATGATATATCATTACCTTTTACATTATTTTATAATATAAATTTCTAATTTAAAATAATGACTTCCTAATAACGGTCTATTGTAGTCATTCTCAGCAAACAAAGATGATCATTAATGACTCAGAAATAAGCTCCAAAAACATAAATATTTTACCACTTTTTCCTATGAAAGTGGTCCGTCCAAAAGAGCCCCCTGTGTACGCAGAAATGACTCAGAAAAAAGAATGTATAAAATCCAAATTTTCTTCATAAATTTAAATAATTTTGGAATGGAAAAATGAACCCTCGTTTTGAGACAGCTTTTTAGATTGTAGAGACAACATTTTGGATTGTTTCCTGAAGGTTTATATTTTCTACCAAAAAAACAGTGTTTTCAAAATAATAATCATTTCTATGAGCCATTTAAAAATTTTATTTATGAGCGCTCCGAAATTGCTGGATGGGTTGTTTTTAAATATTGTATAAAATAATGACCTACTTTTAAAATTTTAAATAAGTACTTTCTTATTCATACACTCACAGTCAGTGTGTTCGTTTACTCTAAATTCTTACTACTTTTACTACAATTGGAAAGTTTTGTTTACTTTTTGTATTGATTTTTTCCAGCTGTAGTAAAAGTAGTAACTTGTAGTAAGTAAACGAACATGCTTAATATATTTTCCATAACCGATTGAGGTTTATTTGAAAAGTAATAGGTAAAGTTTGTTTTCAATTGAAGAATCAATTAAAATACATTGAAACATATTGTTTAACTTTTTTTCTATCAATCAATAAAAAACAAACCACAAAAAATATGTATCGTCTGTAGGAGTTGATATTTTCAGTCAAATATTCTATTTTTAGATTTCTATTTTTAGAAAAAATAGTTTAAATAATTTCGTTGTTTTCTGTTTTAAAACAAAAAATTCAAATATTTTCGGTTTTCTTTTTTGTTAAAATAGTTTGTTTATATACAAAATTATTTCCATTCAAATTACAAGAAATTCTTTACTCATACACACAAACATAGCCAATAAAAAAAACTTTCAAATATGAAAAAACAAACCACAAAATCGTTTTTTACGTTTTGTCAGTTAAAATAAAAATTGATGTTTGTTTTAACAGACTCTTCAATTATTTTTATTTCTTTTATGGATTGTTTAAACAATGTTGGAAAATAAATAGCAAAATGGTTTGAATATAATGAAAAACAGTAGTCCTTTTTTTAATTGTTTTTTCTATTAATTTAATATGTATTTTAGGTTGTTTTTAACGATAAAATATTGTGAGTGTATGTAAATATGTTTTGTGTTTAAATTTTTATGACGAGTCTTAAGTCCTAGGAAAAACTTTAATTTTTCTGAATGTATTTCCTTAAGCTAATAGTGTTTCTCCCTATAAATCCTTATTTGTAAAAATCAAGTAAGCATTGCGATAACTACTTATAATTCAACTTTTCGTAAGCAAACTTACCAAAGTTTGTCGGTAGAATCTACTGAAAATGGCAGTTAAAACAAGGGTATATGCAGTTAAAAAGGCGACAAAGGTATTTACCTTTAAAATAATGAGACATTTTGTTATTTTGAACTGTTGAAAAATAACTAACAAACGCATTAAAAATAACTATCAATGCCGTAAAATTAACTGACAAATTTTTACTACAAAAATTTTAAAATAACTGACAAAATCAGAAAAACTACTGTTTTTGTACAGTTATTTATTTTGATTTTATAAAAGTACATTTTAATAAAAAAAACAATTTTTTTTCTTTCGATTATCAAAGTATGTGTAATTACTTCAGCCTATTTACAATTTGAAGTAAAAATTCCAAACGGTTCTCCAGTTATTGTGCTTTTATGCATTGAAGATACAATACAAGTTTCTGATTTTTATTTGCAAACTAGGAATATATCAATAAAAACAAATATAAAATAAACAAGAATTTTTAAAATCCAAAAAAACTTAACGAAATTTTTTATTTTTTTAATAACTAACAAAAACAACTGCTTACTTTAAAAATACTGTTTTGGTAGTTGTTTCCCAGGAAAAAGTGTGAGGAAAAGGAAGTAGTTACAGCACTGCAACTGTTGAATAGGGAGTTGTTCTTTTTCGGGTTTTTCACCGATGAATTTAACATTGGCTTGTCGTAGGAAGGAAGTTATTCTTTTTTAAAACAAATTATGTATATTTGAACCAATGAAAAAGAAGTTCTTTTTCACTTCTTTTTATTTTTATTTACTTACTGACTTTTAGCAGTTTTGTTCAGTAAATTGTTGTTATCTTCATTTCTTTCATTTTTTATTAACAAAAATATGTAACATATTGGAAAAATATATAAAGTTGTTTTTTTTTAAAGTATTTTTTTTTATAAAAAATAATACACTCATAAAAATAAATAAAGCTGTAAAAATAGGAGAAAAAGCTACTAAAAATTATGTAATTAAAATTGATCTTGCAAAAAAACTGATGATATTAGCAGATTGTTTTTGCTAAATACTAGTAAGATAAGAAGGAAAAATAAAACTGTTAAATTTACAAAATTTTGGTTACATTTAAGTTAACTTCTAGATAATTAAAAATAACGAATTAGCTTGATAAAATCCGGAAAAAATTTTGCAGCATATTAGTAGATAAAAATAGTTTTTTCTGCAAGGTAATTTTTTTTAACTTATTTTTACTAGTTCTAACTAAAATGTTTACAGAATTTTTCTTTTTCTGTTATATTTAGTTTCTAAATATATTTAGTAAAAATTTTATCAAAATGGATTCTTTAAATTACAATTTTTTAAATACAAACAAAATTGTAATATTTACCTTTTTGGTATTTTAACAAAAAATATTTGAAGAATTACATATTTATTTAGAACTTTTATATTTCCATAAAATTTCATTAAAAATTAATAGAAAATTAAAAAAAAAAATTTTAAATCGTTTCAATAATTAATTTTTGAGTGTACAAAATAGAAAAAAATAAAAATTTTACAGTGGAAACTACAAAAAATTATTACTTGTGTAAAAAAAGTTACAAAAATTTTTTTTCGACCTGGTGGGATTCGAACCTGCAACCCTCTGATTTCTGTGTCAGCATGTTCCTATGCAACCCCAATACAAAATATTAACTTCTTATCACCCATGAACAAAATTTTTGACTAGCATATATTTATTGCAGCATTAGATGTTGTTTAAAACCCATTCCAAAGGGAGTAATTCTTTGTGATGTAATGAAGGAAGTGATTCATTTAGAAGTCATTCCATTTATTTTTGCTGGGTTATTATGATATTACAAATAACTGATTTAAACAACTGTTACGAAATTACAGTAATTTCCATTAGTTGTTTTCTTAAATAACCGTCATAAAAGTTGTTTTGTATTTTTCCATAGAAAAACAACTGCAATTACTGTTAAAAACAACAAATACTGATTACTACACAAACAACTGCCATGTAGTAACTGTCGAACTTTTTTGAGTGCATGTGTGTGTACTAGGGATGCCAAACGGGAAATCCCGAATCCCGAAATCCCGGGATTTTCGGGATTGGCAAAATCCCGAATCCCGGGATTATTTCTCAAAAATCCCGGGATTTTCTTATTTTTTAATATTAATATAAACGCAAATAAACAAAGTGAGCAATTTTAGATTATCTACGTTTTTTTTTGAATTTTCTCATATTGACAAGAATTTGATGCCAAGATAATTGGTAAAATTATAAATTAAGTAGATTATTCGAGTAAACTATGCAAAGACTTTGCAGAAAAATTTGAAATTTTGATAAACAATATTAAGTTTTTGAGTAATACATGCGAAAAATCAAGTTTATTTGTTATTTTACCGATTTATTCTTCCAAGCGAAATTCGATTTCTGAAACTGGGACTGTAAGTTTTGGCTGGGACTGTAAGTTTGAATTCTTCCAGGAAAACATTTGATAACGATAACCAAATAACTTTGTTGCTGTAATTACCCGATTTAATGGGCAAGGTTATCGCAACGAATCTGTTTTAAAATCTGCTTACAAAATACTGGGAACAAGTTTACTTAATGACAGGCCTTCATATATTATCCCAGCCAGAAAAATACAAACGGGAAAGCGATGTAAAGGTATGTAGGTGGTACAATTACTGACAAAAATTGCTTTCCCATTTCCAATATGATAACGTCAATAGACAAAAGGACCGGCAGTTCAAAAAGCGCCGGAAAAGTACTTGAGAAACTAAATTTTTAACTTTGGCAAAACGCTGCCAAAACCAATAAATAGGTGGTTTGGAATTATATTTTCTAAAATAAAATTTAAAAAAAGTTCATATGTATCTTTTTTTTGCCCTGCCGTGATGTTTTGTAAAACAAATACTGGCAAAACGATTTTTGCAGACGCTGGCAAAGCGTCCCAAATGAGTGTTCTGCAAGTTATTTATTTTTAACATCGCGGTTACTCAGTGGTATGCAAGTACTTGATTTTTGTACCACTGTCAATTTCTGACTGAGATGTTGCAATATTCATAAAATGTACCACATTATTAATTAACAACTATTAAATAATTATAAAACGCTTTATTCTATAAAAAAAATTAGTTACATAACATAAAAATTTTTACAAATAAAGGAAAATTTAAATCTCGAAATCCCGAAATCCCGTAAAATCCCGGGATCCCGAAAAATTCTGTAGTCCCGAAAATCCCGGGATCCCGAAGTCGGGATCCCGGGATTTCGTACAAAATCCCGAATCCCGGGATTTTCAAATATCAATCCCGATTGGCATCCCTAGTGTGTACTACTTACTTTTCATTTTTTCGTAAGCGGGCTGGTAAGCGTGATTAGAAAATTATAATTTCTTGGGTTTATAAACATAATTTGATATGTAACTTATATAAAAATACAGATACTTATTTCCCTAACATTGAAGAAAAAAAAAATGGCATTAAGGCTACCTAAGCTCCAAACGAGTGTTACAAAATTATAACGCACTTACATAGAATATTTAAAAAAAAGTCTACATTGCGAAATATTTCAGTATTTTGATTTACATTTATTACTAATAGTGTTTTCTTTTCTGGAAAAAAATGTTGCCTTGTTAAAGGGCAACATTTTAAAAATGTTGCCCTCACCCCACTAAAATGTTACATTTTTTCAATCAGAATAGAACACAATAAAATCACTGTTGCATTTTTCTAAACATATGTATGTGTATTGTATACTCGCATGCAATATGATGTCTGTTCCCGTACTTTACCGAAGTTACAAAAACTAGCCCAAAGGCGTTCCCGTACTCAAAATTGCGTGTAAATTGTTGTTGTTTGGGCTGTTTTGGGTTCCCGAGTACCCGCGGGCATCGATTTGTTGTTGCATATTTTTGCATATTTTGCTTTTAAGTGCATATTTTACTGCATATTTTATGATTTTTATTGCATATTTTTGCATATTTTGCACATTATTGCATATTTTTTTATATTTTTAAATATGAAATTCGATTTAAGAATTCATACTTTAAAACTAAAAAAAATTATAAAGAATTAATTATTTGGAAGCTCTGTTGGTAATATAACACTACAGTAGAAAGAGAAACACATAGTATACAATATGTTGTCATCCACTAACACATTTTTTATAGAGGTTATTTTAAATTAACGTTTTCGGGTGTTATTGCTCACAAACAGAAAGTTGAAAAATTTTATAAAAACTATTTTAAGGAAACTTGTCCCCCAGCACAGGGTATACCAGTGAAGTCAAAAGTGACAGCTGTCAAACGAGTAAACACAAACCGTATGGTATGGTTGTTGTTGTAATTTTTAACCGAAGTGCGAAGGAGATTTAAAAAAAGTATATATACGAAACCCATGAGTAAAAGTAAACAACTATACAGGATGTTTTCAAACATGTGTTCACAAAAAAAGTAAAAGATAGCCTAGAAAGTATGAAGATACACACCATGGTTGTATTGGGCAAACAGTTGAACTTCCCTGGTGTGTTACAAACTCACAAAATAATTATAAATTTGTAGTTACATATTGTAATGAATAAATCAATATTAATTTAAACTTTGTTTTATAAAATTTGTGCATATTAATGCCCTTTATTAACAAAAAAGAAAACTTATACAGTACTATTAAACATAACACAACATACAACAAACTCTCACATCCATATGTTCTGTGAAATGTATAAAAAAAACACAAACGCACTGACAAAACAGATTTATATTATTTATTATTATTCGACAACATAAAATATTCACTTTATAACAATATTTTTTTTTAATTTTTATTATTCAATCTTTAGTTGAGCTATATAATTTTATTTTATTACACAAACGATGCCGTGAAGAAAATTTATTAAACAAACTAAAAAAAAGCACAACATATCGTCAGCTTAGTATTGGTTTGGTCGATATGCCAAAAAATCTTTACCCAGAAAAACGATAAAGAGATTTACATCTTTTTAATTTGTGTATGCACTAGGTATCTCAGATATGATACATTATAGCAAGAAACTGTCTCAAAATCTGAATGAAAACATGTATTTAATAAATTTTCTAACTCGATATTTTCAAAAATGGCCAGTGGGCCGAACCAATAATAATGCGACGAATTGGAAAACTTTTGGGAAAGAGAGACAGAACTAGTTGTAATATATTTGTTTCTCTCGCACTTACGTTTTTGGTGCAGCTCTGCTAGTTAGATGCAGAGTTGCAAATTTCGATAGTTCCAAAAACGTCCGCCCGCAGCGCTAGTGCGTGTCTTCACTGGTATACCCTGTGTCCCCCAGCATTAATTTCTGCCAATTTTTTCTCTGAGTTACGAAAGTGAGTACAATTTTATAGTACACATATTTAAGTTCTATTTTATAATAAAGTTTTTTTCAGGTAAAATGCCACACACAAAAATATATTTAACTATGTGTATTTGAAGACATATTCAGTGTGTTCGTTTACTCGAATTTCTTACTACTTTTACTACAATTGCAAAGTTTTGTTTACTTTTTGTATTGAATTTTTCCAGCTGTAGTAAATATAGTAACTTGTAGTAAGTAAACGAACAAGCTTATTGTAACCGATACCTGAATTTTTGCGTTTATGATATTATTAAATAAATATAATTAAAAAAACATTTATTTTTAATTGCATATTTTTTGGTTTTTAGTGCATATTTCGTTATAAATGCATATTTAAGTGCATATTTTCCATTTTATAGTGCATATTTTAAGCGCATATTTTCGTTTTTTTAGTGCATGAAAGTCCTTGCCCTGCTTATTACTAATTGTAGCCTAGTGGTTGTGATGCCTGCCTTTGACATGGGCTGGGCGGGTTCAAATTCCAGCCAAAGTAAAAATAACTTTTTTTATGTATTTTCTTTTTTCAATTCATTTTTTTTTCATATTTAAAACAAATTGTATAATTTTTTTTATTTATTTTAGCCTAAAAAATTGTTAAATACTAAATAACAGCAAAACTATAAAAATGGGATTAAAATTTTATAAAAACAAAAAAAAAACGAAAAAAAAAATATTGTGCTCCAACCGGGGTTTGAACCTGCGACCTACTGCATCAGAAGCCATGATAGTACCCCCTGGCCACCAAGTTGCGAGTTAGCTAGCAAAAAAGATTACAGTATATACACATGGCGTTGACATAAAGAAAAAAATAGGGCAACACTCTACCCCGTAAATTTTTTGAGGGCGAAAAATGTTGCACTTTTGCACTTTATTTAGGCAACATTTTTAGAAAAGAACAGCTAGCCCTCTTAGAATGTTACCCTTAATTTAGAAAAAAACACAAAAAGGGCAAATCAAAAGCAAAGTGCAAGAAAAAGGCAACATTTTTTTTCAGAAAAGAAAACGCCATAAGCTTATCTTTTACCAAAAATTTCACAAAATCGTGTTTAAATTTTGAGAAAACACCAATTTGTTCTTAATTTCCAAATAGAAAAATAAGCTTTTTTTGCAAAATTTAATATCTGAAAAGATTTTGTAAACTAAATATTTCTTATTCATTTGATATTTTGGCGCCCTATGCTCCAGTGGGAGTTAGAGGAATATATATATATATATATTTGATATCAGATCATCTTCATTGTTCGTATACTAGATTTATTTTAAAATTTCACATAAAAAATCTGTCTGGCGTAAAATATGGGATTTCTCGGTTCCGATATAATGGCTCCAGAATACTATAGTCATATTTTATTGAAAATCATCATCCAAAATATGAAAACAGTATATAGAAATGAGTTTAAATTAATCTTTGGTACTCGAAACCACTTTTCAAAAACAATAAATATCATTACGAATCTCGGGGAATGGAGCAATACCAAAAATTCTCATCATGTACAATTAACCCATATTATCCTAGCGTCGTCATATGACGACATGAAAAGGCCTCTTTTTAAATGTGTATAATACCGTAACTTTAAACATGGAAGGACTTCTGTTAAGAGTTTTGTAAACAAAAAATGTCAAATATGCATTCTGTGTTTTTTTATCCACTTTAGTTATTGTTTCTGGACACAGTGAATGACCGAAAATCACAAAAATTGCAAAACTGCAAAAATTATAATTTCTTTCAATAAAGAAGGAAAAAATTTTAATTTATTACATTAATATATTTTTCTTGTTTGGTTTTTCTAAAAGCCTACTAAATTTGCTCCATATTGGTGAAACTACAATGTCCTCATCGCAATTTCGAAAAATTATATAATTTAATGAATTTGGGTGTCGTCTAGGGTTTGGGGTTCGGGAATTCCCGGGAAATCCCGGGAAAAGTGTGCCGGGAATTCCCGGGAAAATAATATATTTTTCCCGGGAAAACGGGAAATTTTAAAAATATTAAATTTTTTAAATTGTTTTTGTTTCGAATAGGATTTTTTAATTTTAGTCATAAAAAACATAAAGCCTAAAAACTTGGTAAAATGTTTAAAAGAAATATGAAAAAAAGCTTTGTTTTTTACAAATAATAATAGGTAAAGTCGACTTTAGTTAAAATATTGGGTGGCAGTATACCTTGAATTGGTTTATTTTTGGAGCATTCTGATTGGTTAATTTATTTTTAACCAATCAAAATATTTGAAAATATAAATATTTTTGTAAGGTTTTCATACACAAAATGAACAAAACCGTTTGATTAAAAATAAAGTCGACTTTAAATTTAAAATACTCGTTTATATTAAGGGTCAATAATTTTATAAGTAACGTTTTCATTAATAAATGTGAAAAGAAAAGACTAATGGTTAACGGTGGTATCTAAATTTGGTAATCCGACATCTAAATTTGGTTCCCAAAAAAAAAAAAAAATTGATGGTCATGCAACTTCTCTTGAAGAAAACAACAACAAGCTAAAATTAGCAAAGTACCCGAAGAAAAAAGTGTAAGCTGAATAGGCATTAAAGGTTTTATGGTAGGGCAAACATTTCTTAAAATGGTATCCAAATTAGCCGCAGTCAATCCGCACCATAACTAGATCTTCGTTTATTCGAGAAAGTTTTTATAATAAAAACCTGGCATTGCAAAAAAAGAAACCGATGTAAAGAACATTATATTATTACTACAATCATGTAAAATATATCATGATAAAACAAATATTGAGCAATATTTCTAACAATAGGAGATTTACTATAATCTTAGATGAATGGACAAGAATATCACAAAAGAGATATTTGAACATAAGTATAAACTTAAATAATTCATTTTATAACCTGGGGTTGGTTTATACATATATCAGGAAGATGTAATGCTGATGAAATAAGAAGAATTGTAGAAATAAGACTAGAAGAGTTTTAATTGTCTTTGGAAAATAACATTGTGACCACCATATCTAATGGGCCAAGTGTGATGAAACGGTTTGTTTCCGACAGTCCAGTAGTAAGTGCTTTCTGCTGGAATCATGCAGTTCATTTGGCAGTGCTGCGATTAATTTATGTGAAATCAAATGTTCAACATTCTGGTATTTTTTACTTTGAATTCGCACTACACAGACTGCATTTGTACTGAAATAGTGTTTTTTTTAACAAAAATTATTTATATAGGTGGTTTTCATTAACAATTTTGTTCAAAAACATTTCCCGGGATTCCCGGGAATCCCGGGAATCAAATTTTTTCATTCCCGTTTCCCGGGAAATAAAAAAGTCCGGGAAATCCCAAACCCTAGTGTCGTCATATGACGACGCTAGGAGAATATACATATGTACAAAATTAACAAAATTTTTATTTGTTTTTTTTTTCAAAATAGTCATTTTGGGCTGTCTTTGACAAGGTTTGGAGCTTTGTACCTTACCTCAGTATGGAATTTACCAAAATGGACAGAAAAATAGCCTAAAACTTCCCGTAGTAGATACTTTACGTTATGGTCGAATAGAACACTTCCTAAAAAGAAGTCACAACGATAAGCAAAGACAATGTCGAGGCCTCGATATCAGGTCGACAGGTCGGGCAGAGTGTTCCAAATGCGATGCTAGATCTTCTTTTTATATATGCCACTTACGAGAGTTATAATTTTTATTTTCTCTCGCTATTCAATGAAATAATGTTAGTTTATTTAAGAAATTGAAGTATATTTGAATTTGTTTTGGAAAATAATGCTAATTTTCTATACTTGTAATGGAAAAATGTAGTTCTTAATAAATATTCCTGTTATTCTTAAAAATTTTTTCAATTTTTTTTTGTAACAATTGTATACATATTATCCTAGTGTCGTCATATGACGACAGGCAATAACTACGGACCTATATAAGACAAAATAATTTCAACTTCAGTTTCGTGTTCCTAGGGCCCTCAGTAGCAAATCGTGTAAGTTTCAAACAAGTGGCATAATTATTTCTTAATTCAGGAGAATATGGGTTAGGGTATAGAACGGAAGTGCCTTAAAAAGCAATTAAAAAATAATGCAAATAAATTTAAACAAGTAAATATTTTAGTGAAAAATTGCTTGTTTCACAATATTTTTGATAAAAAATTACTTATAAGTATTTTTTGCACGAAAGATATGCGATTTGTTTTTAAACTTATTACAGGAATATATGACATGGGAGGTATAGGCATTAATGTAGAGTAGAGTGGCTAAACATAGGGCTTGAATATGAATTTCGGATGATACCACAATAACCACCGGCGTAGCTAGACCATTTTTCTAGGGGGGGCTATAGCCCCGTCTTATAAAAATTTTGTTTTTTTTTATTTATCAAAAAAATCATCTAAAGTTTTATAGGCCTTTTAAATTTTTGGTTCCTCTGTTTCGTTTACGATCTTCTGTACGATCGCAAGATAGCTATTCGGACAAGTTACGCTTTCAGCTTTACCCAATAATCACTACAAAAATTGAAGTGAAATCAAAGTTAAGGCTTACATTTTGTTTGAATTGCACTTTGCTTTATGACGTACACCAGCAATACAAATATACTGATAGAAATAAATCTGTACAACTAGCAGAAAAAGCTGCTAAAAATTTGTTAAAAATGGCCCTGCAGAAAAAACTGCCGACTGTAGCAGAATCTGTTAAGTAAATTTTAGTTAGATAAAAACAGAAAAAATAAAACTGTTAAATCTAAAGAATTTCAGCTATATTTGTGTGATATTTTGGTTCGTTTTAAATTACAATTTACCCTTCTCATATTAGGAAAAAATTATCTGAATATTAGTAGAAAACACACAGAAAGGAACAACTATTACTTCTATAAATTTTTTGTTATATTTAAGTTAAATTTAGTTAAATGAATATAATATTCTATTTTGCTGAAATTAGCGGAAATTTTTGCTGAAAAATTGTTGAATATGAATTTGAGATTGGGAGATTTTCAATTTATTTTACAAAATAAAGTATATTAAGGGAAAAATTCTCAAAAAAAATTTTTAAAATTAGGTTTTAGTTAAGTTGTTATTAGAAAAAGGGATTTTATACAAATACATATTTGCAATAAAATGCCATCGAATTGGTAATATGTATTAATGCAAGAAGTGCATATTTTTGCATATTTTGCTATAAGTGCATATTTTAATATATATTGTAGCTTAGCATGTTTTAATGCATATTAGCCAATAAATGCATATTTTTGCATATTTTGCTAAAAATAGATGTTACAAATCGTACTTTTGATTCTATCAAAATCTTAGTTTTTTTTTTTTTTTGGAAAATTTAACTTTAAAATAATTTTTTTCCTTAAATTTATAAACATTTGTTGGATCTTTTAATTCACGGAGATGAAAGTGTTCGATAAATATAGTTACTAACTTTTTGACGATGATATTTAAACTACTTTTAGGATAATAATACTACACTTAGGAAAAATAATATCGAGAACGCTGAAATAAATAATAAATTCATGTTTAAAAATTTTGTAATAAAAACTTTCCGATTTTTAATATATACTTTATGTATATAAAACACGATTTTTACAACATTTCTTGCACTGGTCATTACTGACGATCTACTTTCATAAGAAAGTTGAGTCAGAAAGGGATAAGAATTTTTATTTGAAGTAAAAATTAAATCATATATTTAGTTGGAATATTCTTCCACCTCAAGTCCAAATTCTAATATGATATTGTCATATTAGATTTTTATTTGTTGTTTCAAAAAGGGTTGATCATTTTCATGATAGACAATACAATTGTTTCGTAGACATCTCTCTACTCTTCAGTTGTCCGCAATAAGAAAATGATAACTTTCTTACTCAAACCGAGACATTACATAAGGTACAAAAAATCAACAACAAATAAAAATCTAATATGACAATATCATATTAGAATTTGGACTTGAGGTGGAAGAATATTCTAACTAAATATATGAAAATATAGAAAGTCCGAAAAAACAATTTTTGTATTTTTTAATGCAAAAATTAAAATAATTGTTGAAAATAAGCACACCACGGCTAAAATCTCATTCAAATATTTATTTTGTTTTGAGTTTAAAATTAGTTGTTTTTACAAAATATATTGACAACAGACATACATATAAATAGTACCCAAAGTGTACTTTTATGTAATTGTTGCTTTCAAAAAGGAGTTGATTTATATCTAGTTTTACCAAATCAGACAGTTCATATACGAAAGTACAAAATTCTCGTTCCGTTGATTTTTTGTACCTTATGTAATGTCTCGGTTTGAGTAAGAAAGTTATCATTTTCTTATTGCGGACAACTGAAGAGTAGAGTGATGTCTACGAAACAATTGTATTGTCTATCATGAAAATGATTAACCCTTTTTGAAACAACAAATAAAAATCTAATATGACAATATCATATTAGAATTTGGACTTGAGGTGGAAGAATTTTCTAACTAAATATATGAAAATATAGAAAGTCCGAAAAAACAATTTTTGTATTTTTTAATGCAAAAATTAAAATAATTGTTGTAAAAATTAAATGTTAAAAAAAATCTGGGGGGGCTAAACTATTTCTGGGGGGTGCTTAGCCCCCCCCCCCAGATCGGCCTATCTACGCCTATGACAATAACTAGTTTAGATGATAATTTTCAATAAAATATGACGAGAGTATTCCAAAGCCATAACTTCTTAACTATGAAATCCCAAATTTTAAGCTACATCACGATATTTTTCTGAAATTTAAAAATAAATCTAGTATACGAATAGCGAAGGCCATCTAATATCTAATTAATAAAAACCAGTTCACAAAATTTTTTCAAATATTTAATTTAGTAATAACCTTATTTTTCTACCCGAGTAAAAAAGTTTATATATAATCATAACTTGCAACACTTTATTGGAAGATGTCCCATTTTAAATAGCTTCAGACTGCAGTGGTTTAATAAGCTAACAATATCAGAAGATGAGATAATTTTAATACTAAATGGTGAAAACAATTTTAACTGCCTAGTGCAATATATTATCAATGCTTTGGCTTACCGCAGAATGTTAATTATAGAATACAATAATTAAACTATAAATAATGAAATTTTAATTTATATTGCTTTTAACTCTTTTTTCCGGCTAACGACTATTGTCAAAGCTGTATATTCTTTAAAAATTATGTAATGTTATTTTATTCAAAAACAACATTTTTTAAATAAAGAATTTCTACTACTACTACTACTAATCATATATAGTTATATATAATTATATATGGTCATATATGGCCCATATATAATTGGATATATTTATATCTTACACTGATTATTTACAAACTGCTTTATATGGGGTCATATAAAATTATATATAGTTATATATGGTCCAATATATTATTATTCTGCCTTATATGGTTAGATATAAATATATATGGGTTCATACTAAAATATTTTTAATCAATTTTCAATAAAATTACGAAACAAAATTATAACTTAAGTGTTGCCAAATAACACAGGATTAGAAAATCATAATTTTTTTTGTTAAAAGAGTTATGACCACCAATTCTATAAATCAAAGATTTTATGTGGCAGCATATAACTAAAACAGTAGTGTAATTTATCGTTTGAGTGAATTTAAAAATTTTAAACTTAAATGGCAATATAAAATAAACTTTTTTCTTTTCCGGCCCGATTACTAAATGTCCCGTTAGAACTTAACAAGCATTAAAATTAAATTTTTATATACTCTGTCACCAGATTTTAGAAATTTCTGAATGCTCTATAATCAAATAATGATAAATTTGGATAAGTGTGCCAATAAATATAGTTAAAATTTCCGTCGTTTATGCCGACTTTCTTTTATTTTTACAAAGTTTTTAAGCAAACACTAATAATAATAGCTTGTCGCACAAAAACAGCTAATGTAACTGATTTATGTCACTAAACTCAGGGGTATGGCATCACTAAAAAAATAAGTTATAACAAAATCGTTATCACTAGATGTCACTTTGTTCAAAAAATTTACAATTTTCTTTTTTTATTTAAATTTAAATAATAACAAACAACAAAGGAAAAAAACAAACGGATATCTCAAATTTTGTTATAGGTGAAATCAAAAAATGTGATAAGTTTTTGGGCCAAAATTGTGAGAAGCAAAAAGTGTTAATATTTCGGTTTTTTTCGGAATCAGTAAGTTTAGTCATTATAAACCTAATTGCAAAAAATCTCTTCTACAAGTTGTCGGAATAACTTTTTTTTGCACAATTTTAATTTTTTTTTTGTGGTAACGGAGTTTACATTTCTGCAAGCGAAAGATATAACAAAAAAAAAATTGCGTACGAATTTTCTTCAATTTATTAGTTTTTCGTATTTGGGTTTTCAACATGCTTTTCATTAATATACAATTTGTGTTTATCAAATTGGCGCTTTCGCGAATAAAAATACAATTTATTCCGCGAAAAAATTTTTTTTTATTTTTTTAATTTTGTATTTTTGGTCCTTTTAAATGCTTTTCAAAAATATAAAATTTTTTAAAATCCAATCAGCGGTTGCGGAGTTACAAAATAATGTATTAAAAACATAACATTTCGCGATCAAAAAATTATTAAATTGTGTGAATCAAATTTAATTTGTCAAACTAATGTCAGTAATGGCTCGAAATATCGATTCCAAAGCAATGAAATGCAAAATCAATCGTTTTTCGCTCCAGCAGTTTAGGGTAAAAAACTGATAACTTTTATTGATTTGACGTAAAATTATTAGTTGAATCATCTTTTGACGCATAAATATTAGTTGAATCACCTCTGTTTATGGTTATTTTAAAATATTTTAAACATTTACCTACATTTTTTTGATTGCAATCTGATGCAAACAATTTAGGTTACGGAGTTTACAGTTACGGAGTTTACATTTGGATACTTTTTTCGTTTTCTTTCAGAAACGCTTTGTCAGAATTTTCTTTCCGAAACAAAATCGTATGATGTCTATAAGGTGAATCCAAATATGACATTGTTTTTCTTACTCGTTAAATAGTTTGGTGTAAAAATTAGTAACGGAGTTTACAACATTTTTTCTTATCTTATTAAAGACATCCTTTTTCATCTCGAGAATGTTATATGCTGCAGAAAAGCTTCAAGTCTGTTACACTAGATGATTATTTACAGTCCAACGATCATTTGAGTGTAAATAACATTATACTTTTCGCAATATAAATAATAGATAACTCCAAAATTCTGGTGTATGCATTTTTAACAAAAATTATGACGAAAAATCGTTACATAGTTGAAGTCGTGGTAGCTAAGATATACGAAAAAGTTTGTAAAATGTATAAATTTTTATTAAAAGCGGCACTTTTCCTCTTCATAAAAATTCTTACAGTTAGTGTTTAGCTTTATTGGTTATTAAAATATAAGCTATTAAAGTTAAAAAAACCTTATGAGTTACTAGTTACGGAGTTTACATTTGGCCTATAAAATTGGTCACAAATTTTATGTATTAACCAAAAATTGGCCAGATTGTTATAACTCAAATGTAATCCATGCATTAGAAATTAGGTGGTTACACGGTTTTTATCACATTTTTTGATATCACCCTTATTTAAATATATTCCGCGCTTGTTCTTTCTTTATTTTGTGCAGTTTTCAGTAGTTTTGGACTTTTTAAATATATGCTCAACTGATATGAAACTGATACTAAGTAGTTGCTCAGGTAAAACTAGATTTCAGCGCCCTCTATCGGGAGTAATGTAAGTTTTGATTTCCTATATCTATAATTAATAGTCTCTGCAAAACTCTTTCCCAAATTCATCAAGCAGTCCTCAATAAAGCCCAAATTAGTTTGGAAGTATCGTAAAAAAAGTAACGTATCATTCTCATAATGAATAAAATAAGTATAAAAAATAAAAATATTGTATTTTTTATCTTTTTCTTGTGCATAGAATTAAATGTCAAGTAATAAAATAGAAAATTTCTATTTTCAACAGAACTTTTTTACGATTTTACTTGATAACGGTTTCAATGCATAGAAAAAAGATAAAAATATATTTCTATATTATTTTAACACATTGAATTGATTATAGATACGTTTTTTTACTTTACGATTAGACTAATGAAGCCTTAATTTATTCATATTTCAAACTTAATAATATTTTCATGTTGTCATTTTTTTATTTAAAATGTTTTGAATATTTTTGTTGTTAATTTAAACAAAATATATGCTGAAAATGTTCATAAAACCTTGCAAATTAATGGATTGGATTGCATTAGGACTAGTATTTGTAAGTATTATATTATGTATTTTTGTAATCAAAACATCTTTTATTTTGTGTTTTGATTTCAAAATTGTATTCAGATACTTTTGCAAACGGATACGGGATACCAAGATTCCAAAACAGCACTATCAACAATTACGACATTATTTATCCTGAATTAAATTTCTAAGGATAAGGAAGTTACATATACATTTTTTTTTTGGCATTAATATTCTCAACTATGTATTATATTTTATTTTTAGGTACAGTCAAAAATAACACTAGTGAGCATATTTGATGCGAATGGAACGCGGTTTGTTGTTTTCCACATAACTTTTGGCGAATCTGGTCTCCCGAAATTCTCCATCACGTCAATTTCCTTTAAGAAGAGGTCAGTTTACAAAAATGTTGATCTTGTTTTCAGATTTTATAAACATGATGCGCAACAAATTTACAAAAGAACCTACAATATTTAACTGAAAACTTTTCGTCAAAAAGATAGGTAGAGAAAAGAGATAATGTAATGGGTCTTTTTGGTTGGTGGTGCGAGAAATTCGTGGCGTGTGACACGGTGGCAAGCCAGCTGCTCGACATTGGGGTGGTTCTTGGCCACTTAGCACCTGAAACCCAAAAACATAATATTCGTGTCACTTAGAGTAAAAGAAGTAGAGGAGGAAAGAGAATAGAAAATATTAACACGAAAGGAAACATACACATATGCTCAGAATAGAACCTCCACGCACACCTAATCTCGTCCACACGTTACAGTGTTTAGCTAAAACACGTATTTAAGCTCTTTATTTTATTACAAAAGTTCTTTATTCTTTTAAACTCGTTTTGGCTAAACACGTGTTTAGTGTTTAGGTGTGAATGCCTTTTTAAACTCATTTTAAAGGTAACCTTAAGTAATGGGAAATTTTACCCAGATTTGTATTCAGCATAAAATGTTAATCGAAAAACGCACAGTTGCATTCCATTTTAGTATTTCGTGTTAACTAGTGTAATATATGGATTTGTATATATTATGTTATCATATCCTATCCTGAGTTTTTTTTTTGTTGCAATTTTTGCTGAAGCACAGAGAGTCAGATAAAGATTTTAAATGAAGTGGCTTGATTTTTCTTGTTTTTTACGTACATATAAAATTATTTAATTTTTTTTCTTTGTTGCTGATATTAGTTTTAAATTTAATTTCACATTTAATAAAAATTAAATTTATGTTCTACAATTTGCAGATAATCTTTTTGTAGTGTATAATCTTTTTATAGTAAAAAAAAAGCTAAATATGGGTAAAATTATATTGGCGTGCATTTATATAAAAATATATAAAATTTTATATAAGTATATATAATTATATAAAATTAGATATACCCATTTTTCGGATATAATTATATCTATTTATATCTAACTAAAATTTAAATACCCGAGTAAAAAAAATTATATATAATCATATGTGGCATATATTACAATATATAATTAGACATGTCGTTATGTACATCCATATATAATTATATATGAGATCTTTCTCCAAAATTTTTCCTTATATTATGCCATATATAATTTCATCTAATTACATATCGGCCTTTATAATATTAGATATGGTATATAGGATTATATATTACATAGCATGGCTGATCTTATTGCATATATAGTTGTATATAGAGCTATATCTTAATATATATGGCGGCATTTTAGGAATATATAATTATATATGGTATCATTTAAACAATATATAACTATATATGGTGACAGTTAAACTATATATTATCATACATGGTGGCATTTAAACAATATATGGTCATATATGGTACCTCATGAACAAAATCTTTTATACAGTTACAGATATGATAATATATGCTACTAAATAAAGTGCCACATATATTTATATATGGTGTTATTTAAGCAATATATTAGCATATATGGTGCCATTTAAACCATATATTATTATATATTTTGCCATTTAAACAATATATGGCCATATATAGTACCTCATGATCAAAATTTTTAATACAGTTCCAGATATGATAATATATGATTCTATATATAGTGCCATATATATATATTAGGGCGGGTCGATTTAATAATCGCCCATGGAATATTTTGATCCCTAGAATAATCGTATTCTAGGGATCAAAATAAGAAACTTTGCCGAAGGAACCATACCTCTAAAACGAATTCTACTACCCCCCAACTGTTGACTTTTGTCCCGTAGGGTCAAGTTTTGAAAAATCCCACTTTGACCCATTTAGAGTGCCCCAATCGAGTCCAAATGTATGACCGACCCCCACTAACTTTGGAGGGCCGATCCACCCATGCCAGTGGCACACCCCCTGGAACTCCCCTGGGGGGTTCCCCATACAAACATTTTAAAAAATCACCATTTTTGGCACTTTATTTTATTATTTTTTATTTATTTTATTTATTTTTATTATTTTATTTATTTTTTCTCTTTAGAAATTTATTTAGTCAGAACATATGTAAATGAAAAAATTAATTTAACTTAGTAATAGAAAAGAAAATAAAAAAAATTACTGTTTGAAGTCTTTTTTGCTTTCAAGTCTGGGCAATTTCGCACGGCTCTCTAATGTCGTCACCATAACAGCCTCTACATTTTCCGGTATAACTCGTTTGGAAACGCTAGCTAGCAATTGAACGTGTCGTTCTGTTGCAGGTCGTAAAATAGGTTGTGTGGGTTTTTTAAGCCACCACAAGACACAGCTGCATGTCGTAAACTTACTTAAGCTAAATCGGTTACAGGTAGAATTGAGCATAAAATTATCATAAAGGATTTTCCAGAAGTAATAAAAGGCGCACTTGCTTAACAGAATTTGTAGTCAGATTAACGTTTAATTTACATGTAAGTACTTTATGGGCAGTTTTGACAACAAAATCGGTTACAGGTAGAATTGAAATTACCATTTCATTCTTATTACCTCGTCTCCTAGACCATATATAACGCAACAGTTTTTGTGAATGCATTAAGTCGTTGTGAAGAACTCGAAGTGTGAAGCGCTAATTTGAGATAAAAAAATATTTAAAAAAAAATCATTCCAAATCAAGAAGTTTACAATGAATCCACCATCCTCTACACCGCAAGATGAAGCAATAACAACATCAACAACTATCGAAAACCCAATGAGTCATATACCCAGGCATGATGTTACTGTTTTTGGTGTGTCTACAGATTTGACTGATCTTAATTTACCAACCCATCTGGATATCTTGAGATATTATTTTTACTTGAGCGAACAAAAAAAGTTGTCCTATAAAGCATTCACTATTCAAGTACAAGATAAGTTGATTGGAATTTGGGAAAAACTTGGTATGGAAATAATGCTGAAAAAAAGTGTATGTAATAAATTGAATAGATTGCTTGACAAATATCAAGAGCAAATCAAGAGAAGAAACAAACCCCAACAATTTACAGAGTATGTAAAATCTCTGGAAACAATTTTTTTCATTGGAACATGTAAATGCGATTTGAAGGCAGCTCCATGTGCATGCGGTTTGGTTCCCGAACGCCTCAAAGAGTTTATGCACGATCAACATAATCAGAGAAGTCTAACAATGGATGGATTTGCGATGGAAATTGAAGAGCAAGGAGCAACGTCTATGTCATCAATGCCAACATACCAAGATCTCGATGATTCAACATACGCACCGCCACCGGTTCAAGAAGATTTGGATATAAGCACAAGTTCACAATACACACAGAGATACGATTGTTTTAACTTTGCCTTGGTATGTGACAGATTTGGCGTGCCTGATAGAGTAGCATCAGCAATGGGAACAGCTCTTTTCCAAGATTTTAAAATGAAAGATATCTATGGCAAACCTCTCATCATGGATAAATCGAAAGTTCGCCGAGAAAAAGAGAAATGCAGACAAGAAGTGCTTCGCAAACGGTTAGATGATACCAATTTGTTAGCATTTTCATTCGATGGCAGAAAAGATGATACTTTAACGAGAGATACAATTGATGAGAAGTATCATACTAGAATGGTAAAAGAACCTCATCTTGTTATTTTGAGAGAACCGAATTCTGAATTGATTGGTTACGTAAGACTGGAACATGAAACCGCTGAATACAAAACAACCAAATTAAATGATTTTTTCAACGATAAAAATATATCACTGGATGCATTAATTGGCATATGCACTGACGGTGAGCCAACAAACACTGGCCCAAACGGTGGAATTATACGACGATTCGAATTGCTGTTAAAAAGACCATTGCATTGGTTCGTTTGCCTTCTACACTTCAACGAACTTCCGTTTCGGCATTTGTTTGAAGCTTTGGATAAATCAACCAGCACTGGACCAAGATCGGCAACCGGAAAATTGAGCCGTCAAATCGAAACTTGTGAAACTCTTCCGGTAAGTTATTGCTATCACTCATTTATTATAATTGTCAACCGTTTTTAATTGTTTTATTTTTATATATTTTCAGGTGGTGGACGGCTTTCAGAAAATTGAGTTGAAAAATATGCCCCCTGCTCCAGAAAAAATTGAATTTTCCACCGATTCCAAGTACTTATACGACATGGCCCATGCAATTTCTAGCGGCGTGGTTTCAGTGGATCTGGCAAACATCAAACCAGGGAAAATTGTACATTCTCGGTGGCTCACCAAGGCCGCTAGACTATTACGATTATATGTGACAACGGAAAATCCAGATGCAAATTTAAGAATACTGGTTGAATTTATAATTACATGTTATGTGCCAATGTACTTCAATATCAAGTATTACAGCTCTGTCGTGTACGGTAGTAGATTTTTTTCAAATTCATTAGTTGGTCAAGATTTCTAGAACCTCGTTTACGCAAAATTGTCAATAAAGTAATTACAGATAATTCATATTATGCGCATTCGGAAAATATCTTGTTATCAATGTTGTTTGATGATAGCAAAGAAAAGCGCGACTGTGCTATCAAGATAATTCTACGCTATCGAACCGATGTTGACGACCCAACGGGACTTAGAGCTTATAAAAAACCAGATATAAACTTTTATTGCACAAGTTACACGGAAATGATCAATATGAATGACATAAATGACGTATTTGAAGCACCATTTACGCGAAGCATTCCATACGATACTTTGAAAGAATATTTAAATCAAGATGATCCACCGTTTAATGATCCAAAAATTCCATCACACATACAAGAAACAGAACGACACGTTCAATTGCTAGCTAGCGTTTCCAAACGAGTTATACCGGAAAATGTAGAGGCTGTTATGGCGACGACATTAGAGAGCCGTGCGAAATTGCCCAGACTTGAAAGCAAAAAAGACTTCAAACAGTAATTTTTTATTTTTTCTTTTCTATTACTAAGTTAAATTAATTTTTTCATTTACATATGTTCTGACTAAATAAATTTCTAAGGAGAAAAAATAAATAAAATAATAAAAATAAATAAAATAAATAAAAAATAATAAAATAAAGTGCCAAAAATGGTGATTTTTTAAAATGTTTGTATGGGGAACCCCCCAGGGGAGTTCCAGGGGGTGTGCCACTGGCATGGGTGGATCGGCCCTCCAAAGTTAGTGGGGGTCGGTCATACATTTGGACTCGATTGGGGCACTCTAAATGGGTCAAAGTGTGATTTTTCAAAACTTGACCCTACGGGACAAAAGTCAACAGTAGGGTCGTAGTAGAATTCGTTTTAGAGGTATGGTTCCTTCGGCAAAGTTTCTTATGTTGATCCCTAGAATACGATTTTCCCTGAGCCATGGGCGATTTTTTTGCCTCCCCACAAATCGACCCGGCCTAATATATATATATATATATATATATATATATATATATATGGTGTTATTTAAGTAATATATTACTATATATGGTGCTATTTAAACAATATATATTCATATATGGTGCCATTTCAACAATATATGCTCATATATGGGACCTCATGAAAAACATTTTTAATACAGTTCCAGATATAATAATGTATATTACTATATATAGTGCAATATAAATTGATATATGGTATCATTTAAACAATATATTACCATATGTGGTGACATTTAAACCATACATTATGATATATGATGACATTTCAACAATATATGATCATATATGGTACCTTATGAACAACATTTTTATTACAGTTCCAGATATGACAATATATGCTACCATATATAGTACCATATACTTTGATATATCGTATCATTTAAACAACCCGAGTAAAAATAGTTACATATAGTCATATATGTGATTAAGTTATATCCCCGAGTAAAAACAGTTACATATAGTCGTATAAAATGCGATTAAGTTATATCTGTATAAATATACAGTTTCATCCGAAAAATGGCCCGATGTAATTGTATCAGTTGTTTATCAGTTTTTATCTAATTGTATTAGTTTAGATCTCAACTAATAAAATTATACATTATTCAGATGAAATTATATCCAATTTTTGACCTGATACAATTTTAGCGGTTTATATCTAATGGTATCTGTTTAGATCGTGGTTGGTACAATTTTATATAAATAAAATATATTTGTTTATGACATTTGCCTTATATAATTGTATCAAAGTTTTAAAGCAGATCTAATTGCATCAGGTCAAAATTCAGATATAACTATATAAGTTTGTATAGTAATGTATAAATTTGGATCTAAACTAATATCATGCGACATAAACCCATAAAATTGTATCAGGTCAAAAATCAGATAAAATTTCATATGCTTAATATATAATCTAATTAGTTAAGATCTAAACTGATACAATTAGGTAAAAAGTGATAACCAACTGACACAATTATATCGGGCCATTTTTCGGATGAAATGGTATATGGATCACATTAAGTTATATATTACCATATAAAGCTCCATATTAATTTTTTTTTAATAGGGTCTGTATAAATATACAGTTTCATCCCAAGAATGGCCCGATATATTTTTATCAATTGTTTATCAAATTTTATCTAAATGTATCGGCCCTATGTTCCACTGGGAATTAAAGGATTAAATATATATCAGTTTAGATCTGACCTGATTAAATTATGTGTTAATCAGATGAAATTGTATCAGATTTTTGACCTGATACAATTTTATCGGTTTGATCGTAATTGGTTCAATTTTATATAAATAAAATATAATTGTATCCGACATTTACCTTATACAATTGTATCAAAGTTTTAAACTGATATCAAGTCAAAATCGGGATATAACTATATAATTTTGTATACAAATATATCTAGTTGGACCTAAACTGATACCATGTGATATAAACCAATAAAATTGTATCAGGTCAAAAATCAGATACAATTTCATCTGATTAACACATAATTTAATCAGGTCAGATCTAAACTGACCTTTAAACAATATATGGTCATATATGGTAACTCATCAGCAACTACAATATTAACTGTATTTCAGAAGCTATTAATTGTATTTCAGAAATTTTAAATGTATTTCAGAAATAATCAAATATATTTCAGAACTTGTTGATTGTTTATCATAGTTAATAGAGAAAAATTTCTATCTCGATTAAAAAAAATTGATATGAGGCTTTATACAGTCATATGTAATTTAACATGAGTCTTTATACAATTTTATCCGAGAAATGGGCCCATATAATTTCATAAGTTTGCATCAATTCAGTTATAATTTGATAATATCACTATATTATATAGTGGTATAAAATTATATCTGAAATGGTACAAACATATAGAAAATCAGATATTGTTATATCCAGTTTATTCTACTATAAATTTCACTGAAATCCTAAATGTTTACAGAAATAATTACCTGAGAGTTTGTCAGACCTAAAACTTCATGAAAGCTATTAAACTTTTTTGGATTTTGACAAAAGGACATTTTACAGAAAAGCACAAACGCCATTAGCATTGCTTTAAACTGTTTGTATAAATTTCTTTCCATGGCAATGTAATATAAAATTATATACAAAAGGCGACTGACAAGAGTTCTAGTGTGACTCTAAATGGGGTATATATAATTCTATCCAAAACGAAATCGTGTTTTTTTGAAAAATGATTTCATATAAAAACATATATTATTTTGAATTATGTACTAAATAGTTTATATAACGTCATATAAAATTGGATTTTCTGTATCTAATTGTAAATGCAATATACAATTATGTACTAATCGATATGTAATAAGATGCAACTAAATACGACATCATATTACAATTTTTTGAGAAAGAAAAAATTATATATGGATAATTATATGTCCGGTTATATACACTGGTGTACAAAAACATATATGGGTATATAAAATTATACATTATTATATAAAAACGTTTTTACTCGGGATATTACATTTCATAATTTCTGAAATACAATTGATAATTTCTGAAATACAGTTTGATAATTTCTGAAATACAGTTGTGTATTTCGGAAAAACAATTAATAATTTCTGAAATACAATTGATAAAACTGAAATACAATTGACTAGTTCTGAAATACAATTCATAAATCTGAAAAATAATTGATAAGTTCTGAAATACAATTTATAAAACTGAAATTCAATTGATTATTTCTGAAATACAATTGATAAATCTTATAAACAATTGATACAATTGGAAATGGTGTAGAGCCTTAAAAAGATTAAAAATTAGAAAATTCAATTTAATAAAAAAAAATATAATTTTATAAAAACATTTATACCCGGGTAAAAATAGTTATATATTGTTATATATAATGTGATTGGGTTATATCTGACGGTGAATGGATTCACATTAAGACACATATCATTCTATACAAAAGCATCTGATATTATTTTTTACATATAACTATATAAGCCATAAAAAACTAATCAAAATATATTTCTATATGATCTCGTACAAATTAATATAAATTAAGAGTTAATTTCTCCACCGCCAAATAATTTTCACGTGATTTTTTTGCATTTTAAATTAAATTAAATTAAAAAATAATGCAAACGATTTAGATTAGATTTTTATTTTATGTTATAAAATTTGGGCCTTTAAAATTGTTCAAGCTATAGAAATTTCAATATCAATTTAAAGCCGGTATGCATAAAAAGTATACCTACTATTAGACAAAATTATAAAAAATCAGATATTTTTATATCGAATTAGATGCAATTTGATGTCCTGGATATGGACAAATCTCGGATCAAACTGTATCAAATTATATCTAATTTGATATAATTAGACACAAGTAGATGACCCATTTTTCGGATCAAGTTGTATATCGTTGTATATGGGGACTTATCAAATAAGATATAATTATATATGACACCGTATTAAGATTTTTTACCCGTGTAGAAAATAAAATTCGCAGCCAGCAATTCCGGAGCGCTCATAAATAAGATTTTTAAATAGCTCATAGAAATGATTATTGTTTTTTTGAAAACACTGTTTTTTTTTTGTAGAAAATATGAACCCACAGAAAACAATCCTAAAAGTTGTCTCTAAAATCTAAAAAGCTGTCTCAAAGCGAGGGTTCATTTTTCGGACTCAAAGAAGATTCCAAAATTATTTAAATTTATGAAGAAAATTTCGATTTTATACGTTCTTTTTTCGGAGTAATTTCTGAGTGCACAGGGGGCTCTTTTGGACGGACCACTTTCATAGGAGAAAATGGACAAATGTTTATGTTTTTGGAGCACAATTCTGAGTCATTAATGATCATCTTTGTTTGCTGGGTTATAATTTTATAAAAAGAAATTCTTTTTATAAAAAAATGCATAGCCGTGAACGGTATCGAACTCGAGACCTTCTGAGTTTAAACCTTATTTTAACAAAATATTGTAATTTTTATAAAATCAGTGCTCTGCCAGTGTATTATTTTTTGAACTGTTGTCAATATCTGTCTGGGATCTTATTTAATCCCATATAAATGGAGATCTTACGTAGTACCCAAATATAATGCGGGATCTAATTTTATCTGTCATTTTTCTGGATAGTTTTAGATGTCAATCCCCAAATATATTGCTGTTTCTAATTCGATCTGCCATTTTAATACCGAAATAAATTGCTGGATCTAATTCGATCTGCAATTTATGGGATAAATTAAGATCCTATCAAATCTCCAAATATATCACTGGATTTAATTAAGATCTTACGCAATCCCGAAATATATTACTGGATCTAATTTGATCTGTAATTTTTTGGATAAATTTAGATCTTACTTAATCCCCAAATATATTGCTGGATCTAATTCGATCTGCCATTTTTCGGATCAAATTAGATCTAAGTTTATCCACAAATATATTGCTGGATCTAATTCCATCTGCCATTTTTCGGATCAATTTAGATCTAAGTTTATCCCCAAATATATTGCTGGATCTAATTCGATCTGCCACTTTTTCGGATCAAATTAGATCTAAATTTATCCACAAATATATTGCTAGATCTAATTCGATCTGCCAAAATTGAGATCAAATTAGATCTAAGTTTATCCACAAATATATAGCTCTATATAATTCGATCCGCCATTTATCGGATCAAATTAGATCTAAGTTTATCCACAAATTTATAACTGGATCTAATTCGATCCGCCATTTTTCGGAAAGGTTTATCCCCAAAGATATCATTGGACCTTCCAATTTTGAGATATAACTTGATCTTAGTTTATTACCATATATAAAATGGGATCTAATACGATATCATTGGATACACCCATTTTGAGATCTAATTGGATCACCTAGATATTACAGCAGATCTTAAACAATATCAAATTGGATATGATTAGATATTGAGCGAGATCAATTTTTTTTACTCGGGTAATTACGAGAATTTTATATATATAGATATATAATCATATATAATTATATCCACCAATTTCCGCATAAAATTATATATAATTATATATTATTTTATATGGGGTCATATATAATTATATATTGCCCTATATATAATTTTATGCGGCCCTATGTTCCACTGGGAATTAAAGGATTAAATATATATAATTTTATATGGCCCCATATCAATTTTTTTAATCGGGTATTTGAAAATTATGAACAGTTTTGTTTTTCCCAAAATTGAAACACAAATTTGTGAAATTTTCACTAAAAAATAGCTAACGTCTTAAAAAACAAGCTTAGTAATAAATTTAAATAAAAATACTGAAATAGTTCGCAGTATATAGTCTTTTTTTAATATCCTGTGTAAGTGCGCTATAATTTTGAACCACTCGTTTGGAGCTTAGGTAGCCTTAAGAATTAAACACATAGACGACTGCAGCTACACGACTACAGCCTGTCAAAAATAAAATACACACGTTTATATGAAAACGATTATTTTGACACCAACACAGCTACACGGCTACACGACTACTTTTGCCGCTGTAGTCAACTTAGGATAATTTCTATTTTTGTTGGCTACAAAACAAAAATAGTGTTGACAATATAACAAAATATATAAACAGGACAATTTTTCCCGCTAGAGGCGAAATAAAATCGATAGTTCTGACTAAAAAATCACCGTTATGGGAACACTAAAGAAACAGCTGTTTATATTTTACAATTGTTTGAAGGTTTCATTAATTTATATTTGGAACTAATTTTATTGTGATGTTTTGTAAAAAAAATGGATCTTACAAAATTAACAAAATATTCCTCAGCCATTATTTTAGAAGCACAAACCAAAAAAGATTAACATTTATCAAAACGTCAAATTTTTTGCATCATCTGTTTACTATGTTGCTGTCGTTTTCAAAAAAATTAAGTAGCTGACTACACGACTACAATTGCAGCCAGCAGCATTTGTAGTCGTGTAGTCATGTAGCCGCAGTCGTCTATGTGTTTAATGCATTACTGCCAATTTTTTTCTTCAGAGTTAGAGGTACAAGGAAATAACTATATTTTTAAATTGTCAATCAAATTGGGTTTATAAACTCAAAAAATTATAATTTTTTATTGCATAATAATTTACATAAAAATATAACTCAATAAAAGAAAAAATATTTAAATTATAGACAAAATAAAATATTCAAATTTAGTGAAGGTAAAGTTAAAAGTAAATGTATAAACAAATGTGTAAATTCATAAATGCTTTATAAAGTTATAAAAGGCTTATGAAACAAATTTTGTATGAAAAATTTGTTTGCGGTTTCAGTTACGGTTAAAACCGAAATGCAAACTCTAATTTAAACTAACAAAAACAATAGTTTTTAAGGTTTTAAAATAATTTTTGTATCTGTTGTTTTAATTGCATTTGTAGTTGTGTGTACAGTTTTACGCCGAATTATAAGTAGCAAAAAATTTCTTTTTTGGTAATGAAAGTTTTAGGTGAGACTGTGAGTGTATTGTGAGTGTATATCTATATTTGTTTGCACTTACCCTCTGGTACATCAGCGCCCATATAGATGGGAGCACCTTCAAAATCCACAACACTGCCTTCATCATCGAAATACACTGTTAAATTTCCAACATATTTAGCATAAGCAGCTGCCTGTACAATTAAGACACGATGACCGGAAGCATGAATAACTTGGGTGGGATATTCACCACGTGGTTTGTCAGCACCTGGGGGAGTGTCACCACTATAAAGGAAGGTATGAGAATGAGCGCCAACGATAACATCAATTTCAGAACCGGCATTTTCGGCAATCTCTTTATCAACATCATAACCACAATGGGAAATGACAATAATAATGTTGGCTCCTTGTATCTTTAATTTGGCAGCCTCCTCAATGATTGCCTCACTTTCATTGCGAAATATTAATTTACCAGTATTAGCTAAGTCCTGAAAGGGATATCAGGTAATTAAAATTAGTTTAAAGATAAAGTTGAACATGCCGATTATATGACACCCTACACTGAAAGAATTATCTTTCATGGTATTAATGATACAATTTCATAGAAATTTTTCCATAGATTCTATGAAGAATTTCATTATATGTGACAGCGCATAGAGAAAGGGACCTAAGGGTAAAAAAATCATTTTTTTTTTTTGTGGACAACATCTGAGATCGAATGAGACCGATCCCATGCTCTCCTGACCTTAGGTCCCTTTCTATCCTTAGGTCCCTTTCTATTTTGCGCGTCACATATATATAATATTTAATAAATATAATGAAATTCTTCACAACTCTTCATTCCTAAAATTTCATAAAAAAATTCATTGAGTTTCACAAATTACCTCTTCATAAATTTAACGAAAATCTTCTTTAAGGCTGGTTTACACTGTAAGATTTTCGGAAAGATTTTGCAACCGTGCCTCTATGTTTTGCATGTGTACTAAAGCAAATTCTTCCCGAAAATCTGATAGTGTAAACTAGTCTTTATCACGCATGTCACAGGTTTTTTCGGAATTGATTTGATTTCGCAATTTCACTTCCCCATTTTTTTTTCCTAAAGTGATCAAAAACAATTTTTTTCCTTCTCAACTTGCAGTTTAAGGTGCTACGCATAGGCGTACCTATCCCATTTTTCTGGGGTGGGCAAGGGCCCCATTTATGTTTGGCTGTTTATTTGCCCATTCTCAGACCCTTAATCTTAAAAAACACTTTCGACATTATGCATCCAATTTTTTCATACAAAAAAAGACTTAAAAATAACTCCCTCCCTTTTGATAAAATTTTCAAATGTTTTTTATAGAAAACTCTGAAGAATTCATACTTTTTTCTGAAGAAACCCTGGGAACGCTCAGAATAGTATAAAATTTTGCTATTTGATGGAGAAGAGAAATCTAAGATCAACCTTTCTCATATTTTCTTCCACCTCTGACGAACCTATTCTTACCACATATTTTGACCACTTAAATTACCGAGGTGATCAAAAACTGACATTTTCTTTGTAGAATTTTTGCTTCTACAACATATTTAAATTTCCTCAAAAGTGTACGCACATAGAAATAAATTTGTAAAAATAGCAGAAAAAGTAACTAAGAATTAGTTAAAAATGATGCTGCAGAAGAAACTGTTAAATTAGCAGATTTATGTTTGCTAAATACAAGTAAAATAAAAACAGCAAAAATAAACCTGTTAAATTTACAGTTTTACAATTTTTTTAGTAAATATTTCTGCTAATTTAACATTATAGACTGCTATTAGTCTACTAATATTTAACAAAATTTTCTGTAAATTTTACAATACAATTTGTCATTTCCAATTAACTAAATATAACTAAAATTCTGCAAATTTAACAGTTTTATTTTTGCTGTTCTTGTTTTAATAGTATTTAGCAAAAAAAAACAGCTCTTTCTGGAGCATCATTTTTAACTAATTTTTAGTTGCTTTTTCTGCTATTTTTACAGATTTATTTCTATGAGTGTAATATTAACTAATTATTCCTTTAAAAAACTATTAAATCCATCAATCAATTTGTTTCTTAAATATTTCTTAAGAATTTTTAAACAACATTTCTTATTTAAGAAATATGAAAGACAAACATCGATATTAGTTCTGGCTGTAAAACTGACCCTTAGATTCCAACAAATTATCTTCCTAGGAAACTAGAAGACATTTTCCCAATCAAAAACACAGGGTTAACTGATATTTAAAAAAAATAATCATAGAACAAGAATTATAGACCGATTTTTTAAAATTCTGGGGTGGGCAAAAAGACCGGCCTAAAGCCTGAATCAGCCCGACGTAAACGTAAACGTATCTCTGCATAGCTGAATTAATAAGTTAAATAAGAACAGAAGATGTGTTGTGTTTTTTGTTTCATTCTTATGCATTCAATATAGAGCAAACGTAAATACACAACAAAAATCTATTCACAACAGATTTTCGTTGAGTATTTACGTTTGCTCTATATTGAATGCATAAGAATGAAACAAAAAACACAACACATTTTCTGTTCTTATTTAACTTATTAATTCAGCTATGCAGAGATACTTTTACGTTTACGTCTGGCTGATCCAGGCTTAAGTCCGCCAATGGTGCTACGGATATCGAGTATGCTACAGGCTTTATAGTCCCAGGAAAAAAAGTGAGGAAAAAGAAGTAGTAAAAACATAACAGTTGAATAGGGAGTTGTGAAAATTTGTGGTTTTCACTGATGAATTTAACATTGGCTTGTCATAGAAGGGAAGTATTCTTTTTGGAAACAAATTATGTATATTTAAACCAATGAAAATAAAGTTATTTTTCACTTGTTTTTAATTTAATTAAAAAAAAAAAATCGTCATGCATCGTGTGGGGTTTGAATCCACACTCGTTGGCATTTCAAGCAGACGCTCTACCCCCTATGCTATGGCTTCCCTACGGGGAAAGGGACCGGTCCCAGATGGCACGCAGGATAAGTCCCAAGGGGGCGGAGACCGGTCGTTGATCGGTCTTTTTGTTTGAAAGAGACATATCACTTTAACATGGCGTTGTCATTGGAAATGACGAATTGCCACAGTTTAGACACATTGTGGCAGTAAGGTGGTGTGTCTAAAAATAGCTTTTCAAATAATCTAATAAAAAATTAAGAATTAAAAATAATCTACTTGGCGTCGAAGTAGGGCTCGATAACACAACCTTCTGCTTGTAAGGCAAACGCTCTACCGTCTGAGCTAACGTTGCTTATGCGTGATGGCTGGTTGATGGTTAAGTTATACGTTTTTCGTTTCTGTTCAAATAAAAAAGAGAAAGAAAAAACAAACACACACACAGCAAATAAAAAAACATGGAAAAGAAAAAAATAGAAAAGAAAACAACATTAACACACACACAAATATGGTGGAAGTGCCTTAAATATGCCCCCGATTGACCGGTCATGGTCCCTTAATGGCAGTTGACTTGTTTTTTGCGTTGGACATAATTAAATTAAAAAATCAATTAAAAATTAGAAAATTACCTTAAAACCTCTGATAATATAAATAAAAATTTAAAAAATTCTCCTTAAGTTACAAAGAAAAGTTAAATGAAATACCAAATGTTAAAACTAAAACAGCTTTAACATTAAAAAAAACGTTGAAAACACAAAACTTAAAATTTCTTAGCAAAACATTATAGAAATTTAAAATAAGAGCTAAAATAAGCAAATCGTGAAAAAATAAAGTTAAAAATAAATAAAAGAGTAAAATAAATAAAAAATATTTTTAAAAATATGCCGCGAATTTTGTTTTTATTTCGGTATCAGGCAAGTTTTTTTAAAAGCAACAGTGAAAATAACGGATCAGAAAATACTTAGAAAATTAATTCATTTTCTTTTGTTCATATTTGTACTAATTTAGTAATATGCCTTCGGTTGACCGGTCACGGGATAGGTCCTTGGAGGGCAATTGACTCCTCATTCCCTGTAGGGTTGTAATAACTGATAGCTGACTTTTAGAAGTCTGGTTCAGTAAATTGTTATCTTTATTTCTTTCTATTTTTATTAACAAAAATATATAACATATTGGAAAATATATAAAGTTGATTTTTTTAAAGCGTTTTTTTTATAAAAATAATACACTCAGAAATAAAGCTGTAAAAATAGGAGAAAAAGCTACCAAAAATTATGTAGTTAAAAATTACCATGGAAAAAAACTGCTAATATTAGCAAATTGTTTTTTGATAAATACTAGTAAGATAAGAAGGAAAAATAAAACTGTTAAATTTACAAACTTTTGGTTACATTTAAGTTAACTTTTAATACGAATTACCTTGATAAAATACGTAAAAAATTTTGCAGCATATTAGTAGATAAAAAATAGTTTTTCTGCAAGGTAATTTTTAACTTATTTTTACTAGTTCTAACTAGTGTTTCCAATTCGGTTAATCGATTAACCGATTCCTCGATTTATCGCCTCTATTTCGGTTAATGTCGAAACAAATAATTCAAAACTCAAATAATTATTCGATGCGAATAATCGGTTAAAACAGGTCGATTAACCGGTTACAATTTTAATATGGAATTTATCCCTTATTTTTTTCTCAAAACTTCATAAATTTCTTAACTTTGGCTCAAAAATAACAAGAAACATAAACACAAATATTTTTTATTTGTATTTAAGAAAATTCTATTTGTATTTTAAATTTGTCCAAATACATTTCAAAACTATTCACTTGTATTTAAAAATTTTTAATCTGTATTTAAAAATTGTAAAATTGCATTTAAAATAATTCCATTTGTATTTAAAAATTCTCCAAATGTATTTCAGAAATTTCCAAATGTATTTCAAAAGACTCTATTTGTATTCCAAAATTTTCCAAATGTATTTAATAAAATTCTAATTGCATTTCAAATTTTTCTAAATGTATTTCAGAAATTTCTATTTTATTTTAAAAGCATTTTTCAAAACATGCCTGTTTTCTCTTTCGTAATGAAATTTTTATAGGAATTATGAGACATGTACGTTAGTAAATATGCTTTTAAAATAAAAATATAAATTTCTGAAATAGATTTCTAAAAATTTGAAATGCAATTAGAATTTTATTAAATACATTTGGAAAATTTTGGAATACAAATAGAGTCTTTTTAAATTCATTTATAAATTTCTGAAATACATTTAGAAAATTTTGAAATACAAATGGAATTATTTGAAATGCATTTTGACAATTTTGAAATACAAATTTAAAATTTTTAAATACAAATGAATGATTTTGAAATGTATTTGGACAATTTTCAAATGCAAATAGAATTTTCTTAAATACAAATAAAATATTTTTAAATATATTTGTATAATTAGTGAGGGCAGATATTATTCAGCCTCTAGTTCGATGTGATTGATATATTTGTATAATTTTGAAATACATTTTGAAAATTTTAAAATTCATTTTGAACAATTTTGAAATGAATTTTGAAACGTTTTTATACAATTTTAAACAGTGTTTGGACAATTTTGAAAAATTTTTGAACAATTTTAAAACATTTTTGGACAATTTTGAATGATTTTTGGACAAATTTAAAACATTTTTTAAAAATTAAAAAAAAATTTTAGATAATTTTGAAATATTTTAGACAATTTTGAAACCTTTTTGGGCCATTTTAGAATATATTTAGACAATTTTAAAACATTTTTGGACAATTTAAAAACATTTTTGGAGAATTTTAAAACATTTTTAAACAATTATGAAATATATTTGGAATTTTCTGAAATAAAACTGAAAAAGGTGTAGAATACAAGGGAACCCGTAACCGTTTCACTGAAATTAAATTTTTATTCGCATTTGTGACATTAATAATAACTAAATAACCTAAAGTTAACACAAAATTAAAGCTAAAAAATCAAAATTAAATGGAATTTGACATTTGTAACTGTACACTGAGAGAAATGTCTACATTCTATTTATGAATTTTTACATTGATTCAATAAAGTTTCGCTGAAGTTCGTACATTGAAAATTTTTATGAAGCTTTCCATTCATTTTGTTAAGAAAACTTCATTAGTTTAGTGGAAATTTGTATTAAAACTGTGCGTATGTTAGCTCAAACTTTGAATAATTTTGTTTATTGTCAATGGCCCTTAAAAACGGAAAAAAGACTGAGAAATTTAACAACTGTTTATGATATTCTTTAGTCTACTAACTCTACTATTCAGAACATTTTTTTGCAAATTTTTGTAGAGTAAATTGATATTTTTAGTAATTAATATTTTACTCAAATGGAACTAAATCTTTTTTTTTATTTCTTCAGAAGAGGAGGAAGAATTTTGGACAATAATTTTTTTAAATGCAATATTATATTTATTGTAGTATTAATTAAATTTGCATTTAAAGAAATTTTGTATCCAAAGTTTTACAGATTAAAAAAAAATTTCGTAAAGAAATAGAAAATCTACCTTTAGGTTATGCTGTTTTTAACTTTCTAATTTTTAGAAAAAAAATCTCCTAGTTTCAGCAGTTTTTTTTTTTTGCCATTTTAAACTAATTTTTGATAGCTTCAGCTATATTTTTAAATAAATTTTTCTATTAATATAAGAAATGTTTCAATTTAGATAATCTCAGATTCCGAAACTTTCAACCTTAAGCTACATTTACACGCGAGAGAAAAATGCTAGAGATGGAGCAAAAAACACTACAAAATAGCTAAACTCATTCAAAAAAGAGCTAATTAGAGGTGATTTTTGTTTTATCTCTAGCATTTCTCTCTCGTGTAGATGTGCTTTTTAATTTGAATTTTTTTTTAAATACATCGTGTTCATATGTCATGTTGATATTTAACAAAAACAGGAAGCTGTTAGTGTCTTTGTTGATAAAAAGTTAAGGAAATACATTAATTTTGCTTTAAACGATTAATCGATTAATCGCCAATTTTCTCGAATAACCGACCCGAATAACCGGTTAATCAATTTTAGTGATTTTTCGAATAATGCAATAACCGGTTAACCGCCTATGTCGAATAATTGGAAACAGTAGTTCTAACTAAAATGTTTTCAGGATTTTTCTTTTTCTGTTATATTTAGTTTCTAAATATATTTAGTAAAAATTTGATCAAAATGGATTCTTTAAATTACAATTTTTTAAACACAAACAAAATTGTAATATTTACCTTTTTCGTATTTTAACAAAAAATATTTGAAGAATTACATAATTATTTAGAACTTTTATATTTCCATAAAATTTCATTAAAAATGAATAGAAAATTAATAAAAAAATTTAAATCGTTTCAGAAATTAATTTTTGAGTGTACTACAAAAAATTATTAACTGTGTAAAAAAAGTTAAAAAAAATTTTTTTTCGACCTGGTGGGATTCGAACCCACAACCCTCTGATTTCTGTTCCAGCACGTTCCTATGCAACCCCCATACAAAATATTAACTTCTTATCACCCATGAAAAAGAACTTCTGACTAGCATATATTAATTGCAGCATTAGATGTTGTATAAAACCCATTCCTAAGGGAGTAATTCTTTGTGATGTAATGAAGGTAGAAGTCATTCCATTTATTTTTGCTGGGGTGGTACTTAAAACGTTAAAAGTTTCTCCAGAAAACGTAAAACGAAAAAAAAATCGTTGTTAATCCCCGTTCAAAAACCAAAGTGGAATTGATATTTAGAGCAGCTTAAACTCATAAAAGCTTTTCATTAGTGCTTGGTACACTCACAATATATTTTCCATAACCGTTTGAGGTTTATTTGAAAAGTAATAGGTAAAGTTAGTTTTTAGGAGTTGATATTTTCAGTCAAATGTTCTATTTTTAGTTTTCTATTTTTAGAAAAAATTATTTAAACAATTTCGTTGTTTTCTGTTTTAAAACAAAAAATTGAAAAAATTTCAGTTGTATTTAATCTAACAAATACAACTGAAATAAAGCAATAGCAATTGAAATTTTAATGAAATTATTTGAAGTACTAAAAACTCAAAACACATCAATTGCAAATACGAAAATATTACTATTTTTTTAAATTTTAATGCCGAGTTTTTCTGGAGGTATTTCGAACTGAAATACTGATGTTGAAATGTTTTATATACTCGTATTGCTTTATTTGAACAAAGATCATCATTAAATAAAAGTAAATTTCCGAGGTACGAGTATTTTTGTTGGTATTTAAACTTGATAATGACTAATAAAATTTGTTTTCGGTTTAACTAAACCCAAAAAATTCGGCCTAAATAATATTTTTTTTTATATCTACTAATTCAGTTTATTAAATTTTAAATCGCATTTTTTAAGTTTAAATATTTTTTATTTAAATTATTTTTAAAACAATCAATGTTTTTAATTTAAAAAAAGCTTCCAAAATTTTAATATACTAGCTAAAACTTCTGTAAAAGAGTAAAAAAAAAAAAAATCCTGGGAAATCCCGCTCAAAATTCCCGGGATTGCGGGATTGAAAAAAGGGCGGGAATTCCCGGGACATAAACCCTAATTATTATAAATAATGCTACTCATATTATTTTGTAAAAATGCTATAATTTTGTACATTTTTTTAATTTATTTCGTATTTCTTCCCCATTTTTATATATGTGACCTTCTCCGAGAAAAGGGACCTAGTGTGTGAAAATGAAGTTTTGAGAAGAACGCATTTAAAGTTTCATAACGCATTATCACTTTGAACACACAAGTTCGTTTTGTACGTTTTTATGGGGTAAATAAATTTTTATCAGCAATCTAACTCATTTCATCTTATTCTACACCCTTTTAGGTACCAGAATCCACTCTTAAGTTCAAACCCGGCCAAATTTGACATTATGATACTCACTCTGTTTTAAATATAGCAGAGTTGCAATTTTTATGTGAGAAACTTCTCACATAGTTACAGAACACCGGTACTGGTTGTCAAAAAAATAAATAAAATTTTTTTCTAGTGTTCAGACTGATACCGACACATACAACAAATAAATGAAAACTGTTATTTTTTCTTCTAAAGCACCGTAAAGCGGCCTATACACGAGCATGCTGTCCAGCTTGTTTGACAAACAAAAAATGGTTTTTGGAATACACGGACAAGTATGCTGTACAACTTGACTTCAAAACCACAAAATCAACACAGCGGATGATAATGACAAAATTATTTTTATTAATTTTTTTCTTGGAATTTCATTCTCGAATTTCTATTTTTGCATTTTTTAGTTTATTTATTAACGTTATCCCATTTCTTGTCACAAAATAACTTATTAAAATTGTAAAATTCTCCAATGTTTGGGGATTTTTTTCATTAGACGGTAAAGCGTGTTTGTCAAACTTGCCAAAAAATCAAAAAGTTTTGTTTTTCGTCCAACATGCTTGACAAACCGTCAAATTAGACATTACACGGTCAAATTCATACAGCCGTCCAGCATGCTGTACAGCATGCTTGGTCGTATATAGGCCGCTTGTTTAAGTTTCACGTGAAAAAACTGTTATTTATAATATAAAAATTAGTTCTTTATATGGTGGCCATATAATAAATAATTTTTCACGACAATGAGTTTCACGTGAAAATTGTGCAGACTTTGTTTTCACGCAAATTCAATGTAAAAGACTATTATTTTTCTGGTGAAAAAGTGACATTTTATGTTTATTGTAATTGTGGCTTTGTTATAAAATTAAAAAAATTTTATTTTTTATAACTTAAATTGCATTTTGAGGCATTCGAGTTCGAGTGAAATTGTTTCACGTGTAAAACAGTTTACGGTGCTTAATCTTTAATTTTTTCGCCATTATCTTTTTTTAATTTTTGTGTGCATTTATTTGTGAATAACACAACACTTGTGTTGAGACAAATAGTTACTTTATGAATATTTAAAAAAATAAAGCTTGTCGAAAAACTGTGACCTCTTTTTAAAATGTGTGAATCCATTTTAACATGTGTGTAACGAATTGTGTTCACACTATTATACAATTTCTTTACATAACACATTTCTGACATGTATCTATAACACACTTGTGTGATTATCTAAACGGTGCTTTAGCAATATCACATGGAGCTTGCGCAATATTTTCATATTTTTTATCGCATAATCATAAAGTGTCTTATATGTAGGAAGCTATGCGAGAAGGAGCAGAATGGATAAAAATTCATTACTCTGTATTTATTAGTCCTTACACTGAGAGAATTTTCTGCATGATATTAACGAATTTTTGCATAAAAACTGGAGAACCGTTTGCAATTTTTACTCTACATTTCAAGTATGATGAAGTAATTATTTAATTATTTTTACAATCAAAAGAAAAAAATATTTTTTTTATTAAATTGGTATTTAATTTTTTTTAAGTGTTGATTTATGATTGGATTTTACCAAATCAGACAGCTCATATACAAAAGTACAAAATTTTCATCCCGTTGAATTTTTGTACGTTATGTAATGTTTCGGTTTGTGTGTTCCACTCATAATTTTATTATCCCGAGTAAAAAAGTGTATATAAAATTATATGTGAATGGATATATTTGCAATATGTAACTGGATATAATTTCATCCGAAAAATGGTTATATTAAATTGTATCAAATCGGATATAATTGTATTTACAAGGATACAAAGTTATATCAAATGATAAACTTATATCCGAATTTTGTCCCGATCAAATTGGATATACGATATGATTAAATTTAAATGATAAAAAAAAACTTTGTATTGGAGGCAGCAGGATTTCGGGTCCTACACACTCAGGGATTATGAAAATCGAAAACGAACAGTTTTTCTATCTAGAATAATTAGTTTCGCGAAAATCAAAGTGGCTTCAAATTATTATTTATCGTTTTATTTGACGACGGACATCTAAATTAGGAAATAAAAAATAATTGGTATTGTACAGATCGTAAAATATTTACCATTGAAAATCAGATAGTTTTCGTTTTCTATATTCATCACATGCGTGACTATCAGCCAGGGCCACTGTTGATAATGAGCAGGGCAAGGACTTTCATGAAAATGCATGTTTGTAGTCAGTGGCCCAAAAATGATTTTGACCAAATACTTTTCCGAATCAAAGAATTTGCAAAAAAATGGCATCGATTTGTTGTTGCATATATTTGCATATTTTGTTATAAATGCACATTTTTGCATATTTTGCTTTTAAGTGCATATTTTATTGCATATTTTATGATTTTTATTGCATATTTTTGCATATTTTGCACATTATTGCATATTTTTTAATATTTTTAAATATGAAATTAGATTTAAGAATTCATACTTTAAAACTAAAAAAAATTCTAAAGAAATAATTATTTGGAAGCTCTGTTGGTAATATAACACTACACTAGAAAGAGAAACACATAGTATACAATATGTTGTCATCCACTAACACATTTTTTATAGATGTAATTTTAAATTAACGTTTTAGGGTGTTATTGCTCACAAACAGAAAGTTCAAAAATTTTATAAAAATTATTTTAAGGAAACTTGTCCCCGAGCATTAATTTCTGCCACTTTTTCTCTGAGTTACGAAAGTGTGTACGATTTTATAGTACACATATTTAAGTTCTATTTTATAATAAAGTTTTTTTCAGGTAAAATGCCACACACAAAAATATATTTAACTATGTGTATTTGAAGACATATTCAGTGTGTTCCTTTACTCGAATTTCTTACTACTTTTACTACAATTGCGAAGTTTTGTTTACTTTTTGTATTGAATTTTTCCAGCTGTAGTAAAAATAGTAACTTGTAGTAAGTAAACGAACAAGCTTATTGTAAACGATACCTGAATTTTTACGTTTATGTTAGTTTTTAATAAATGTAATTAAAACGAGTAAAAAGGTTAAAGTCGGGCATGCCGACTATACAATACCCTACACCACTCTGGTGTATTGTTTGGATCCGAAATTCGAATGGGTTAAAATGGGGCTTGTGTCAAAATTTTCTATAATGTAAGTCAGCGCACCAAATTTCATTAAAATATCTTTATATTTGCGACCTGCAGTTTGTAACCAAGCCAATTTTGGGGGGACCCTTATATGGGCACTATTTCTAAACATGGACCGATGTTCACCAAAATCAATAGGCTTCGTCCTTGGGCCAACATAGGTCTATGTACCAAATTTCATCAAAATATCTTAATATTTGCGACCTGCAGCGTATAAACAATATAATTTTGGGGGGACCCTTATATGGGCACTAGTTCTAAACATGGACCGATGTTCGCCAAAATCAATAGGCTTCGTCCTTGGGCCAACATAGGTCTATGTACCAAATTTCATCAAAATATCTTAATATTAATACCTGCAGCGTATAAACAGTATAATTTTGGTAGGACCCTTATATGGGCACTAGGTCTAAACATAGACCGATGTTCCAAAATCAATAGGCTGCGTTATTGGGCCAATATAGGTCTGTGTACCAAATTTCATCAAAATATCTTAATATTTGCGACTTGCAGCGTATAAACATTATAATTTTGGTAGGACCCTTATATGGGCACTAGGTCTAAACATGGACCGATGTTCACCAAAATCAATAGGCTGCGTTATTGGGCCAATATAGGTCTGTGTACCAAATTTCATCAAAATATCTTAATATTTACGACCTGCAGCGTATAAACAGTATAATTTTGGTAGGACCCTTATATGGGCACTAGGTCTAAACATGGACCGATGTTCACCAAAATCAATAGGCTGCGTTATTGGGCCAATGTAGGGCTGTGTACCAAATTTCATCAAAATATCTTAATATTTACGACCTGCAGCGTATAAACAGTATAATTTTGGTAGGACCCTTATATGGGCACTAGGTCTAAACATGGACCGATGTTCACCAAAATCAATAGGCTGCGTTATTGGGCTAACATAGGTCTGTGTACCAAATTTCGTCAAAATATCTTAATATTTACGACCTGCAGCGTATAAACAATATAATTTTGGTAGGACCCTTATATGGGCACTAGGTCTAAACATGGACCGATGTTCAAAAACATCAAACTTGTTCGTCCTTGGGCCAACATAGGTCTGCGTACCAAATTTCATCAAAATATCTTAATAGCTGCGACCTGTAGAGTGCGCACAAGATTGCATGGACAGACAGACAGACGGACGGACGGACAGACGGACATCGTTAAATCGAAATAAAAAAAAATTCTGAACCGATCGGTATACTATAAGGTGGGTCTACGACCAATATTTTTTGGTGTTACAAACATCAGCACAAACTTATAATACCCTGACCACATAGTGGTGTAGGGTATAAAAACATTTATTTTTAATTGCATAATTTTTGGTTTTTAGTGCATATTTCGTTATAAATGCATATTTAAGTGCATATTTTCCATTTTATAGTACATATTTAAGCGCATATTTTAGATTTTTTAGTGCATGAAAGTCCTTGCCCTGATAATGAGTAACTATTAAAGACGTTAATGTATAAATCCGTTATTCTTTAAAGACTAGATAATTTTTTATGAAATATGGGAATTTTCTTTGGACTTAGAAATTTTTTTAAATGTGTTAAGCTTTTTTTATTTTAAATAAAATTTTAATGGTTAGCCCGGCAATGCAGTTCTTTTTTGTTGGAGGCTTATAGTTCCCGATTTATGGAGCTGAAGATGATCTACAACAATATTTAATGTTTATTTCTCCACTCAAAACTTATCGGACCAGAACAAAATATATATATCGCTGGAAAGGTACTTGAAATACCTTTCCAATTATATGCAACATGCCTGGATTTATTAACCCATTACGAGCCGGGCCATGATTTTTAACGTTAATTTTTTTAGATTAGATTTTTTATATTAAAAAGAAAACTTTTAGAAGTAAAAAAGCTCAGAAAATATTAATTTAATGAAAAAATTTAGTAAAACATATAAAAAAATTGTTTTTGATCAAATATTATATTAATCTTGAATATATTAGTTAATATCGAACTTAGGTCTGATATTAACTAATATATCGTCGGCTTGCCTGCAAGAAGTGCTATGTTTTTGATTTTAACAAGTTTGAGCGAAATAACTGATTTATATTATCCTTTTAAGATATTTTATTGACATCATATGCCCTAATGATTCACGACCTTATTCACTACAATTATTATTAAGGCATATGATGTTAATTAAATATATTAAAAGGATAATATAAAGCAGTTTTTTCGCCCTCCTGAGAACCTGCTAAAGAACACATAACACTACTTGCAGGCAAGCCGACGATATTGTTATATAAAAAATAAAATTAAAAATATTTTTCGTTTCTGTTTATATATAAAATTTTGAACGGTTTCTAAAAAAAATTCTGATATATCATCATATAAAAACATATAATATTTTATATTATCATATATTTTAATATTAAAAAATATATGTTATATATACGCTTTTTTACTCGGGATAGCAGACAATGGGTCATATGAATAAAACTTAGCAATTACTTCGAAGTAATTACTTTGGGCTTAGGAATCGCTTTTAACTCCAAATTTACCAATTGGCTGGTAGAATAGCATGAAATGTAAATGAAAATTAAAAAATTAAATTTCTAGTCTGCTTGGGAGTAGACTATTTAATTTTTTTTTGTTTTAGAAAAATCATTTTAAGCCCTTAAAACCCTTTTTTTTTAAAGGCATTTTGTTAATGAATCGATCTTACCCAAATTTGGCACAAATATGGCTTGGTACTAAATTTCATGGCAATCGGATAATTTTTGCAGGTTTTATAAAGATTTTAAAATAAAGGATATATGCCAGGACTAAGAGTCCTTGCTTCGATTTTGATAAAAATTGACACAAACGTTTCCAGTTTTATGTGCATCTCAATGGATACTTTTTGAATTTTATGTCTATTTATGTAGCTAATATAATATTTTTAAATTTCAGGGCCTATGGGAGGTGGGCGTGTCCTTGGCCCGATATTTTCCAAAATTAAATATCTATTTTTATATAATTTTTTTTATACTCCATCAAACTTAAGTAATTTTTGGATTTTCAACAAAAAAATGTGTTTTTCGGAGCAATTAAAAATAATTGTTTTGTAAACACATACTAAAATCCATATTTTAGTTTAACTACAAATTTATGAAGTAATTAAAAAATAAATCTTCGAACAAGTTTTTAAAAAAATGTATTTTTGTGAAATATTTTCGTGAAACAATTAAAACCCATTTTTCTGTTAAGTCATTTTTGGAGTCCGAGTTTAGCGCCCTCTCTTGGCGGCAAAAGCAATCACACCAAATATTTTTTCACATTTGTTTGAGTTACTTTCTTATCTTTAAAAAAATCCTCCTTTAATCACAATTTGAGACAAAAATTTTTTTTTTATTTTTATCCATGGGACGAAGCATAGTGCGTCGCCCACTGACGATTGCCTTATTAATTTTTTAATTAGGTTTTGGGATTTTAGCGCATTTAATTCCTTTAATTTAATTTTATAAAATTTTTAAATATCTTAAAAAATTCACTGTAAATCTTTAAATATTATTCCAAATTTTTGTGGAGTAACAAAATTTTTCAATAGTTTGTACAAGAAGTCGATTTCTTCTTTACATAAGAATTCTTGCAGAAGTAAAAAACACCCGTTTGCTAGTAGCTGAACTAACTGGAATACACATTATTTGAAGGAGGGGAAGATCTCTGGAATTTTTCCAAAATTGTAAAGTATCGCAATCTGGTTTAATATAATCACGCAAACTCACGTGAGTGCTATAATTTTAACTTTGTGTCACGCACCTATCTCTAATCCTAAGCTTTCAAATAATGATAACACTGTGAGACAAATGGTAGGGGTCAGTGATCGGGAAGGGTTCAAACTACCGGGGAAAGTTATATCGGTAAAAAAGAAGTTATACGTGTCCCGGCGTTTCGCTGGGTCACCCCTAGGAATCGAGATATATCGATTTTACCTTTGGTGGTCTTTTTTTTGACATAACTCGAGAACCACTAGTCCGATTTTGCTCAAACAATTTTAAAAAAATTAAAAATTACAATTCCTTTAATCTGTTCATATAACGTTTTTCTATATACTCAACAGTTTTGCCGGTAAAAATAAATGGGTGCGTTCGGCAGGTACAATTTGACAGTCAGCAGTTCTACAACAGTTGTGCAACTATCTGCTGAACGACGTGATCACTAGCCGCTTAGTCTGAGCGCTGTCATATTTTGGTAGCGTAAAAAATTTTTGCTACTTTTGATCAAATAGTGATACATTTGTTGTTGTTGATTTTAAAAAAATTTAGTTTTGTATGAGTGACAAATAAAAACATACAAATATAATTCAAAAACAAAAAATTTAGAAAATCAAAGGAAAATATAGAAAAAATGTATTTAAAAACAAAACAAAGAAAACATCGTTCAGCAGAGTAAGTAATCACAAAGCGCTACAAGTCACCGGTATCAGTTTAAGGTTTCTCTGCCGAATGCTACCAATGTTTACTCTCATTTTACCCGAAAATTACGTCGAACAAACTTAATATTACGACCGTACGTATAGTCAACAATACCATTTGTAATGAATCAAAACAAACTCATACAAACTTATTCTATTTCGTTAGGGTATTTATACCCTACACCACTATGTGGTCAGGGTATTATAAGTTTGTGCTGATGTTTGTAACACCAAAAAATATTGGTCCTAGACCCACCTTATAGTATACCGATCGGCTCAGAATTTTTTTTTATTTCGATTTAACGATGTCCGTCTGTCCGTCCGGTCAAAGGTCGCAAATATGGACATCGGTCCATGTTTAGACCTAGTGCCCATATAAGGGTCCTACCAAAATTATATTGTTTATACGCTGCAGGTCGCAAATATTAAGATACATTGATGAAATTTGCTACACAGACCTATCTTGGCTCAATAACACAGCCTATTGATTTTGGTGAACATCGGTCCATGTTTAGACCTAGTGCCCATATAAGGGCCCTACCAAAATTATATTGTTTATACGCTGCAGGTCGCAAATATTAAGATATTTTGATGACATTTGGTACACCGACCTATGTCAGCCCAAGGACGAAGCCTATTGATTTTGGTTAACACCGGTCCATGTTTAGACCTAGTGCCCATATAAGGGTGGCCCAAAATTATATTTTTTATACGCTGCAGGTCGCAAATATTAAGATATTTTGATGACATTTGGTACACCGCCCTATGTCAGCCCAAGGACGAAGCCTATTGATTTTGGTTAACAGCGGTCCATTTTTAGATCTAGTGCCCATATAAGGGTCCCCCCAAAATTATATTGTTTATACGCTGCAGGTCGCAAATATTAAGATATTTTAATGAAATGTGGTGCGCTGACTCACATTATAGACAATTTTGACACGAGCCCCATTTTTACCCATTCGAATTTCGGATCCAAACATTAGTTGGCTTTTACCCAGACTGGTGTAGGGTATTGTATAGTCGGCATGCCCGACTTTAACCGTTTTACTCGTTTTATATTACAATGCTTTTTCTTCAATTATGTGTACATTTCATTACCATTGTTTTCATCAATGCAAATTGAAAAAAATTTCATTGGCGGTGATAAAATTTTTTGAATGATGATGAAATTTTTTGGCATTAACATTGAGATAAAGTAATGCCAATTATATTTCAATATGTACCAAATAAAATTTCCCAAGAATGATTTTTTGTAAGAGTGGTAATATTTATAGACAATAATATCCCAGGAAAATTTTTTACAATTGGTAGCCAACCACACCCATTTTACAGCTGGTTCCACTGCAACCGATTCCATGGAACTGGTTCCGGAACCAGTTCCTGGGATCCTATATGGAAGGTGTGGTTGACGTAGAATCAGTTCCAGAACTGATTCTAAAACAACCGGTTCCACTTTGGAGCCGTAGAAGGGGTTGCTTTTGGGACAATTTCAAATAGAAAGAATCGGTGTGAGAATCGACAGTAGAAGGGGTTGTGAATGAACAGCAGCTATTCTACAACCGATTCTTTGGAACAGAAAATTTTCCTGGGATGTTAACCCATAATACAACCATACTAGGTGGATGCATTAGAACAACAAACACAACAAACAACAACAAAAAATGTAATCGGCTATTTTTGATACATAGCGAAAGCATACGAAAAAATCCCTGAACTGTCATAATAACACCCTGAACTGTCAAACTCTCACTAATGCATCTACCTTGTATGGTTGTATCATGATGTTAACCATAACAAAATGTATTTCAGAGACCCTTCTTTTGATTTTCATTGTTTGCTGATCGGATATGTACTTCCGAATTTATTTGAGTTTCCATTTTCTCCTCTAAAGCAATCAAGAAACATATAAACTAGGAGATGTAATCGCTACCGGATGGCACATCGGACCGGACATTATAGCGTTGTCAGATATTGGATCGAAAAATGAGGAAAAAGTGGAAGTAAATTGGCAGAAACTAAAAATGACAATAAAAATTTAAATAAATATATTGGAATTAAGAAAAAAGATAAAAAATATCAAAAATAAAAAAATAAGCAAAAATTTATGTTTAAATTTTATTCTGAAAATTTTTAAATGTGTGTTGGGCGCTGTGGTGTAATGGTTAGCGCGTTGGACTGTTACACGTGAGGTTGCGGGTTCGAGCCCCAACCAAGGCAACAGCAATTTATGAAAAATAGTAATATGTATGAGTTTTTTCCATCCCTCATACATATCGCAGCGTCCTCCTTCGGTGTTCCCATAGCACTTAACCCCACCGAAGTAAAATAATATAACAGGGCTATGAACTAAAAAGCTTCAGCAAAGTTCGCCAACTCATCATCAGATGGCGCGCAACAACTGTTCTAAAATTCAACATCTCGCGCACTTACAGTGTTACCATATTTTTGAAGCCCTTCATCTTTCACCACCTTTCACTTCTTCTCTATCCCCTTTCCAAAGGAAGCAACACGTTAATTAATAGGAAGAATTTCCTGAGTGTTGCTTCTCTTTAAAAAAAAAAAAAAAAAAAAAAAAAAAAAAATTATTTCACTTTTTTAAATTCTGATATCAATATTTTTCTTATTTTCCCCCAAAATTTTGAGACTTTTTTCACCTTTTTATTCACACTTTTAATTTTTTTCTTTCAACGAAAACTTCGTGTGTGACAGCATGGAATCATACCATCATTTACGCACATGTTTTGTCCGATATGCGATCCAGAAGCGATAAAATCAACTGCAATGCTATTAAAAATGTACAAATAAAATTTGATTTGGTTAAAGTTAAGTTTAGGGGCACAGCTCAGATCGGGTCCAAATTTTTACCACAGGTAAAACTTTTTATTGGGCTTCCAGAACAACGTTTTTTTGTGGGTCGGACCTATCTCAGGAGTTATTTCGGTTCAGAGTTTGAATCTGGACTTGCCTATACCTTCGTCAAAAATAATCGCATTTGGACAATATACAGTGAACAAAAAAAATTTGGACCATTATATATTAAAATGAAACGAGCTGTAATTTAAAAAAATACAAAAAACGAAAGAAGATATTGAAAAGCATAAAATAACTGTTAATTTTACGTACAGTATGCTTATGTTGTTTGAAAAAAAATAACATGGTTTTTCCAAATTTATTTTCATCGGGACAAACAATAATTGCATTAAAGGAATTAAATGTGTTAAAATCCCAAAACTTATCTGGCAAATTTTGAAAAACAATCTGTTGGAGGCATGTCCCTATCCGGATTTCATTCTTGCCTAAGGAAATCGTCAGGGGACGACGTTTAAGAATTTCCAGAAATATTTATTAGGTTAAATCACAACAATGAGAATTTTTTGTTCTCGTCTAGGAGCGTCATTAAACATATAAGATTTAAAATAAAAAACAAAAACAACAAAAAATTTCACCACAATTTGCTTTCTCATCTCTTTGTTCATTTTATTTTATATAGTGTCCAAGTTTATTTTTTGTTCACTGTATGTATACAGCATGGGAAAGGTATTTTAAATATTAAAGGTATTCATTTTAAGTATTTACGCCTCGTATACTGTGTGTATGTTGTAAGTTTACTCAATTAATGTCAAAACTAGTTTACGAGCCCTCGTAAATATACGCTTACATTTTTATGTGTAAACTTTTTCGTATTTATACACACATTTGAATATTGTCAAAAATAAAATTATTTTGTATTGCTTTGTTTGTTGTTTTTATTTTCTATTTTATTTGTTTTTAAATGCTAAAAATTTTATAAATTCTGTCTTTAATTTATGAAAAGATCACAAAAGGTGCTAAATGCAAAATTGAAATGTGAATAGTTTTAAAAGGTGCGTTCATTCAAATAAACAGGTAAAATTACAAATATACGCGATTACAAAAATACACAGTTTACGAGGGCATAAATGCAGATAGATGAATACCACTATTATTCATATGATATAAAATTATTTCATATACATTAACCCAGTACGCATCAATATAAAATTTTGTTTTAGGGTACAGACGTTTCACAAAAACAAAAATGGTTACCCTATTAAAAAAATTAATGATGTACAACATGCAATCATATCTTTTTCTGATGTTGGCCAAAACAAAATTTGATCCGAAAAATTGTGGATCATGCTGTATTCATTTATATGCACCGTAGATCTAATATGATGAAATACGATCCGAAAATGGGTTTATCTAATCATATAAAATTGGATGTGACGTATTGACAATCAAAAACTAATTTCAATAGAATGGATGATTTAATGCAATATGAGCGAACTTTAAATGAAGTATTTTTGTCTAATGGTACCAAATAAAATGTAACTTTATTGTACTATATCTAATTATATATAGTAAGATAAACCCATTTTTCGGATCGTATTTCATCATATTAGATCCAAGGTGTATCTAAATTAATACAGTACGATCCACCACTTTTCGGATCAAATTGTATTTTAGGCTATACCAAAAAAAGATACGTTTGTATTTTATAACATCTAACTTTTTTTACTCGGGTATGCAGGAAATCTTTTCTTAGCGAAACTACTAAACTATCTATCACATAGCAGAAAACCTCTAAGTCCGGTCGAAGGCCGGTTACGCAGACAAAACTTAAGTCCACAAAATACTTCTTCCTTTATTTTATATGCAAGTTTTGAAGTTAATTTTTACGAAATGTACTGCATATTGTATACCACATGAAATGTTTTTCGATTACCTTTCCAACACTTTTCAAATTCAACTATATACGGCGAAGATATAGACAAGTCTATGTTTCAACTTTAGACCGAAATTACTCCCGAAATAGGATTCTCCGACAAAAATTTTTTGTTTTTCTATTCAGCCCAAAAAGTACTATATGGGACAGAAAAAAAACAACAAATCGGAGCTATGGCCCTAAACTCAACTTGTTCCATTTCATTTAAAATTAAATAATATTGTCATTTTTAACTGTTAATGTTAAAAATTCAAAATTTCTGCAATGTTTGTTAATTTTTAATAGCAATTGCAGTTGCTTGATACCCACATAATTCTCTGAATGTATGTACACTAATAGAAAAACTTACGTAGGTTGTTTCCAATATGACTCCAATTACACCAATTTTACGATTACTTCTTTCAATAATCATAGAATTTTGATACTTTCCAGTCATATCCGGTTCATTAGTAGAATCCATATTGGCAACTAACATGGTAGTGTTAATGGTTTCCAAAAATGGTACAACACCTTCAACACCATGATCAAATTCATGATTACCCAATGTCTGAAAATCGAAAAAAAAATATTGAAATTTAAAAATCTAAATTATTCGAAAGAAATTTTGGAACTTACCATTGCATCAGCTGGCAACATATTCAGAAACTCACTTGTTACATTCCAACGTCCCACATTATACCACAAAGTTCCCTGGAAACTATCACCGGCATTAAAATAAACGGCATTAGAGTCCTTCTGCTCTTCCAATAAACGCTTAACGGTATATACAGTGCGTGCATAACCACCTATACAGATTTCATCACCTTCACAAGTACCGCCGGAAATATCAGTTGCTTCAAATCTATGGGAATTTGATAAAAGTATGTAGATTATATATTATTCTAAGGTATAAGGTTCCATTAGTCTAGGTACACTCATAGAAATAAATCTAAAAAAATTAGTTAAAAATGATGCTGCAGAAAAAACTGCTAAAATTAGCAGATTTTTTTTGAGAACAGCAAAATTAAAGCTGTTAAATTTACAGAATTTTGGTTATATTTAGGCTAACTTTTAGTTACTTGAAAATAGCAAATTGTATTGTAAAATCTGCAGAAAATTTTGCTAAATATTTGTAGACTAAAAATAAACTGTTATATATATTTAGTTAGAATATTCTTCCACCTCATGTCCTCATGTTTTTGAAACAACAAATAAAAATCTAATATGACAATATCATATTAGAATTTGGACATGAGGTGGAAGAATATTCTAACTAAATATATGAAAATATAGAAAGTCCGAAAAAACAATTTTTGTATTTTTGAATGCAAAAATTAAAATAATTGTTGATAAACTGTTATATCTACAAAATTTTTGCTATTTTTAAGCTAAATTTAGTTGAATTCAAATAGCAGTCTATTCTGCTAAAATCAGCAGAAATATTTGCTAAATAATTGTAAACTGCTGTTTTCAAAAGGCTTAATTTTTATTTGCATTAAAAAAAAAATCAAAAAAATCTTCGAAAATTTTAAAATTTTTGGTGACTTTTTATGCTACTAATTATTTAGCAATATTTTTTGCTGATTTTAGCAGGTTAATTTGCTATTCTCCATTTACAAAAATTAAGCTTAAATATAACTAAAATTCTGTATATTTTGCAGTTTTATTTTTGCTGTTCCTATATTACTAATATATATCAAAAATAATCTGCTAATTTAGCAGTTTTTTTCTGCAGCTTCATTTTTAACTAATTTTTAGTAGTTTTAAGTAAATTTTCTACGGACTTTTTTCTATTTGGGCTATACTCGAAATAATGCGTCAGTAAAAATCTGTCAAACCGATTTCAAATCAGTTTGACTAATTTTTAATAAATTTTTAGTAGAAGCACTGATTTAAACAAAGATTTTAGATAACTTCATTTAACACAGTACTAAAAATCCTCAGTACTTTAACTAATTTTTATTATTAATTTTCAAAATTATTTATGATAAATTTGTAACAACCTTTAATTTTGCATAACTTATTGTTATTTTTGGCAACCGATACCTTTATAATACCATTTAAATTTTGGCGGACTTAATCTCTCCTCGCTGAACACATCCTGTTCCTAAAATGTAAGATTCACATGGTTCCCTATGCCGATTCACAATAAACATTTGCAAAAGGGCTCAAACTTTAACCCCCCCCCCCCCCCCCACCAAAAACATAGGGCCAGACGTAAACTTTTAAAACGCCGATACACGTATATTTTTTTGTCCCTTCAGCAGTTGCCTTGTTATTTTTTTTTGTGTGTTGTACGGTGTTATTATTCTAATAATTGTCAAAAAAGCACTATTGGCGACAACGGCAGCATATAAGGTTCGTTTTTATTGCTAGATATGATACGCCAAACGAGTTCATGAGGTTTACGCAAATTCTGAATAAGTAGGTACACTCAAAATAATACGTCTGTTGGCTGGACAAAAAAATTTGTTACTTTAACAAAATTCATTCCTGTTTTTTGGCTTAAAATAAAATTTGTTGATTTTAACAAATTCTTTTGTTAAATTTAACAAATCTAAATTTCAATAAAAAATTTGTAAAACTACAGTTTTATCTGTAATTATACTGAGTCGTAGAATTTATTTAGGGTCTCGGGCCCTATTTTTAAGTAAAAATTAAAAACCAACAATTTGACAACACTCATAGTTCGGAGAAGAAATGTTTTTGCCTCTTCTTGCATTAACAAAGAAGAAGGGTAAAAATAAAATTTGTATTTATTTATACCGATGGTATGAAATACAAAAACAAAAACCTTTCATAATATTTCTATTGTTGGCTATGCTTTTCAGAAGACTTCGAAAACATATTTTATTGTTTGCTCCATTCCCATTTTGCTGATGTAGCAGACTACATTTAATATGAGATTTTGATGCTTCAAATTGCATTGCACTACTGCCACCACTTTCTAAAGAAAACTGATGAAGGGGACCTGGAAAATCCCCGAAACGATCGTCTTTTCGTTCCTGAAATTGTAGAGGTTTTTGAAAGCAAAAACTCTGTGAAGTATTTGTCAGGAGAGTATCCTGGTGAAGAAAAATAGCAGTTTTTGAAAAAAGTACTTATTATGTTAATTCATAATAAGGAAATTGGCTTCGAACTAAATTAATAAATTTCTAATTAATCAATTAAAAAGGTCGAAAAAACAATTTTTATTTTTAAGCAAAAATTAAAAACCAACCATTTTAATAAAATTTAAAAAATAACACAGAAATTAAAAAAAAAAATTTATTTATTAAAAAAATATTTTTTAATTAGAAATTTATTAATTCATTTATATTTTTTATATAAAAAAACGACTTCGGCAAGATTTGAACCCAGATTGCTGGCGTTGTAATCGGTCACTTAACACACTCAACCACACACTGTTATACAAAATGATTGACTACGAGGGCAGTTCGAAATGAAACTTCAATACACTTAGTCCAACGTTTTTCTAGCAATTCTATCCCGTGATTAAAATAATTTTCCTGAAGCTCCTCAAAATAATCGTTTACAGCTGCCATTGCATCTTCATTCGAGATAAAACGTTTGAAAGCAAGGAGTTTTTTTAGATTTGGGAACAGGTAGAAGTCAGAGTGAGCTAAATCAGAGAAATGATGACAAAAAAGAAATTTTTAGAAATATTTCACGCACTCTAACTCGTCGTTCGTCTAATACCATGTGATGGGCTTTAGGTATGATTCCTGGCGTTGTTGCAGTTTTTGGACGTCCACTTCGTGGTTCATCTTCACATTTAAATTCACATTTAAATTCAGCAACCCAATTTTTTACTGTTGCATATGAAGGAGCACTTTCACCTAACACATTCACCATATCATTATGAATTTCTTGTCCCGATAAACCTTTTTTATGTAGATATTTAATCACACCACGAATTCCTAATTTTTCCATTACAAAAAAATCAATGAAGCGCCTTTTTTGAACAGCTGTTACTATACGAATGAGTTGACAGACCGAAATGAAATTTAACATGTGTTCATATGACGGATGGAAGTTTTCATTATACAAAGCTTTTTGCTGTTTATACCGCCATCTCTATATCAGGCTAAGAACATTTCATACTGCCCTCGTATATGAGGAAGATGGAAAAAAATTATTGTTGGAGGGTCTAGGATCCGATTTTAGAGGATTTTGTTTAAAGTTTTTTAGAGGGATTTTCAGAAAAAACTCCTTTTTTCAAAACACTCTTATCCAACACTTCTTCACAAGTTGTTTTGTTGGTATTAAAAGTAGGAGTAAAAAAAATAAGAATATTGCCAAAATTTTATGTAGAAATATTACAAAGAAAAATCATTTTCGCCGTGAAAGACCTCAAATTCGGTACTTTAACGAAATTATTATATATTACGATATCTAATTATATATTTATAATACTACTGATTGAAAACATAATTTGCACATGGGTGATATCAAAAAAATGTGATAAAAACCATGTAACCAGCTAATTTCTAATGCATGTATTACATTTGAGTTATATATTTCGATATATATCAGCGCATTGTCACCTGTTTTACAAAATTTATAACAATCTGACCAATTTTTGGTTAATACATAAAATTTGTGGCCAATTTTATAGGCCAAATGTAAACTCCGTAACCAGTAACTCATAAGGTTTTCTTAACTTTAAAAGCTTATATTTTAATAACCAATGAAGCTAAACACTAACTGTAAGAATTTTTATGAAGAGGAAAAGTAACGTTTTTAGTAAAAATTAATACATTTTACAAACTTTTCCGTATGTCTATGCTAACACGACTTCAACTCTGTAAAGATTGTTTGTCATAATTTTTGATAAAAATGCATACACAGGAATTTTGGAGTTATCTATTAATTATATTGCAAAAATTATAATGTTATTTATACTCAAATGATCGTTGGGCTGTAAACTATGACACGCGTGTCAGTAGTGGCACGCGAGTAGATTTTAGGTGGCACGCGACGTTTTGTTGGATATTTTCAAAAAATGTAAACTATTAGAAGACCAGCAAAAATTCAGTTAAATGTTAAATTTCGCTACAAAAATGTGTAATTTAACTCTATAGTGGTGAATTTTTTCATATAGCTTGTAAATCGTCTTTTAAAATGAATAAAACTCTGTATTGCCACCATTTTGTTTAAGAAATATGGTTAATACAAAACTCGTAAATTCGATTATCAGAAAATTCTGCTAAATTTCTAAAATACTAGATTAAAAGAATTTTAAATGTTTCGGTGAGGAAATGCATCATAATCGGGGAAAAAAAAATTACCAGAAAATTATACAAAAATGGAAAAGAAGTTGTAACAAAATTGGATATAAAAAATAAAGTTTTCTTTTTAAAGGGAAAATAGGTGTTACGAAATACCCCTCAATGAAATAAAGGCTGAAAATAAGTTTCGTAATGAAATAAAACCCTTTGTTGGAATTTGTAATTGGGTTTTGATCGTGTTTTGCAGAGCCATTTGAACTGAAATAGAAATTTCTCTGTTCAAATCCATAATATTCGCATTTTATTCATTAGCAATATCAAATTTTTGCCCGAAGCACATTTTTCAAATAGTTTCTTACGTATTTAAATAATTAATGGCGCCCAATAATTTCACTTTTTTTTAACAATATGAAATAACCACCAAAAATGGAATAACCCCCCAACAAAATCAAAAGGCAATAATGTTCAAACTGTTGTAATTTTATTTCATTGTGGGTTTTTTTATAATGAAATAATCTCAATATTTAAAGATTAAATAAACCCCCAAAAATTAAATAACCGTCAAACATTTTTACGTCATTTCTTGGATGTTGTTTAATTTTTCCCCTGGGTGGTTATTTCATGGGGTTATCCGTAGCGCTGATAATATGTACATCTGCAATGATATTTTTTAAGAGAAATTTTCCAAATTTTAAAAATTTTTAAAAAAGGACTTTTAAAAGACAACTCAAATCAAGAAATTTTTACAAAAAAAATTCGTCCGTTTCTGGCACGCAGCGAAAAAAGTCTTGCCACCCCTGATCTAGTATAACAGACTTGAAGTTTTTTGCAGCATGTAACATTCTCGAGATGAAAAAGGATGTCTTTAATAAGATATGAAAAAATATTGTAAATTCCGTTCCTAATTTTTACACCAAACTGTTTAACGATTAAAAAAACGATGGCTATTTGGATTCACCTTGTAGGCATCATACGATTTTGTTTCGGAAAGAAAATTCTGATAAAGCGTTTCTGAAAGAAAACGAAAAAAGTAACCAAATCTAAACTCCGTAACCAAAATTGTTTGCATCAGATTGCGTTCAAAAAAAAAAATGGTGAATGTTTAAAATATTTTAAAATAGCCATGATTAAATTAATATTTATGCGTCAAAAGACGATTCAACTAATAATTTTGCGTCAAATCAAAAAAAGTTATCACTTTTTTACCCCAAACTGTTTGGAATCGATATTTCGAGCAATTACTTACATTAATTTTGAATACGGATGAATTGAAAGAAGTTACTTTCAACTTTTTCAGTATTACTTTTTTGAGAAAAATATTTAACCGTTTCCTAATATTCACTTAAGAAAAGAAATGAGACGATCCTCTTTGCTGGTAAAATAAGTTCTGTTTATTAAATTTAGTTGTTCCTCTATTTATAATATTTTCAATACACATAATATAATATACATCCTGATAAACAAACATAGGTAGGTGATCGTTTATCGGTGCCTGATGTTTCTTCCTAAACACAGAATAAGTTTTTATCTGTTTCATAGGAAAGGTACTAAAATATATTGCTTATCATGGGTTTCTCCTTAAAATACATTTGGTTATTATTACTAATTATGGGTTTTTCCCTTATGTGATAAGACTTAAAAATACATTTGGTCAATATTACAAATTATGGGTTTATTATTATTTAAGAATTAAGGTTCAAAGCAAAATAGAGTAATAATAACAAAGGATAAAAATAGCATTGTTAAATTTCGTTGATGTTAGTCTAAGTTGAGTTGTTGATACGAAACTCGATTTTCTTTCAGCGGTCACATAAGTAGACAACATTAAAAATATTAGCCCACACAAGACGAAATACACTGATGATGGCTTTGTAGCGAAAGCCGAAAATACGTATTCTGTATTGCTGGTCTTATCGAATTCTTTCAAATATATTTTTATTATTTGTAATTTACTTGTAAAAATTGTATCATCTTTCTTTGATTTGAAAATAATTTAAACAGAAAGTGATATTAATTTATGATCTAGAGTCAAACTAAAAAGAACATTCATTTACTTAAAAATAAGAGATCAACTAAATATTCCTCCAAAAATTAAAAATGTTTTCGCGGAATGAATTGTATTTTTATTCGCGAAACCGCAAATTTGATAAACACAAATTGTACATTGGTGAAAAGCATATTGAAAACCAAAATACGAAAAACTAATAAATTGAAGAAAATTCGTACGCAATTTTTTTTGTAAATGTAAATGTAAACTCCGTTACCACAAAAAAAATTATAATTGTGCAAAAAAAGTTATTGCGACAACTTGTAGAAGATATTTTTTGCAATTAGGTTTATAATGTCTAAACTTACTGATTCCATTAAGAAAAAACCAAAATATTAACACTTTTTGTTTCTCACAAATTTAGCCTAAAAACTTATCACATTTTTTGATTTCACCCACATGCTGTTGACACAAAATGGTTTAATCGTTTTAATATCTGTAAAGAACTTAATTATAAGCAAATACAATTGAGTTAAAAAAGTAAAAAAAAAAAATTTTTTGTGCCCGAGCTGGAATTCGATATTAGGGTCTCTCAGGTTAAATGTGACTATATATAATTATATATTAAACACGTAGCAAATATTATTGACGTGGGACCATATATAATCATATCTCAGATTAAATTGTTAACCTTGCACCATATATGAATCATATATAACACGGTGCTACAAAATAGAAAAAATTTAATAAACTTGTAAAATGACTTAGTATAGGTTGTATGCTTTTCACTTTTCAGAATTTTGAATACACCCTCAAAATCTGAAGTTATCGGCAAAAAACGTTTTTTCAAAACTTCACGGATTAAAATATTTTTAACTAAATCACTTTTGAACCGATTTTCAATTTTCGAACCGTTTCGGAAAGATGAATAGTTAGCCATTCCAAATATATATATATATATATATATATATATATATATATATATATATACATGTTTATACTTTTGACAAACCCATGTGAAAGTATTATCCAAAACATTTCAAATTTAAAATTTTTTTTTAATTTTTTCAACTTTGGCGCCTTTATTTTCTAATACTTTATTGGAAAACCTATTTTTTCTTATTTTTATTTGGAAGCACGTTTACTAATGAGTAAATCGAGTCCTTGTTTGTTAGAATCGGTTGAAAATTGTTAAATAAAATTTTAATTTTCCCATACATACCTACTACTTTAGACGCAAACAATTTACCGTTATTTTGTATGTATTTTTCCCACATACTGGGAAAAATTAAAATTTTTTCTTAAAAAAAATTGTAACTTTAGCAATTTTCAACCGATTCTAACAAACCAGGACTTGTTTTACTCAATAATAAACGTACTTTCTAATAAAAATAATAAAAAAAATGTTTTCAAACAAAGTATTAGAAAATAAAGGCGCCAAAGTTGAAAAAATTAAAAAAAAATTTTAAATTTGAAATGTTTTGCATAATACTTTCACATGGGTTTGTTAAAAGTATAAGCACCCAGCAAAACCTTGGTAATGACTGGTCATTACTACATGCATTACTTAGATCTCATATCTCATTACCCGTTGAATTATTTTTAAACTAAATGTAATGAGTTACCGATAATTATACCCCACACATTACTATTTCACAATAGCTGAAACCAATAATATATGTTCTAAATCATTAAAAACCATAACTATGGCGTAGCCTAGTGGTTATCGTTTTTGCCTGACAGACATGAGGATCGCTGGTCAACTCGTGTTAGCTTCCATTGTTGTTTTTTTTTTTGTAATTTATATTAAACATCTATTTATAGAAATGTTGATGTTCATTAAGCAGTATTTAATAACAACAAGTTTTGTGAAAAATAGACATGTATAACAGTTGCCACAATAAATGTGTACATAAGTTAAAGCAATAAAAATCATAGTGATGTCGTGGTCTAATGGTTAGAGTGTTTGCCTGACAATCGAGGGGTACGCTGATCAATACGTGTCAGCTCCTATTGGTTTTTAAATTTTTATACTTTTTTAAATCTATATTCAACATCTATTTATAGAACAGCTGATAAACTACTTACAGGTAACATCAGTGTAATGACTTTCCTCCAATGACATCACCATGTTAAAATAAGTAGTTTAGTAATTAAAAGGTAACTAGTGAACACTTAAGATTTCAATACCTAAAACTCATTACATGGTAATGAAAGGTTTTGCTGGGATGGTAATGAAAGGTTTTGCTGGGCATGTATATATATTTGGAATGGCTAACTATTCATCTTTCTGAAACAGTTCGAAAATTGATAATCGGTTCAAAAGTAATTTAGTCTCTATATATAAAAGAATAACGTGACTGACTGACTGACTCAACATCGCCCAGCCCAAACCGCTGAAGCTAGGAAGTTGAAATTTGGTATGTAGGTTCCTCTTTCGGCGTAGACGTCCGCTAAGACGGGATTTTTGGAAATTCCTACCGGAACGGGCAAAAAGCGGAAAAGTCTCCCCCTTGGCGGCCTGCCAAAACCCCTTTGGCTAGAAAGCTGAAATTTAAGATATGTGTTCCTTGGAGTATGGGCTAACTTTTCTGGAAAGTACTTTCTGGAATTTTGGACAGCGACGTTGTAAAAATGGGGGTTAAAAAGGGGAAAAAGGCCCCACTTGACGGCCTGCCCAAACCGCTGGAGGTAGGAAGTTGAAATTTGGTATAAAGGTTCCTCCACTATCGTAGACATCCACCAAGACGGGAGTTTTGGAAATTTTTACAGGGACGGGCAAAAAGGCGAAAAAGTCTCCCCCTTGACGGCCTGCTCAAACTGCTGGAGCTATGAAGTTGAAATTTGGTACGTAGGTTCCTCGACTGGTGTAGACGTCCGTTGAGACGGCATTTTTGGAAATTCTTATCGGGTGGAGCAAAAAGGGGACAAAAAAGTACCTTTTTCCAAAAAAGTACCTTTTCCCAAAAAAAGTACCTTTTCCCAAAAAAAGTACCTTTTTCCAAAAAAGTACCTTTTTCAAAAAAAGTACCTTTTTCCAAAAAAAGTACCTTTTTCCAAAAAAAAGTACCTTTTTCCAAAAAAAAGTACCTTTTTCCAAAATAAGTACCTTTTTCCAAAAAAAGTACCCTTTTCCAAAAAAGTACCTTTTCCAAAAAAAAGTACCTTTTTCAAAAAAAAGTACCTTTTTCAAAAAAAAGTACCTTTTTTCAAAAAAATTACCTTTTTCCAAAAAAAATACCTTTTTCCAAAAAAAATTCCTTTTTAAAAAAAGTACCTTTTTCCAAAAAATGTACCTTTTTCTAAAAAAATGTACCTTTTCCAAAAAAAAGTACCTTTTCCAAAAAAAAAGTACCTTTTCCCAAAAAACATACATTTTTCAAAAAAATACATTTTTTAAAAAAATACCTTTTCCAAAAAAAAGTACCTTTTCCCAAAAAAAGTACCTTTTTCTAAAAAAATGTTCCTTTTCCCAAAACACATACATTTTTTCTAAAAAATACCTTTTTCAAAAAAAGGACCTTTTCCAAAAAAAAGTACCTTTTTCTAAAAAAATGTTCCTTTTCCAAAAGAAGTACCTTTTCCAAAAGAAGTACCTTTTCCAAAAAAAGTACCTTTTTCCAAAAAACATACATTTTTCCAAAAAAAAACACCTTTTTTAAAAAAAATACCTTTTCCAAAAAAAGTACAAATAAAGTACTTTGTATCTTTATCCAAAAAATTTCGTTTTTCCAAAAAGTACCATTTAAAATAATATATAATTTCAAAAAAACTACTTTTTTTCCTCCCCCCACGGATATCTCCACTAAAACAAGGTTTCTTGATATTCGGCATAGACGTGCGCTAAGACGGGATTTTTGGAAATTCCTACCGGAACGGGCAAAAAGGGGAAAAGTCTCCCCATAAACAGTCTCACAAATTGGAAAAGTGCCTGCCCAAACCACTGGAGGTAAGAAGTTGAAATTTGGTATAAAGGTTCCTCCACTGTAGTAGACATCGACTAAGTTTGTATTTTTGGAATTCCCTACAGGATATCCCAAAAGGAAACTCGGTATGTGAGTTCCTCCTTCTGTGTAGGCGTCCGCTTAGACGGAATTTTTGAAATTCCTATCGGGAGGGGAAATAAGGTAAAAGTCTCCTCCTGACGGCTTGCCCAATCCCTTTTGGCCAACCTAAAATTTTAAATATGTATTCCTTGGAGTAGGACTAACTCACCGGCAACGTAATTTTTCTATTTTGGAACAGGAACATAGTAAAAATGGTGGTTGAAAGGGAAAAATGTCCCCACTAACGGCCTGCCCAAACCGCTTAGGCAATGCAGTTGAAATTTAGTATGAATGTTCCTCATCCATCGCAGATAGCCGCGAAGATGAATTTTTGTAAATTCCTAAAGGGAGGGACAAAAAGAAGAAAAGCCTCACCTTGGGGGCCTGTAAAAACCCCTTCCGCTAGAATCCTGAAGCTTAAAATGTGGGTCCCTGGAGTAAGGGCTAACTTATTAGAAAGATACTTTTTTGAATTTTGGACAGGGTCATTATAAAATGGGGGCTCAAAAAGGGAAAGTTGCCCCTTAACGACCTGTCCAAACTGCTGGAACTAGGAAGCTGAAATTCGGTACTTAGGTTCCTCTTCCAGCCTAATTCCAACCGGGAGGGACAAAAAAAAGAAAAAGTGTCCCCCTTGACAGCCTGCTCAAACTGCTGGAACTAGGAAGCTGAAATTCCCTGTCGATGGATTTTCGGAAATTCCTACCAAATAGTAAAAGTTGGTTAGAAATCTGAAATGTAAAACATATGTTACTTGGAGTATGGGCTCACTTACCGGGAAGGTTGTGAGCCCAGAAATTTAATACCGGAAATTTGGTATTAAAGTTCCTCCTCTATTGTAGACATCCGCTAAGATGAGATTTTTGGAAATTTCTACAGGTAGGGTCAAAAACAGGAAAAGTCTCCCCCTTAACGGCCTGGCCAAACTGCTGGAACAAGGGATCTTAAATTCGGTATTTGGGTTCCTTCTCCAACGTTGACGTCCTCTAAGACGGAATTTTTGGAAATTCCTACCGGGAGGGGTAAAAACGGAATAATTCTCCCCCTTGATGGCCTAACCGAACCCTTCGGCTAGAAACCTGTAATATATAATATGTTTTCATTGGAGTATGGGCTAACTTATCGACAAGGCATTTCTAGGACTTTGGACAGGAACGTGGTAAAAATGGTGGTTCAAAAGAGGAAAATTACCCCCCCCCCCGCCCCTTAACGTCTGCGTCTTTAGCTAGAAACCTAAAACTTAAAGAACAAGTGTATATGAAACACTAAAATTAAGAAACTAAATAGGAAACGAGTGGAATTGAAACACTACACAAGTGGAATGAAATGGATATAAACGTTGAACGAGTGGAATTGAAATTATAGACAATGCAAATGGATTGGAAGAGGGAATTACCTGTTCAAACACTATCCACGGAATACGAAACTTATGTAGCATTGAAACATACTCTCCAAAAAGTTAAACAAATTTTCTAAAAGAGAAAAAACCTTAGAAAAGGAATGGAACTTATATATTCCGATATTTAAACTTCATGTAAGAAAGAAGAAACCGACGCAGTAAATTTTCCAACTGAATTTGTGAATTTACTTGAATTGCCGGTGGAAGAAACCGACGCAGTAAATTTTCCAACTGAATTTGTGAATTTACTTGAATTGCCAGGTCTACCTTTACATAAACTGGAATTAAAAACAAAACTTTAAGACACGCTTACAACGTAGCGGGCTTTGCCCGCTATTTTTAATATTATAAAATGCTTTCCAACCCTGCTTTACGTTATTTATTTTCATTCAAAACACAAATGAACAAAACTACTTACGGGTCTATCTACCTAAGTTCGCACTTTACCAAATTATCTTAACATACACACGTACAGTTGTGGCCAAGCATTTAAGTCATTTCAAGTTTTCTTCTATTTTTATTGTTGTTGCCTTTATTTTTAATGATCAAAATAGTGTCTAAATTCGCCACCAGAGGCAAGGTTCAGAAAATTGTACAGAATTTTAGCGTAATGTTTGCTTTTTCATTTTGTCACTTGTTTTAAGTGGGCGTGGCTTTTAATGAAAAATTAGTGATATCAACCTTTAATCAAATTACATAGTAAAATTTAGGCAGTACTGATCGGTTCTGTACAAACTGTATATTTTTGGACATCCTATAAAATTTCCTTAAGTCTTGCATTATTTTTATCTACAAATAGTCGCCAGACTTAAAAGTGCAGCACTTTAAACATGCCCAAATTTTTATTTGTTTTTAACGATTTTTAATATCGTTAACAGCACTAAAATTTTAAAGTGAATAGTTTTATGCTTTTCTTACCACAATATAGTAAATCAGTCAAGATTTTTTTTACGTTATAGTAAAAAGCATTTCCTGTTAAAATTTCAGTGTTGTTAACTTTCTTTTAAAATCGCTAAAAACAAAGAAAAATTTGGTCATGTTTAAAGTGCTGCAATTTTAAGTCTGGTGACTATTTGTAGATAAAGATAATGCAGGACTTAAGAAAATTTTATAGGATTTCCAAAAATATACAGTATGTACAGAACCGATCAGTACTGCCTAAATTTTACTATGTAATTTGATAAGAGGTTTATATCGCTAATTTTTCGTTAAAAGCCACGCCCACTTAAAACAAGTGACAAAATGAAAAAATAAATATTACGCTAAAATTCTGTACAATTTTCTGCACCACCTCCTTGCCTCTCGTGGCGAATTTAGACACTATTTTGATCATTAAAAATAAAGGCAACAACAATAAAAATAGAAGAAAACTTGAATTGACTTAAATGCTTGGCCACAACTGTATATTGCAATTTATTATGGATTCATTACTAACAATCCACTTTCATGAGAAAAAGTGATCAAATATTTATTTATTTTAAACCCATTGTTGTGCAGAATTATTTATTTGTGGTGGCTGGGTGAAGGCTTTTATTATAAAAACTGTACTTTAAATAAAAAGCGAATTTAAAAAAAATTGTCGGGGGGCGCAGCACCCCCCCTTCCCCTAAACTTTATGGCACGCTAACAACGTAGCGGGCTGCGCCCGCTAGTTGAAAATATTTTGGTCCGTGAAGTTTTGAAAAAACATTTTTTGCCGATAACTTCAGATTTTGATGGTATATTCAAAATTCTGAAAATTGAAAAGTAATTTATTCAACCAGGCCTAAAACTTACACTAGGTCATTTTACAAGTTTATTTTCACTGTAGCACCGTGTAATTATATCTTACAGCATTTAAAATAATATATAATCATATATAAAAATATCTTCCATCATACAACCAACAAATTTTTATAAGAGGGCATATATTATTATATCTCAAAATATTTTTCTTATATACCACCATATGTGATCATTAGGGCAAGGAATTTCATACAAATGCATGTTTTTTCTCGATAGTCTAAAACTAATATGGTCTAAATATTTATCCGAATCATCAAATTTAGAACAAAATGGCATTGATTTGTAGTTGCTTATTTTTGCATATTTTGTCATAAATGCATGTTTTTGCATATTTTGACTTTAAATGCATATTTGGTGCCTTTTTAATGCATATTTTGTGCTTTTTAATGCATATTTGTGCATAGTTTTCATTTTTTGGAGCATTTTTTATTTTGTAAAAAAATATAAAAAATTGATACGTTTTCATATTTTGATTCAATTAAAATAAACATTCTTAATACCTTATTGACCTCTGGGAAATCTTCGAGTTCTGTGTCTGTTTGCAAAATAACTAACTTAAATACATTTTAAGTTTTGGAATGCATTATTTTTGCAACAATATTAGTTTTTAGTGCACATTTCTTATATTTTTAACGCATATTTTTCTTTTTTAACCGCATATTTTAGGCGCATATTTTCCATTTTTCAGTGCATGAAATTCCTTGCCCTAGTGATCATATATTATGTTATATATGATCATTTATAGTTATATATGACAATAGATCTGTCGTATCCTATTATGTTTAGTATATATGGTTGATATCCAATTTTATAAAAAACAATATATAAAAAAATATGGTTATATAAGGTACCACATAAGAAACATATGTATATGGGCAAATCTACGGAACTGGGCGATTCCATGTAACTCGGGACTTAAACCATTTTAATAACAATATAAATATTTTTGATGGTATCAGCACTTTCGAGGCAACGAATTTAATCAGGCGAACATCTTAAATTTTAATATTTATACTGCTTATGTGCTCTACTCAATTAAAAATTACCCTAATTTACCCTAATTTTGCTTGTAACTTTCAAGAGTTTTTCAACTCTTTTGGTTATAACTTTTTCAGCATAAAAGGAAATCGCCCAAGACCTTTGGTGGATAATAATTATGATGTTAGAAAATCTCCCACATGTTAAAAAAAATAGTTGCCCTCAATTAGGAACAAAAGGTAGTTCCTTAAAATCTGTAACTCTGTTTTTTGAATAAAGAGTAATTTCAGACATCTTTAATTTTTGCGCTTTCAGCCTGACTGACATATAACTGACAAGTAAACAAAAAAATTGAGATCAAATTAATATGAGTGCCTTCAAAAATAAAGAAAATATGACAATAATAATCTCTTCACCTCTATGCGTGAACAACTTGAAATTTTATATTTTTTGAAGGGCACATCCGCAGTTTGAGAAATAATTAGTTGCAGTCCTGCGTGATCGGTATATATCGGTGATACTATTGTTGTGTGTAAGTGTAGGATCGTACTATTAGTTGGTGTCCAGACCCATTTTAGGTTAAATTTTGTAGCTTTTCATAGATTTTTGGAGCTAAAAGTGATGTAGAAACCAAACGGATAATCCGATCGTTTTAGCACTTACACACAACAATATTAATTACGATATATATCATATAAGCCAGATTTCAGCCATTAATTCTTTTATCTGTGGATGTGCTAGTCAAATTAAAGTTGGATTTTTAGCGTATTGATGTAAAGCCTAAATATAATAAAATCCGATCTGTTTAGAACTTTCACATAATGACAGCTATGATAAGATATACCGTTCCAGATAGATCGGACTCCATAATTCGTAAAACTGTGGATGTGCCTTCAATTTGAATTTAACATTTTAGCGAATTTTGGAGAAATATATGTTGTAGAGAATACGAAATTCGTCCGATCCGTTTAGCACTTTCAGATAATAATAGTAATGAAGATATGTACCATTCAAGACATATTTGATCCCATAATTCTTTAAACCGTGGATGTGCCATTCAATTTTGTGCTGCAGTTTTGAGTGAAATTTATATGGGTACAAGTTCAAACATACACCGATTTAAACCAAAATCAATAGACTTTGTCCTTGGGCCGATATAAATCGATCTACCAAATTTTAACAAAAAATCTTAATATTTGCGACCTGTAGCGTGCGCACAAGAATACATGGAGAGACAGACGGACGGACGGAAAAATTTAAAAATCAACATTACTTATAATCAATAATGGAAATATAGCGCGACTATGCATTTTCGAATAAAATTACCGTGATGATTGAAAAATTTGTGTCATCTTTTTTCATTAAATCGAGGTAAAAGTGTGTAAAAACAATTTAAAAATAGCCAAAAACAAAAAGGTTTTTGGTAACTTTGACCTCAGATTGCTCAAAAACCAGACGGGCTGGAAAAATTTGGAAACCAAATTCGGACTCAGCACGGAAAAGTTACTTGAAAATGTGTGGTCGCATGCCCGAAAAATCCAAAAATTTAAAAATATTTAATAGCGAAAATGTGTGCGGTTTTTTGTTTATAACTTTTTTAGCACCCGATCAAAAAAACATTATATCTAGCATATGTAGTCATATTTCATTTGATATAGATCGACATATGGTCTTATCCAAGTTCATCTCAAAATTGGGGTATCCAGTAATATCCAGTAATATCCAATCAGATCCCTCAAATATATTACAGGATTAAATAAGATCCAAATAGATCTCAAAATTGGGAGATCCAATAATATCAAATAATATCAAATTAAGATCCTGATAGATCCCAAAATATCCCATGGGATTAAATTACATCCAATTAGATGCAAACGGATAAGCTAATTTTGGCAGATCGAATTGGATAATTTGAGATCAAAATTTATCCTATGATATATTTGGAATTATTTAAATTTTAAAAAAATTTAAAAAATAACACAAAAAGTTAAAAAAAACATTTATTATTTAAAAAAATATTTATTTCATTAAAAAAAAAATGCCGTCGGCAGGATTTGAACCCGGGTTGCTGGCGTTGTAGTCGGCCACTTAACTCACTCAGCCAAACACTGCTATACAACATGACTGACTATATGAGACAACATTGTTCGTGTTACTGAGTTATATATAATTATATAAATTTATATATATAGATGACTTAGAAAAAATAAATTAATAACATTCTTTCAAAAAAACAAAAATTAAAAATCTTAAATGTTTTACACTGACGGAAAGTTTTTAGTGAATAAGATTTATATGGCTCAAAAATCTAAATATCAACAGTCTGTATTTGCGAAATTAATAATGGGATAAGAGCAATATACATGTTATTTAAAAGGTAATATAGTTAAGAATGCTGTTTTTAATACTTTCACTTAAAAAAGTTTTTGTTCAAGAGCATATTTAAGGTTTTAACACATATTTCGCATAAAATTAATATGATTTCGATGTACAATTTCGTAACGTTTTACTTTTGCTTCTTCAGGTTTTTTGCGTTTTCGTAAATTCTAAAATGTTTAAAAAAGACTTTTTGTGGTAAATTCGTGTTTCAACTGCTAAATTTTGATATAAGTTGCCATTTGTAGTTAAAAAAGAGAAGATCGCCGATCAAAATTTAAAATTTAAATTTTTTAGAAAAAATTACGTTTTGCTAATCAACAAGAAAATTATTCAATTTACCAACAAAAAGCGTTTTAAATGTAAATTTTGTTAAGTGAAATAATTAACGACATTTTAGGGAATACATACCAAGCACTATTGAAAAGCTTTTATGAGTTTAAGCTGCTCTAGATATCAATTCCACTTTGGTTTTTGAAAGTGGAATGAAAACGATTTTTTTTTCGTTTTAGGTTTTGTGGAGAAACTTTTAACGTTTTAAGTACAACTATTGAGCCTGTAGCATACTCGATACTTACCAAAACGTTTCATTTTCTATACAAAATTTTCCGTAGCACCCTGAACTGCAAATTCAGAAGGAACAAAATTGTTTTCGGTCACTTTAGGAAAAAAATTGCGGAACTGAAATTGCGAAATCAAATCAATTCCGTAAAAAACCTGTGACATGCCTGATAAATGTATTTTAAATAAGGTATGACATATATAAGCTTAGCAGTCCTTTGGAAAAAATACTCTTATCCAACACTTTTTCACAAATTGTTTTGTTTGTATTAAAAGTAGGAGTACAAAAATCAAAATATTGCCAAAATTGTATGTACAAATATTACAAAAAAAAAAAAAATCATTTCGCTCTGGAAGAACTCAAATTCAGAACTTTAACGAAATTATTATATTCAACAATTATTTTAATTTTTGCATTACAAAATACAAAAATTGTTTTTTCGGACTTTCTATATTTTCATATATTTAGTTAGAATATTCTTCCACCTCAAGTCCAAATTCTAATATAATATTGTCATATTAGATTTTTATTTGTTGTTTCAAAAAGGGTTGATCATTTTCATGATAGACAATACAATTGTTTCGTAGACATCACTCTACTCTTCAGTTGTCCGCTAAGAAAATTATAACTTTCCTACTCAAACCGAGACATTACATAAGGTACAAAAAACCAACGGGATGAGAATTTTGTACTTTCGTATATGAACTGTCTGATTTGGTAAAATCAGTTATAAATCAACTCCTTTTTGAAAGCAACAATTACAGAAAAGTACCCTTTGGGTACTATTTATATGTATGTCTGTTGTCAATACATTTTGTAAAAACAACTAATTTTAAACTCAAAACAAAATAAATATTTGAATGAGATTTTAGCCGTGGTGTGCTTATTTTCAACAATTATTTTAATTTTTGCATTACAAAATACAAAAAATTGTTTTTTCGGACTTTCTATATTTTCATATATTTAGTTAGAATATTCTTCCACCTCAAGTCCAAATTCTAATATAATATTGTCATATTAGATTTTTATTTGTTGTTTCAAAAAGGGTTGATCATTTTCATGATAGACAATACAATTGTTTCGTAGACATCACTCTACTCTTCAGTTGTCCGCTAAGAAAATTATAACTTTCCTACTCAAACCGAGACATTACATAAGGTACAAAAAACCAACGGGATGAGAATTTTGTACTTTCGTATATGAACTGTCTGATTTGGTAAAATCAGTTATAAATCAACTCCTTTTTGAAAGCAACAATTACAGAAAAGTACCCTTTGGGTACTATTTATATGTATGTCTGTTGTCAATACATTTTGTAAAAACAACTAATTTTAAACTCAAAACAAAATAAATATTTGAATGAGATTTTAGCCGTGGTGTGCTTATTTTCAACAATTATTTTAATTTTTGCATTACAAAATACAAAAAATTGTTTTTTCGGACTTTCTATATTTTCATATATTTAGTTAGAATATTCTTCCACCTCAAGTCCAAATTCTAATATAATATTGTCATATTAGATTTTTATTTGTTGTTTCAAAAAGGGTTGATCATTTTCATGATAGACAATACAATTGTTTCGTAGACATCACTCTACTCTTCAGTTGTCCGCAATAAGAAAATGATAACTTTCTTACTCAAACCGAGACATTACATAAGGTACAAAAAACCAACGGGATGAGAATTTTGTAAAGTTATCATTTTGGAAAGTTATCATTTTCTTAGCGGACAACTGAAGAGTAGAGTGATGTCTACGAAACAATTGTATTGTCTATCATGAAAATGATCAACCCTTTTTGAAACAACAAATAAAAATCTAATATGACAATATTATATTAGAATTTGGACTTGAGGTGGAAGAATATTCTAACTAAATATATGAAATTATTATATATTACGATATCTAATTATATATTTAAAATACTATTAATTGAAAACATAATTTTCATATGCTGTTGACACAAAATGGTTTAACCTTTTTAAGATCTGTAAAAAAAAATATTTATAAGTTAATCAAGTTGAGTACAAAAAAGTAAAAAAAAAAAATTTCTTTTTGTGCCCGAGCTGGGATTCGATAATAGTACCTCAGTCACATGTTTGGGGTTATATATGACAATATATAATAACATATTAAAATATTATAATTTCCAAGTTGCAGTACCCGGGTGAAAATCTTAATATGGTGTCATATATAATTATATCTTATTTGATAAGTCCCCATATACAACCACATACAGCTTAATCCGAAAAATGGGTCATTTACATGTATCTAATTATATAAAATTAGATATAATTTGATAGAGTTTGATCTGAGATTTGTCCATATCCTGGACATCATATTATATCTAATTCGATATAAAAATATCTGATTTTATATAATTTTGTCTGATAGTAGGTATTCTTTTTATGCATAACTAATAGCTGACATTAAAATTTGTATAGTTTGAATAATTTTAAAGGCCCAAATTTTATAACATAAAATAAAAATTTAGTTGAATGCTTTTGTCTTCTAAATCGTACGCATCATTTTTTAACATGATTTTACATGAAAAAAAAATCACGTGAAAATTATTTGGCTACCCGAGTAAAAAAGAGTATATACATATAACATATATTTTTTAATATTAAAATATATGATAATATAAAATATTGTATGCGACCTTATATGTTTTTATATGATGATATATTATAAATTTTTTTAGAAATTTTCTCATATGTAATCACTAGCGGGCGCAGCCCGCTACGTTGTTAGCGTGCCTTTAAGTTTAGGGGCACAATTTTTTTTAAATTCGCTTTTTATTTAAAGTACAGTTTTTATAATAAAAGCCTTCACCCAGCCACCACAAATAAATAATTCTGCACAACAATGGGTTTAAAATAAATAAATATTTGATCACTTTTTCTCATGAAAGTGGATTGTTAGTAATGAATCCATAATAAATTGCAAAATACGTGTGTATTAGGGATGCCGAACGGGACTGGTTTTTACAAATCCCGGGATTCGGGATTTTGAAAATTAAAATCCCGGGATCCCGGGATTTTTCGGGATCCCGGGATTTATCGGGATCCCGGGATTTTTCGGGATTTCGGGATTTTTTGGGGTTTCGGGATTTTCTTGTTTCAGCATATTTTTAATTTTATAAGTAAATAGCTGAAATAAACTCAAAAAATTTAAATAATTCATTATAAATCTACTTATTATTTCTTGTAATATGGAGAAATAAACAAATTAAGCCAGATTCACAGTGCTGGAGTACTCCACGCTGCAGAGTGGAGTGTGTAAAATAGAGATAGCATGATACAAATAATATATAAGTGCAAAAAAAATCCACTCAGAGTGGAGTACTACAGGATTGTGAACCTGACTTTAAACAGAAACTACACTCATAGAAATAAGTATGTAAAAATAGCAGAAAAAGCTACCAAAAATTCCCGAGTAAAAAAAGTTAGATGTTATAAAATACAAACTTATCTTTTTTTGGTATAGCCTAAACTACAATTTGATCCGAAAAGTGGTGGATCGTACTGTATTAATTTAGATACACCTTGGATCTAATATGATGAAATACGATCCGAAAAATGGGTTTATCTTACTATATAATTAGATTTAGTACAATAAAGTTACATTTTATTTGATACCATTAGACAAAAATACTTCATTCAAAGTTCGCTCATATTGCATTAAATCATCCATTCTATTGAAATTAGTTTTTGATTGTCATTATGTCACATCCAAATCTATATGATTAGATGAACAAATTTTTGGATCGTATTTCTTCATATTAGATCTATATAAATGAATACAGCATGATTCACCATTTTTCGGATCAAATTTTGTTTTGGCAAACATCAGAAAAAGATATGATTGCATGTTGTACCTCATTAATTTTTTTAATAGGGTTAGCAAAATAGGTTCCGCGATTAAAACTACTGACATCAACAGAACTTGTTTGCAAAATAATTGTTAAATTTCCGAAATATACTTATGACTTAAATTTAAGCAAATTGCAAATTACAATTTGCCTCTGAAGAAACTTTTTAACCAAAAGTAGCTAAAACACTGCTATATCTACAAATTTTTAGTTATATTTGGCTAAAATTAATTGAATGCAAATACAAACTACTCTGCTGAAATCATCAGAAATATGTAGTGACTATTAGTTTTTTTTAATCAAAAATACTAAGCACAGAGGCTGATTTCAGAAAGGCAGATTGTTAGATTTTTTTAATTTAGCAAAAATTTGCTGTTTTTAGTCGGCAAAATTATTTTGCATGAAGTTATGATTTTAGCAAATCATCAATAAAATAAATAAAAATATGTTCTTTAAAAGCTAAATTACGATTTTCATAAGTTTCACAGCTGAATAAAAGTTTTTAAATTATTAAGGTTTTTATTCAGATTTATTTAATCTGTAATCTATATTAATCTATTATTTATGAATGGAAAAAATTAGTTCTTTAATAACATCTAATAAGATAAGTATTAGATTTATGTGATTTAGGTCGAATATAATAATGAAAACAAATAAAAAAGAGATAAAATATGCCAAAAAATTAAATCGGAAATCCCGCGATTTTTTCAAGACCAATCCCGGGATTTCGGGATTTGTAAATCCCGAAAATCCCGGGATTTTCGGGATCGGTATCTCTAGTGTGTATGTTAAGATAATTTGGTAAAGTGCGAACTTAGGTAGATAGACCCGTAAGTAGTTTTGTTCATTTGTGTTTTGAATAAAAATAAATAACGTAAAGTAGGGTTGGAAAGCATTTTATAATATTAAAAATAGCGGGCAAAGCCCGCTACGTTGTTAGCGTGTCTTAAAGTTTTTTTTTTAATTCCAGTTTATGTAAAGGTAGACCTGGCAATTCAAGTAAATTCACAAATTCAGTTGGAAAATTTACTGCGTCGGTTTATTCCACCGGTGCTTCGTTACATGAAGGTTAAATATCGGAATATATAAGTTCCATTCCTTTTCTAAGGTTTTTTCTCTTTTAGAAAATTTGTTTAACTTTTTGGAGAGTATGTTTCAATGCTACATAAGTTTCATATTCTGTGGATAGTGTTTGAACAGGTAATTCCCTCTTCCAATCCATTTGCATTGTCTATAATTTCAATTCCACTCGTTCAACGTTTATATCCATTTTATTCCACTTGTGTAGTGTTTCAATTCCACTCGTTTCCTATTTAGTTTCTTAATTTTAGTGTTTCATATACACTTGTTCTTTAAGTTTTAGGTTTCTAGCTAAAGACTCAGACGTTAAGGGGGGGGGGCAATATTATATATTACAGGTTTCTAGCCGAAGGGTTCGGTTAGGCCATCAAGGGGGAGAATTATTCCGTTTTTACCCCTCCCGGTAGGAATTTCAAAAAACTCCGTCTTAGAGGACGTCTGCGTTGGAGGAGGAACCTACTACATACATAATTTTAGGTCTCTATATCCAGCAGTTTGGCCAGGTCATCAAGGGGGAAGTTTTTTCCCTTTTTACCTCTCCTGGTATGAATTTCCAAAAATACCATCTTAGGGGACGTCAACGTTGGAGAAGGAACCCAAATACCGAATTTAAGATCCCTTGCTCCAGCAGTTTGGCCAGGCCGTTAAGGGGGAGACTTTTCCTGTTTTTGACCCTACCTGTGGAAATTTCCAAAAATTTCATCTTAGCGGATGTCTACAATAGAGGAGGAACTTTAATACCAAATTACAACTTCCTACCTCCAGCGGTTTGGGCAGGCCTTTAAGCGGCACTTTTCGCTTCATTAATCCCCATTTTTGCAATGTCCCTGTCCAAAAAGCACCTTCCCGGTAAGTGAGCCCATACTCCAAGTAACATATGTTTTACATTTCAGGTTTCTAGCCAACTTTTACTATCTGTGCCCCTCCCGGTAGGAATTTCCGAAAATCCATCGACAGGGAATTTCAGCTTCCTAGTTCCAGCAGTTTGAGCAGGCTGTCAAGGGGGTACTTTTTCTTTTTTTGTCCCTCCCGGTTGGAATTAGGCTGGAAGAGGAACCTAAGTACCGAATTTCAGCTTCCTAGTTCCAGCAGTTTGGACAGGTCGTTAAGGGGCAACTTTCCCTTTTTGAGCCCCCATTTTATAACGACCCTGTCCAAAATTCAAAAAAGTATCTTTCTAATAAGTCAGCCCTTACTCCAGGGACCCACATTTTAAGCTTCAGGTTTCTAGCCGAAGGGGTTTTTACCGGCCCCCAAGGTGAGGCTTTTCTTCTTTTTGCCCCTCCCTTTAGGAATTTACAAAAATCCATCTTCGCGGCTATCTGCGATGGATGAGGAACATTCATACCAAATTTCAACTGCATTGCCTAAGCGGTTTGGGCAGGCCGTTAGTGGGGGCATTTTTCCCTTTCAACCACCATTTTTACTATGTTCCTGTTCCAAAATAGAAAAATTACTTTGCCGGTGAGTTAGTCCTACTCCAAGGAATACATATTTAAAATTGTAGGTTGGCCAAAAGGGATTGGGCAAGCCGTCAGGAGGAGACTTTTACCTTATTTCCCCTCCCGATAGGAATTTCAAAAATTCCGTCTAAGCGGACACTTACACAGAAGGAGGAACTCACATACCGAGTTTCCTTTTGGGATATCCTGTAGGGAATTCCAAAAATACAAACTTAGTCGATGTCTACTACAGTGGAGGAACCTTTATACCAAATTTCAACTTCTTACCTCCAGTGGTTTGGGCAGGCACTTTTCCAATTTGTGAGACTGTTTATGGGGAGACTTTTCCCCTTTTTGCCCGTTCCGGTAGGAATTTCCAAAAATCCAGTCTATGCCGAATATCAAGAAACCTTGTTTTAGTGGAGATATCCGTGGGGGGAGGAAAAAAAGTAGTTTTTTTGAAATTATATATTATTTTAAATGGTACTTTTTGGAAAAACGAAATTTTTTGGATAAAGATACAAAGTACTTTATTTGTACTTTTTTTGGAAAAGGTATTTTTTTTTTAAAAGGTGTTTTTTTTTTGGAAAAATGTATGTTTTTTGGAAAAAGGTACTTTTTTTGGAAAAGGTACTTCTTTTGGAAAAGGAACATTTTTTTAGAAAAAGGTACTTTTTTTTTGGGAAAAGGTACTTTTTTTTGGAAAAGGTATTTTTTTGAAAAAATTTATGTTTTTTGGGAAAAGGAAAATTTTTTAGAACAAGGTAGTTTTTTGGGAAAAGGTACTTTTTTTTTTGAAAAAGGTACTTTTTTTGAAAAAGGAATTTTTTTGGAAAAATTTATGTTTTTTGGGAAAAGGTACTTTTTTTGGAGAAGATACTTTTTTTTTGGAAAAGGTACATTTTTTTAGAAAAAGGTACATTTTTTGGAAAAAGGTACTTTTTTTAAAAAAGGTACTCTTTTTTGGAAAAAGGTACTTTTTTTGGAAAAAGGTACTTTTTTTGGAAAAAGGTACTTTTTTGGAAAAAGGTACTTTTTTGGAAAAAGGTACTTTTTTTGGAAAAAGGTACTTTTTTCGGGAAAAGGTACTTTTTTTGGAAAAGGGTACTTTTTTGGAAAAAGGTACTTTTTTTGAAAAAAGGTACAGTAGACGCTCGCAAATTAGAGCTTTCAGTAATTCGAACGTCCAGAAATTAGAATCAATGTTTGCAATACATAAAACGCTCTGAAATTCGAATTTAAAATTCTAATTTCTGAGCGTTTTTTTTTTTGGTTATTTGAATACACAGCAAATCCCCAATTTATTTTTATTCTGTTTGAATAAAGTAAAACTAAAAAGGGGAATCACCAAATTATATATGTTTTTCCCTATTTGTTTTTTTTTGTCGCATTTATGTACATTTTTGGCTTGTTTATTTGTGAAATTTGATACGTGTGTACATATTATTTGGCAGTCTCTATTAAATAGTGAAAGTGTATCATTTAAAATGTTAAATAAACGTAAAAAAAACACTTTATCATTGGAAACGAAACGAAAAAAAACGTCCAGAAATTAGAATACTTCAGAAATTAGAATTGCCTCAAAAACAAAGCGGTTCTAATTTGCGAGCGTCTACTGTACTTTTTTTGGAAAAAGGTACTTTTTTTTGCAAAAGGCTACTTTTTTTTGGAAAAAGGTACTTTTTTTGGAAAAAGGTACTTTTTTTTGGAAAAAGGTACTTTTTTTGGAAAAAGGTACTTTTTTTGGAAAAAGGAATTTTTTTTGGAAAAAGGTACTTTTTTTGGAAAAAGGTACCTTTTTTGGAAAAAGGTACTTTTTTTTTGGAAAAAGGTACTTTTTTTTGGAAAAAGGTACTTTTTTTGGAAAAAGGTACTTTTTTTTGGAAAAAGGTACTTTTTTGGAAAAAGGTACTTTTTTTGGAAAAAGGTACTTTTTTTGGAAAAAGGTACTTTTTTTGGAAAAAGGTACTTTTTTGGGAAAAAGGTACTTTTTTTGGGAAAAGGTACTTTTTTTGGGAAAAGGTACTTTTTTTGGAAAAAGGTACTTTTTTGGAAAAAGGTACTTTTTTGTCCCCTTTTTGCCCCTCCCGATAAGAATTTCCAAAAATGCCGTCTCAACGGACGTCTACACCGGTCGAGGAACCTACATATCAAATTTCAACTTCATAGCTCCAGCAGTTTGAGCAGGCCGTCAAGGGGGAGACTTTTTCCCCTTTTTGCCCGTCCCTGTAAAAATTTCCAAAACTTCCGTCTTGGTGGATGTCTACGATAGTGGAGGAACCTTTATACCAAATTTCAACTTCCTACCTCCAGCGGTTTGGGCAGGCCTTCAAGGGGGGCCTTTTTCCCCTTTTAAACCCCCATTTTTACAACGTCCCTGTCCAAAATTCCAGAAAGTACTTTCCAGAAAAGTTAGCCCATACTCCAAGGAACACATATCTTAAATTTCAGCTTTCTAGCCAAAGGGGTTTTGGCAGGCCGCCAAGGGGGAGACTTTTCCCCTTTTTGCCCGTTCCGGTAGGAATTTCCAAAAATCCCGTCTTAGCGGACGTATACGCCGAAAGAGGAACCTACATACCAAATTTCAACTTCCTAGCTTCAGCAGTTTGGGCTGGGCGATGTTGAGTCAGTCAGTCAGTCATTCAGTCAGTCAGTCAGTCACGTTATTCTTTTATATATAGAGATATTATATCATATATCAGTATTTGCTTTATTGCAAATCGTATATACAGGAATATATTATTCATAAAACCGTTCAAAATTTTATATATAAATAGATACGAAAAGTATTTATAATTTTATTTTTTTTTATAACAATATCGTCGGCTTGCCTGCAAGTTATGTGTTATGTGTTCTTTAGCAGGCTTTCAGGAGTGCGAAAAAACTGATTTATATTATCCTTTTAATATATTTCATTGACATCTTACGCCTTAATAAAGAATAATGTAGTAAATAAGTTCGTGAATCATTAGGGCATATGATATCAATAAAATATCTTAAAAGGATAATATAAATCAGTTTTTTCGCTCAAACCTGTTAAAACCAAAAACAGCACTTCGTGCAGGCAAGCCGACGATATATTAGTTAATATCAGATCCAAGTTCGATATCAACTAATATATTCAAGATTAATATAATATTTGATCAAAAACAATTTTTGTATATGTTTTACTCAATTTTTTCATTAAATTAATATTTTCTGAGCTTTTTTTACTTCTAAAAGTTTTTTTTTTTAATTTAAAAAATCTAATTTAAAAAAATTAAAATTTAAAATCATGGCCCGGCTCGTAATGGGTTCATAAATCTAGGCATGTTACATATCATTGAAAAGGTATTTCAAGCATGGCTTGGGAATAATGATTAGAAATCCTAATGATTAGCAATTGGATTAGAAATTTTAATTGTGCTGAAAAATTGATTAATTATGATTAGTTAGCCATTTTAGACCAACAAAAAAGAAGTGCATTGCCGGGCTAGCCACTAAAATTTTATTTAAAATACAAAAAAAGGTTAACTCATTTAAAAAAAATGTATAAGTCCAAAGAAAATTCCCATATTTCATAAAAAATGATCTAGTCTTTAAAGAATAACGGATTTATACATTAACGTCTTTAATAGTTACTCATTATCAACAGTAGGCCTGGCTGATAGTCAGGCATGTGATAAATATAGAAAACGAAAACGATCTGATTTTCAATGGTAAATATTTTACGATCTGTACTATACCAATTATTTTTTATTTCCTAATTTAGATGTCCGGCGTCAAATAAAACGATAAATAATAATTTAAAGCCAATTTGATTTTCGCGAAACTAATTATTCTAAATTGAAAAACTGTCCGTTTTCGAGTTTCATCACACCCCTGAGTGTGTAGGACCCGAAATCCTGCTGCCCTCCAATTCAAAGTTTTTTTTTTATCATTGAAATTTAATCATATCGTATTGTATTAACTTATATCCAATTTGATCGGGACAAAATTCGGATATAAGTTTATCATTTGATATAACTTTGTATCCTTGTTAATACAATTATATCCGATTTGATACAATTTAATATAACCATTTTTCGGATGAAATTATATCCAGTTACATATTGCAAATATATCCATTCACATATAATTTTATATATACTTTTTTACTCGGGTATGGAGTAATTAACTCTTAATTTGCAGACTACTAAATTTCATGTTGAACTATATATTAATTTTTACGGGATTATGTAGAAAGTTATATCAAATTACAAGAATATATTTTTAGTATGACGACACATACACCCAGGTAGAAATTGCCGACGTTACAACAAAAGTTGTACTGGAAGAGCACTGTTTTTTACGAAATGCCGAAACTACTTAAAACGTGCTTTGACAGTGCTGTTTTCTGAAAATTAACGAGCTTTTTTTAATCTACTAAAATTAACAATTTTATAAATTTTACGTATTTTTACATCTATTACACAATTATTTATGTAAGAGAGACATCACCATTCTTTTCTTGTGAAGTTTCGAAAGAATATATTAAAAATTTGTGATGTACACTAAGAGGACAGTAAAGTTCTAGCAAACTACTAAATTTTTTATTAAATGCACTGGGATAATACCAAAAAAAAAATCCCAAGCCTGCGCCAACGTTGGGAAATAATTACGGCCAAGCGTTTATCGGTGTTATCATTTCGACAACATGCCAGTACAGTGAAAGTTAAAAATCCGACGCTTTGCCAGTACATGTACTACCGTCTCCGATACCGGGCCGACATTGTGCCGTTTGTATTTTTTTACCTGGGCAGTGTTATATAACTTAGTATCGAACCATATATAATCATATCGGTGACTACATATATTTTGATTAGTTTTATATGGCTTATGTAGTTATATATGGAGTCAGATTTGGGGATATGTAATAACATCATTTACCATACAAAAAATTCGTTGAGAAAATAATATCAGATGTAGTTGTATATATGATATGTGTTTTAAAGTGACTCCATTCATTGTCAGATATAACCCAATCACATTATATATGACAATATATAACTATTTTTACTCGGGTAAACATAACTTTCAGATGCTGTTGGCAGTAAATGGGTTAATTTTTTTAAGATCTGTTAAAAGAATATTTACAAGTAAATTAAATTGAGTTAAAAAAGTAAAAAAAAAAAAAAATTTTTTTGTGCCCGAGCTGGGATTCGATAGTAGGGTCTCTCAGGTAATATGTGACTATATATAATTATATATTAAAGACATAGAAAATATTACTGACGTGGGACCATATACAACCATATCTAAAATTATATTGTTAATCTTGCACCATATATGGAATCATATATAATCATATCTTATATCATTTAATGTAATATATAATCATATATAAAAATATCTTACATCATACAACCAAAAAAATTTTATAACAGGGCATATATTACTATATCTCAAAATATATGGCTTATATGCCACCATATGTAATCATATATTATGTTATATATGATCATTTATAATTATACATGACAACAGATCTGTCATATCTCATTATGTATAGCATATATGGTTGATATCTGATTTTATAAAAGACAATATATAAAAATATATGGTTATATAAGGCACCACATAAGAAACATATAATTATATATGGCTATCCATGACAACATATATACTCACATATTATAAGATAAAACAAGATATTACTATATACGACTATATATAAATTTATTTTGATCGGGCACTCAAAAAAATTTATTCACGCGAACAGATTACTTCTTTTGATTGTATTTTAGATAAGTTAATCTGAAAAAAAATGTGTGCCACTAATTTGAAATTTTTTATTTTTAAAATCTGAAATCGACCTGTTTCGTAGATTTTCCCAATTTCTCTATATATAAAAGAATAACGTGACTGACTGACTGACTGAATGACTGACTGACTGACTGACTCAACATCGCCCAGCCCAAACTGCTGAAGCTAGGAAGTTGAAATTTGGTATGTAGGTTCCTCTTTCGGCGTAGACGTCCGCTAAGACGGGATTTTTGGAAATTCCTACCGGAACGGGCAAAAAGGGGAAAAGTCTCCCCCTTGGCGGCCTGCCAAAACCCCTTTGGCTAGAAAGCTGAAATTTAAGATATGTGTTCCTTGGAGTATGGGCTAACTTTTCTGGAAAGTACTTTCTGGAATTTTGGACAGGGACGTTGTAAAAATGGGGGTTAAAAAGGGGAAAAAGGCCCCCCTTGACGGCCTGCCCAAACCGCTGGAGGTAGGAAGTTGAAATTTGGTATAAAGGTTCCTCCACTATCGTAGACATCCACCAAGACGGGAGTTTTGGAAATTTTTACAGGGACGGGCAAAAAGGGGAAAAAGTCTTCCCCTTGACGGCCTGCTCAAACCGCTGGAGCTATGAAGTTGAAATTTGGTATGTAGGTTCCTCGACCGGTGTAGACGTCCGTTGAGACGGCATTTTTGGAAATTCTTATCGGGAGGGGCAAAAAGGGGACAAAAAAGTACCTTTTTCCAAAAAAGTACCTTTTCCCAAAAAAGTACCTTTTCCCAAAAAAAGTACCTTTTCCCAAAAAAAGTACCTTTTTCCCAAAAAAGTACCTTTTTCCCAAAAAAGTACCTTTTTCCAAAAAAAGTACCTTTTTCCAAAAAAAGTACCTTTTTCCGAAAAAAGTACCTTTTTCCAAAAAAAAGTACCTTTTCCAAAAAAGGTACCTTTTTCCAAAAAAAGTACCTTTTTCCAAAAAAAGTACCTTTTTCCAAAAAAATTCCTTTTTCCAAAAAAAGTACCTTTTTCCAAAAAAAAGTACCTTTTTCCAAAAAAAGTACCCTTTTGCAAAAAAAATACCTTTTTCCAAAAAAAGTACAGTAGACGCTCGCAAATTAGAACCGCTTTGTTTTTGAGGCAATTCTAATTTCTGAAGTATTCTAATTTCTGGACGTTTTTTTTCGTTTCGTTTCCAATGATAAAGTGTTTTTTTACGTTTATTTAACATTTTAAATGATACACTTTCACTATTTAATAGAGACTGCCAAATAATATGTACACGCGTATCAAATTTTACAAATAAACAAGCCAAAAATGTACATAAATGCGACAAAAAAAAAAACAAATAGGGAAAAACATATATAATTTGGTGATTCCCCTTTTTAGTTTTACTTTATTCAAACAGAATAAAAATAAATTGGGGATTTGCTGTGTATTCAAATAACCAAAAAAAAAAACGCTCAGAAATTAGAATTTTAAATTCGAATTTCAGAGCGTTTAAGTATTGCAAACATTGATTCTAATTTCTGAACGTTCGAATTACTGAAAGCTCTAATTTGCGAGCGTCTACTGTACCTTTTTTCAAAAAAAGTACCCTTTTCCAAAAAAGTACCATTTTCCAAAAAAAGTACCTTTTCCCGAAAAAAGTACCTTTTTCCAAAAAAAGTACCTTTTTCCAAAAAAGTACCTTTTTCCAAAAAAAGTACCTTTTTCCAAAAAAAGTACCTTTTTCCAAAAAAGAGTACCTTTTTTAAAAAAAGTACCTTTTTCCAAAAAATGTACCTTTTTCTAAAAAAATGTACCTTTTCCAAAAAAAAAGTATCTTTTCCAAAAAAAGTACCTTTTCCCAAAACACATAAATTTTTCCAAAAAAATTCCTTTTTCAAAAAAAGTACCTTTTTCAAAAAAAAAGTACCTTTTCCCAAAAAAGTACCTTTTTCTAAAAAAATTTTCCTTTTCCCAAAAAACATAAATTTTTTCAAAAAAATACCTTTTCCAAAAAAAAGTACCTTTTCCCAAAAAAAGTACCTTTTTCTAAAAAAATGTTCCTTTTCCAAAAGAAGTACCTTTTCCAAAAAAAAGTACCTTTTTCCAAAAAACATACATTTTTCCAAAAAAAATACCTTTTTAAAAAAAAATACCTTTTCCAAAAAAAGTACAAATAAAGTACTTTGTAAAAACAAAGTATCTTTTTCCAAAAAATTTCGTTTTTCCAAAAAGTACCATTTAAAATAATATATAATTTCAAAAAAACTACTTTTTTTCCTCCCCCCACGGATATCTCCACTAAAACAAGGTTTCTTGATATTCGGCATAGACTGGATTTTTGGAAATTCCTACCGGAACGGGCAAAAAGGGGAAAAGTCTCCCCATAAACAGTCTCACAAATTGGAAAAGTGCCTTCCCAAACCACTGGAGGTAAGAAGTTGAAATTTGGTATAAAGGTTCCTCCACTGTAGTAGGCATCGACTAAGTTTGTATTTTTGGAATTCCCTACAGGATATCCCAAAAGGAAACTCGGTATGTGAGTTCCTCCTTCTGTGTAAGTGTCCGCTTAGACGGAATTTTTGAAATTCCTATCGGGAGGGGAAATAAGGTAAAAGTCTCCTCCTGACGGCTTGCCCAATCCCTTTTGGCCAACCTACAATTTTAAATATGTATTCCTTGGAGTAGGACTAACTCACCGGCAACGTAATTTTTCTATTTTGGAACAGGAACATAGTAAAAATGGTGGTTGAAAGGGAAAAATGCCCCCACTAACGGCCTGCCCAAACCGCTTAGGCAATGCAGTTGAAATTTGGTATGAATGTTCCTCATCCATCGCAGATAGCCGCGAAGATGGATTTTTGTAAATTCCTAAAGGGAGGGGCAAAAGAAGAAAAGCCTCACCTTGGGGGCCGGTAAAAACCCCTTCGGCTAGAAACCTGAAGCTTAAAATGTGGGTCCCTGGAGTAAGGGCTGACTTATTAGAAAGATACTTTTTTGAATTTTGGACAGGGTCGTTATAAAATGGGGGCTCAAAAAGGGAAAGTTGCTCCTTAACGACCTGTCCAAACTGCTGGAACTAGGAAGCTGAAATTCGGTACTTAGGTTCCTCTTCCAGCCTAATTCCAACCGGGAGGGACAAAAAAAGAAAAAGTGCCCCCTTGACAGCCTGCTCAAACTGCTGGAACTAGGAAGCTGAAATTCCCTGTCGATGGATTTTCGGAAATTCCTACCGAGAGGGGCACAGATAGTAAAAGTTGGCTAGAAACCTGAAATGTAAAACATATGTTACTTGGAGTATGGGCTCACTTACCGGGAAGGTGCTTTTTGGACAGGGACATTGCAAAAATGGGGATTAATGAAGCGAAAAGTGCCGCTTAAAGGCCTGCCCAAACCGCTGGAGGTAGGAAGTTGTAATTTGGTATTAAAGTTCCTCCTCTATTGTAGACATCCGCTAAGATGAAATTTTTGGAAATTTCCACAGGTAGGGTCAAAAACAGGAAAAGTCTCCCCCTTAACGGCCTGGCCAAACTGCTGGAGCAAGGGATCTTAAATTCGGTATTTGGGTTCCTTCTCCAATGTTGACGTCCCCTAAGATGGTATTTTTGGAAATTCATACCGGGAGAGGTAAAAAGGGAAAAAACTTCCCCCTTGATGACCTGGCCAAACTGCTGGATATGGAGACCTAAAATGTAGTAGGTTCCTCCTCCAACGCAGACGTCCTCTAAGACGGAATTTTTGGAAATTCCTACCGGGAGGGGTAAAAACGGAATAATTCTCCCCCTTGATGGCCTAACCGAACCCTTCGGCTAGAAACCTGTAATATATAATATTGCCCCCCCCCCCCCTTAACGTCTGAGTCTTTAGCTAGAAACCTAAAACTTAAAGAACAAGTGTATATGAAACACTAAAATTAAGAAACTAAATAGGAAACGAGTGGAATTGAAACACTACACAAGTGGAATAAAATGGATATAAACGTTGAACGAGTGGAATTGAAATTATAGACAATGCAAATGGATTGGAAGAGGGAATTACCTGTTCAAACACTATCCACAGAATATGAAACTTATGTAGCATTGAAACATACTCTCCAAAAAGTTAAACAAATTTTCTAAAAGAGAAAAAACCTTAGAAAAGGAATGGAACTTATATATTCCGATATTTAACCTTCATGTAACGAAGCACCGGTGGAATAAACCGACGCAGTAAATTTTCCAACTGAATTTGTGAATTTACTTGAATTGCCAGGTCTACCTTTACATAAACTGGAATTAAAAAAAAAACTTTAAGACATGCTAACAACGTAGCGGGCTTTGCCCGCTATTTTTAATATTATAAAATGCTTTCCAACCCTACTTTACGTTATTTATTTTTATTCAAAACACAAATGAACAAAACTACTTACGGGTCTATCTACCTAAGTTCGCACTTTACCAAATTATCTTAACATACACACTAGAGATACCGATCCCGAAAATCCCGGGATTTTCGGGATTTACAAATCCCGAAATCCCGGGATTGGTCTTGAAAAAATCGCGGGATTTCCGATTTAATTTTTTGGCATATTTTATCTCTTTTTTATTTGTTTTCATTATTATATTCGACCTAAATCACATAAATCTAATACTTATCTTATTAGATGTTATTAAAGAACTAATTTTTTCCATTCATAAATAATAGATTAATATAGATTACAGATTAAATAAATCTGAATAAAAACCTTAATAATTTAAAAACTTTTATTCAGCTGTGAAACTTATGAAAATCGTAATTTAGCTTTTAAAGAACATATTTTTATTTATTTTATTGATGATTTGCTAAAATCATAACTTCATGCAAAATAATTTTGCCGACTAAAAACAGCAAATTTTTGTTAAATTAGAAAAATCTAACAATCTGCCTTTCTGAAATCAGCCTCTGTGCTTAGTATTTTTGATTAAAAAAAACTAATAGTCACTACATATTTCTGATGATTTCAGCAGAGTAGTTTGTATTTGCATTCAATTAATTTTAGCCAAATATAACTAAAAATTTGTAGATATAGCAGTGTTTTAGCTACTTTTGGTTAAAAAGTTTCTTCAGAGGCAAATTGTAATTTGCAATTTGCTTAAATTTAAGTCATAAGTATATTTCGGAAATTTAACAATTATTTTGCAAACAAGTTCTGTTGATGTCAGTAGTTTTAATCGCGGAACCTATTTTGCTAACCCTATTAAAAAAATTAATGAGGTACAACATGCAATCATATCTTTTTCTGATGTTTGCCAAAACAAAATTTGATCCGAAAAATGGTGAATCATGCTGTATTCATTTATATGCACCATAGATCTAATATGAAGAAATACGATCCAAAAATTTGTTCATCTAATCATATAGATTTGGATGTGACATAATGACAATCAAAAACTAATTTCAATAGAATGGATGATTTAATGCAATATGAGCGAACTTTGAATGAAGTATTTTTGTCTAATGGTATCAAATAAAATGAAACTTTATTGTACTAAATCTAATTATATAGTAAGATAAACCCATTTTTCGGATCGTATTTCATCATATTAGATCCAAGGTGTATCTAAATTAATACAGTACGATCCATCACTTTTCGGATCAAATTGTAGTTTAGGCTATACCAAAAAAAGATAAGTTTGTATTTTATAACATCTAACTTTTTTTACTCGGGAATTTTTGGTAGCTTTTTCTGCTATTTTTACATACTTATTTCTATGAGTGTAGTTTCTGTTTAAAGTCAGGTTCACAATCCTGTAGTACTCCACTCTGAGTGGATTTTTTTTTGCACTTATATATTATTTGTATCATGCTATCTCTATTTTACACACTCCACTCTGCAGCGTGGAGTACTCCAGCACTGTGAATCTGGCTTAATTTGTTTATTTCTCCATATTACAAGAAATAATAAGTAGATTTATAATGAATTATTTAAATTTTTTGAGTTTATTTCAGCTATTTACTTATAAAATTAAAAATATGCTGAAACAAGAAAATTCCGAAACCCCGAAAAATCCCGAGATTCCGAAAAATCCCGAGATTCCGAAAAATCCCGGGATCCCGATAAATCCCGGGATCCCGAAAAATCCCGGGATTTTTATTTTCAAAATCCCGAATCCCGGGATTTGTAAAAACCAGTCCCGTTCGGCATCCCTAATACACACGTATTTTGCAATTTATTATGGATTCATTACTAACAATCCACTTTCATGAGAAAAAGTGATCAAATATTTATTTATTTTAAACCCATTGTTGTGCAGAATTATTTATTTGTGGTGGCTGGGTGAAGGCTTTTATTATAAAAACTGTACTTTAAATAAAAAGCGAATTTAAAAAAAATTGTCGCCCCCCCTAAACTTAAAGGCACGCTAACAACGTAGCGGGCTGCGCCCGCTAGTATTCACATATTATAAGATAAAACAAGATATTACTATATATGACTATATATGAATATTTTTGATCGGATGGTAAAAATTTGTTCATTAGAATTCGTGGATTTTATCAAGTTTTGTGTAAATTTTATACTCCATTGTGTCAATGATGTTGTGTTAGAAGTTGACAACACTCATTTCAAAGAAGAATAATGAGAAAGGAAATTTTACGTCATCACATTTTCCCCTCACATTGCTCACTGAATCTTTTTGTGTGCGCAAACTGTTTTCACCCGGTTTTTATTTGGAAGGATCGTCTATCTAGTAATGTACACTCTTTGGTAATGGGTTGGACCTTTTTCACGCATTGCCTGGCAATAGGTACCCCTTTACCTAATCGGTGTTAGAATTGACAGAAGAAGGTGTTGTAAAGGAAAAGTAGCTATTTTATAACCGATTCTTTGGAACAGAAAATTTTCCTGGGACGTTACTTATATTGTGATACATCAGTACTTATGAGGGAGGTATGAAATACCTAATGAGTTGTATGAAATAATGTTGATATATAAGCAATTACGTAAGTTCTCATTTGTAATGTTTAAAGTCATTACTGGTAACGTGTTATTTTATTCCCTATATGTAACCAATGAAATATGTACTAATGTGTAACGACTTATTTCACCCCATACAAGTATGTACTTATTTTAGCAACTGCTACTAACTAGTTTTATGTGACCAAAGTGTAAGTATTTACAATTTTTGGTTTCTTATTCCATTTCCCTTTACCTGGTAATAGAAGGTTTTACTGGGCGACTATAAAATTGGCTCCAAATTTTTATCTAACAATTTTAGAAATAAAAGCTCAAAAAAATGGTGAAAAAATATACGAGTAAAAAAGTTAAAGTCGGGCATGCCGACTATATAGTACCCTACACCAGTCTGGTTAAAAGCCAACTGATGTTTGGATCCGAAATTGAATAGGTTAAAATGGACTAGTGTCAGAATTTTCTATAAAATGATAAAAGAAGAGAAAATCGGAAGTATAGCCCATATGGGCGATAGGTTAAAATATGGACCGATCCTATCTAGAATCAATAGGCTCTGTTCTTGGGATCATGTGAGTCAGTGAACCAAATTTCATTGAAATATTATTGTATTTACGACCTGCAGCGTGTAAACAAGCCAATTTTGGGGGTACTAGGTCTAAACATAACCAAAATTAATAGGCTTCGTCCAGGCGCGGATCCAGGATTCGCTCAAGGGGGGGGGGGTCTGGTCTAAACATTTTTTATATCTTATATGGTAGTCATATCTATAGATATTTTATGAACTAGAAGTAGAGGTTTTAATACATGTTCTAGCATAGGTTTACCAAGTTGTTCCAAACCCAACAAGGGTTCGGCAAAATCTGTTTAACCCCATTTCGACTTTTTTTGAAAGTTCAGTTAGTTTTTTGTCAGTGAAAATCTGTTTCATTAGTGTTGTCCTCTATCTTCGTTAACGATTTTATCAAAATAGCTTCCAGCTTAACCCTTTGGCGAGTGGCGTTCATTATAATGTACGTCGACTTCATCAACTCGTCACTGATATGAATTTTAAGCAAAGCGCTATTCAATTACTGTTATCGGTTCGTTATTTTATTCTTATTAAAATTGTATGCAGGTTGTGAAATTTCAAAACAACATGAGATCAGTAGAGTGCGTTTTATCTTGTGATCATCAATGCTGCTGAGAATGTGTTAAAAGTTAAAAATTAAAAAAAGGCTAAAGTTTAGTCTCAAAAATTGTGTTATGAATAAAATTTAAAAACTCAAAAGGGTTTATGTAGAGATTAGTAATAGAAAAAATATAAAATTAAAAAAAAAATTCCCAGCCATTAAAATTCCCGTGTCAAAGGGTTAAGACAACTGTCGCTTAAGTTAAAGTAAAGCTTATTCGGTAATTTTTTATAAGAACCAACAAAATTTTCTATATTCAACAATTTTTTTCGTTAACTATAAAATTTTATCACTAATAAGTTAAGAAATCGCAGTACAGTATCCGAACTATTTTTAAGAGAAAATATCTCTAAAATCGCAAATTTATTTTCATAGCAAACACAATGGAGATTCTAATGCGGAAAAAATTCTCACAATATAATAATAGGAATACGCCATAAATTGTAAAATTTTTTGCAGTGTCTGTGAATCTTTTATAACAAAAATTACTGCAATTCCTACAACTTTCATATCAAACCTAGAATATAAAAAATGTTCCAGTGTCAAAGAGTTTTTCGAATACAAAAATGTTTCCAACTCTAATAGGTTTAATATAGAATCAGTGCCTAACGGGCAGTTTTATAATCAGAACTAGCATCTTTAAAAATTTCTTATTAAAGTAGGGCATACACGTTCAATATTATTGATAAATTTTCCAAAAATCAACCAATCGGAACATTTTATTTTTAAATACTTTGTTCTGATAGGTTAATTTTAAAAACATTGATCAATACAAATATTAAAAAAAAAAAAACAAAATTTCTTATAAGAAAAACTCAACCTTTGTTCTGACTATGAAACTGGTCATAATTATTACAACTTTTGAATAAAAACAATCATTTTACAAGAAGAATGACCTAAAATTGTAAAGGCTTCCCATACGAAAAATTTGGAAACAAAACCTTTAAATTAAAGAAAATAAACAACTAACGATTAAACTATCACGATGGGTTCTTTCCAATCTTAATAAAATTCGGTTATGGGATAAAATTCTGCGGCAAAAGTTGCCAAATATCCAAATCTCAATAAAACCTTCTATTATTACCCGGTAATGAGTTTTATAAGAAGAAGCAAAGGTATGCGATTGGAGATTAGGAGATTTCCTAATTTTCTATTATATAACGTATTATTTTAACAAGGACATGTCCATTGAGGTAACTCCCTACAAACACTCATTAACCCTACACTAGGGATGCCAATCCCGAAATCCCGGGATTATCCAACAAAAATGAGTCCATTGCAAAAATATGTGGTAATTTTTCCAAAATTGTAACCCTGCTGATATTTTTAAACCGTTTTTGTTAAATATAATTTTATACACATCTATATTGTGCAGTATTTCTTATTATATTTCGGAAATCATCAATTAAATTCAGAATAAAACTTGTATTTCAGAATTTTTCATTTGAATTTTTGCACTATATGTGGAAAGCAATTAAAAAATTCTGAAACTAATTGAAAAATCTAAAATTGAATTGATAATTTTAAATTAAAATGATATAAGAATAGTGAATACAAAATTATTATTAACAAAAATAGCACACAACATATCGACGAAATTAAATTCTTAATTCTTGAGTTTTTCAATTCCTTCGTTTTTTAGAAATAAACAGGAGTATGTAAAAAACGTATAAAACATTAATATTTTACAGCGCTCATGCATAATAATTTGAAAACCTTATAATATGTTTATAAAACGAAATTTGTAAGGAAAATTTATTTTATAAGTCACTTATAAATTTTAAAAGTGTTTATGCATATGTATATATTTCTATATTTCTTTTACATAACTTTGAAGTTTTTATACGTTTTTTTAAATAAAAAATTACCAAAAATCACGAAATCCCGAAAAAAAATTCGGGATCCCGAAAAATCCCGATCCGTCCCGGGATCCCGTTTTTTTAATTTTGAAATCCCGAATCCCAGGATTTTAAAAAACCAATCCCGATTGGCATCCCTACCCTACACACAGAGAATTTTGCTCGACGAGTTTTAATTAAATTTTTCATTAAACTAATGAAATTTTTTTAACAAAATAATTAAAAAAATTCTTAAAATTGATGAAAAAGCTTCATATAGTTTATGAAACTTTTTCATTGAGTGTATGATACTTTTCATAAATAAAAGGAATTTCCATATATTTAGTTAGAATATTTTTCAACATCAGAATTATTATCCACCGAAGGCTACAGGCGATTTCCTCTTATTCTGAAAAAGTTATACCCAAAAGAGTTGAAAAACTTTTGAAAGTTACAAGCAAAATTAGGGTAAATTAGGGTAGTTTTTAATTGAGTAGAGCACATTAACAGTATAAATATTAAAATTTAAGACGTTCGCCTGATTAAATTCGTTGCCTCGAAAATGCTGATACTATCAAAAATATTATATATTGTTATTAAAATGGTTTAAATCCCGAGTTACAAGGAATCGCCCTGTTCCGTCGATTTGCCCATATGTAGGATTTTAGATATGTAAAAAAGTTTTTCAAAAAAAATTTTTGGTTTAGTAACGACAGCACTATGAAAAAATGGTAATAGCCTCCCCCTTTCTACCTTATCTGAAAGCTTTTACCCACGAATCTAAATATTATCCGCTATTTGGGTAATTACCTCCAATGTTGCAACACTGTAACACCTACAACACTTAGCACGCCCTTGTGAACAACTAAATAAAGTTTTATTCAAAGTGTTAAACACGAAGTACGTAAATATTTCATTACCAAAGTAAGAGAGAAAACAATAAATTGCAATTAAATAAATACTTAACCCAGGTAAAAAAAAATGATATGGAGCCATATGAAGTTATATTTAATTATATATAATCTTTTATGTTATTAGATATAATTATATCCGAAAAATGAGAACATCTTATTGTATCTTATTGTATCGAATTGTATACAATTGTATACAATTTGGTACAATTTGATACAATTTTATGCAATTCGATACAATTGTATCCGAATTTTGTCCTCATCCAATTACATCAAATTATACCTGTTTATATAAAATTATATAAAATGTTATAAAAGTGGACATAGTTTGATACAATTATATCCAAAAATGTACCTTATACTTTATAAAAATTATTTTTTTAAATAAAAAAGATATGCAATATCTGGAGATCAGACCTGGGGCATTTCAATTGCAATTGCAAATAAATGTAATTGAAATTAAAAAAACTCAATTACATTTCATGTAACTGTAATTGAAAATTTTCAATTACAAGTAATAGTAATTGAAATTGATTTCAATTACAAATTTCAATAATATTTAGAATTAAGGTGTTTTTTGTTAAAATTTTGTAGAAAAAACTGACTGGGATAGGTTGGATAGGCGTGGATAAGTACCTACTTGTGCTTTTTCTCAATATTTCTTTTCCGAAAAAATTTAATTGTAATTGACATTTTTTCAATTACAATTATATGTAATGTATAATTGAAAATTTTCAATTACAAATTACTTGTAATTGTTTTTTTTTTAATTACAATTACAAATAATATGTAATTGTAATTGAATTTTTTTTTCAATTACAATTACATGTTATTGTGTAATTGCATGTGTAATTAATTTCCAAATATAATGATTAACCCAAAGGTCTGCTGGAGATCCTAAAATTTCGATAAATCTTCCATTAATTTTATCCAGATTTACCATGACAGTGCATTAAACATGAACAAAATTTTCTTTATTTTTAGGAATTTTAAAATAAAGTTAACAAGACTGAAATATTTAAGTTAATAGGATTATGTTATACAACCAAGATATAAGAAAAATAGTAAAAAAATAGTAAAATATTACAAAATAATAAAAATTACTAAAAATATATGATGCAAAAAATAAACTCACACACGAATCATGCACGAGTTATATATTATTATTCACGCTCACGCACGAATCAAGTAGGAATTATATTTAATTATTACTCACGATCACGTGTGAATAACGTGACTCACGGACATTTCTAGTCACGCGCCAATCCCTAGTAATTACTAAATCTAAAACTAGTTCAAAATCGTTGTTAACATAGAACCACATATAATATAATACGGTTTTACACATGTGTGCAATATAATAGATACATTAAAATTTTTTCTAATTTTTTTCTCGATGCCTTTATTTTTAAAGATCAAAATAGTGGATAAATTCATCCCAAAATGCGAGGAGATTGTTCAGAAAATGGTGCAGAATATTAGCGTAATGGCCGTTTTTTTATTTTGTAACTTGTTTTAAGTAGGCGTGGCTTTTAATGAAAAAGAAGCGATATCGACCTTCTATCAAATTACATAGTAAAATTTAGCGAGCAATGGTAGGATCTATACAAACTGTATATTTTTGGAAATTCTATATTTCCTTAAATCTTGCATTATCTTTATCTACAAGTAGTCTCCAGACTTAAAATGACAGCGCCTTAAACATGACCAGATTTTTCTTTGTTTCTAGCGATTTTAAAATTGAGTTAACAACACTAAAACTTTAAACTGAATGGCCTGATTCTATACTTACCGCGATATAACAAATCAGACAAACTTTTTTTTACGTTGTAGTATAAAGCATTCCGTATTTAAATATCAGTGTTGTTAACTTTATTTTAAAATCGCTACAAACAAGAAAAATTTAGTCATATTTAAGGCACTGTCATTTTAAGTCTAGAGACCATTGTAGAAAAAAATAATGCAATACTTAAGGAAATATTGTAGGAATTTCAAAAATATACAGTTTTTACAGAACTGATCAGTACTCGCTAAATTTTACTATGTAAATTGATAGAAGGTCAATATCGCTTATTTTTCATAAAAAACCACGCCTACTTAAAACAAGTGACAAAATACAAAAACAGACGTCACGCTAAACTTCTGCACCATTTTCTGAACAATCTCCTCGCATTTTGGGGTGAATTTATCCACTATTTTGATCTTTAAAAATAAAGGCAACGAGAATAAAATTAGAAAAAATTTGAATGTATCTATTATATTGCACACATGTGTATATGGACCTTATATATTTTTATATAAAGTCACTTTGAAATAATTGCTTACGTGGGATGATATATAATTATAGATGATTTTATAAAGAACGTAATATTGTTATATATTAAAGAAATCATGAAATATTGTAGATATGGAACCATATTAAGTTATATATGGGTTCTTATTCGTCAATATATAATCATATCTAACACAAATTATGAAATATTTCTTATATGGCTCCACATATAGTTTTATAATATTATGTATAGTGTCATACTAAATTATATATAAACGTATATGTAATTATATTTGTAATATGTTACTTTATGTACTTATATATAACACATGCAATTATATGTAGGCCAGTATGTAATAATATAAAATCACATATGTCTCCATATTAAAACCTTTGAGGAAAAAATATCTAACATATGTCTATATAAAAGTATATATGCTTGAATTTAAAAGCATATGTGGCCATATGTAACTATAAGTTACTATATGCAATTACATAAAATAATATATGGTTATATCAAAACTTTTTTACTCGGGAAAGCAAATATTTTAAAACGTACCTGGCGTGAAAATCATTAATATGTATAATGGATAATGGAAATATATCGGCTTTAACTTGTTTTTGACCTAAGCCAAGTAAAACTGTTAAAATAAATAAAAAACCAAAACTCTGCTGACAAATCATTTTGAATTTAAGTACATAAATCACTGTAGAAATGTCACTGCACAATGTTTCATTAAATTTTAACGATAATTTAAAATAATTACACTTTAAACATCAATGTGTTTCTTTTTTATTTTTTAACCGTTTTTTGTTCTGAGTTTCTTCCGCTAGAGCTCTTTTAACTAATTGATCAGTTTGAGAACTAAATTCAAGCACTGACTTTATTTAATCGTTACGCTTGCAAATTTAAACTTGTATGTATTTTTTCAAATGTTTGTTCGCTTTACTTACCAATACATATATCTCCACATGATTACATTATAATCGAGATATCAACATTTTGATAACAAGCTTAAATTGTACGATTTATTCGAATTTAATTAACTAACTATAAACCCAGCAAAAACATAGCAATGACAGGTCATTACCGTATAGTAAGGATACGCCATTAAAATTTGAATTACAATACTTTCAAATACAAAATAATGACTTATTGATAATAAGTTATATCAGTATTTTTATACCCTACACCACTATGTGGACAGGGTATACTAAGTTTTACTGATATTTGTAACCACAAAAAATATTGATCCTACACCCACCTTTTAGTACACCGATCGACTCAGAATTACTGAGTCAGTATGCCTGCCCATCGTCCGTCCGCCTGTATGTCCATGTATTCTTTTGTGCACAGGTCGCAATTATTAAGATATTTCGATAAAATTTGGTACACCGCTTATATGGACTATATTTCCTATTTTCTCCTAAATACACCAAACATTAGGTAACATCAAAATTTCTTAGAGTTTTTCTAATTTTTATCAATTTATAGGGAAATTTTGACACAAGTAAATTTCAACCCATTCGAATTTTGGATTAAAAGAATCGCCCGTAGAAGGGGTTGTAAAGGAAAAGTAGCTATTCTACAACCGATTCTGTGGAACAGAAAATTTTCCTGGGTATATTTAGTAATTTGTTTTGAAAATGTTTACAAGTAAATGGAACAGTTCCAAAATGTGTTTTGGTGCACTGTGAGGCAACTCTCACAAAAGTAGCGTCACTAAAACATATTTAACTTGTTCACTAATGATTTTCATTAAATTTTGACAGGTGTCATCTGAAGGTTAGTAGTTCCAAAATATCATATGGATTTTTCATTAGTGGCACTACCTATGTGTCATCCTACGGACTTTTCAGCCGATGTGTTATATGTGACCAATTTTCCACAATGTAAGGGCAACCACTTATTTAATAATTTCTAGGTAACCACTTATTATATCTTTGTGAGTAACCACTAATTCTTTTTCTATAAGTTACTCATTATTCTCATTATTTTGTAAGCGAAAGGGTAATTACCATCCATGTATTTTGAAGCGCCGCGAAGAAAAGTAATTAAGCGAGTAAATAGACTGGTAACTAAAAACTTTGTGCGCTACTTACTCGCAGAACTTAGTAATGTATGTTTTTGCTGGGTATATCATATTTTCAATATAGTATAGCAAATTTACAACTAAATATGCCTATAATAAAACAAATTTAGCATTTTTATTACAATTTCATTTTTTTTTTTTTTTTTTGATTAGATGCAGTGATAAGTGTCGGTTTCAGTAAAAAAAGTAAGAAATTCACAGTTTGAGTGCTAGGAAATGAGTAAATAAAAATTTTAAAAATTTTAGTGACAAAAATGTGATATAGTCATATATAGTGGCTCCAGCTCAAGTCTGTGGGAGGGGAAGTTTTGAAATATTTTTCTTAGTTGAAAATCGTTTATTTAAAAAACAAAAATAAACACAGCATCGGGTTACAATTTATTTTTAAAATTTTTTAACCCTTCATGGTGTGGCCAAACACCACTTGTTGAATGTTTTTGGTTTTCGCACCGCAAAGGTTAATGATTTTTGAGCGACACTCTTTCATAGATATGTAGGTATAAACGACAATATAAAGTCCAACGGAAATTTCTAAATTTACTTCGAAAGTTCAACTTTAATATTTGTTAAGTATTTAATCTCCAACAAAGGAGGGTTAACAGTGCCCAAAAAAGTTTATATTAAATAACTTAGACATTATTGGCTGAAAACATATAAAATCAAGAATTGAAATGTATTTGAAGTGTAAATAAAAAAACTTGCTAGAACTTGGTATACCTTGCCTCTAAAGTAGCCCTCAAAAATTGCTATTCAATTTGGGGGAAATGATCAAATTTGCTGAAAACGTTCCCTATTAAATTGGGTCTAACTTTTGTAGTGTGACTGGTTGATACTTTAAAGCTTCTGAAACCGTTTGTTTCTTTTTATTATTGAAGCCATGATTAAGCTACTTGCATAGTTACTATTTTGAAGCTATTGAAATGCACTTTAACCATTATCAAAGGTCTAAAGCCAATTTATCTTAATATGCGTTTCGAGATGCTTTATCGTAGCTTTTTAATGTTTTTGTATTAGTTCTTATTTTTGTATCATTGACAAATATCAGTTTGATACTCCTATTTCCTGAATTATTTACAAAAGTGTTAGAAATTCTAAATAACAATAAATAGTATTTAAGGTAAATTTTAACGAAAACTGTTAGATTCTTTAGCATTTGTATGAAAAACTAAAGAACCCATAAGATTACCATTATGAGATTTGACAAAGACAAAAATAAAATATTGAGAAACAACATATCGTCGGCTTGCCTGCAAGTAGTGCTATGTGTTTTTAACAAGTTTTCCGGAGAGCGAAAAAACTGATTTATATTATCCTTTTAAGATATTTTATTGACATCATATGCCTTAATGATTCACGATCTCATTTACTAATATACTGCCCTAAAGAAATCCGTTGGTTTTTAAGAAAAGCTACACATAACACCTCTTGAAGGAGCCATTTTTCAAAATATCTTCATACCAGTTTGTACACATAACACCTTTTGTTCATAGAAAACAAATTTAATAACTTAAAAATGCGGAATTTTTTGCAAATTTTGAGCATTTATTATGAAACATTACTATGACCAAGAACGAATCAAGCGAAATTCGGATACCCTATTCGGAAGTGAATCGTATTCCAATGAGAGAGTTCTGTATCCATCGAAACAAATGGTAGTCCGACGGGGCAGAGTCTGGACTATAAGACGGGTGAGGCAAAACTTCCCAATCACCATTTTCTAAATAGTTTTTAACCGGCCTTGCAACATCATCGTTGTCATCATGGAATATTGCGGCTTCATGTTTCCATTTTTCATCGCCAGTAATGATTCGATGCAAAAATTACTTCTTTTTATGGCGTTAAAGCAGCATTTCGGACATGCAAAATCGTTTTTCAACGTCTCTCGGCTTCAACTCGTGTGGTAGCCAATTTCCTTGCTTTTGGATGAATTCTGCTGCTCGCAAACGTTGTGAAATTGCTGCTTGAGTAACTTTTATGCAGAGTAGGAAAATAAACTCTAACGAACCGTCCTTTAAGAGTTGCGTACCGCACATCGCGAACACAGTACACAAACATATTGGTTACGTAGAAAACACATATGCTATTCTCTCCAATTAGTGTTTGTGTTTATACGCACAACCCGAATTCGGTACGCAACGGGTGTGAATATGTGTTGAAAGTACAGTACATAATCGTATCGTTTGCGTTCATCAGACAAACGTAGTTTACCGCATTCGGTTTGTGTACAAAAACACGACCGCTAAAACGATATATACGATATGTGTTTCTTAGCCGTACCCTACCCTACATTTTGTGTACAGTAAGGTTATGACTCATTTTTATCAAAAATTTTACCTATGACCACGTGATAGGCAATACTAAATTAATATTAAAAATCGTATTTGCGGATCATTTCGGCAAAAAAACCTTCCGCACCAAATGCATTTTATAAAAATAATTTTTGTTCGGGGATTTTGTTTAACTTACATAACGAATTATTACAAAAATTATTGTAAACGACAAAAAATGTATCCAAAAGTCCCTCCAAAAAGGTATTTGTATTTGTATTTGTATTTGTATTTATTTATTTTGGCTTTCTAATACAACAAGACATAATATCTTATAAATGACAGCATTAGAATCAGACAAGTTATACAGTAATAATAAATTAGATTGTGATTAAAAGAATAAAAAATAAAAATAAAAAAAAAAATTTTAAAAAATATAAAATAAAAATAAATATAAAAATGTATGTATAAAAAAAAATAATAAAAATAAAAAACAGTTATTAAATAAAAAAATTGATTTACATAATAATAATACAAGAAATGAAAATGAAAATCAAATGAAATGAAATAAAAAAAAAAGGTTTATGAAAAATATTCGACAAGTAATTTTCGAAATCTTATTGCGTTGACTGTGGTCTGCAAATTATTTGGAAGTTGGTTCCAGAGATGTATGGTGAATATAAAAAACTGACATTCGGAAGCATGGTCACGATGACGAAATTGAGTTATGCCCTTGCCTCTTGGAGATATAAAGAATTGTAAACGATCGTAAAGATATTTTGGCTCCTTTGTAATAATGATTTTATGAATGAAAATAACGTTTCTGAACTTAAGATAGTCGAAAAAAGACATATTGAATAAACGGGTGGAATACTGGGATATATGATCAAATCTTTTTAAACTATAAATGTAACGGATTATGTTATTGTAGGTTATGGTAAGTTTTCTCATATCATTGGAGTTGCAACCAGTGAAAATTTCCGATGAATATAAGAGTGTTGGTAGAACATATGTTTTTGCAAGCAATATTCTAACTTTCAAGGGGGTAAAGTGTTGAGTGGCCCATAGATTTCGCAGCATACTATATGTTCTACCACTGGCCTGGTTAATATGATCTGACCATGTTAACGTGTTATTAAATGTAACTCCTAAATTTTTAGCCGTGTCTACAATATTAATTTTTGAACCACCAAGAAAAATATTTATTTCACCATCAATTTGTAAGTGTTTTTTCTTTATTATTAAGCATTTTGATTTATTTGGATTGAGACGCAATCCATTTGCTGAAGCCCATGTAAATATTTTTCCCAGATCATGATTTAATTCTTGGGTTTTTGAAGTTATCAACTCCTTGGAGCAACTAAGATAAAGCTGAACGTCATCAGCATACATTTGTATATTTGAATAATTAAGTTGTTGTGGAAGATCATTAGAATATAAAGAGTACAACAGCGGTCCGAGGATGGAACCCTGCGGAACACCTCTTGATACTTCTAAGGGACGTGAAATAGATTTGCCACAAATAACAGATTGAGATCTATTTGAAAGGTATGAGGACATCAACTTAACAGCTAACGAAGAAAAATTGAAACATTTTGATAGTTTCAGGCACAAGATCGAATGGTGCACTGTATCAAAAGCCTTAGAGTGGTCCAATAATACCAAAAACGATAATCTATTCTCATCCAAGTTACTTCGAATATCCTCTATTACGTCAGTTAGTGCTGTAATACAACTACGTTGCGGTCTAAATCCTGACTGACGATCAGTTAGTAGATTGTTTTCATTAACATACTTATATATTTGCCTGTGCAATAAATGTTCAAAAACTTTAGAAAAATAAGGAAGAATTGCGATCGGACGATATTCATTTCCTGCCTTTGGCACCGGAACAATTTTGGCATGTTTCCACTGCATTGGAAAAATATTGGTCGTAATTATTGAGTTAAAAACATATGTAACAAATCGAATTATCCATGGTAAGATCATTTTGACAAATTTGGGGTTTATGTCATCGAGGCCTATTGCATCTGATTTCACTGCCATAAATCCTTCAACAACATCAACTACATTTAGGCAGTGGAAATTAAATTCAGTAGTGTCACAAGGTGAAAGATGGTCGTAAAACTCAGGGTGAACCGTTGGCATAGAAATATTGATAAAATTCTTATTAAGCAAATCGACATTATCAACCATTGCTTCACCAACTGTCTTACCAATACCAATATCACGTACTTGCTTCCAAGTTTTCTTACTGTCAACTGCTGCATTAAATTTATCAAAATAATAAGCTGATTTATCGTGTTTAATTTTCGAAACAACAGACTTCCTAGCCATACGATATTCATTTTCTAATTCCGGTGTTCTATAACGTTTCCACCTATGGTACATCCTATCTCGGTATTCTATTAAAAGTTTAGTTGCATCCGTAAACCATGGCTTTGCCCTCTTTCTAATTGTCCTATTTTTAATTGGAACATGATTGTTATAAGTTATAAGGTTTAGTAATTTTTACCGTAAATAGCTTTTAATAAGCATCGTTTGAGTCTCATATGTTTAAAACTTCGGAGAAATATTTTAATTAAACTAAAACCATATAGAGCAAATTTCAACCCTTTTGGTGCGGGAACTTTTTTGACAGTAGCGAAAAAGTAACATTGCGTTTCTTAATATTTTTTATGGGCTTTTCGGTTAGGGCATGTAAAATTTGATATTTGCAAAAAAAATCAAAAAGTCATAACCCTAGTGTACAGTTTATTTTCGTACCCTGCTTCTATGTTATTTACTCGATTTAGTTCAATGACTAAGTGAGAATAAATGAGAGATGTGTACCCTCCAAAATGCTATATAAGTTATTAAAGACACAAACCATGTGTAAGAATATGCCAACTGTTGCCAACTGTTCATCACCAGTGTTGTCAGATAAGGGGATTTCGCCCCAAATTGGGAATTTCAACTTCGGGTTGTGGTCAGATTTTTGTGGGGAGGGATTTGGGGATTTGACAAAATTTTGGGGATTTTATCCATGTTCTTAAGTATTTTTGGGGATTTCTGTTTTTGTCTTTTTTTTTGTATATTGTGTATTTCATCTTAATTTAAAATATATAATTTTTCTGATGAACATTATTTTGTTAAACCACATTTTAAAGTTGGCAATAATAGAAATATTAAAGAAATGACAGCCATATTATAACCTGCCCGATTTAAATCACTGAACGGTAATTAAACAGACTAGTCTGCACATTCCCTAAATTCTGTTTTAACATTAATTTTATGACTCGTGGAGACGTCAAGTAAACCAAAATATGGTTTGTAGACCACTTTAAGCATGTTGCCTTGTACAAAGCATGTAAAGTTTACCACACTCTCAATGAAGTATTTTTAATTTTTTTTGTGTCCTGTGATTTAACTATTTTTTTATGATTTATTGAAAAAAAAGCTTACAGCAAAAAATGGCTTTTTAGTAAAAATTCCATTTATTGCAAATAGGCGTTTTTTTCAAATCAAGAGTGGCCAAATTTTAGAAATATTCATTACATTTTGTGGTGTAGTGGTTACCGCGTTGGACTATTACACGTCAGGTTGCGGGTTCTATCCCCAACCAAGGCAACATCAATATATGAAAAATACAAATATGTATGAGTTTTTCTATCCCTTATACATCGCAGCGTCCTCCTTCGGTGTTCCCATAGCACTAAACATCACCGAAGTAAAATAATATAACATGGCTATGAACTAACTTAACAAAGTTCGCCAAATCTTCATAAGATGGCGCGCAACAACTGTTCTAATATTCGACATCTCGCGCAATTACAGTGTTGCCATATTTGAAGCCCTTCATCTTTCACCACCTTTCACTTCTTCTCTATCCCCTTTCCAAAGGAAGCAACACGTTAATAAATAGGAAAATTTTCTTGAGTGTTACTTCTCTTTAAAAAAAGAATTGTATTCCGTGAATGAATATTAAAGAAAATATAAATGTTGAAACTTACACAACTTTTGTAATTTTTAATTTCTCATGAAATGCAATCGCGAATTAAATCCGCATTTTTTAGAATAGAAAATAAAAACGGCAGTCTTTAAGTGGGTACATAGAGTTCCAGGTTAAAAAATATAATTAAAACAGAAATCCAAAGGTCAGATTTTGTCTTGGAATGGTCGATATATATTTTTTCCATAGTAAAAATAAATTTGATAAGTTTTTTCCAGGGTTGGCAGGCAATACCGCTAAAATACCGTTATCGATTCAAAACCCTTTCAACTGACTATCATTACCCCTAAAATACCGTTACCGAAATACCCGGAATACCGTTATCCTTAAAATACCGTTACCGAAATAACTGAAATACCGTTATCCTTAAAATACCGATACCGAAATAAATGAAATATCAATACCCCTAAAATACCGTTACCGAAACAAATGAAATATAGTTATCCCTAAAATCCCGTTATTTTTAATTTTCTGCTTTTGGTAATTTCACGTGGTTATTGAGTATTTTTTGTACATTAAGTTGATAAATTGGTTCTGTTTTTAATCTCGTTTGTTTTTTGTAAAAAAAAATTACGGGATGCATCGAAATAACTGACTACCGTTACCCTTGAAATACCGTTACCGATATAACCGTTAACCTTAAAATATCGTTACCTAAATAACCCAAATATCGTTACCTTTAAAATACCGTTACCGAAATAACTCAAATACCGTTATCCCTAAAATACCGATACCGAAATAAATGAAATAGCGTTACCCTTAAAATACTGTTACCAAAATAACCTAAAATATCGTTACCCTAACGATAACCGCATTCGTTTCGGTTACCATCCATGGTTTTTCTAAACCAACTAAATTAATGCATACTTAATCTGACTGAATGTGTTCATTTTAATGTTTTTATATTACTTTAAGACTATATTAATACTTTCTTAAATTGATTGATTGAAAATCATTATCTTTAATATTAACAAATAAAATTTAATTTTCAGTAAAAAAGGGTTTTTTTTTTCAAATTCGTATTAAAAACAATATTGAGGAAATATTTGGGGATTTCGAAATTTGTTTTGGGGATTTTTGGGGATTTCAATTTGTCAAATGGGGATATGCGCACAAACTTCTCTGGCAACGCTGTACATCACCTTAACAGATTTCTTAGAAGGGCCGACTTGCCGTTTTTTAGGATTTATCAGGGTTGGCAGGCAATACCGCTAAAATACCGTTATCGATTCAAAACCCTTTCAACTGACTACCGTTATACCTAAAATGCCGTTACCGAAATAACCGAAATACCGTTATCCTTAAAATACCGCTACCGAAATAACTGAAATACCGTTATCCTTAAAATACCGATACCGAAACAAATGAAATATCGATACCCTTAAAATACCGTTACCGCGAATCCCTAAAATACCGTTACCGTTATTTTCAATTTTCTTCTTTTGGTAATTGCATGTGGTTATTGAGTATTTTTCGTACTTTAAGTTGGTAAATTGGCTCTGTTTTTAATCTCGTTTATTTTTTGTAAGAAAAATTGCTGGATGCATCGACATAACTGACTACCGTTATCCTTAAAATACCGTTACCGAAATAACTGAAATATCGCTAACCTTAAAATACCGTTACCGAAATAACTAAAAAAACCGTTATCCTTAAAATACCGATACCGAAATAAATGAAATAGCGTTACCCTTAAATACCGTTACCGAAATAATCTCAAATAGCGTTACCCTTACCGATAACCGCATCGTTTCGGTTACCATCCATGGGATTTATCCATCTTTTAAAAATATTACGGTCTAAGTCAAATGACACCATAAACAAAAATTGTTTACAAACGCGTAATTTTTCAACATTATCAGCTGGAAAATATGTAGCATTCGTAGCGATATTCCTTTTTTCGATATTTTTATAACCAAAAAAAATATTAATTGTAAGTATAAATGCTTTTTTGTTTGCTTAAAGCTTAGAACTGTTATGTTTTGGCGGTGTTTGCTCAAATGAAGGAATGGTAACAGATTTTAAGGGAATAAAGCGGTCGTGAAAACTTCTTATTAAATAAACAAAAAATTATTATATGTATATAACTTAACACATAACACTTTTTGCAGGAATATTTTGTATGTGAGTTACACATTTTTGCTATCTTCTAAACCCATTAAGATATCGCAAAAACGCTTGGTACAATTATGTATGACCAGTAGAGCTTCTCAATGGTACAATAAAAAATAACAAAATAACACGACGATATGAATATTTTTTAGAAATTTTAAAGAAACCATTTTTTGAGACATCAGTTTAAATCGCGGATTTCATTAAATTGAACTTGAAAAATTGTGAAAATAATATTTATAGTACTTAAATAACGATTTCACATCATTTAAAATTATACCACAGTAACTTTGGTGACTTAAATCATTCAAAAATTACATACAAATTAGGTTAGTCAAAATTTGGATTAGTTTGGTTGATCTTATATAGAACATCACTCACTTAGAACGTTTTCCTATAGGAGCAATCAAAACAGGAATGTTTATTCAATTTTACGAAAAACATCGCCGGAGTCTGAAAAGTCCTCAAAATATGATTGAAATGGTTACCAGGATTTAAATCAGAGTTTATTTTTTAAATACTCAAAGTTTTGATTTATTGAAAAGTATTAAAATTATTTTCATAATTTTTGTTTATACTAACGTTTTTTATGAGAAGCTAATTTTTATATTCCAGCTATAAATTTTAACTCAAATCTTCTAATATTTAAAAACTTTTTGTTTTTGAAGTAGTTTTTCGGAATTTTTCGCAGACTTCCTAGGATGCAATTATGGAGGCTCAGGGGTTTGTGATCTACATTTGTATTTTAAAACGCTGTATAATAAAATTTTCATATCGGTTTTAATATAGCCGTAGTAGCTGCTGCCGTTATTACAACTGTCGTTGTTATTAAAAGGAACTATTGGCCAACTATGCTACGACGCTACACCCACATTCAGTTTTCTAAACCCGAGTAAAAAAAATCATATATAATCATATATGGCATATATTACAATATATAATTATACATGTCGTTATGTATATCCATATATAATTATATATGACGTTTTTTCACAAAATTTTTCCTTATATTATGCCATATATAATTTCATCTAATTAGATATCGGCCTTCATAATATTAGATATGGCATATATAATTATATATTACATGACATGGTTGATCTTATTGCATATATAGTTATATATAGAACTATATCTTAATATATATGGTGGCATTTTAGCAATATATAATTATATATGGTATCATTTAAACAATATATAGTTATATATGGTGACAGTTAAACTAGATATTATCATATATAGTGCCATTTAAACAATATATGGTCATATATGGTACCTCATAAACCAAATCTTTAATTCAGTGCCAGATATGATAATATATGGTACTATATATAGTGCGATATATATTTATATATGGTGTTATTTAAGCTATATATTATCATATATGGTGCCATTCAAACCATATATTATCATATATGGTGCCATTCAAACCATATATTATCATATATGGTGCAATTTCAACAATATATGCCCATATATGGTACCTCATGAACAATATTTTTAATACAGTTCCACATATGATAATATATGCTACCATATATAGTGCCATATATATTCATATATGGTGTTATTTAAGCATCGACTAACCTCTGCGCCGTGCGGTTGACTTTTCGTACTCCTCGAGTATTAGTTTTCTCTATTTTGTTTCACACATCAATTTACACACTTCTTGCAAAGTACAGTGAACAAAAAAATTTCGTTTTAGTAGTGTTTTCTTTCAAATAATTAGTATTGTGTAGTGGGTATGTCCGGCCCGCCCAATTTGGGGGACAACCGCTTTTCGTTATTAGCGGATGCCCCCCGTGCTAAAAAGAAACGCACAAATCAAAAGATTATTGAAGTCTTTCCAGAACTTCCAATCATAAAAAAACCTGACCCTAAGTATGTCGTGATATCTGCCTCCTCAGGTGATAAAACATTACAACAATATTCATGTTTTTCTGTGCACCGATCATTGAAATTAATTTGCTCAGACATTCTGTCGGTATCTGAATTAAGAGATGGCAACCTACTCCTCCTCGTTGGTAACAAAACTAATGCAGACAAGTTAATATCTACAAAAAACCTACCAGGAGTATGCAATATAAAATGTGAATATCATTCTAACCTAAATTTCTCTAAAGGCACTATTTACGCTCCATATTTAAATAACGTTCCTGAAGCCGAAATAGTTAATGAATTGAATTCACAAGGTATAGTTGAGGTCTACAAATATCAAAAAAAAGACCCCGAAGGCAAATTTACCCCATGTGGTGTACTGCTCTTAACTTTTGATCGGTACTCCACCCCAGAAAAAATTGATATTTCATGGCACAAGGTCAAAGTTAGGCAATTCTTCCCAAATCCAATGCGTTGCAAAACATGTCAAGCACTAGGACACACAAAAAAATGGTGCAAAAATAATCCATTATGCGAAAACTGCGCTTTACCTCCTCATACACCTGCTGAGTGCACGCGCACTTTTTGCATTAACTGTGCTGAAGCTCACCCCTCCTCCTCCAAAGAATGCAAAATATTTAAACAACAAAAAGAAATATTAAAAATCAAAACTAAGGAGAAATGCTCTTTAAAGGCAGCAAAAGAAAAATATCATACACAAAAATCAACAGAACCATTAACCCAATCATACGCTGACATCACAAATAAAAACAAAATCAACGAAACTTCTACCGATAACAACAAAATAGCTAAAATTGCTAACGAAAAAGAAAAAACAAGCAACGGTGAAATAAATACTTTAAACCATTCTACATCCAAAACAACAACATGTTTACAACTAAACAAACACACAATTGACAATCCAATTGTAACACCCAAACCAATTGCACAAGAATCAAAAATACAAAAACAGACAACAACAAACAATAATGCTAAATCATTACCCAAAGTAATGCTACGATCAATTACAAAAGATTTACCCAACAACACAACAATAACAATCTCAAAAAAAAATAAATAAACTCTCAACTTAACACAAAACAAACACCTTGCTCTACCAAAAGCTACAACAATACCTCACAATAGCTCCTACTACGAACAAGACGAAATAATGTTTGTAGAAGAATAATTTGTTTACTATTTTTTTTAATATGGATTTAAAAATCATACAGTGGAATATAAATGGTCTTAGAAATAACTACCACGAACTGCAACTTATCATAAAAGACCTTAACCCAGACATTATATCCATTCAAGAGACTCACATACCCTATAATCATAATAACGTAATTTATCCGAAACAATATATTGGCTTCTTCCACAATTTAGTTGACAACTCGACAGCTAAACAAGGAATTGCTATACTTGTAAAAAAATCAATACCACATAAATTAACATATACAGACTACAATACGGCTTCAATAGCAATTGAAATTAATATTGGGATAAAAGTCACTGTCGTTAACACGTATATTCCACCTCAAAAAGCCGTTTCAGAACGAAACTTGAAGTGTATGCTAAATAATATAAGTCCACCTTTTCTGCTGACCGGTGATTTTAATTCATGGAGCACATTATGGGGCTCCAGTGTATCAAATTCTCGTGGAAAGATTATTGAAAATTTTATCCTTAATGAAGACCTTGTTGTATTATATAACGGTAATCCCACACATTTTACCACGCATAATACCTTTACACACATAGATGTAACGTTAAGTTCATCGGTACTTGCACCTTTTTGTATATGGGAAACTCTCAATAACCTACACGGTAGCGATCATTATCCCATATTAATAAAAATTAGAAAAAACGTTGTTCGTACAAAAACAAAATCAATTCCCAAGTATAAAACCGAATTCGCCAATTGGGTTTTATATCAAAAACATTGCGATGAATACTTATCCAGTACAAAAATATCCAACAATATTAATCAACAAGCAGCTCTATTTGTTAAAAGTTTAAGATCAGCAGCCAATGTAAGCATACCTCAAACAAAAACTAAATCGCACAATCCCCATGTTGTGTGGTGGAATCCCAAGCTAGACTTTCTTAGAAACCAAAAACAACTCCTGTGGCACAACTTCAAAAGGATAAGAAGTGATGCTAACCTAGTTTTATAATATAAAAAATGCAATGCTATGTTCAGACGAGCTGTGAAAGAAAGCAAAGCAAACATTTACATCCAACATTAATCCAACTGCCTCTCCCCAACGTATTTGGAATGATATAAACCGCATTACTGGTGGAAAAATTACAAACTCAATAACATACCTCAAATCTGATTCCACAATAATTTCATCTCCAGCTGACATAGCAAAACACCTAGCAAAGTACTGGTCAGAACAATCCGAAGACATAAATTACCATTCAAACTTTCAAGAAAACAAATCTAATATCACTAATAATATTTACGATCTGCAAACATATAACACTTATGCTAATAAAATCGAAAATTTGATTAATATGGTTGAACTAGAAGACGCTCTACATTCAGCCAAAGGAAAAACTCCAGGTGACGACCGAATATCATATCCGTTGTTAAAAAACCTGTCTTCATCATCAAAAAAATACTTACTCACTATTTATAACAACATCTTTACATCCAGTATTTTCCCTCAAGCTTGGAAAGTTGCAGTTGTCATCCCGATCCCTAAGCCAAATAAAGACCATTACGCTCCCACGGGATATAGGCCAATATCTCTTTTGCCATGTATCAGCAAAACACTGGAAAAAATAATATCCAGACGCCTAATGTGGTTCCTAAAAATCAATAACTTTATTACACCTAACCAAACAGCCTTCATGAAAAAACAAGGTACTGATGATGTACTACTATATCTCCAGCACTTTATTTCAAAAGCTCTATCCAGTAAAAACCATGTAAGCATTCTGTCGACTGATTTTGAAAGAGCATTTGATCGTATTGGAATTCACGTAATACTAGAACAATTAAAAGAATGGAAAATCGGCAAGAAAATGTACGCAATCATAAAAAACTTTTTAAACAATCGCAAATTTAAAGTTAGAATAAACAGCACTCTATCTAACACTTTCCCTCTACATAACGGTATCCCCCAAGGATCACCCCTCTCTGTTGCTTTATTTATTATCGCTTTTAATCAATTTAGCAAAATTATTTCTACACAAAAATATATCGAACACGTAATTTATGCCGACGATGCAGTTTTATTCACGAAACACAATAATAATAACAAGGTAAAAGAGATTTTTTCTAATACCCTAAGAGATATTGATACCTGGTGCCTAACATCCGGAGCCAAGCTTTCTATAGATAAATGTAACTTATTACATATTTGCAAAAAACATAATTGCAGTATCTTTGATCTAGAATACAAAAATGTAAAAATAAAACAAGTTGATTCTCTACGTATTCTGGGTATTATCTTTAACAAAAGCTTCACTTTTAAAGAACATTGTCTACATCTTAGGAAAAACTTAAACGCAAGATTAAACATAATAAAATATCTAACTTCTAAAAACTTTCGGATTCATATATCAACAATGATAAACATAAATCGGTCAATTATACTCTCCAAAATAGACTACGCGCTTCCAATCTACGGATGGTGTGCCCCTTCTAATATCAAATTAATTCAGGCCCCATATCATGCTGCTGTTCGACGTAGTATCGGAGCTTTCCGCACCAGTCCTATAATAAATATATTGACCGAAGCCGGAATGCCCTCTATTGAAAATAGAACTTTACTCTTAACACACAAATTAATACCAAAATTATTGGTCTGTCGGAATAAAATCTTATTCCAGGAAGTCACAAAAGCTATTAAATATAAAAGAACTCCTAAACGTCATTCTTCTATAATAAAATGCATCAATCTCGCACGGAATCTTTCATTAGAAATTCGACCAAAATACATCAAGAATCTAACAGAACCCCCATGGCTTCTCCCTAAAGCCTCTTTAATTCTGGCAATGGTCGATCTACCCAAATCTTCAACCCCTCCTGTTGTATACCAACAAATTTTTAATAATATAGCCGACTCCTTTATTTGCCTTAATTGGAAACTACTATTCACCGATGGATCTAAATCAAACAACTTCACCACTTTCGCAACAGTGGAACAAAGCGGTAAACTAATTAATTCGGGTTTCATCAATAACAACTGCTCAAACTTCACTGCTGAAGCATTAGCAATATTACTTGCTGCTCAATTTGCCTCAAAAACACAGTCAAGCTATATAATCTGCACCGACAGTCTCTCTTCAGTTATGGCCATACAAAATTCTCTGTACGACTCACCTATAATCAACCAAATAAGAAACATATGTATAAAATATTCAAGCCAAATTAAAATAATGTGGGTTCCTTCCCACGTTGGCATTCCTGGCAACGAGTACGCCGACAATGCAGCTGAAGAAGCAAAACGTAGACCACTGCTGAAATTCCAAACATGGGAAAACCAAGATATATCAAACAGCATCTCTTCATACTTTAAGATCTTAAATATTCAAAAATGGTCGAACTACCAACATGACTACAAAATTATTAATCCAACGGGGGACAAAGCAATCTACCCAAAAAATTGTTCCAGAAACGAAACTAACACTATAGTACGCCTCAGAATGGGACACTGTAAATTCTCCCACAAATATCTACTGGAAAAAACTGCAGCACCACATTGTAATTCATGTAATGTGAAGCTTAACGTTACCCACATTCTAGATGAGTGTCGCAAGTACAATTCCTCCAGAACTAATATTTTCGGATCTTATCTTCCATCTGATCTCTTAAAAAACATCTGTGATATTAATGTAAAATTAATATGTAAATTCATTCAAGAAAATAGTATGCAAAACCAAATATAATCTTAACTTTTTTTTAAGACCGAGTCGAAAGCCTTTGTTGCTAGTACTCTTGTTTTTTACCTTATTAGTTACAATAATTGTATTATGTAATTAATAAATAAATAAAATAAAAAATAAATAAATATGTATATAATTCAATATATATTGATGTATGGTAATGGTACAATAATTCCAATATCAGTTGAGATACAATTTGTGGGTCCATATCAACAATTTGTTCACGTACATTTAAGTTATAATTTATAAACACTTTATAAAGTTAAATAGTTCCATAAACCTCGTCTAACTGTATAGAATGTTTATGAATATACGATTTAATATACATATAATAATTACAACTACAAATTGGTGCCATTATCTAAAATTTAATTTAATGTTAACTTACAATAAAATAAAAATGTATTTCCTAAAAATAAAAATATAGTGTTAATTAATGTTAATATACAATAGGTTTAAGTTTAACATCCCAGACAGAAAAATATAATTCGGCACAATGCTGGCAAACCGTTGGCGATGATCGGTTATGCGTTGGCAGAACGTTGCATTAACTATCTTGGCAAAAAAATAGATTTCAAAAAACATTTTTGAAAAAATTGAGAAAACTTTTTTTAATATTTGCTTTTAATTTAACCCAGTCCACCAGATTGTCAGCCAAGACCTCTACACTCTAATCTAACGAGACTTGTTATAGATGTGTGATAGCTACAAATTAAATGAATGATAAAAGCATTTCGAGCTAACTTATAAGCATCGAAAAAAGGTATTCCAGAAATTATTAAATGTATTTTAGAAAATTTTAATTGTATATCACAAAATATTATTTGCACTTCAGAAACTACAATATTACGCAAATTTAATTATTTATTTATTTAGTTGTGTCCAGAAATAATGAAATCTATTTCAGAATTTCATAGCTAATAGAGAAAAATTTCTCAAATACATTTCATAATTTCGGAAATACGATTGATAATTTCTGAAATACAGTTTGATAATTTCTGAAATACACTTGTGAATTTCGGAAATACAATTAATAATTTCTGAAACACAATTGAGAAAAATGAACTTCAATTGACTACACCTTTTGCAACTGTAATTCAGAAAATATCAATTGAAATTCAGAATTTCCATTTGAAATTCAGAAAATATCAATTCAAATTCAGAATTTCCATTTGAAATTCAGAAAACATCAATTGAAATTCAGAATTTCCATTTGAAATTCAGAAAACATCAATTGAAATTCAGATTTTCCATTTGAAATTCAGAAAATATTAATTGAAATTCAGAAAATATCATTTGAAATTCAGAAAATATCAATCGAAATTCAGAAAATATCATTTGAAATTTATAAAATATCATTTGAAATTCAGAATATATCAATTATTATTCAGAAAACATCAATTGAAATTCAGAAAATATCAATTGAAATTCAGAAAATATCAATTGAAATTCAGAAATCGTCATTTGAAATTCAGAAAATATCAATTGAAATACAGAAACCGTCATTTGAAATTCAGAAAATATCAATTGAAATTCAGAAAATATCATTTAAAATTCAGAAAATGTCAATTGAAATTCAGAAAATATCATTTGAAATTCAGAAAATATCATTTGAAATTCAGAAAATGTCAATTGAAATTCAGAAAATATCAATTGATATTCAGAAAACATCAATTGAAATTCAGAAAATATCAATTGAAATTCTATTTATATTTTCTGAATTTCAAATGACGATTTCTGAATTTCAATTGATATTTTCTGAATTTCAATTGATGTTTTCTGAATTTCAATTGATATTTTCTGAATTTCAAATGATATTTTCTGAATTTCAAATGATATTTTCTGAATTTCAATTGACATTTTCTGAATTTCAAATGATATTTTCTGAATTTCAATTGATATTTTCTGAATTTCAAATGACGGTTTCTGAATTTCAATTGATATTTTCTGAATTTCAAATGACGATTTCTGAATTTCAATTGATATTTTCTGAATTTCAATTGATATTTTCTGAATTTCAATTGATGTTTTCTGAATAATAATTGATATTTTCTGAATTTCAAATGATATTTTCTGAATTTCAAATGATATTTTCTGAATTTTAAATGATATTTTCTGAATTTCAATTGATATTTTCTGAATTTCAAATGATATTTTCTGAATTTCAATTGATATTTTCTGAATTTCAAAAGGAAAATCTGAATTTCAATTGATGTGTTCTGAATTTCAAATGGAAATTCTGAATTTCAATTGATGTTTTCTGAATTTCAAATGGAAATTCTGAATTTCAATTGATATTTTCTGAATTTCAATTGATATTTTCTGAATTACAATTGCAAAAGGTGTAGTTCTGAAATACAATTCATAAATGTGAAAAATAATTGATGAGTTCTGAAACACAATTGATAAAACTGAAATTCAATTGATTATTTCTGAAATACAATTGATAAATCTTAAAACAATTAATACAATTGGAAATGGTGTAGAGCGTCAAAAAGATGTAAATAAAATTATTTTATTCAAAGATTTCAATTTAATAAAAAAATAAATATATAATTTTATAAAAAAATGTATAGAAAAAAAAAATTTTAATTTTATAAAAAGAAATTAATTTTGTAAAAGAAATGCATATTGAACTCGTTACCTTCTGAGTTTAAACCTTATTTTAACAAAATATTGTAATTTTTATACAATCAGTGCTCTGCCAGTCTATTATTTTTTGAACAGTTGGCAATATATGTCTGGGATCTTATTTAATCCCAAATAAATGGAGATCTTACGTAGTATCCAAATATAATGCGGCATCTAATTTTATCTGTCAATTTTATGGATACTTTTAGATGTCAATTCCCAAATATATTGCTGTTTCTAATTCGATCTGCCATTTTAATACCGAAATAAATTGCTGGATCTAATTCGATCTGGCATTTTTCGGATAAATTTACATCCAACTTTATCCCTAAATATATTACTGGATCTAATTCGATCTGCCACTTTTTCGGATCAAATTAGATATACGTTTATCCACAAATATATTGCGGGATCTAATTTGATCTGCCAAAATTGAGATCAAATTAGATCTAAGTTTATCCCCAAATATATAGCTGGATCTAATTGGATCCACCATTTTTCGGATCAAATTAGATCTAAAAATATCCGCAAATATATAGCTGGATCCGCCAATTTTCGGATCATAATAGATCCAGGTTTATCCCCAAAGATATCACTGGACCTCCCAATTTTGAGATATAACTTGATCTTAGTTTATCCCCATATATACAATGGGATCTAATACGATATGATTGGATACACCCAATTTTGAGATCTAATTGAATCAGCTAGATATTACAGCAGATCTTAAACAATATCAAATTGGATATGATTAGATATTGCGCGAGATCAATTTTTTTTACTCGGGAAGTCAAAAAACTTTGCAAGTTGGGAGGAAGTACTGGATACATTGGAGAGTATTTAAAAATAGATGATTTTCGTATCACAACTGTATACTCTACGATGTCAACACGTATGCTCAGGATTTCAAAAACGACTGACTGGAAAAAAGTTCAATATGATCCTTTGGAGAAAACTAAAAAACCTCCACAATAGCTTTCCGAATGAAATTTGGAGAATTCCAAGTGAAATTAATTTTTTTTTTACAAAATTGAGAAAAGTTGAAGAGAAATTCTGATTTTTAGTTTAGAATTGAGAAAATTCTAAAAGATATTTTTCATATCAAATTTAGAAAATTCCATTAGAAATTCAGTTCTGCAAGTTTTAAAGAAAAAAATCCTCCACCGTAAGTTGTTTTTCACATAAAAAATTTCACTCGAAATTAAAAAGCCTCAAAAATTAATTTAAATTCTAAAAATGATTAATTTTTTTAATTTATTAAAAAAACACAATTATAATAAATAAAAATGAAGTAGAAAGCCACAATCACAATAAACACAAAATGTTACTTTTTTACAAGAAAAATAATAGTGAAAACAAACTCTACACAATTTTCACGTGAAAATCAATATCGTGAAAAATTACCTTTTTTATATGGATTATAACAGTTTTATCACGTGAAATCTGAACAACTTGCGGTGCTTTACTATAAAAAAATATTTTAATTTTAAAATCGACTTTATTTTTAAATATACAGTTTTCTTTATTTTGTTTCTGAAAATTCTACAAAAATATTTATATTTTAAAATGTTTTGATTGGTTGAAAATAAATTAAAGACCCAAGTAAAAAAAAATGATATGGAGCCATATAAAGTTATATTTAATTATATATAATCTTCTATGTAATTAGATATAATTATATCCGAAAAATGAGAACGTCTTATTGTATCATATTGTATCGAATTGTATACAATTGTATACAATTTGGTACAATTTGATACAATTCGATACAATATGATACAATTGTATCCGAATTTTGTCCTCATCCAATTACATAAAATTATATCTTTTTGTATAAAATTATATAAAATGTTATAAAAGTGGACACAGTTTGATACAATTATACCTAAATATTAACCCTATATTTTTACCATAATATATATGACCATATCTAACAATATACAAAATTATATTTTTAAATAAAAAAAGATATACAATATCTGGAGATCATACCTGAGGGATTTCAATTACAATTACTTATAATTGAAATTACAAGCAATTGTAATTGAAAATTTTCAATTACAAATTACTAGTAATTGTAATTGAAAGTGATTTCAATTACATTTAGAATTAAAAAGTGTTTTTTGTTAAAATTTTGTATAAAAATCTGACTGGGATAGGTTGCATAGGCATGGATGCGTATAAAAAGAATACGTCATGTTGGGATTACCCCTAACTTGTGCTTTTTGTCATTATTTATTTTCCCAAAAAATGTAATTGACATTTTTCAAATTACAAATTACTTGTAATTGTTCTTTTTTGAATTACAATTACAAATAATTTGTAATTGTAATTGAGTTTTTTTCAATTACAATTACATGTAATTGTGTAAATGAATGTGTAATTAATTACAAACTGTAATGATTAACCCCCAGGTCTACTGGATATCCTATAATTTCGATAAATCTTCCATTACTTTTATCCAGATTTACCATGACAGTGCATTAAACATGAAAAAAATTTTCTTTGTTTTTAGTAATTTTAAAATAAGGTTAACAACACTGAAATTTTTAACTTAATAGGATTGTGATATACAACCAAGATATAAGAGATCAGTCAAGTGTGCGTTATAGTATAGAGAATTCCATATTAAAGCTTCAGTATTGTTAATTTTATGGGCGCGTTAGCCATTTTAATTCACGCTCCTAAACAAAAACAAATTACTCAAGCACATGCATTTCGTGTCTTACTCACGCAGACATGAGTATATTAAAAACTTACTCACAATCAGAAAATTCTTACGCAAAACAGTAAAAATTACTAAAAAACATATGATGCAAAAAATAAATTCACACACGAATCATGCACGGGTTATATATTCTTACTCACGCTCACGTACGAATTATATATTCTTACTCTAACGGGCGAATTACTTTGGTATAGTAATTATTACTCACGATCACTTGTGAATAACTTCACTCACGATCGTGTCATGCGCCAATCCCTGGTAATTACAAAATCTAAAACTAGTTCAAAATCATTTTTAATATGGAACCACATTTAATACAATACGGTTTTAAAAGGACCTTATACATATATTTTTATATAAAATCACTTTGAAAAAATTGCTAATGTGGGATAATATATAACACTATGCGACAGTCAAAATCGGGATGGGATGAAACCAACGGGAAATGTTATATCGGTCAAAAACAAGTTATACGTGTCCCGGCGTTTCGCTGGGTCACCCCTTGGACTCGAGATATATCTTTTTTTTGACATAACTCGAGAACCACTAGTCCGATTTTGCTCAAACAATTTTAAAAAAATTAAAAATTACAATTCCTTTAATCTGTTCATATAACGTTTTTCTATATACTTAACAGTTTTGCCGGTAAAAATAAATGTTTGTTACCGCTACCATAAAAATCAATAACCTTTTTATTACTTTTTTTTAATATTTTAGGCAAAAAATATTTTTTTCTTCATACATTTATTTTTACCGGCAAAACTGTTGAGTATATAGAAAAACGTTATATGAACAGATTAAAGGAATTGTAATTTTTAATTTTTTTTAAAATTGTTTGAGCAAAATCTAGTGGTTCTCGAGTTATGTAAAAAAAAGACCACCAAAGGTCAAATCGATATATCTCGATTCCTAGGGGTGACCCAGCGAAACGCCGGGACACGTATAACTTCTTTTTTACCGATATAACTTTCCCCGGTAGTTTGAACCATTCCCGATCACTGACCCCTACCATTTGTCTCACAGTGTAATTATAGATGATTTTATAAAGAATGTTATATCGTTATATATAAAAGAAATCATGAAATATTGTAGATATGAAACCATACTAAGTTATATATGGGTTCATATGCGTCAATATATAATCATATATAATACCTATTATATAATATTTCTTAAATGGCTCCATATATAGTTTTGTATTATTATGTATAGTGTCATACTAAATTATATATAAACGTATATGTAATTATATCTTTTATATATTACTTTGTGTACTTATATATAGCACATACACTTATATGCAGGCCAGTATGTAATAATATAAAATCACATATGTTTCAATATTAAAACCTTTGAGGCAAAAATATTTAATATATGACTATATAAAAGTCTATATGCTTCAATTTAAAAGCATATGTGGCCATATCTAACTATAAGTTACTATATGTAATTACATAAAATAATATATGATTATATCAAAACTTTTTTACTCGGGGAATCAAAATTCTTCAAAAATAAACCCAGTCAGAGCATACTGCCACCCAAAATTTTAACTAAAGTCTACTTTAACAAAAATATACATTTGGAAAATTTAAATAGTAAGGGCGTTTATTTTTATTTAAAAAATTTTCAATTGAAATCGGAATTTTTTATTAGAAATTGTGAAATTTTAAGATGTCATTTAAAATTAGAAAAATTTCAAATGAAATTGTTCTATATAAAATTTAAAAAATCCAATTTGAAAAGATTTTTAAACTAGGGTTTCCAATTCCGATTTCGGTATTACCGAAATTGTCGAAATTCGAGACATTTTTGGAAATTCGAAATACCGATTTTAGGCTATTTTAATAATATTTACTATTTTAATAATATTTACTATTTTAATATTTTATGTTCTTTCTTTTTTGAACGATTTAAACAAATTTGACAATAGTTTTGTTTTTATGTGGAAATTTTGTACAAATTTTATGTTTTAAATATGGAACCATTTATTAAGAAAACAAATAACTTAACGAATTTTTAATTAGTTGGAACTTTAAAGAACGCTAATTTCAAATGTCAGATCAATGAAAATAAGATTTAAAAATTAACTCATAAATAGTACAACTTTTGGAAGAGTTATATCTCCGAATCTTAATTCATTTAAATATGAAATTAATTTTCCATTTTTGCGACATTTTTTTGCGGATACCACTATCAGTCTGAAAGCGGTCCAAAAATTGTCAAAAAAAAATTGTCTAACAAATATTTGTTCTCGTTGTGTTTAAAAATACCTGGATTGTAATAAAAATAAGTTTTAAAATGGAGATTCTTAAGGAGAATATTAAGCCTTGTTAAAAATACCGAAAATTCGGTATTGAAAATTTTTCAGTATCGAAATTCCGATTTCTCAATATCGATTCGATATTGGAAACCCTACTTTAAACTACATTTCTCTACAAAATTTAATTGTTCTATGGGCAGTGTCACACGTTCAATATATATTGTAATATTTCGATCGCGATCCATTTTAATGGATTGATGGATCGCGCGTGTATGCTACATGTTCAATATTTATCGCGTCAGTATTTACATTATTTTTGTGCTGTGCTGGTCGTTTATTAAAAAATGTCGCGAGAAAACAAAAATAAAAGAAAGCCTGTTTAGCTATTTTGCTTGCTTTTTTATTGAAGAAATGTGTTATAAATGTTTTATCTTTTTTGTTTGCACTGCGTATTTTATTTCATTTGTTTTATTTTCTTTATTCTTTCACTTTTTACTATTGTATCGCGAATTGATATCATGAACTATGCTACACGTTCAATATTTATCGCGTGATCCGCGATCCGTGATCTGGATTTCAGAATATTGGGCTATTCTGCGATATGGATCGCGATCCATCAATACTGCATGCTACACTTTCAATAAATATCGCGATACTGGATCGCGGTCAATATATATTGAACGTGTGACACTGCCCTATAATCAAAACTATTAATTTTAAAAACGAATTTGAAGTTTTTTGAATGACGATTGGTTTAATGAAAATGTTCTTATTTCATATAATTACACAGTACAACAAGAAAAACCAGCCTCAACAATTCCAATGGGAAATGAAAGTAGACCATTAAGTAAACAAAACTGCCAAAGGGTTTTGAAAAGTTAGCTCGAATTTAATTTTTATGGCCTCTTGAAGTTGGGCCATTTTTTTGCACTATGAGCGAAGCCCAGAACTAGTTCCAGAACTAATTCTAGAGCAACCGGTTCCACTTTGGAGCCATAGAAGGGGTTGCTTTTGGGACAATTTCAAACAAAAAGAATCGGTGTTAGAATCGACAGTAGAAGGGGTTGTGAATGAAAAGTAGCTATTGTACAACCGATTCTTTGGAACAGAAAATTTTCCTGGGAAAGTTAGAGTTGCCATTTTTTTCACTGGAACCAATATCAATATTTTAAACTACCCAGCAGAAATTACTGCTTGCATGGAAGCAGTTTTGTCAGGGAAAGTTGAGCAGTGAAGCGATTGCATTATTGATGATATCATGCCTGATTTTTCTTCGAGATAGCTCGCGTGAAAGCACTTGTTTCGAGATCCGAAAAGGCATGAATTCACCGCTTTTAATTAGTGCTCCTCGTTTTTTTTTTAAATGTCGATAATTCATGCCTTCTCGGAAGTGCATATTATAAAGCTTTCAACTATTTAAAATCATGCCTTCTCAAAAGCACAATATTCCTGGCTATTTTTCCGTGAAGAGAAAATGTCTCTTATTATCAGTAAAATCTCTTATTTTCATTAAAATAACTTTTTATAGAAGAACCGCAAAAATATTTATGCAATCAAAATCTGTTGCTCATTTCATGCCTTTTTGAAAAGCACAGCAAAAAGTGATGTAAAAAATTAATCAACTTAGGCCTTTCATTAGTGCTGTTTACGAAGCTATACATTTTTATAAGCTGTAAAGGTAGCAGTAAGGAAGCAGTACACGTTTTTACTGCTTCTACATTTTTGGGGGGTATATGGTTCGAAGACTTTTTGATATTGATGGAAGCTTTAAATTCTGGGTATCGTCACTCTCATCTACTAATTATTTATACTAATTTCATTGTACTGAAATTATGATAATTAGTAAGTTTTTTAACTGATTTTAGCAAATCGATTTTGAATTGCAGTTTACATAAATTTTACTAAAATTTAGTAGCGGCTACTAATTTTATTGTACTATAGATCAGCAGACATGTGTTGCTAAAATTAGCAAAAAATACCGCTGGCCTCAAAACAGTTAAATTTCTCGTAATAACAGCAAAATTTTCAGTAGCCATTACAGACTTTTTTGGTTGAGTATATAAGGCCAAAAAATATATTACATAGTAACAATAAACCTGAGTTATTTACATTAAAAAATCCCAGCAGAGATTCGGAAGCGTTAAAAATGAGTAAAAATGATTAGTGCTTCTTTTCTGCTTCTGAGGATTTATAGCTTGCAGTAGTGTGTTAAAAAAAGGCAATAGAGTTTTGTTTACCACACTTTATCGCTCTAACAAAGCACGAAAGAATGACAATGACAACCGAATTTACTAGCTAAAAGCTGTGATTTCATGCCATTATTTGGAGCTATGATAGAAGCGCATATCGGATATCGAAACAAGTGCTTTCACGCGAGCTACCTCGAACAAAAATCATGTCTTATATCAGTAATAATGCAAGCGATACACTATTTTCTTTCCCTAACGAACCTGCTTCCAAGCAAGCAGTATTTTTTACTGGGATATATCAATATATGGGTGATATCAAAAAATGTGATAAAAACCATGTAACCAGCTAATTTCTAATGCACGCATTACATTTGAGTTATATATTTCGATGTATATCAGCGCATTGTCCCCTGTTTTACAAAATTTATAACAATCTGACCAATTTTTGGTTAATACATAAAATTTGTGGCCAATTTTATAGGCCAAATGTAAACTCCGTAACCAGGAACTTATAAGGTTTTTTAACTTTAATAGCTTATATTTAAATAACCAATGAAGCTAAACACTAACTGTAAGAATTTTTATGAAGAGGAAAAGTAATATTTTTAGTAAAAATTAATACATTTTACAAACTTTTCCTTATGTCTATGCTAACACGGCTTCAATTCTGTAACGATTTTTCGTCATAATATTTGATAAAAATGCATACACACGAATTTTGGAGTTATCTATTAATTATATATATTATATATACCCGACTAAAAAAGATATTATATAATCATATATCACCATATATAAACCCATATATACGTCCATATCTAATTTGATCCGAATATTGGAATATATAATTATATCAAGCGAGATAAGCATGTTATCTAACCTGATACAATTTGATCCGAAAAATGGGTCTATCTAACTTCATCAAATTATATATTAATACATATAATTTGATGAAGATTTTCAAATAAAATTTTAGTAAATATTGTTGAGATCACTTATTTTCATTCATATTAAATACTAATGATTAATGTTTAGAAACATTTTTGTTAATAAACTGGAAATAGCTGACAAAATAAAACATTACAAAAATTTGTCGGAAATTTGTCTTATAAAATAAAAAAAATAACTTTCAGGATTAATTTTTTTTCACGGAAAAAATAACTGAACTTAAACCATATTTATTTCAACGTATGTTTTTCTAATTTTTATGTTTAAAATTAAAAATTGCAATTAAACTTTATAAAATTTTGTATAATTAGATATCATGTCAGATACAATTATATATAAAATTAATACAATTTTCTATTAACTTTGTTATATATTTTGATATAATATGGTTTATAAAAGCTTATATGCCATTATATATAATTATGTATGAACTATATTTGCAGATCTCTTAATATATGGCTGGAGACCAAATCGCATATGATTATATATAACGTTATATCAAACATATTTATAAAACCAAAGTGTTAATATAAATGTATATGGTTATATAAAGCCACGCATATAAACATTTAAAGTTATATCAAATCATATAAGATTATATAAAAACTTTTTTAGTCGGGTAATGTTATTTATACTCAAATTATCGTTAGACTGTAAACAATCTTCTTGTATAACAGACTTGAAGTTTTTCTGCAGCATGAAACACTCTCGAGATCAAAAAGGATGTCTTTAATAAGATTTGAAAAAATATTGTAAACTACGTTCCTAATTTTTACACCAAACTATTTAACGAGTAAAAAAAAAACGATGGCATATTTGGATTCACCTTGTAGGCATCATACGATTTTGTTTCGGAAAGAAAATTCGGACAAAGCTTTTCTGAAAGAAAACAAAAAAAAAATAAACCAAATGTAAACTCCGTAACTGTAAACTCCGTAACCAAAATTGTTTGCATCAGATTGGGTTCAAAAAAATATAGGTAAATGTTTAAAATATTTTAAAATAACCATAAATAGAGGTGATTCAACTAATATTTATGCGTCACGTCAGACGATTCAACTAATAATTTTGCGTTAAATCAAAAAAAGTCATCAGTTTTTTACCCTAAACTGCTGGAACAAAAACGATTGATTTTGCAATTCATTGGTTTGTAATCGATATTTCGAGCCATTACTAAGATTAGTTTGACAAATTAAATTTGTTTCACACAGTCTAAGAATTTTTTGATCGCGAAATGTTATGTTTTATATATATTATTTTGTAACTTCGCAACCGCTGATTGGATTTTAAAAAATTTAATATTTTTGAAAAGCATTTAAAAGGAGAAAAAATAATGAATGAATTTTATTTTTATTCGCAAAAATACGAAAAACTAATAAATTGAAGAAAATTCGCACGCAATTTTTTTTGTTATATCTTTTGCTTGTGAAAATGTAAAATCCGTTACCAAAAAAAAAAATTAAAATTGTGCAAAAAAAGTTATTGCGACAACTTGTAGAAGAGATTTTTTGCAATTAGGTTTATAATGACTAAACTTACTGATTCCATTAAGAAAAAAAAGAAATATTAACACTTTTTGTTTCTCACAAATTTGGCCCAAAAACTTATCACATTTTCTGATTTCACCCATATATATTTACATACTGACCCAGTGTAGAAAATCATTACCAGATATGTGGTTATGTAACTACATACTTGGTAATGGTAACTAGTTACTTTTGTTATTACATTTCTTATTACCTTTATAAGGCGATGTCGCGAAAAATAATGAGTTGTCGTTACACACCAGCATACGAAAAATCAAAAAATATATCGTTACCTATGTGCTTACCAGTACTGACAAAAATTATGAGTCTAAAAATAGATTTTCAAAAAAATAAATTATATAAAAAAAATATTTTTTATTGTATTTTTTTTTTAATAAAATTTGCTGGTGTGGGAATCGAACCTGGGTCTACAGATTGCCAGTCAATAGCTCTACCATTTTAGCTATATCGACATGTAATATTTAATAAATAAAAACATAATTGACCTGCTGCACACAAGTAAGCTTACTCGCCAACATACAAAAAATCAAAATATATGTGTTTACATATAACCTTACCAGTTTTTAAAAAATATTGAGTCTAAAAATAGATTTCAAAAAATTTTCAAAAAAATCTAAAAAATTATTTTCTATTTGAAATAATGATAAAAATAAGTCATTATCAGTAACTCATTAATATATGTTTTTAAATAATGCAGAAGGTAAGTGGGTGTCATTACTGGTACTCCAAAAAATAATGATATGTCATTACCGTTTCTACACTGGGTTGGTAATGGTAACTAGTTACTTTTGTTATTACATTTCTTATTACCTTTATATGGCGATGTCGCGAAAAATAATGAGTTATGGTTACACACCAGCATACGAAAAATCAAAAAATATGTCGTTACCTATGTGCTTACAAGTACTGACAAAAATAATGAATGAGTCTAAAAATAGACAAAAATAATTTAAATAAAATTTGCTGGTGCGGGAATCGAACCTGGGTCTACAGATTGTCAGTCAACAGCTCTACTATCTGAGCTATATCGACATGTAATATTTAATAGATAAAAAACATAGGTGACCTGCTGCACACAAGCAAAGAGTATATATAATAAAGAGATTGGGGGACTCTCTATCACTGAGAAAGCATATATTCTATTATGTGCCTTGGAACAGGAACATACTCAAACCAATATCACCCAGCAAACATGGCAATACGAAGAAGATTCTTCGAACATATCGCCTGGAAGAAAACATTTATTGCCGGCAATATCAATTTCGTATTGCGGAAGTTTCCTCCGTCGGAAACAACTGTTACACAAAAACAATACTTCGAGGCAATATGAAAGCAATAACTCAGATGGAAGATAAAAGGGATATCGCTAAATAAACTCCCAGTACAATAAAAAAACGATTTAATTTTTTCATTATTAAATTTAAGCCTGAAAAACAATATCTGCGTACATAATCCATTGACCAACTTATTAATTATTTTGATTTCATATTAGCCGATTTTTCCCGCGCAATTAATCTTAACTTTTCGCGAGTTTATTTCCTATATATCATTTGATTGTTTTTGTACAAATTTAGTTTAAATTTTTTCCAAATTGATAAAAGATTTCAAACAAATTTGCTTTATCTTCCAAAAGATACAAAGATGATATTGCCGCAATATTGTCATAAAAAGTTATGACAATATTATTATCCTTATCTTCCACGTGATAAAAGGAAGACAATTTCAAAGCAAATACTACTTGATTATTTTCATTCTAATAACAAATAGAAGATATCGCTTTAATATATTCTAGGAAGGTATCTTTTAAATGTTTGCAGGGCCATTATGTGCGCTCTTTGTATGACTCAAAACATCGATTGTAACCAGGGATGGAAAATAATAATTTAGTTATAAAAATCAAGAATGGAACTATACTATGGAATTATACTATTCCAATAGTAGTATAGCCCTAGATTATGAATTTTAAAAAACCATACGTAAAAAATTGCAAAATAATATCGGAATGCGGAAAAAGGCTTTGGGGTTCAAAAAATTAATTAAAAGATTTACATTCTGCAAACGATGCCAAAATTTTCTTTTTTTGCAACTAACCACCAAACTTTGTTTCATGAAATGGGCATTATACTCCGCAGATTATAAATTTAAAAAACCGCACTTAAAAAATTGCAAAATAATAGAGGAACGCGAAAAAAGACTTTGTGGTAGAAAAAAATAATTGAAAAACTCAATCAGCGATTAACAATCTGCAAATGAATACAATGACGCAAACATTTTCTTTTTGCAAATATTTTTTCGCGATTTTTTTTTTTTATGCAAACTAAGCACCAAACTTTTGTGTATAAAATTGGTACTATAGACCCTATGTTATAAATTTAAAAAAAACACACTTAAAAAATTGCAAAATAATCGCGGAAAGCGAAAAAAGGCTTTATGGTACAAAAAATTAATTAAAAAACTTAATCAGCGATTTACATTCTGCACACAAATATATTGATGAAAAAATTGATCCTTTTGGCAAATTTTATTTTTCGCGATTTTTTTTTGCAACTAGCCACCAAACTTTGTTGTATGAAATGTGTATTATAGTCCCTAGATTATAAATTAAAAAGAAACGTACTTAAAAAATTGCAAAATAAAAGCGGAACGCGAAAAAAGACATTGTGGTACAAAAAATTAATTAGGAAACGTAATCAGCGATTTAGATTTTGCAAACAAATATATTGATGCAAAAATTTTCCTTTTTGCAAATTTTATTTTTCGCGATTTTTTTGCAACTAGCCACCAAACTTTGTTGTCTAAAATGTGTATTAGCCCCTAGATTATAAATTAAAAAAAAAAACGCACGTAAAGAATTGCAAAATAATAGCGGAATTTGAAAAAAGACTTTATGGTACAAAAATTTAATCCCTAGGTTATATATTTAAAAAAACCACACTTAAAAATTGCAAAATAATGGCGGAATTCGAAAAAGGCTTCATGGTACAGAAAATGAATTAAAAGAGGTAATCAGCGATCGACATTCTGCAAGCGAATATATTGTTGCAAAAATTTCGCTTTTTGCAAATGTTTTTTTGCTATTTGTGCTAATATTTGCTAATATCTAAATATTTCATTTTTATGTTTTTTAACGAGCCAAAGAGAAAGCTATTTTTTAGTTACTTACATTTTTAAATATGTAAGAGCGATCTAACATTTTTTGGTATAAGAGCCCGATTAAGTGAGCCTTTTCCATCCCTGATTAACCAGTCGGAGTTCGTTCCTGTTCCAAGCCGCCTAATATTTTTTCTAATAAAAAATATTGAGAGAGTTGCAAGGCCATTGACACAAGTAAGCTTACTCGCCAACATACAAAAAATCAAAAAATATGTGGTTACATATACCCTTAACAGTGTTTAAAAAATATTGAGTCTAAAAATAGATTTAAAAAAACTTTCAAAAAAATCTAGAAAATTACTTTCTATTTGAAATAATAGCTGTATTTTGTCTCGTGCCTATCAACGTTAAGTATTTAAAGCAAATCTACGTTAAACCGATTGTAGTACAAAAAATTTTTAAAAACGTTTTGTTCATAATTGTTTCGTTATAATCGAACGTACCTCAGCAAAAGTTTTTAGGAAGTAACGCGAATAAGTTACGTTAGATGTGAAATTGTATAAACGTTGAGTTTTCAACGTTGATAATTATCCGTGTTGAAAGTTAACGTGCATACGAAAAGTCATATGTTAGTTTTCGTCTTAAACGCGTTTTTACGCACTTTAAATTTTTTTATGAGTTAACGGATATAGTTAAGTCGAAAACACGGCTAATGATAAAAATAAGTCATTATCAGTAACTCATTATTATATGTTTAAAAATAATGCAGAAGGTAAGTGGGTGTCATTACTGGTACTCCAAAAAATAATGATATGTCATTACCGTTTCTACACTGGGGAATAGATAAATCTAATTGGTATAAATCTAATTGGCTCCCCAGCAACAATGCATTTTAAAGCAAGAAAAAATGTTTAAAAAAAGTGACAACAGAACGGTATAAATTAGTGGTAACATATGGTAATGCTAAGGAAAAGAAAGTCAAGTCTAAATGACAGTCATTCTAGGCCAAAATAATATTCCATTAGTTTTAAGCGAAATATATTATTAGATTGTGAGAAAATACTAGTGTTTCCAATTATTCGACATAGGCGGTTAACCGGTTAATGCATTATTCGAAAAATCACTAAAATGGATTAACCGATTATTCGGGTCGGTTATTCGTAAAAATTGCCGGTTAATCGATTAATCGTTTAATGCTAAATTAAGGTATTTCATTAATTTTTTATTAATGAAAACACAAAAAGCATATATGAATGCGATGTATTTAATAAAAACGTTTTCATATTCGAAGGTTGAAAGGTTTTGGGATCTGAGATTTTTTTAAAAAAAGGTGTGTAAAAATGTTTCTAAATCTACTAAAATTTCGTTGAAGATGGCAGAAAGAACTGCTGAAACTAACAAAATATTAGTAAGTTAAGAACAGCTATCCTAAAACTGTTACATATCGATTACTTAACGTAGATTTTTTATTTAGAAAAAAATTTAAAAATCTGAAAAGCTTAGATACAAAATTTTTTTGAATGTGATTTTTAATCAATACTGACGCTATAAAATTTAATATTGCATTTAACTTTTTCAGACCCAACTAGCTTGCAAAAATGTATTCATTTTATAACTTTAATGTAAAATGGTACTAAAACTATTAAAATTTCCTGGTGTGAATTCATATTTTATGAAATATAATTTAGCTAAAAGTATAACTGAAATTTTTCATCTAAATAAACCTATTAGTATTGAAAATATTTGTAATTTTAAGAGAAAACATCACATCTCACAATCGTGCATGCTGGGTCTGAAAGGGTTAAAGAAATGCTATACCTAAAGTTTTTTAAATTTTAATAAGATTCTTCCTACAGCTACGAAATTTTCATTAAAGTCATCGATAAAAAAATTTGAGTTCTCTTTGAGATTAATTTCAGTTAATTGAGAATACCAATTTACTTTGTTTCTCAGTATCGTTTTCGTTACTAAAGGCCATTAATAGTAAAAAAAATAACCTAAAGTTTGAGCGTACTTACTCTGAGAGAATTTTATCGGACGAGCTGTAAACAAAATTTTCAATAAGCTAATGAAGTTTTCTTCAAAAAGTAAAAGCCAAATTTATTAAATTTTATGAAAAAGCTTCACAATTTTTATGACTCTCTAAAAAAACTTTTTTGGGTGTATGACATTTTTAATAAATAATATGAAATTCTTCATAAAATTTTATGAAAAATTGCATCAATTCAATTAAAAGTTTCAATAGACGAATTCCAGCGAAACTTAATTGAATCAGTGTATAAATTCATCAATACCATATAGACAATTCACTGAGTGTGCAGTTACAGAAGTCAAATTCTATATAAATTAACTACCTAATTTCGTAAAACACTTGGGTGAAGTGAAGGGAACTTTCAATGTAAATTGTTTTTGTAAAAAAAAACTAATATGCAAGTGCTTGTGCAAATTTAAATGTTACTGACACTTTAGAAAACATTGTTCTCTATTGTTGTTTCTACATGAATGGATGTCACTACATTGCTAGATCTGTCAAAACAACAGAGTAGTACATTGGAAGATGACAAAGCAAATTGTGGAAAATTTTCTGTTGTTGTTTTTTCTTTGATATTTTAAATGTTTAATAACGCTCCTAGACGAGAACAAAAAATTCTCATTGAGTTTGTAATTTAACTTAACAAATATTTCCAGAAATTCTAAAAACGTCGTCCCCTGATGATTTCCTTAGGCAAGAATGAAATCCGGATAGGGACATGCCGGCAGCGGATTATTTTTCACAATTTGTTAAATACGTTTGGGATTTTTAGCATATTTAATTCCTTTGATGCAATTAATGTATATCCCGATAAAATAATAAAATAATAAAAAAACAATTTCTATAGAAATAACGCAACACTTCACCGAAGTGTTTTAGAAAATTACCCCCTAACATTTTTTAACTTTAGGTTATTTGTTTTAATTCGAATTTATATTCCTTGAAACGGGTTCGGGTTCAATGTTGCTCTAGTGGAACATGTTTTAGAATTGATGTGGTTTTGAACCGATGTGTATGTACACTTTCTTAGGAAAAATAAGAAAAGTTAAAGTTCTTACAGAATTAACATGTTAATTGTGTAACAGTTTTAAAACAAATGCAGTCTTGTCTTAAAGGATATGGAGATATAATTTATATTAGTTTAAATTTTTAAAAGAATTGAAACAGTAATGCAAAATTGTCCATTTTATTTCACAAAGCATCCTCCGGCCAGTCGTGTATTTCGTGTGTTTTGTGAAGTTTTAAAAAACACCTTCATTTTGGCCTTTTGCTATGTTCTTGAGGCTTTTTTACAAATAGAAACTTTGATACATATTTTTTTTAAAACATTTGCGCAAAATTTTATTAAAAATTGGGAGTCTGATGGTACATAAGGACCTATTGCACACGATTTTTAAAGAATTTGATGCTATTTTAGTTAGTATTTGTTTTTTCTAAGCTTTTCTGGTAATTTTGTAGCCCAGATTAAGAAAATTGTGAAGTTTTGGGAAAAAATTAAGGAAAAATTTCATATTAAAAATGTAACCGGTTAATCGACCAATTTTAACCGATTATTCGGGTCGAATAATTATTTGAGTTTTAAATTATTTGTTTCGACATTAACCGAAATAGAGGCGATTAATCGAGGAATCGGTTAATCGATTAATCGAGGAATCGGTTAATCGATTAACCGAATTGGAAACACTAGAAAATACGTAAATAATTTGGCAATGCATTCCAACTGTGAGCAATTCTAATTAAAAACGATCGATTAAAAGCAGATCTCACAATTCGAAAAAACAAATGTATTATAAGGAAACAAAGGTGTACGACTTTTAATAACCCTATGGAAAAGAATCAGACTTCGATATTTAACAAAATTATCTAAAGAACATCCAAGGAAACGTGTCACATATTCACAAATGTGATCACGACGTGGCACATTATATACAAATCGGGCAATAGTATTGACAATGCGTTTCAATCGAGTAATATTTATTCCAATGTTCCCAGAAAATATCTCAAGGCCGTATAACACAAGTGACATTAACAGTGCATTCGCTAATCTAAGTTTTATACGATGAGGTAGAAAAATATTAGTATGATAAATTCTACGAAGGGATCCCCATTAGGGTCATGACTCATTTTTAACAAAACTTTTACCTATCACCACGTGATAGGCAGTATTAAATTAATAATAAAAAACCTGTTTGCGAGTCATTTCGTTAAAAAAAAATCTTCCGCACCAAATGCAATTTCTAAAAATAATTTTTGCTCGGGGATTTTGTATAATTTACCCTGCAAGCATTTGGAAGATATCTTCCAAGAAGATATTAAAGCGATATCTTCTATTTTTTATTTGAATGAAAATAATCAAGTAGTATTTTAAAATTGTCTTCCTTTTATTATTTGGGAGATAATTTGGTGATATTTGGAAAAAAAATAATTCAAAAATTGAATTTTTTTGTCATAGGTTTTTATGATTATATTGCGGCAATATTACCATTTTATCATCCGGAAGATAAAGAAAATTTGTTTGGAATTATTTGTCATTTTGGAAAAAATTAAAACAAAATTTATATAAAAACAATCAACAAATACATAGGAAAGAAATTCCTCGAGAAAATCAGGATTTAATGCGCGTAAAAAATCGGCCGCGGTGAAATCAAGATGATTAATGTGTTGACCAATGGATTATGTATGGATGGATAATAAAAAAATAAAACCTTAATATTGTAACGGGGAGTTTATTTGGCGATATCACCTTTTTATCTTCCAGATGATAACTTAGCGATATTGCCGATTTATCTTCCTGGGGTATTGCTTTCGTGTTGCCTGGAAGTATTGCTTTCGGGTAACAGTTATTCCCGACGGATGAAACTTCCGCAATACGAAATTGATATTGCCGGCAATAAATGTTTTCTTCCAGGCAATATGATCGGGGAATCTTCTTCGTATTGCCATGCTTGATGGGTGCATAACGAATTATTACAAAAATTATTGTAAACGACAAAAAATTTTCCCAAAAGTCCCTCCAAAAAGGTTTTGTCATTTTTACCGTAAATATCTTTAGTAAGAATCGTTTGAGTCTCATTTGTTTAAAACTTCGGAGAAATATTTTAATTAAACTAAAACCATATAGACCAAATTTCAACCCTTTCGGTGCGGGAACCTTTTTCAGATCAGAAAAAAGTAAGATTGGGTTTCTTCATATTTTTTTATGGCCTTTTAGGCTAGGGTATGTAAAATTTGATATTTTCAAAAAAAAAAATCAAAAAATCATAACCCTAATCCCCATACTCTGCCTGATAATTGATTAATGTGGTGTAAACGACAGTTTACTGTCAAGCACAATACCCAAACACCTGTGATGACTAACACATTGTATTTCATCATCCCCCCAAAAAAATGTTCATATCAAAGTAAAAACGATTAGTACACTCAGATAAAAAAGTTAGTAAAAAAATTTGTAAACAGTTTCCAATCGAACTTTACTATTTTTATACTGATTTTTAGTACAATTTTTATTTTAAGTAATCATTTTTGCTATTCTCTTATTACAAATTACGGATTTTTTTTACTAATTCTCGCAAAACACTTTACTAATTTTTCAAAACCGAGTGCTAAATTTAGCAGAAAAATATACTAATTTAAATTTTTTTTTTTTTGATTTTTTACAATTCTTGTTAAGTTTATATTTGTTACTATTGATATATTCTTAGTTTGGAAATAACACTCAGAAAATTTCATTGTATCTCCAATGCATAAAAAGGTCATAACTGTAGAACCGTTTGCAATTTTGACTCCAAATTTCAAGTATGATACGGTTGTTATAATCGAAAGAAAAAAAATTTTTTTTAGATTTTACAGTTTTTGTTTTTTTAGTACAATTTTTTTTTTGCTAATTTCAGCATATTGATTTTAAATTACAGTTTACAACAATTAGCTGCAACTAATTATTTATACTAATTTCATTGTACTAAAATTATGATATTTAGTAAGTTTTTTTAACTGATTTTAGCAAATCGATTTTGAATTGCAGTTTACATAAATTTTACTAAAATTTAGTAGCGGCTACTAATTTTTTCTACTAATTTTATTGTACTACAGATCAGCAGACATGTGTTGCTAAAATTAGCAAAAAATACCGCTGGCCAAAAAACAGTTAAATTTTCCGTAATAACAGCAAAATTTTTAGTAGCCATTACAGACTTTTTTAGTTGAGTGTAGGTCCAAATTGCATTGCCCTAGATTTTGATGAATTGATAGTTAAGGAGTTACCAGTAGACCATTGCAAAACGCGACCAAGGCAGGAATTTATATTACTTTCAAGAACTTCAGAATACGTACGGTTACCTTGAAACAATAAGAACACATCATCAGCAAATAAAAATGTTTTACAGACTCTAGTGTTAGTTACCTCAGGAAGATCATTTATAAATAGAATAAACAAGAGAGGCCCCAAAACAGAACCCTGAGGAACTCTATAAAAAAGTGAAAGAATGCTGGATTCAATGACCACTACAAATTGAGATCTAACATTTAAATAAGACAATATAAGTCTGCAAGCCGACTTAGAAAAAGTGTATTCAGTTTTTAGCTTCAAAACCATTGTAACGTAATTAATTGAATTAAAGGCTTTAGTGAGATCAAGAGAAATTAAAACACTCAATTTATCATTATTATTGTGACTCATAAATTTTACCTAGAGTAGTTTGAAGCATCTGGTTCTGTAGAATATGCTCAGTTACCTTCGATAGAGCAGGAAGTATTGAAATAGGTCTAAGATCATCAGGACCATGGACAACTTTAAACTTTGGAATTGGTACAACACGAGCCGTCTTCCAAGCAACAGGAAAAATAGATGTTGTTAAAATCGAATTAATTAAGTGCAATATGAAACCAGACACATATGGAAATATAAGTTAAATGAAACGGATTGAGATACCATCCACTCCTACTGACTTAGACTTCACTTACATAATGCCTCAAATAGCTCCAATTCACTCACACAGCAAAAAGAAAAGGAATCCTCGGAATCATACAAATTATTAAGGTCTATGTATCCATCACCACTAGCACCCATATTAACAAAAAATCATTTATAGTATCAGCATCATGTTCAAGAACGACATCATCATCACCAACACACCCAGCTCCTCGAAAAACTTTCCATAGCCCAGCAGAGTCTAAACCATCAAATAGTTTGGAAAAATGCTTCCTTTTATGTTTCCTAATAACATTCTTAGCCCTATTAAGTAGCTTTTTACAATACCAAGTTTTATGTGCAAAGGTGGCTATAAAACTTTATCCTGCGGTACTAAAAGCTTTTGAACGACATTGCTATGTGCGTGTTTGCTTACTCCTCTTTCTTACCATGTGTGATTTGAAATTTTAGTTATATTTGAGTTAAATTTTTGTAAATGGAGAATAGCAAATTAACCTGCTAAAATCAGCAAAAAAATTTTGCTAAATAATTAGTAGCCTAAAAAATTTTAAAATTTCTAAGTTTTTTTTCGATGTTTTTAAATGCAAATAAAAATCGAGCCTTTTAAAAACAGCAGTTTACAATTTTTTTAACAAATATTTCTGCTGATTTTAGCAGAATAGACAGGTATTTGCATTCAACTAAATTTAGCTTAAAAATATTTTGTAGATTTAACAGTGTATTTTTGCTATTTTTAGTTTACAATTATTTAGCAAAATTTTCTGCAGATTTTACAGTACAATTTGCTTTTTTCAATTAACTGAAAGTTAGCCTAAATATAACTAAAATTCTGTAAACTTAACAGTTTTAATTTCGCTGTTCTCATTTTACTAGTATTTAGTAAAAAAATCTGCTAATTTTAGCGGTTTTTTCTGCAGCATCATTTTTAACTAATTTTTAGTAAGTTTTTCTGCTACTTTTACAGATTTATTTCTATGAGTGTACCGTTTTGAGCTGTCTTAATGTAGCAGTACTGCCTTTAAATTTGCTTTGGAGCTGTCAATAAAAAGTCTCCATTCGTCTGCTTTATACTGGATGTTCATTTCGGTCATAAGTTGGTCGATGTCCCTGCAGTAGGTAGATGTTTGCTCATCATTCACAACGAAACAATTTTGGAGACTTGATTCGCGTTTTCTATATGCTGTTACTTTTGCCCCAAGTGCCAACAGATGGTTCGTATTTAGAAATTGAGCCAAAACTTCTGATTTGCGTTGTGAAAGCTCTAACTTTGCAACAATGAAATCTAGCTGGGTTTGAGTAACTAATTTTGGAGTACTTGAAACATTTGGGCCAAATTCACACAATGAAAAGGGTGCAATGAAATCACTTCAAGAGTAATACCCGATGACACGTCCGTGCTCGGAGGTTTTGGCACTGGAACGATTTCGGAGTGTTGTATTGGAGTCTGAGCACTTGAAACAGTCATGTATACTTTATTCTTCGTTTTTTTTATTCATACCTGGAACAGAGCTTTTGCACGCATAACGATTTGATTTATTGTGTTCAATTGGATCAGTCCAGATCATTGGTATTCCAAATGTCAAACATTTAATTCGCTTATGCATCCAATTTAGAAGATCACTGCAACACTTTTTGCAAACCACATTAGGAGCCCAGTAGAAATTTTAGCCCATCTCTGGATACAAGTAGCACTAAAAATCATCTTCTAGTTCTGCAGTGCTGCTAAAACCATGTATATTTTTTGCTGGGATATAAAATAACCTATTTCAAAATAACCAGAAAATAAATATATAGAAAACCGAATCACGTATTTTTTCGAATCGCGGAACGCCAAAAGCGTTAAATTTAAGGTATGTTTTTTAAACTATACAACTATTAGAATTAATTCCATTAGGTGTATGTTATAAATGCGACTGAACATTTTTATTTTTTTTTTTTTTGAATTTCTTTAAAAAAAGTTTTGCTTTACGCGCTCTACCGCGGTTTTTTACTTTCTTAATTGATAAACTGTGTGATTCTTAGTGTAATTAAAGTTATTCAAGTAAGTCGTGCGTCGTGTACAAAGTTAATGACACATTTTTGCGATTAACTCGATTTCTTCGTGCTTTTACAATTTGAAAATAACTTATTTAACTTTTTGGTTCAACGCATAATCAATACAAGATTTGTGAAAAATCTCACTTATGCAAACCGCGAAAGTTTCGTGACACTTAACTTTATGCAATTTAGTCGCTGAATGAACAAATTCAAAATAGAAAAGCAGGGGAAATCACGGTAATCGCAAAAATGTGTAACTGATTAAGGGCGATTATTTCAAACTCGAACACTTACAACTCACTTGAATAGCCTTAGTTTCACTAACGATCCAACAGTTTCACAATTACAAAAGAAAATCAAGAACCGCGGTGGGGCGCGTAACGCCTTTAAAGGCACTTAACCCTCTAATGCTCTTTCTTCTGATTACAATAACATTTAAACCATATATTTGGCGTTGAAATTCTACTATGAAACAAATATTAAAATTTTAATTTATCGCTTTATTTAGGCGATATAGCACAACAGAGGTTGAAGACGTATCTTGAAACCCAGTGGTCAAATAATTTCGGTTTTTGCTGTAAATAACACTATCAATAAAATAAAATTACGTACCAAAAATTGTTGATCAATTGTTGTTATTGCAAAAGCTATGGCGATTGTTGCTTTTTGAAAATTACGAAATTTGGCGAATTTGGCACTAAACATCAATAAATTTTGACGAAATTAGTTCTGCTTACTACTACCTCTAAGTATATAATCTGTGTCTAATTTTAAGAAAATCTGTTGGCTAGTTTTTGAGTTAGAGAGATATTTCTAAAACGTATCCTGGCGTAATCCTGTGAGTCCTGGAGAAAATTTTTTTTACTGATTTTACAATTATAGACTTTAAACTAGCTTCGTTATTATCGGTAATGTACACCAGATCGTAAATGTATTTTTAACAATTTTTCAAATACTTTTTTCTGTTTTAAAAAGTTAATTTTTTCAAATTTTCTAAATTTTCACTTTACATGCTTCTCGCTTGAAACCCGTTCCTTATACAAACAAAGTTTGAAGGCAAAAAAGTAGGTAGTTAAGTTTTCTATGGATATAATACAACTTGTTTAATAAAATATTGTTATTTAGCCAAAAACTATTTAATATCTGAAGACCGCCTTTAGGCGGCCTTGTGCATTAAAGGGTTAATTAAATTTTAAGTCGCTTTTATTACATACACTTTACTTACCTTATGGATTATATTATAATACTGCTATAGGGTGAAAAAATACACTTTAAATTTAAAGCATTTAGGCTTTCGCGATTTAAAAAAACACTATATGGAATGGTATTCCATATTTTTAAAGCCCGATAACAAGAAAAAAACCACGAAATAAGTTCTAATTCCCCGGTTTTAAAAAAAAATCTTGATACAAATGTTATTTTCCATTTTGTTTTTTTATTTACAAATACTTAGGTTGTTCATAAGGGGTGTGCTATCTGTTGTATCGTTGTATCGTCCTAACAAAAAACAGAGTTGTTAAAAATTTTATTTGTGTTTAACAACAATTTTCTATTCAGTTTTCTATCGGTTAACACACTCAAACATAGGACACTAAACATACGTAAAAATGTTGTATCGTGCTATTCTCAAATGTTGTATTTTTTCAATTTAATTTTTAACAACTCTGTTTTTTGTTAGGATGATACAACGATACAACAAATAGTACACCCCTTGTGAAAACCCTTACTTTTTGTTTGGAATTTTTTATTTCTACCGAAATTCGTCGGTAACTTTTTCTAGCGAATAATATCGTTAACTAAAATATAGTGAATCACTTTTTCGGTAACTCAACCAACAATTATCGTTAGTTAACGAAATCGATAAAATCGTTAAGAAAGTTAGAGAATCCCTCTACAGAATGCTGTAAAAAAGAGTTGTTTAATTCCCTGAATTATGTTTTCAATTCCTAGGGAATTAAACAAAAAAATTTAATTCCTGGGGAATTAAAGGAAAAAAATGTAATTCCTTAGGGAATTAAACGAAATAAATTTAATTCCTTAGGGAATTAAACGAAATAAATTTAATTCCTTGACTAAAAGTTGAATTAACTAGAATTGAATGAATTCCTTGACTAAAAGTTGAATTAACTAGAATTGAATGAGCTCCTTGACCAAAAGTTGAACTTGAATGAATTCCTTGACCAAAAGTTGAACTTGAATGAATTCCTTGACCAAAAGTTGAACTTGAATGAATTCCTTGACCAAAAGTTGAACTTGAATGAATTCCTTGATCAAAATTTGAATTAAGTGCACAGTTAAGTTGAATTAACTAGAATTGAATAAATTCCTTGACTTCAAATTGAATTAAATAGTGTTGAATGAATTCTTTAGTGAATGAATTATTTAATTTTAATTCTTTACGCTTTGGTCAGGGAATTCATTCTATAAATTTGAATTCTTTGAATTCATTCACAGGAATTAATTGCTGCTTATGTCTTATTGATGAATTCATTACTTAAATTAAAGAATTGAATTAAATTTTTGGGAATTCATTCCAAAAAGGAATTAATTCTTTAAAGCTCTGATAATATACACGACAAATTCTAAAATGTCTTGAGGACATCCTTGACGCCAATTTCATGTTAGACTATTTGGCCAACTGGGGCAGCAACTTGATATCAATTTTTCTTTCAAGTCGTGAGAAAACTTGACGGTCAAGTTTTAAACAGCTGATCAAATTTCTTATAAATAAATTTGTTTTTCTTTATACAAACATTATGCCGCAACAAAACACGATGGATAAAATAAACAAAAAAATGATGCGTTGTGATTCATAAGTTTATATAGAAGCCATGAAGTTCTATGGAATACGAATATTTCGCTACACTGAAAGAATTATCCTTCATGATATTAATGATATAATTTCATAGAATTTTTTTCGTAGAATCAGTGAAGAATTTCAATATGTATGTATATAATATTTAATTAATATTATGAAATTTTTCATAACTTTTCCTTCATAAAATTTCATAATTTCGTTAAAAAAATTCATTGAATTTCATAAATTAGATCTTCATAAATTTAATGAAAATGTTCTTTATATATATGAAATTGTTCAATAGTATTTACTTTTTCTTAATTTTTTTATTATATGTGACCTTCTCCGAGAAAAGGGACCTAGTGTGTGAAAAAGAAGTTTTAAATTAAACATTAAAATTTTACCTCCAAATTCATAAACGCTTTGTAAAATTACAGGATTTTTAAAAATGTTCATACAATAAGAATTTTATATTAAACATTTAATTCTCAAACACAATAGTTTTATGTAACCACAAGGCCGAGTTTTAGTGATGTGCATTAATTTCCATACTTAGAGAATTATTTTTAAAATTTTCATTTTTTTTTAATTAACTTTTTATTATTAATTTTGGATTATGAAATTTTTTATAAATCATATTTTTTCGAAACATTAATAAGGAATTTCATTAATTGAATTAATTTTTTGAAACTTTTTAATTTAATGAATTCTTTCATTATATATATTTTATACATCCGTAAAATATGTTACAATTTGATTGTGCTTTTTGCATTTGCTACACACTTTTTATTTATCCACTCCAGCTTAGCAAAGACAACAACCGACTATAACAAATAATACTAAATGAAATTGCTTCATAGATTTTATGAAGCTTTTCATTGGCTAAATGATTTATTCATTGGAGGAGTGGCCTATTAATTTTATGAAGTTTCATTAATTTTATGAAGAGTTTCATTACTTTTATGAACTTTTCATAAACATTGACTTTAATGAAACCTGTTTCATAGATTCTATGAAAAGTTTCAATGGACGAGTTCCAGTGACAATTTTCATTGAAACTATGAAGAAATTCATTACTGAAGTGAAGACAATTCTCTCAGTGTATATCGACGAAATAATTTAAAAATAAAGGCCTATGAATCAATTTCTGCTACATGAAAATGTATGTGGAAGAACAGAAAAAATAGTCTCTTCGAAAAGCCTACAGTGCGGAAAAATCTAAAGTGGAAGAAAGCAAAAAATCTGGATGCGGCACAAACTCTATGTAAAGCACTGCTCAAAATTATAGCGCCCTTTTTAACAGTAACTTGGTGCTTTAATTCCTCGCCAAAGGTTCAAAAGAAAATTATAAATTTTTGAGTTTATAAACGCAATTTGATTGGCAATTTAAAAATACAGATACTTCCTTATTTATCTACACTCAACCAAAAAATTCTGTAATGGCTACTGAAAATTTTGCTGTTATTACGGGAAATTTAACTGTTTTGAGCCCAGCGGTATTTTTTTTGCTAATTTTAGCAACACATGTCTGCTGATCTGTAGTACAATAAAATTAGTAGAAAAAATTAGTAGCCGCTACTAAATTTTAGTAAAATTTATGTAAACTGCAATTCATAATCGATTTGCTAAAATCAGTTAAAAAACTTACTAAATATCATAATTTTAGTACACTGAAATTAGTATAAATAGTTAGTTGCAGCTACTAAATTTTAGTAAATTGTTGTAAACTGTAATTTAAAATCAATATGCTGAAATTAGCAAAAAATTGTACTAAAAAATAGGAAAAACTGTAAAATCTAAAAAAAAAAAAATTTCTTTCGATTGTAACAAGTGTATAATTACTTCATCGTACTTGAAATTTGGAGTCAAAATACGACTCAGTATAATTACAGATAAAACTGTAGTTTTACAAATTTTTTACTTAAATTTAGATTTGTTAAATTTAACAAAAGAATTTGTTAAAATCAACAAATTTTATTTTAAGCCAAAAAGCAGGAATAAATTTTGTTAAAGTAACAAATTTTTCTGTTCAGAAAACAGACTTATTATTTTGAGTGTAGAACTTCGAATTTTTATGTAAAAATAACTATTAATAGTAATGAAACGATTTTGGTAACATTACTAAGATTAGTTTGACAAATTAAATTTGTTTCACACAGTCTAAGAATTTTTTGATCGCGAAATGTTATGTTTTATATATATTATTTTGTAACTTCGCAACCGCTGATTGGATTTTAAAAAATTTAATATTTTTGAAAAGCATTTAAAAGGAGAAAAAATAATGAATGAATTTTATTTTTATTCGCAAAAATACGAAAAACTAATAAATTGAAGAAAATTCGCACGCAATTTTTTTTGTTATATCTTTTGCTTGTGAAAATGTAAAATCCGTTACCAAAAAAAAAAATTAAAATTGTGCAAAAAAAGTTATTGCGACAACTTGTAGAAGAGATTTTTTGCAATTAGGTTTATAATGACTAAACTTACTGATTCTATTAAGAAAAAAAAGAAATATTAACACTTTTTGTTTCTCACAAATTTGGCCCAAAAACTTATCACATTTTCTGATTTCACCCATATATATTTACATACTGACCCAGTGTAGAAAATCATTACCAGATATGTGGTTATGTAACTACATACTTGGTAATGGTAACTAGTTACTTTTGTTATTACATTTCTTATTACCTTTATAAGGCGATGTCGCGAAAAATAATGAGTTGTCGTTACACACCAGCATACGAAAAATCAAAAAATATATCGTTACCTATGTGCTTACCAGTACTGACAAAAATTATGAGTCTAAAAATAGATTTTCAAAAAAATAAATTATATAAAAAAAATATTTTTTATTGTATTTTTTTTTTAATAAAATTTGCTGGTGTGGGAATCGAACCTGGGTCTACAGATTGCCAGTCAATAGCTCTACCATTTTAGCTATATCGACATGTAATATTTAATAAATAAAAACATAATTGACCTGCTGCACACAAGTAAGCTTACTCGCCAACATACAAAAAATCAAAATATATGTGTTTACATATAACCTTACCAGTTTTTAAAAAATATTGAGTCTAAAAATAGATTTCAAAAAATTTTCAAAAAAATCTAAAAAATTATTTTCTATTTGAAATAATGATAAAAATAAGTCATTATCAGTAACTCATTAATATATGTTTTTAAATAATGCAGAAGGTAAGTGGGTGTCATTACTGGTACTCCAAAAAATAATGATATGTCATTACCGTTTCTACACTGGGTTGGTAATGGTAACTAGTTACTTTTGTTATTACATTTCTTATTACCTTTATATGGCGATGTCGCGAAAAATAATGAGTTATGGTTACACACCAGCATACGAAAAATCAAAAAATATGTCGTTACCTATGTGCTTACAAGTACTGACAAAAATAATGAATGAGTCTAAAAATAGACAAAAATAATTTAAATAAAATTTGCTGGTGCGGGAATCGAACCTGGGTCTACAGATTGTCAGTCAACAGCTCTACTATCTGAGCTATATCGACATGTAATATTTAATAGATAAAAAACATAGGTGACCTGCTGCACACAAGTGACACAAGTAAGCTTACTCGCCAACATACAAAAAATCAAAAAATATGTGGTTACATATACCCTTAACAGTGTTTAAAAAATATTGAGTCTAAAAATAGATTTAAAAAAACTTTCAAAAAAATCTAGAAAATTACTTTCTATTTGAAATAATAGCTGTATTTTGTCTCGTGCCTATCAACGTTAAGTATTTAAAGCAAATCTACGTTAAACCGATTGTAGTACAAAAAATTTTTAAAAACGTTTTGTTCATAATTGTTTCGTTATAATCGAACGTACCTCAGCAAAAGTTTTTAGGAAGTAACGCGAATAAGTTACGTTAGATGTGAAATTGTATAAACGTTGAGTTTTCAACGTTGATAATTATCCGTGTTGAAAGTTAACGTGCATACGAAAAGTCATATGTTAGTTTTCGTCTTAAACGCGTTTTTACGCACTTTAAATTTTTTTATGAGTTAACGGATATAGTTAAGTCGAAAACACGGCTAATGATAAAAATAAGTCATTATCAGTAACTCATTATTATATGTTTAAAAATAATGCAGAAGGTAAGTGGGTGTCATTACTGGTACTCCAAAAAATAATGATATGTCATTACCGTTTCTACACTGGGGAATAGATAAATCTAATTGGTATAAATCTAATTGGCTCCCCAGCAACAATGCATTTTAAAGCAAGAAAAAATGTTTAAAAAAAGTGACAACAGAACGGTATAAATTAGTGGTAACATATGGTAATGCTAAGGAAAAGAAAGTCAAGTCTAAATGACAGTCATTCTAGGCCAAAATAATATTCCATTAGTTTTAAGCGAAATATATTATTAGATTGTGAGAAAATACTAGTGTTTCCAATTATTCGACATAGGCGGTTAACCGGTTAATGCATTATTCGAAAAATCACTAAAATGGATTAACCGATTATTCGGGTCGGTTATTCGTAAAAATTGCCGGTTAATCGATTAATCGTTTAATGCTAAATTAAGGTATTTCATTAATTTTTTATTAATGAAAACACAAAAAGCATATATGAATGCGATGTATTTAATAAAAACGTTTTCATATTCGAAGGTTGAAAGGTTTTGGGATCTGAGATTTTTTTAAAAAAAGGTGTGTAAAAATGTTTCTAAATCTACTAAAATTTCGTTGAAGATGGCAGAAAGAACTGCTGAAACTAACAAAATATTAGTAAGTTAAGAACAGCTATCCTAAAACTGTTACATATCGATTACTTAACGTAGATTTTTTATTTAGAAAAAAATTTAAAAATCTGAAAAGCTTAGATACAAAATTTTTTTGAATGTGATTTTTAATCAATACTGACGCTATAAAATTTAATATTGCATTTAACTTTTTCAGACCCAACTAGCTTGCAAAAATGTATTCATTTTATAACTTTAATGTAAAATGGTACTAAAACTATTAAAATTTCCTGGTGTGAATTCATATTTTATGAAATATAATTTAGCTAAAAGTATAACTGAAATTTTTCATCTAAATAAACCTATTAGTATTGAAAATATTTGTAATTTTAAGAGAAAACATCACATCTCACAATCGTGCATGCTGGGTCTGAAAGGGTTAAAGAAATGCTATACCTAAAGTTTTTTAAATTTTAATAAGATTCTTCCTACAGCTACGAAATTTTCATTAAAGTCATCGATAAAAAAATTTGAGTTCTCTTTGAGATTAATTTCAGTTAATTGAGAATACCAATTTACTTTGTTTCTCAGTATCGTTTTCGTTACTAAAGGCCATTAATAGTAAAAAAAATAACCTAAAGTTTGAGCGTACTTACTCTGAGAGAATTTTATCGGACGAGCTGTAAACAAAATTTTCAATAAGCTAATGAAGTTTTCTTCAAAAAGTAAAAGCCAAATTTATTAAATTTTATGAAAAAGCTTCACAATTTTTATGACTCTCTAAAAAAACTTTTTTGGGTGTATGACATTTTTAATAAATAATATGAAATTCTTCATAAAATTTTATGAAAAATTGCATCAATTCAATTAAAAGTTTCAATAGACGAATTCCAGCGAAACTTAATTGAATCAGTGTATAAATTCATCAATACCATATAGACAATTCACTGAGTGTGCAGTTACAGAAGTCAAATTCTATATAAATTAACTACCTAATTTCGTAAAACACTTGGGTGAAGTGAAGGGAACTTTCAATGTAAATTGTTTTTGTAAAAAAAAACTAATATGCAAGTGCTTGTGCAAATTTAAATGTTATGACACTTTAGAAAACATTGTTCTCTATTGTTGTTTCTACATGAATGGATGTCACTACATTGCTAGATCTGTCAAAACAACAGAGTAGTACATTGGAAGATGACAAAGCAAATTGTGGAAAATTTTCTGTTGTTGTTTTTTCTTTGATATTTTAAATGTTTAATAACGCTCCTAGACGAGAACAAAAAATTCTCATTGAGTTTGTAATTTAACTTAACAAATATTTCCAGAAATTCTAAAAACGTCGTCCCCTGATGATTTCCTTAGGCAAGAATGAAATCCGGATAGGGACATGCCGGCAGCGGATTATTTTTCACAATTTGTTAAATACGTTTGGGATTTTTAGCATATTTAATTCCTTTGATGCAATTAATGTATATCCCGATAAAATAATAAAATAATAAAAAAACAATTTCTATAGAAATAACGCAACACTTCACCGAAGTGTTTTAGAAAATTACCCCCTAACATTTTTTAACTTTAGGTTATTTGTTTTAATTCGAATTTATATTCCTTGAAACGGGTTCGGGTTCAATGTTGCTCTAGTGGAACATGTTTTAGAATTGATGTGGTTTTGAACCGATGTGTATGTACACTTTCTTAGGAAAAATAAGAAAAGTTAAAGTTCTTACAGAATTAACATGTTAATTGTGTAACAGTTTTAAAACAAATGCAGTCTTGTCTTAAAGGATATGGAGATATAATTTATATTAGTTTAAATTTTTAAAAGAATTGAAACAGTAATGCAAAATTGTCCATTTTATTTCACAAAGCATCCTCCGGCCAGTCGTGTATTTCGTGTGTTTTGTGAAGTTTTAAAAAACACCTTCATTTTGGCCTTTTGCTATGTTCTTGAGGCTTTTTTACAAATAGAAACTTTGATACATATTTTTTTTAAAACATTTGCGCAAAATTTTATTAAAAATTGGGAGTCTGATGGTACATAAGGACCTATTGCACACGATTTTTAAAGAATTTGATGCTATTTTAGTTAGTATTTGTTTCTTCTAAGCTTTTCTGGTAATTTTGTAGCCCAGATTAAGAAAATTGTGAAGTTTTGGGAAAAAATTAAGGAAAAATTTCATATTAAAAATGTAACCGGTTAATCGACCAATTTTAACCGATTATTCGGGTCGAATAATTATTTGAGTTTTAAATTATTTGTTTCGACATTAACCGAAATAGAGGCGATTAATCGAGGAATCGGTTAATCGATTAATCGAGGAATCGGTTAATCGATTAACCGAATTGGAAACACTAGAAAATACGTAAATAATTTGGCAATGCATTCCAACTGTGAGCAATTCTAATTAAAAACGATCGATTAAAAGCAGATCTCACAATTCGAAAAAACAAATGTATTATAAGGAAACAAAGGTGTACGACTTTTAATAACCCTATGGAAAAGAATCAGACTTCGATATTTAACAAAATTATCTAAAGAACATCCAAGGAAACGTGTCACATATTCACAAATGTGATCACGACGTGGCACATTATATACAAATCGGGCAATAGTATTGACAATGCGTTTCAATCGAGTAATATTTATTCCAATGTTCCCAGAAAATATCTCAAGGCCGTATAACACAAGTGACATTAACAGTGCATTCGCTAATCTAAGTTTTATACGATGAGGTAGAAAAATATTAGTATGATAAATTCTACGAAGGGATCCCCATTAGGGTCATGACTCATTTTTAACAAAACTTTTACCTATCACCACGTGATAGGCAGTATTAAATTAATAATAAAAAACCTGTTTGCGAGTCATTTCGTTAAAAAAAAATCTTCCGCACCAAATGCAATTTCTAAAAATAATTTTTGCTCGGGGATTTTGTATAATTTACCCTGCAAGCATTTGGAAGATATCTTCCAAGAAGATATTAAAGCGATATCTTCTATTTTTTATTTGAATGAAAATAATCAAGTAGTATTTTAAAATTGTCTTCCTTTTATTATTTGGGAGATAATTTGGTGATATTTGGAAAAAAAATAATTCAAAAATTGAATTTTTTTGTCATAGGTTTTTATGATTATATTGCGGCAATATTACCATTTTATCATCCGGAAGATAAAGAAAATTTGTTTGGAATTATTTGTCATTTTGGAAAAAATTAAAACAAAATTTATATAAAAACAATCAACAAATACATAGGAAAGAAATTCCTCGAGAAAATCAGGATTTAATGCGCGTAAAAAATCGGCCGCGGTGAAATCAAGATGATTAATGTGTTGACCAATGGATTATGTATGGATGGATAATAAAAAAATAAAACCTTAATATTGTAACGGGGAGTTTATTTGGCGATATCACCTTTTTATCTTCCAGATGATAACTTAGCGATATTGCCGATTTATCTTCCTGGGGTATTGCTTTCGTGTTGCCTGGAAGTATTGCTTTCGGGTAACAGTTATTCCCGACGGATGAAACTTCCGCAATACGAAATTGATATTGCCGGCAATAAATGTTTTCTTCCAGGCAATATGATCGGGGAATCTTCTTCGTATTGCCATGCTTGATGGGTGCATAACGAATTATTACAAAAATTATTGTAAACGACAAAAAATTTTCCCAAAAGTCCCTCCAAAAAGGTTTTGTCATTTTTACCGTAAATATCTTTAGTAAGAATCGTTTGAGTCTCATTTGTTTAAAACTTCGGAGAAATATTTTAATTAAACTAAAACCATATAGACCAAATTTCAACCCTTTCGGTGCGGGAACCTTTTTCAGATCAGAAAAAAGTAAGATTGGGTTTCTTCATATTTTTTTATGGCCTTTTAGGCTAGGGTATGTAAAATTTGATATTTTCAAAAAAAAAAATCAAAAAATCATAACCCTAATCCCCATACTCTGCCTGATAATTGATTAATGTGGTGTAAACGACAGTTTACTGTCAAGCACAATACCCAAACACCTGTGATGACTAACACATTGTATTTCATCATCCCCCCAAAAAAATGTTCATATCAAAGTAAAAACGATTAGTACACTCAGATAAAAAAGTTAGTAAAAAAATTTGTAAACAGTTTCCAATCGAACTTTACTATTTTTATACTGATTTTTAGTACAATTTTTATTTTAAGTAATCATTTTTGCTATTCTCTTATTACAAATTACGGATTTTTTTTACTAATTCTCGCAAAACACTTTACTAATTTTTCAAAACCGAGTGCTAAATTTAGCAGAAAAATATACTAATTTAAATTTTTTTTTTTTTGATTTTTTACAATTCTTGTTAAGTTTATATTTGTTACTATTGATATATTCTTAGTTTGGAAATAACACTCAGAAAATTTCATTGTATCTCCAATGCATAAAAAGGTCATAACTGTAGAACCGTTTGCAATTTTGACTCCAAATTTCAAGTATGATACGGTTGTTATAATCGAAAGAAAAAAAATTTTTTTTAGATTTTACAGTTTTTGTTTTTTTAGTACAATTTTTTTTTTGCTAATTTCAGCATATTGATTTTAAATTACAGTTTACAACAATTAGCTGCAACTAATTATTTATACTAATTTCATTGTACTAAAATTATGATATTTAGTAAGTTTTTTTAACTGATTTTAGCAAATCGATTTTGAATTGCAGTTTACATAAATTTTACTAAAATTTAGTAGCGGCTACTAATTTTTTCTACTAATTTTATTGTACTACAGATCAGCAGACATGTGTTGCTAAAATTAGCAAAAAATACCGCTGGCCAAAAAACAGTTAAATTTTCCGTAATAACAGCAAAATTTTTAGTAGCCATTACAGACTTTTTTAGTTGAGTGTAGGTCCAAATTGCATTGCCCTAGATTTTGATGAATTGATAGTTAAGGAGTTACCAGTAGACCATTGCAAAACGCGACCAAGGCAGGAATTTATATTACTTTCAAGAACTTCAGAATACGTACGGTTACCTTGAAACAATAAGAACACATCATCAGCAAATAAAAATGTTTTACAGACTCTAGTGTTAGTTACCTCAGGAAGATCATTTATAAATAGAATAAACAAGAGAGGCCCCAAAACAGAACCCTGAGGAACTCTATAAAAAAGTGAAAGAATGCTGGATTCAATGACCACTACAAATTGAGATCTAACATTTAAATAAGACAATATAAGTCTGCAAGCCGACTTAGAAAAAGTGTATTCAGTTTTTAGCTTCAAAACCATTGTAACGTAATTAATTGAATTAAAGGCTTTAGTGAGATCAAGAGAAATTAAAACACTCAATTTATCATTATTATTGTGACTCATAAATTTTACCTAGAGTAGTTTGAAGCATCTGGTTCTGTAGAATATGCTCAGTTACCTTCGATAGAGCAGGAAGTATTGAAATAGGTCTAAGATCATCAGGACCATGGACAACTTTAAACTTTGGAATTGGTACAACACGAGCCGTCTTCCAAGCAACAGGAAAAATAGATGTTGTTAAAATCGAATTAATTAAGTGCAATATGAAACCAGACACATATGGAAATATAAGTTAAATGAAACGGATTGAGATACCATCCACTCCTACTGACTTAGACTTCACTTACATAATGCCTCAAATAGCTCCAATTCACTCACACAGCAAAAAGAAAAGGAATCCTCGGAATCATACAAATTATTAAGGTCTATGTATCCATCACCACTAGCACCCATATTAACAAAAAATCATTTATAGTATCAGCATCATGTTCAAGAACGACATCATCATCACCAACACACCCAGCTCCTCGAAAAACTTTCCATAGCCCAGCAGAGTCTAAACCATCAAATAGTTTGGAAAAATGCTTCCTTTTATGTTTCCTAATAACATTCTTAGCCCTATTAAGTAGCTTTTTACAATACCAAGTTTTATGTGCAAAGGTGGCTATAAAACTTTATCCTGCGGTACTAAAAGCTTTTGAACGACATTGCTATGTGCGTGTTTGCTTACTCCTCTTTCTTACCATGTGTGATTTGAAATTTTAGTTATATTTGAGTTAAATTTTTGTAAATGGAGAATAGCAAATTAACCTGCTAAAATCAGCAAAAAAATTTTGCTAAATAATTAGTAGCCTAAAAAATTTTAAAATTTCTAAGTTTTTTTTCGATGTTTTTAAATGCAAATAAAAATCGAGCCTTTTAAAAACAGCAGTTTACAATTTTTTTAACAAATATTTCTGCTGATTTTAGCAGAATAGACAGGTATTTGCATTCAACTAAATTTAGCTTAAAAATATTTTGTAGATTTAACAGTGTATTTTTGCTATTTTTAGTTTACAATTATTTAGCAAAATTTTCTGCAGATTTTACAGTACAATTTGCTTTTTTCAATTAACTGAAAGTTAGCCTAAATATAACTAAAATTCTGTAAACTTAACAGTTTTAATTTCGCTGTTCTCATTTTACTAGTATTTAGTAAAAAAATCTGCTAATTTTAGCGGTTTTTTCTGCAGCATCATTTTTAACTAATTTTTAGTAAGTTTTTCTGCTACTTTTACAGATTTATTTCTATGAGTGTACCGTTTTGAGCTGTCTTAATGTAGCAGTACTGCCTTTAAATTTGCTTTGGAGCTGTCAATAAAAAGTCTCCATTCGTCTGCTTTATACTGGATGTTCATTTCGGTCATAAGTTGGTCGATGTCCCTGCAGTAGGTAGATGTTTGCTCATCATTCACAACGAAACAATTTTGGAGACTTGATTCGCGTTTTCTATATGCTGTTACTTTTGCCCCAAGTGCCAACAGATGGTTCGTATTTAGAAATTGAGCCAAAACTTCTGATTTGCGTTGTGAAAGCTCTAACTTTGCAACAATGAAATCTAGCTGGGTTTGAGTAACTAATTTTGGAGTACTTGAAACATTTGGGCCAAATTCACACAATGAAAAAGGTGCAATGAAATCACTTCAAGAGTAATACCCGATGACACGTCCGTGCTCGGAGGTTTTGGCACTGGAACGATTTCGGAGTGTTGTATTGGAGTCTGAGCACTTGAAACAGTCATGTATACTTTATTCTTCGTTTTTTTTATTCATACCTGGAACAGAGCTTTTGCACGCATAACGATTTGATTTATTGTGTTCAATTGGATCAGTCCAGATCATTGGTATTCCAAATGTCAAACATTTAATTCGCTTATGCATCCAATTTAGAAGATCACTGCAACACTTTTTGCAAACCACATTAGGAGCCCAGTAGAAATTTTAGCCCATCTCTGGATACAAGTAGCACTAAAAATCATCTTCTAGTTCTGCAGTGCTGCTAAAACCATGTATATTTTTTGCTGGGATATAAAATAACCTATTTCAAAATAACCAGAAAATAAATATATAGAAAACCGAATCACGTATTTTTTCGAATCGCGGAACGCCAAAAGCGTTAAATTTAAGGTATGTTTTTTAAACTATACAACTATTAGAATTAATTCCATTAGGTGTATGTTATAAATGCGACTGAACATTTTTATTTTTTTTTTTTTGAATTTCTTTAAAAAAAGTTTTGCTTTACGCGCTCTACCGCGGTTTTTTACTTTCTTAATTGATAAACTGTGTGATTCTTAGTGTAATTAAAGTTATTCAAGTAAGTCGTGCGTCGTGTACAAAGTTAATGACACATTTTTGCGATTAACTCGATTTCTTCGTGCTTTTACAATTTGAAAATAACTTATTTAACTTTTTGGTTCAACGCATAATCAATACAAGATTTGTGAAAAATCTCACTTATGCAAACCGCGAAAGTTTCGTGACACTTAACTTTATGCAATTTAGTCGCTGAATGAACAAATTCAAAATAGAAAAGCAGGGGAAATCACGGTAATCGCAAAAATGTGTAACTGATTAAGGGCGATTATTTCAAACTCGAACACTTACAACTCACTTGAATAGCCTTAGTTTCACTAACGATCCAACAGTTTCACAATTACAAAAGAAAATCAAGAACCGCGGTGGGGCGCGTAACGCCTTTAAAGGCACTTAACCCTCTAATGCTCTTTCTTCTGATTACAATAACATTTAAACCATATATTTGGCGTTGAAATTCTACTATGAAACAAATATTAAAATTTTAATTTATCGCTTTATTTAGGCGATATAGCACAACAGAGGTTGAAGACGTATCTTGAAACCCAGTGGTCAAATAATTTCGGTTTTTGCTGTAAATAACACTATCAATAAAATAAAATTACGTACCAAAAATTGTTGATCAATTGTTGTTATTGCAAAAGCTATGGCGATTGTTGCTTTTTGAAAATTACGAAATTTGGCGAATTTGGCACTAAACATCAATAAATTTTGACGAAATTAGTTCTGCTTACTACTACCTCTAAGTATATAATCTGTGTCTAATTTTAAGAAAATCTGTTGGCTAGTTTTTGAGTTAGAGAGATATTTCTAAAACGTATCCTGGCGTAATCCTGTGAGTCCTGGAGAAAATTTTTTTTACTGATTTTACAATTATAGACTTTAAACTAGCTTCGTTATTATCGGTAATGTACACCAGATCGTAAATGTATTTTTAACAATTTTTCAAATACTTTTTTCTGTTTTAAAAAGTTAATTTTTTCAAATTTTCTAAATTTTCACTTTACATGCTTCTCGCTTGAAACCCGTTCCTTATACAAACAAAGTTTGAAGGCAAAAAAGTAGGTAGTTAAGTTTTCTATGGATATAATACAACTTGTTTAATAAAATATTGTTATTTAGCCAAAAACTATTTAATATCTGAAGACCGCCTTTAGGCGGCCTTGTGCATTAAAGGGTTAATTAAATTTTAAGTCGCTTTTATTACATACACTTTACTTACCTTATGGATTATATTATAATACTGCTATAGGGTGAAAAAATACACTTTAAATTTAAAGCATTTAGGCTTTCGCGATTTAAAAAAACACTATATGGAATGGTATTCCATATTTTTAAAGCCCGATAACAAGAAAAAAACCACGAAATAAGTTCTAATTCCCCGGTTTTAAAAAAAAATCTTGATACAAATGTTATTTTCCATTTTGTTTTTTTATTTACAAATACTTAGGTTGTTCATAAGGGGTGTGCTATCTGTTGTATCGTTGTATCGTCCTAACAAAAAACAGAGTTGTTAAAAATTTTATTTGTGTTTAACAACAATTTTCTATTCAGTTTTCTATCGGTTAACACACTCAAACATAGGACACTAAACATACGTAAAAATGTTGTATCGTGCTATTCTCAAATGTTGTATTTTTTCAATTTAATTTTTAACAACTCTGTTTTTTGTTAGGATGATACAACGATACAACAAATAGTACACCCCTTGTGAAAACCCTTACTTTTTGTTTGGAATTTTTTATTTCTACCGAAATTCGTCGGTAACTTTTTCTAGCGAATAATATCGTTAACTAAAATATAGTGAATCACTTTTTCGGTAACTCAACCAACAATTATCGTTAGTTAACGAAATCGATAAAATCGTTAAGAAAGTTAGAGAATCCCTCTACAGAATGCTGTAAAAAAGAGTTGTTTAATTCCCTGAATTATGTTTTCAATTCCTAGGGAATTAAACAAAAAAATTTAATTCCTGGGGAATTAAAGGAAAAAAATGTAATTCCTTAGGGAATTAAACGAAATAAATTTAATTCCTTAGGGAATTAAACGAAATAAATTTAATTCCTTGACTAAAAGTTGAATTAACTAGAATTGAATGAATTCCTTGACTAAAAGTTGAATTAACTAGAATTGAATGAGCTCCTTGACCAAAAGTTGAACTTGAATGAATTCCTTGACCAAAAGTTGAACTTGAATGAATTCCTTGACCAAAAGTTGAACTTGAATGAATTCCTTGACCAAAAGTTGAACTTGAATGAATTCCTTGATCAAAATTTGAATTAAGTGCACAGTTAAGTTGAATTAACTAGAATTGAATAAATTCCTTGACTTCAAATTGAATTAAATAGTGTTGAATGAATTCTTTAGTGAATGAATTATTTAATTTTAATTCTTTACGCTTTGGTCAGGGAATTCATTCTATAAATTTGAATTCTTTGAATTCATTCACAGGAATTAATTGCTGCTTATGTCTTATTGATGAATTCATTACTTAAATTAAAGAATTGAATTAAATTTTTGGGAATTCATTCCAAAAAGGAATTAATTCTTTAAAGCTCTGATAATATACACGACAAATTCTAAAATGTCTTGAGGACATCCTTGACGCCAATTTCATGTTAGACTATTTGGCCAACTGGGGCAGCAACTTGATATCAATTTTTCTTTCAAGTCGTGAGAAAACTTGACGGTCAAGTTTTAAACAGCTGATCAAATTTCTTATAAATAAATTTGTTTTTCTTTATACAAACATTATGCCGCAACAAAACACGATGGATAAAATAAACAAAAAAATGATGCGTTGTGATTCATAAGTTTATATAGAAGCCATGAAGTTCTATGGAATACGAATATTTCGCTACACTGAAAGAATTATCCTTCATGATATTAATGATATAATTTCATAGAATTTTTTTCGTAGAATCAGTGAAGAATTTCAATATGTATGTATATAATATTTAATTAATATTATGAAATTTTTCATAACTTTTCCTTCATAAAATTTCATAATTTCGTTAAAAAAATTCATTGAATTTCATAAATTAGATCTTCATAAATTTAATGAAAATGTTCTTTATATATATGAAATTGTTCAATAGTATTTACTTTTTCTTAATTTTTTTATTATATGTGACCTTCTCCGAGAAAAGGGACCTAGTGTGTGAAAAAGAAGTTTTAAATTAAACATTAAAATTTTACCTCCAAATTCATAAACGCTTTGTAAAATTACAGGATTTTTAAAAATGTTCATACAATAAGAATTTTATATTAAACATTTAATTCTCAAACACAATAGTTTTATGTAACCACAAGGCCGAGTTTTAGTGATGTGCATTAATTTCCATACTTAGAGAATTATTTTTAAAATTTTCATTTTTTTTTAATTAACTTTTTATTATTAATTTTGGATTATGAAATTTTTTATAAATCATATTTTTTCGAAACATTAATAAGGAATTTCATTAATTGAATTAATTTTTTGAAACTTTTTAATTTAATGAATTCTTTCATTATATATATTTTATACATCCGTAAAATATGTTACAATTTGATTGTGCTTTTTGCATTTGCTACACACTTTTTATTTATCCACTCCAGCTTAGCAAAGACAACAACCGACTATAACAAATAATACTAAATGAAATTGCTTCATAGATTTTATGAAGCTTTTCATTGGCTAAATGATTTATTCATTGGAGGAGTGGCCTATTAATTTTATGAAGTTTCATTAATTTTATGAAGAGTTTCATTACTTTTATGAACTTTTCATAAACATTGACTTTAATGAAACCTGTTTCATAGATTCTATGAAAAGTTTCAATGGACGAGTTCCAGTGACAATTTTCATTGAAACTATGAAGAAATTCATTACTGAAGTGAAGACAATTCTCTCAGTGTATATCGACGAAATAATTTAAAAATAAAGGCCTATGAATCAATTTCTGCTACATGAAAATGTATGTGGAAGAACAGAAAAAATAGTCTCTTCGAAAAGCCTACAGTGCGGAAAAATCTAAAGTGGAAGAAAGCAAAAAATCTGGATGCGGCACAAACTCTATGTAAAGCACTGCTCAAAATTATAGCGCCCTTTTTAACAGTAACTTGGTGCTTTAATTCCTCGCCAAAGGTTCAAAAGAAAATTATAAATTTTTGAGTTTATAAACGCAATTTGATTGGCAATTTAAAAATACAGATACTTCCTTATTTATCTACACTCAACCAAAAAATTCTGTAATGGCTACTGAAAATTTTGCTGTTATTACGGGAAATTTAACTGTTTTGAGCCCAGCGGTATTTTTTTTGCTAATTTTAGCAACACATGTCTGCTGATCTGTAGTACAATAAAATTAGTAGAAAAAATTAGTAGCCGCTACTAAATTTTAGTAAAATTTATGTAAACTGCAATTCATAATCGATTTGCTAAAATCAGTTAAAAAACTTACTAAATATCATAATTTTAGTACACTGAAATTAGTATAAATAGTTAGTTGCAGCTACTAAATTTTAGTAAATTGTTGTAAACTGTAATTTAAAATCAATATGCTGAAATTAGCAAAAAATTGTACTAAAAAATAGGAAAAACTGTAAAATCTAAAAAAAAAAAAATTTCTTTCGATTGTAACAAGTGTATAATTACTTCATCGTACTTGAAATTTGGAGTCAAAATACGACTCAGTATAATTACAGATAAAACTGTAGTTTTACAAATTTTTTACTTAAATTTAGATTTGTTAAATTTAACAAAAGAATTTGTTAAAATCAACAAATTTTATTTTAAGCCAAAAAGCAGGAATAAATTTTGTTAAAGTAACAAATTTTTCTGTTCAGAAAACAGACTTATTATTTTGAGTGTAGAACTTCGAATTTTTATGTAAAAATAACTATTAATAGTAATGAAACGATTTTGGTAACATATGCCAATTGTTTACTTTTTGATTAAAAAAGATTTAATTTTACAAAAATAAATAATTTTAAGCTTCAAATAATGAATCCCGAATTTCATTGAATAAATTTTAGTATTGAAAATACTCAATAGATGGAGTTGTACGGTGAAAAACTACATACCCATATTTTACCGAAATGTGTATTTTTTAGAAAGTTTTATAATAAAATCGTTTGAGTAGTTTTTTTTATAATAATATATTAATATTTATAATATATAAAGTTAGTTCAGAAGGGGTGTGCTATTTGTTGTATCGTCCTAATAAAAAACAGAGTTGTTAAAATTTTTATTTGACTTTACAACGATTTTTTGTTGGGTTTTCTATCTGTAAGCACACTCAAACATAGTAAACTAAAGGCTCACTTAGCCATACGTAACGTAACGTTACGAATCAGCTGATTCAATCTAAAATAATGAGTAAAAAAGGACTAGACTGTCAGCTATGCTCAACAGTGCTCAACAGATGGGGTTAGATTCTCCCTATTTTAAAAAGAATTTTCTGTCCGACACTTCTTTCACCCTATTTTTTAATACCGAATTCGATGATGAAAGATTTTATTTTAACTTTAAATTTTTAATTATATTTTATATAAAACAGCGATAAACAGTCTGCCTTTTCAGTTTTATCACTTCAATTTATATTTTTACACAATTGAAATATTCCACTGCAATATTTCATATTCACTAATTGGATTTAATTAAATTACTTACAGTAGAGTGAAAAATTGCCATTTCCATTTCAGCTATTTCTCCATGTCCAAGATGGAAAATATGTATTTGGTGAGGTGTAGTTTTTTTCTAAACATATTTCATAAAAAAATGAATAAAAACCTTTTACGGTGGTTAATAGTTAACCCATTTGTTGTTGTTTTGTGTACATTTTTTTGACATTTTCTTTTTTTTATAGTTAAGTTAAAGTTAAACCTGCAGTATGAGACCCACCGTTAGTTGTTAGTTTTTAAATTTTTTTGTTTCTCCTTTAGTTTTCATTCGTATTTTTTTCTGACATTAAATTAATAGGATGTTTCATATATTTGTGCTTTTTTGTGGATTTATTAAATCCAGCTTTTTTTTGGATTTAATAAATCCCGTTTTTGTATGAAAAATTCTAAGTCCAGGTGATTAAAAAAACGCAAAATGGTTGAGCAAACGAACACACTGATTAATTTGTGTACTTGATTGAACTTTTTAAGTTCCTTTCAGTGCCTCTTAAAACAACTCAAATAGTGTTTGTATAAAAAATTTTGAATCGCACTTATTCTCTACAGAATTAAAGACAAATTTGTCCATTGATTTATAAAAATTTTCAAGTAAGTAAAAATTTGTTCCCATCATTTTTAATTTTTTTCAAATTTTCTAAAATTATTTGCTACCCAGCTAAAAATCGACATACATGCTCATAAACATGCATTCATGACCATATATCGATACAAAAATCTTCACCCTGTGTTCGGTGAATTATATGAAACGCTTAGTATTTATGTCATTTAACAAGTCCCAAACATTTTTGACATAATACCCTTATGGTATTTGAACTGCAAAAATCAAATAATTTTTAAATCAATTTATCATCTATAATTTCAAATTATTTTTCACTTACTCTTGTACAAATTTTGAAGTTTAACAAGTAAAACCCAATATTAAATAATATATATTATAAATTTTACAACAAATTTATTTGTTTATTTTCATACAATAAGGATTAATATTAAATTTTTTTCCCCAAACAAATTTAGGTTTAATTCTTCAAATATATCTAATCAATAATACATAATATAATTCATGGATAAATTGCAAAATAATTTCAAAAATAAATTCACAAATTAGTTAAATTTTCTGCATTGTTTTTAAATAATGAAAATATGTGGCGGCCAATTATATATATTTAAAGGGTTAGATAAAGTTTTAGAAAATATAAAATAATTTTACTAAACTAAAAGCTAAAAAAAAACAACTTACATACATTATAAATGTATAAATTGGTTAATAAAATTGCTAAAGTCTTGACAAATTAGAAAAATATATGTATATGTGCATGAATAAGAGAATAAAAAATCATTTATTCACTCAATCGTTAAGGAATCAATTTGTAAAAGATTTTAAAACAGCATTCAGAAAATAGAATAAAGTTAAAGTATAAATTAGAAAAATATATAAACAATTAATGACCATATTCTGTGCACTACTTTTTACTAAAACAGAAAGCTTTTAACTAATAAAGTTTCACATCAAAATTGGAACCTTATACACAGTTTGACAATAACTTACGTTAAAAGCTCTATCCAAGGTTTTTCGTATAAATTATGTATATTAGTTTTTAAATATTTTCGAAAAAAAAACTTGAGAAAGATTAACAAGCTTTTTGACCGAAAAATATAAAAACTGATATAATTTATACAAAAAACTTGCATAGAGCTATTTTGCCTAATTTATTGGTAAACATTTTTTGTGTGTCTCAAGTGTGAAATTGTCGCTTTCTCTTAAAAGTGAACTACAGAACATAGGAGCCATTTGGTGGAGTAATTGAAAACACTAAAGTGTTCAAAATTAAATAAAAATACAAAATTATTAAATAGTTCTGGTTTAAAAATACAAAAAAATATATAGAAAACAAATCTATAAAAATAGCAAAAAATTAAAAGTTTGGTTTTTCTTTTCTTAATAGATTTTTGGTGATTTGCTTTAAAGAATGAAGATGATTCTTTCTCAATTTTACGATGTTTATAGTTAATGCAGTTGCTTATAAGTTTTAACTATTAATATGTGCCTTTTACCGTCAATTTTCTTTACAATATTTATACAAAATTATCTAATATTGGTAAATAAATTTAATACCGATTTATTTTCTTTTTGTGACCTTGCTTTACTAAATACATTCCAAAAACGTAATGTTTCATCTCCAGCTCCGGTAACAATAGCTTCGCCATCAGGACTTAAAGCCAAATACAACACACGATATGAGTGTCCTGTCAATTTGGCAACTTGTGTTAGGGAAGGATATTTCCATACTAATATTTGATTTTGAGAATAACCATGGGTGGAGACTAATTCTGAAGAATGTTTAGACCAGGCTAAATTACATACTTGTGATCCGGTATCCACACATTGCATTGGCTGTCCCGTTAAAGTATTCCAAAATCTTATACAACGATCGGCTGTACCACCACCACTAGCCAGTAGGCCATGATGATGAGGTGACCACGCTATAGCCTTTACAGCGGCCATATGTTCGGTATAGGATTGTACAGGATTTAGGGAATGTTGATTCCATACATACAGGCGGTTGTCATTACCACCACTAGCTAAATATTGATTGTCTGGTGACCATTTGAGGCCACACACCTCCTGACGATGGCCCACTAGACGACGTTCAGATTGTTGGGCTGGTGTTCTTGTATCTCTTTGTATGATCAAACGATCTCGTGAACCACTTGATAGAATATCACCATTCCATGCTAATGCGCCAACGCGTGCTGAATGTCCATTTAATTTATTTATCTGTAAATAAAATAAAGTTAGTAAATAATATGCTTTAATAATGAATTTACATTACTCGAAATCTTGTTTAAGCTGCGTTTACATCTGCAGCAAAATCCCGAGATTTCGATATTCACCACTCTGAAACAACAGTGAAGATATGCGTATAAACTTAAATTTTTTGGAAAAATGTATTTATTAGAACTAAATATGTGTACTTTATTCAAAGTTGAACATCTATAAGCTTTCCTTCATTGCTTTTTCAGAGTGGTGAATATCGAAATCTCGAGATTTCGGTGCAGATGTAAACGCAGCTTTACTTCGAGTTTTACTGAATTTACATTGTGGAAATGTTCACTGGATTTCAATTTGAAATCCGATTCGAAATCCATATTGTTTACATTAGAAAGTTGGACATTTTGAAAAAAATTACCCAAATTCAAAATTGTTCTAAAGTAGGGCCTACACGTTCAATATTATTGATCAGTTTTTGGTTGTTTACAAATTAATTGAAGGTCTGTACCCTATAAGTTTGTGTGAAAAGATCAATAAAATTTAAATAAATGTGCTCGGCTTTAACCATATTTTATTAAATGGTGAACACAAAATTCAGTTATAATATGAATAATACGTAGATTTTTCTTGTCTTCAATATTTTTTATGTTAGAAATTTTCTTTCTTAAGTAGGACATACACGTTCAATATTATTGATCAATTTTTCAGAAATCAACCAATCAGAACATTTTATTTTTAAATACTTTGTTCTGATTGGTTGATTTTAAAAATATTGATCAATAATATTGAACGTTCGCCTTTATACTGTTATATCCACAAATTTTTGTTATCTTTAAGCTAAAGGCTCGATTTTTATTTCCATTTTTTTTTTTTTTTTTTTTTTTTTTTTTTTTGATGGACCAACACTCAGGGGATGCCCCCCTATTAACGCAGTGCGTTGTGTTGGTATTAGGAAAATAGGTTATGAGGAGGAGGAAAGAGGGAGTAGTGTTTGTGAATATTTGATTTAAATTTCTCAACATTGTAAGTAACAGGGAAGACCTCTGCGGGGAGTTTATTCCACATACGGCTAGTGCGACTGATAAACGAATTCTCTCTATAATGCGTCGTGCGATCCACTGGACAATCGACTACAAACGGATGCGCTCTACCTGATAAGCGAGTATTACGAATAAAAACTTGGGCTTTGGGGACAAGTTCACTTATCTCAGCTGAGCACCTCCCATGATAATATCGATAGAACAGGGTCACACAACCCACATTCCGACGATGCTCCAATGAGTCAATAGAGCTGGATACCCTATTGTCATTGATAAGCGCCGACGCCCTCCTTTGCACACGGTCCAGAAGCTCCAAAATAGACTTCGAAGCTCCTGCCCATATATGGGAGTTGTATTCCATCTTCGGTCGGTTATAGGTGGTATAAATAGTGAGTAAATCGGATGGAGTGAAGTACTTCTTGCACCGACGTAAAAAACCTAGACACTTGAATGCTTCCTTCGACACTTGAAAAACATGTTTATTCCAACGGACATCACACTGAATTTTCATGCCCAGAACATCAAGAGTATCCGATTCCTCAATATCACCCATATGTACAGATGACAGTGCTGACCTCACAGCCCTATGGGTCAACATACAACATTGGGTCTTGCGTGCATTAAAGTCGACCTTATTCGCACGACCCCACTCAGAGATTGTAGAAAGGTTACTGTTAAGGGTTAAGGATAATACGGTAACGGTATTTTTAGTGAAATATTATTTCATTTATTTGAGTATCGGTATTTTAAGTATAACGGTATTTCAGTTATTTCGGTAACAGTACTTTAAAGATAACGATATTTCGGTTATTTCTATTACGGTATTTTATTTGTTCCGCTGTGACAGCAGAATTTTTTCAATCGAATTGGCTCGGTGCTGCAACCTCGTAATTCGGTTGCCCCAACCGAATTCAGTTGTGGCAACCGATAATTCGGTTGCAGCAACCGAATCAATTCGATTGGCAAAAAATTCCGTTGCCACAACGGAATTGTTGTGAGAGTGTAATTATCATACTCGTATATGATACTCGTATTGAATATCAGCTAGGTGCTATTGTTTCGATATTCCAATAAACCACAAAATAATACAGTAATACAGTTTAATCGTTAAAGATACACTCAAAAAGTTTTTTAGTTGAATCCGGGATATTGCAACTCTCTCTTCGCCTATTAAAACCACACTTTTAGCGGCGGATGCGAACAACAATAGGTGTGTTTCTTTACTTTTTGGGTAAAGTTAGTATAAAAGTTAGTATAAAGTAAAAACATTTTCTAAAACTGAATTAAATTTTTCATGAATTAAACTTAAATTAATTCTTCGAAGCTCTGAGGTAAATTTAAAGCATTTGAATTTTTAAAATTCTGTGGGTGTTTAGTTTTGCTTTGTTCGAAAAGATATTTTAATACCCATAAATGCTTACGGTGCGTCTCATACTGTAGGTTTAACTTTAACTTAACTAAAAACAAAATAAAATGTCAAAAAAATGTACACAAAACAACAACCAATTTTTGGGTTAACTATTAACCTAAGTTTAAACCTGCACTAAAACTAAACTAAAAATTAAAGAATTGTTATTTTTTTAAATTCATTTTCTATTAAATTTTGTAGATAACACAAAATCTGCCAAAATATGACGGTTTTGCCACTGTACCAATCAATCTTAGATTGTGCCAAAAAGGCCACAATTGTGCCACAAATCCCATCACTGATGTGAAAATGCGTATAATTTCAGTTTGCAAATTGGCACAAATACACATACCTACCCAGCAAAACCACACATTACCAAATAATGTATAAAGTAATGTGTAGCCATAGGGGCCGATGCATTACTATACACCTTCCTTCACTGATGAATTTTACAGCGATGAGCCCCAAAGTAATGTATGGGGAGTAAGCGATAAAGTAAGTGGTTACTTATGTGGTTACAAGGATGGAGAAAGCAATGTGTCCAAAAATAGATTTTCATAAAAAAAAATTTTATTTAAAAAAAATTTATTGCAAATATTTTTTTATTAATTAAATAAGCGTGGTTGCGCTGGGTTTCGAACCTGGGATCCCTGCATGTTACCCGAGAACTCTACCACTGAGCTATCGACACATATGTATAGCATTTGGTTACTTAGAAAGTAAATGAATTGTTATGTTTCGTATTTTCGTTCATGATGTCGAAAAATATACACCTTATCTTTACTCTTACAAATAAATATAAAGTATTGTGTCTAAAAATAGATTTTTAAAAAAGTTTTATTCATTACTTTGCTTTTGTAAATCATGCAATACGAATCAGTGATCGGTAAGTCATTACTTTTTGATTTGAAATAATTCAGAAAGTAACGAACTATCATTACAAGGTAATGCGTGAGTATATCGCACCCATTACCAAAGTTTTCCAGGGTATTTATTGGCATTTAAAAGTTGTTTTTGATTTTATTCAATTAATTCTTATAAAAAAACAAGTTTCTGGAACGCTTTTGGGTAAATTTCGGTAACTTTGGGTACGTACGGGAACGCACTTAATGTTTGATAGTTTAACAGAGGTTAGATTAAACATTTTAATTTAAATCCCAGTGTAGAAAATCATTATCAGATATGTGGTTATGTAACTACATACTTGGTAATGGTAACTATTTACTTTTGTTATTACATTTCTTATTACCTTTATATGGCGATGTCGCCAAAAATAATGAGTTGTCTTTACACACCAGCATACGAAAAATCAAAAAATATATCGTTACCTACGTGCTTACCAGTACTGACAAAAATAATGAGTCTAAAAATAGATTTTCAAAAAAATAAATTATATAAAAAAAAATATTTTTTATTGTATTTTTTTTAAATAAAAATAGATTTCAAAAAATTTTAAAAAAATCTAAAAAATTATTTTCTATTTGAAATAATGATAAAAAATAAGTCATTATCAGTAACTCGTTATTATATGTTTTACAATAATGCAGAAGGTAAGTGGGTGTCATTACCCAGAAAAATCTTTCATTACCAAATAAGTGGTTATATAATAGAAATTCATAGCTCCGCACAACTTATTTTTTGGCGTCTAAACTCATTATTTTTGTTTGGCGTGGTCGTTTTAATAAGTAGTCACGCTTACCCGCTCGCTTACGAAAAAATGAGATATTTGTAGTTATGAAATTTTGAATAATAAGTGCTTACACACATGCTTACAAAAAATTGAATTATAAGTGGTTATCCGATTACTTACTTGATTCTTAAAAATAAGGAGTTAAGCAAATACTATTAGCTTAAGGAAATACATTCAGAAAAATTTATGACGAGTCCTAATTTTAGGATAAAGGATATTTACATATAATAAATAAAAATGTATAAAATTTAACTGTGTAAAAAGTACTTATTTAAACTATTACGAGTAAGTCATTATTTTATGTTTAGAAACAATGAATACAATAGGCCGTTATTAGGAATTCATTATTTTGTATTATAAAATAATGCAAAAGGTAATGATATATCATTTTTGGTAATGCAGATAGTAATGAGGTGTCATTACCAATATTCTGCTGGGTACTGGTACTCCAAAAAATAATGATATGTCATTACCGTTTCTACACTGGGAATGTTAATAAAGATTCATAAATTTAATTTACATTTAACTTTATACAAAGAAATAATAAATTAATAAATACTAATAAAAAATATGTAAAAACTAAACAAAATAAATTCTTAGCGGAGGTAGAAACCCTACGGGAAATTTTAACAAACTGTCTCCGAACTGGCCCCTTTATATGAAATAGACTGGTCACTTTTACATGGCGTTGTCATAGGAGGTGGAAATTGATCCCTTGTGACATGTCACAAGACAAATCCCAGGACAGGTCCCTGAAATTGAGAGTTCAGTAACCTGTCCTAGGATTTGTCTTGTGACAAGACAAATCCCAGGACAGGTCCCTGAAATTGAGAGTTCAGTAACCTGTCCTAGGATTTGTCTTGTGACATGTCACAAGGGGTCAATTTCCACCTGCTATGACAACGCCATGTAAAAGTGACCAGTCTATTTCATATAAAGGGGCCAGTTTGGTGACAGTTTGTTAAAATTTCCCGTAGGGAATGGACTGATGTTAATTTTAACAGGTTGCATACTGTTCGAATCCGCGTATGTTAAAATAAAAGAGAGGCATGCAATAGCATTATCGTCCCCTTTTCAAAGTTTAATTATTACCATATTAAATACACTTATAAAAAAAAGTTAGTACAAAAGTCTGCTAAACGCGTTCTGGCGCAAAGGAACTGATTTTTTCTGTTATTTTGTATTAAAATTTAGGATTGGACTAATATTTTTGTAAATCCCATTTAGCATAACAATTACTTTCATCCGTATTTGAACTAACTTTGCATCCTAATTTTTAGTAATTTATGTTTCTTAATTTTACAAACTTTTCAGCTAATTTAAACCCCATAAGTGAAATCAACATAAAAATTTTGTTACTTTTTGATGAAAGGAATTGTTAAAACAATATATTTTTTATTCAAATTAATGTGTGTTTTTTTTAAATCAACTACTTTTTTTTAAATGAACACACTTATTTCCGTCAATAATTCTCTACAAAACAATTGTTGTTTTTGAAATTTTTTGTCCATTTTTTAACAAAATTTAATTGAACGCTCTTTAGTTTGACTCTAGATCATAAATTAATATCATTTTCTGTTTAAAATATTTTTCAAATCAAAGAAAGATGATAGAAATTTTGATTTGAAAATAATTTAAACAGAAAGTGATATTAATTTATGATCTAGAGTCAAACTAAAGAACATTCATTTACTTAAATAAGAGATCAACTAAACATTCCCCCCCCCCCCCCCCCCAAATTTAATTTGTTAACCCTAAAAATTTTTGTAAAAAGGCAGTAACGTAAATTTGATATAATTTTTCTTCAATTTGAAAAAAAAAGTATTAAATCTGTGGGAAAAAATTTTAGTGAGGTTAGTTTTGTCGCGTCATTACTTGTGCTAGCATGTGTATTTGTAATTATCGGAAATATCAATAAATTGACATAAAGTGTTTTTGTTTTTCAAAGTGTAGATAACTAACGGGCAAAGCCCGCTACGTTGTTAGCATGCCTTAGGCCTAGTTTTTAGGATATTTTTACATTATTGCTCATAACTTTTTTATAAATTAAGGTTGTTCATAAGGGGTTTGCTATCTGTTGTATCGTCCTAACAAAAAACAGAGTTGTTAAAATATTTATTTGTGTTTAACAACGATTTTCTATTTAGTTTTCTATCTGTTAGCACACTCAAACATAGGACACTAAACATACGTAAAAATGTTGTATCGTGCTATTCTCAAATGTTGTATTTTTTCAATTTAATTTTTAACAACTCTGTTTTTTGTTTGGACGATACAACGATACAACAAATAGCACACCCCTTGTGAAAACCCTTATTATTTTAATCCGAGTAAAAACAGTTACATATAGTCGTATAAAATGCAATTAAGTTATATCTGTATAAATATATTGTTTCATCCGAAAAATGTCCCGATGTAATTGTATCAGTTATTTATTGTATTAGTTTAGATCTCAACTAATAAAATTATACATTATTCAGATGAAATTATATCCAATTTTTGACCTGATACAATTATACCGGTTTATATCTAATGGTATCTGTTTAGATCCTAGTTGGTAGAATTTTAAATAAATAAAATATATTTGTATCCGACATTTGCCTTATATAATTTTATCAATGTTTTAAAGCAGATATAATTGCATTAGGTCAAAATTCAGATTTAACTATATAAGTTTGTATAGTAATGTATCTATTTGGATCTAAACTAATACCATGCGACATGAACCAATAAAATTCTATCATGTCAAAAATCAGATAAAATTTCATCTGCTTAATATATAATCTAATCAGTTAAGATCTAAACTGATACAATTAGATAAAAAGTGATAAACAGCTGACACAATTATATCGGGCCATTTTTCGGATGAAATGGTATATGGATCACATTAAGTTATGATATAAAGCCTATGTCCGTCCTTAAGGACTATTCTAAATACTGGAACAAATATTTTTTAAATCAGATGAGTATTTACGGATATTACCTCCTACAAACAAACAAATATACACACTAGAGTGGTCCAAAAAAAAAAAAAGTTGAAATTTTCACGCTCCACAACCCTACAAATATGCCACTTTGAAAAAAAATGTGGTCTGATCAAAAAAATCACCAAAAAAGTTTTGTTTAGAGGTAGCACATCGCAATTGAAGTTTCGAGGTTGTACTTATTCTAATATTTTTAATTAATTAAAAATAATGGAAAAAATGAGAAAAATTAAATATAAATATTACGATCGCGATATATCAAATCTAATACATTTTTAGGTGTACATTACGAATTTGAAATCAAAATTGAAATCGGAGTCGCGGATTTCGCGAAATTTGAAAATTACATACAAAAAATTATCAACTTCGATCAGGATGTTTTCTTATATTTACCAATATGAAAATTTCGTTTTTGCATTAATATATATCTGTGGAATGTCCTATTATGAGAGATATGGTTTTTGGTAGCAATAAAATTATAGCAATCTAAATAATAGCGAAATATTAAAAAATGTCAAATTTTAAGTTAATTTGCGAGGATATCTGTTATCCTTTTTAAAATTAAAATCAGTGTAATATATAATGAAGGCCCTTGGTAAGTAAATTGCAAAAGTATAACTAATTGCATTTTTCGATAACACCGTTTACAGGTAATTAAGAAAATATCTCAAAAAACTTGAGTTTTTTTGAATTTTCAAAAACCGCGAATAATTCATAAGCCACAAATTTTTTTATAAGTTTCGATTGCTGATTCATAATCTTCATTAAAATAAATATCAGATTTGAGAAATTTGCGCATTCAAGGCAAAAACAAGTTGAATTTTTAATTACATCTTTTCGGAAAATTTAGAAAATTTGACTAAAATATATATTTTTTTGTATAAATTTAAAAAAAACCGCGAATTACTTAAAAGTTACTTAATTTTTTTAAATTTTGATTTTAAATTCCTTATATTCACATTAATTGAGACCAGATTTAAAAAAAATTGTTAAATAATAGCGTACAGGTTAAGAAATAATTCAATTTAAAGTCAACCCTTCTTTTTGTATAAATTACTCTAGAGATAAATTACTAATTCTTAAAAGACAACTTTTTGTGCTACCGCTAAATAAAAGCGGATTTAGTTGAAACTTGGCACAGAGAGTTTTTACACATTAAGGAATAGGGGGAACATTATAGAGATCGCGAATTCCAACTTTCATGTTTTTTTGGACCACTCTAATACACACATTACCTCTTTATTATATTAGTATAGATTAAAAAATTCAGTGACTTGAAGTGAATTGCTAATTGAAGATTTATTAATTTTAATAAATTTATATAATTTTGAACGTTCTCAATTAAATCGTACACTTAAATTTCTGTCATTAATTTTGATATTCTCTATCTATTTGTTATTTTGTTTAAGGAAAACTATTAATGAAAGTTATATAATGTATTTGAATTATTAATTTAAATAAAGTTATATGTTTTTGTATATAAAATGGTACATGTGTTTTAAATAAAGAATTTTTAGTATGTGCTAATTATAATTTCAATTTTATATTTCATTATTTTTTATATTTTATCAAATTCATTATAAAAAAGACATTGTATGTATATTGCTTAAAAAAATTTGAAATTGGTGAAATATAAAAAATAATGAAATATAAGTCTAAAAATTAATAATAAATCGATAAAAAATTAATTAAATAAAATGCATTGTTGAATTTAATAAAATGCATTGGTAAAACAACAAAATCATTATGCAATTTAATTAAATATAATTGTTAAGACAACTAAGTTTTGTTAATACATTTGACGATATTTTGTCAAAATAATACCACATAAAATAGTTAAACGTCAAAATATAAATCTACTAAACAATGCGTTAAATTGATGGACAAGTTTAGTTAGTTGTATAGTGATCACCCATTCATCAATTTAATATGGATTTTACTTGATTTTACAGCTGCTTTTGGTTTTTTCCATTTTGCTCTATCTCGGAAACTAAGCGAGATAGAGCAAAATGGAAAAAATTCGATACTATGAACTTATCAATAGTTATAAGACACCTATACTCCCAAAAATAATAATGGCCCAGCAAAATCTTTCATTACCAAATAAGTGGTTATATAATAGAAATTCATAGCTCCCCACAACTTATTTTTTGGACTCTAAACTCATTATTTTTGTTTGGCGTGGTCGTTTTTATAAGTAGTCACGCTTACCCGCTCGCTTACGAAAAAATGAGAAATAAGTAGTTATGAGTTTTTGAATAATAAGTGGTTACACACATGCTTACAAAAAGTTTAATTATAAGTGGTTATCCGATTGCTTACTTTATTCTTAAAAATAAGGAGTTAGGCATATACTATTAGCTTAAGGAAATATATTCAGAAAAAGTTAAGTTTTCTCTAGTGTGTAACTCGTCATAAAAATTTAAACATAAAACATATTTACATATAATAAATAAAAATGTATAAAATTTAGCTATGTTAAAAGTACTTATTTAAACTATTACGCGTAAGTCATTATTTGATATTTAAAAACATTGAATACAATAGGCTGTTATTAGGAAGTCATTATTTAATATTATAAAATAATGCAAAAGGTAATGATATATCGTTTTTGGTAATGCAGATAGTAATGAGGTGTCATTACCAATATTTTGCTGGGGGGCCTGTCTCGGGACAGATCCGTAGAGCCCAAAAACCAGGACTGTAAGCGACATTTTAGCAGAAATTTTCAGTTAAATCAGGTAATGTTTCTGTTGACTTTAGCTCAAATTTCTTAGTTAAAGTTAACTAGAATTGTCTGTGTATTTAGCAGTGTGTAAAATTTAGCTTACCTAAATTTAGCAGACCATAATTCTCAACTCCATTGAAAATTCTGCTGGCGCAAATACAGGTATTATTTCCTGTTTTTTCAGCAGAATTTTGAACTATTTGTACGTCCTTTTTTTATGAGTGTACAAATAATAATGTTAACAATTTTGCTAGAACTAAAGATAGTCGGACATGCCGACTATATGATACCCTCCATCAGTCTGGTTAAAAGCGATCCGAAATTCGAATGGGTTAAAATGGAATTTGTCTATAAAATGATAATAAAAAATAGAATAACGGTAATAATTTTTGATTTTACTTAATGTTAGGTGTATTTAAGAGAAAATCGGAAACAAACTCCACATAGTTCCAAACCGATCTTATCTAGAATCAATAGGCTTTGTCCTCTAGCGTGCGAAGAAGTCAATTCTGGGGGACCTTTATATGGGGTGCTAGGTCCAAACATGGACCGATTTTATTTATTTATTTATTAAATCTATGGAACAATAATTCCTTTCAGACTTCGATATAAATAAAAAAAAAAAATATTTATTATATTAATTTTAAGAAAAAAACTGGAATGGCCGCACTCCTACATCAGCACCCCGTTTCTGTATTTCTCGCATCGAAAAAGTTTTCGCAAAAAACATGTGAAATGCAACCTTGCTCTGCTTGATATAGGATGAGTCGCCAACAATAAAATACATATGAAACCAAATCAGCTAATAATGCTTTGCATGTAAGTTATTTCTAATTTAATTAGGTATTTTAAAAAATTACATGTGTACTCAGTTATAAAAGTTATAATATCGGCAAAAGTTACGACTAAAACTCCAGTCCATTTTATCATCGCTTAAATCACCCTGTTCAATGCAGGATGACCATGCATTTCTCGATGACAAAACTTCTCGCATTGGATACAGAAACGGGGTACAGGAGAGACTCCAATTTTAAATGAAATTCTTCTTAGCGTATTCACATCAGCATCATTTTTAACTAGTTTAAAACATTTCAAATTATTTTTCGCAATGTTATCATGTTTTTCAACGTATTCTAGAACTTGTTTAGCTGTAACATTGGGCTTAAAAGAGGATATATGAGCCCATTTTTTATTTGTGATAACCTCTAAATCATTGCTCTCATTGTCTCCAATAACAATAGAATTACACTTCTTTTTCGATTTTTCAGTTGTCCAACCAGAATTTGTTGCGGGGATACTTAATTCTGCTGGAGAGTTAACAGTAGCATTATCATACTTTTTTTCTTCTTTAGCAATAGCAGCATAACTACCCAGTCAGAAATCGCCAGTGGTACAAAAAATCAAGCACTGGCATACCACTGGGTAACCACGGTATTAAAAATAAATGACTGGCAGAACACTCATTTGGGACGCTTTGCCAGCGTTTGCGAAAAGCGTTTTACCAGTATTTTTTTTACAAAAATTTCGGTGGTTTATAAAAAAACCACTGGCAAAGAATTGGCTTAGAGTGACATGCCAAGGTTTGCAACCAGTGGTTATCCAGTGCTACCTAGCCAATGCTACCAGGCGTACAAAAATCAATTCACTGGAAAACCAATGATTTTATAAAAATTCTGACGCTTCGTTAAAAAATGTTTGTAGTCGGAAGGTTCCAAGTTCAAATCCGGTTGCAAGCAAAAATTTTTTTTTGGATTTTTTTTAATTTAAAATTTTTCTTGTTTTATAAAATTAATTTTTTTGTTTGTGGGAAAGCTCCTTCAAGACCAACTTTTTTTTTACCCTCCCAACACTGGCATACTAGTTACTAAAAATTGTTTGCCAGTACTAGCATTTTGGCACAGCCAGTAGTTGTCCAGCTATTATCACTCATTTATGTGTTTAGCCATTAAATATTATATGTCTCGTTAGCTCAGTGGGTAGAGCAATCGTCTGCCAATCTGACGGCCTGGGTTCAAATCACGGCAGGACCAAAAAAATACATATGAGCTTTTTTTTAATTTTATTTTGGAAAATATATTTCCAGACCACCTTTTTATTGGTTTTGCCAGCGTTTTGCCAACGTTTAAAAATTTTGTCCCTCCAGTGCTTTTCCGGCGCTTTTTGAACAGCCGGTCCTTTTGTCTAATGATGTTATCATTTTGGGAATGGGAAAGCACTTTTTGCCAGTACTTGTACCACCTGTTAAAGTGCTTTGCCACCGCTTTCCCGTTTGTATTTTTCTGACTGGGTAACAGAATTTACAGATTTGTTAGATTTATTCGCATTCACATTATGATCATATAGTTTACTAGTTACAAAAACAGCATCAGCACTTACAGCAGCAGAAAGAGGTTTAACATAAGCTCGATAACACTTAAGGTTCAATTAGACGTGCCATAACGCCATAGCCGTAACCATAACGCCATAGCAGACAACCAAAATTCAATTGGTATCTACGGTTATGGTTATGGCGTTATGGCATGTCACCTATAATCGAATACATTGTAGCCCATAAGATTGGTTTGAACAGCTGTTTTATATGTTTATGGTTATGGCACGTCTAATTGAGCCTTTAGAGAGATGAGTATTACTATTAGCAGCAGCAGAATAATTAATAGAACTATCAGAAAAACAAAGACTTGCTCTTCGTATTCGCATATTATCAGCATATTCGTTACAATCAATCGGTTCAGTAGTTACAACAACATCTGTAATACGATGATCATTAGACAAATTACAATTTGCAGAACTTGATGGAAAAGAATGAAAGAATTACGCAAAGTTGAATGACCTCTTTGTTTTTCAATATTTTTTGAAATTAAACTGGTTTTGGCATGTGTTTTTTTGTTAGCAAAAGAAACACTCTCTATTTCGATGTTCCTGTTAACATATGCGTGGAATTGTTTTTTTAATTCCTTTAGTTCGTTTGATAACATTGCCACCATAACAATTAAGTCATTAGATTTATTTATTGCATTTATACACAACATTTTTAGATGTTTTTAAAATATTAAAGTCACGATAATTACTAACTCCGGAACATAATTGATGAAAATGTGCACTACAAACTGCAGATTAATGAAGACACTACTAATTGAACTGTAACAACTAGCACACATTGTGTTAGCCGCCTGCACTAGAAAAATGAACTTGTTTGAACGACGGTCACTACGGTCAATAGGCTTCGTCCTTGGTGTACCAAATTTCATCGAAATATCTTAATATTTGTATCGATCGATTGTATGCGATCTGTAGCGTAAGAACATGCCCATTTTCGGGGGATCTTTAAACGGGCACTATCCGTGTAAAAAAGACCAGATCTAATCAGATCTCTTTAGAACTAAATAGATATGGCTGAATCTAATTAAAGCTGATGCCAGACCTGATCATACATGTCCAAATATGACATATGTGATACACTTTATGGGTAGATCTGATCAGATCTTGTGCCAGCTTTGTTCATATCTAAAGTGATGTGGAAAAATGGAGGATTTTCATGATCAGATGTGAGCAGATTTGGCCAGACTTGGAACCAGATCTAGTATCAGATCTTATCCATTTGAGCAGGTACCGAAATAAAAATGTACAAACAAATCTTGTTTCAAGAATAACTCCCCTAGTAAAAATGATTTTTATATATTCATATATGATTTTTATACAATCATTTATGATTTTATACAATTATAACTTGTCGAGTATTGTGAAACATATATTTGTACAGGATTATATCAAAAGATATTTAATTATATAAAATTATATTAACCAGATCCACCATTTTTCGGATCAAATAATATATTTTTTATATAATTATATTAACCCATACATGATTTGATCCGGAAAATGGTGGATCTGGTTAATATAATTTTATATAATTAAATATCTTTTGATATAATCATATAAAAATATATGTTTCACAATATTCGACAAGTTATAATTGTATAAAATCATTAATGATTATATAAAAATCATATCTGATTATATAAAAATCATTTTTACTAGGGTCAGTAGGAAAATCAGTTTATAGGTATAAGTTCTTTAATGTTAGTGTAAAGTCAAAATCAAATTGGATCTGATTATATATGGTTCGCCAGATCTGCCTAGATCTGAAATAATGAGATCTGACCAGATCTGATCTTTTTTACACGGGTAGGCCCAAACATGGATCGATTACACAGCTCTACAAAATAAGGCAATATTTATAAGTTGCATAACTTTGCAGTGGATTTAGGATAACTGGGGGGTGCTGATTTCGAATCTGCAACCAGTTTATTCAAATTGGCTCTAAATTTTGCACAATTCGCGATTTTACTTTTTTCCATTTTTCAACCGATTTTTTCAATAAATTTTCATAAATTTAGTAACTATAACTAGATGGGCACGTGAGCAAAATTTTGCGTGATTCACGTGAATCACGCGTGAGTGTGTGTTGGTGCACAATTGTGTTATAACAATATTTTATTTATAAAATTTGTAATTAAATTTGATTTCGTCAATTTTGTTTAATCCGTATGTTAAAATTTTGTTTATTAATTTATTTTAAATTTAGTATCCAGTGTAACCACTGTAAAATGTATCTTAACTATGCTCGATAGAATGCTTATTTATATACAGTATTAAAGTGATGATATTATACTCAATTTGTTATTAGTGCTACTCTCAACACTCAAAACCAGTTCTTATCTTTGTTAAAGTGTGTGTGTTTTATATTTTTTGTTAGTTTAAAAGTAAATAGAAGTTTTGGCGAACATTGTTATTTTTTAAAGGCGCATTTTTTACTTCACTTGCTTTTTGATTTTTACATTAAATACATCTGCCATGCTGCAACAAATAAACTACTGTTATTCTTTTTATTTTAATATTAAATTAAGAATTTAATAACTCAGACGAAACATTGGTGCCGAAACCCGGGAATTTTCCCAATTTTGTGGAGGGAAAAATTATTAATATTGCTTTTGGTCTGTGCTTTGCGATTTGGACAAAAAATAATTTTGAAAGCTGTTGCCTTGAATGATTGACTTGGAATAGCCTGCTGTACATTGGAGCTGTTAGTTTGTTGAAATCTTGCGTTGCTGTTGCTGACGTTATTGATTTGTGCTAAAAACTGTATTTTTTGCTGTGCTATTGGGACTTGAATTGGTCATATTTTAATTGGAACATTATTGCCTTAACTGGTTTGGAGCTATCTGCCTTTATATTGCCGTTTATTGAAAATTTCTTTTGTGATATTGGACTTGGTTTTGCAAAATAAATTGGATTTGTGTGTTGATTTGTTGCTGCCGTTTGGAATCTCCTTTTGATTTATCGAAATCTTGCGTTGCTGTAGCTTACGCTTGTGATATAATCTTAAAGAAACTGTATGTATTAAATGAAATTTATTTTTTGTTTTTGAAAATGGCGGATACTTCGGTAATTATTGAGGACCAAAAAACTTTATATAGACATTTATTAAGAACAACTCAGATTTATGAGGCGAAAGCAGGGAAGACCCGCGGGTTTGCTCAGAGTGTATTGAGTGAAATAGAATCAGATTTTTTGAGGTTTAAAGAAAACCATAACCATTTGGAAAATATTGTGCGTGATAATTCTATGAACATTAGTGATATTCCGTATTTCACTGATGAAATTTTTTATCAATATCAGGACTCCTACTTCACGATTAAAGGTCAACTTTTAGATTTTATTCAAGAAGCTGCTAACCCAGTATCACCTGATTTTCATTCTACTTTTTCTGCCCCCTTCCACAGTCGTAATGAAACTATGCCTGCTGAAGTTCGTCTTCCGAAAATCGATATTCCAACTTTTTTTTGTGATTACCTTTCTTGGATATCATACAGAGATATGTTTATTTCTCTGGTCCATAACAATCAGGCGTTAAGTAACATTAGAAAATATTACTTCTTAAGAGGTTCGTGTGCAAAAGTTCCATTGGATATTGTCAATGAATATCCTGCTTCAGATGCTAACTATATTTTGGCCTGGAACGCTCTTAACAAGCGGTATCACAACAAAAGGAAAATTGTTGATAACCTTTTTGAAAAATTGTTTTCAATACCTAATTCTACTGGTTCTGCTGAAAGCATTCAAATTATTTTAGATACAACTCGTAATTGTCTTGCTTTACTTCATACGTTGGAAATTGCTACTGATAAATGGGATGCTATAATGATCTATATAACGGTTAATAAGCTTGATAAACAAACTCGAAAGGAATGGGAACAATCTTTACAGGGTTCTACCGAAATTCCTGCTATTGAAAATTTATTTGCTTTCCTTGAAACAACATTTCGAACGTTGGAGACAATTACTGAACCATCTCATCTCAAATATGCTGCTCCTTCAGCAAGAGCCTCTTCTACTAGTTGTTTTAATAATAGAACAGGAAATCAATCGCGACGCAATGTTCATCTTATTACTACCAATAACAATGATGATAACTGTCCTTGCTGTAATAAGCGCCACCTTTTGGTCAAAAGTTTTAAATTCATAGCCATGTCTTCTGATGCCAAACGTGAGTTTATGAAATTGAAAAGAATTTGTCGTAATTGCTTAAACGTTGGCCACTTTAGTTATCATTGTCGTACTTCTTCTCGTTGCCAAACATGCCAACAAAACCATCATACTACTCTGCATAATGTGTTTACAATGAATAATACTCGTACTGGTAGAAATAGTTCTAATTTACAAACTGGAACCGTGACAAACTCCACAGATACTGGATCCCAAGTAAATTCTAACCCCTCAACGTCTTCACAGGCTACTGAAAATGCCTCCACTAGTATTTCTTTTAACTGCGGTACTATATGCAATCACAATATTCCACAAGTTCTTTTAGCGACTATACGAGTTGTTATTAAAACACCTCGTGGTATTTTTCGTTTTCGTGCTCTTCTTGATCAAGGTGCTCAAGCCACCTTTATAACTCAACAAGCTGTTGAAATTTTAAATCTCTCAATGAATAGAGCTTATGCTCAAATAAGTGGTTTTGGTGAAAATCGACCTTGTATTTCAAAAAAGTTTGTTAATTTTACACTCTCTTCTGATAATGAGCCGAAATATAAACTTAGTTGTATGGCTTTTGTTTTGCCAAAAATAACATCATATCAACCTATATCTCTTGATGGAGGAAATTTACCTAATTTGCAAAATTTTAAATTGGCCGATCCCCACTTTTTAAAACCTGGTGAAATAGATATATTGCTTGGTGGTGATCTTTATGGTGACATTGTTTTACCTCAACAACAAAAATTCAATGAAAGTATTTTCTTACAATATTCACATTTTGGGTGGGTAGTTTCTGGTCCTACTGCCCCTATATCTTATCAGAATAATATCAACGTAAATTTATGCACATTGGATCAACAATTGCGCTCTTTTTGGGAGCAAGAAGAACTTTTGGAAAAACGAGTTTTGACAGAAGAAGAAGCACTGTGCGAACAGCATTTTAAAAATAGCACAACCCGTGATTCAAGTGGTCGTTATACCGTTTCGTTGCCCTTTAAATCTGTACTTAGAGGTGAGCCTCTGCCAGTTTTTACACAAACGGATTATAGTGCTCTTTCTCGATTAAAAAAGGTTGAAGCTAAATGTTCTGTAAAACCAATTTTCGGAAACCTTTACAGAGATTTTATGAAAGAATATGAAGATCTGGGACATATGAAAATGGTTGGCATTTATCCTCGTGATTTGGAAAGAAATGGGTTCTTTTTACCTCACCACGGTGTATTGAAAGAAAGTAGTTCTACTACTAAATTGAGGGTGGTTTTTGATGGCAGCTGCAAACGAGCGCTCCAACCATCTTTAAACGAAGAATTAGCTTCTGGTCCTGCATTACAAAATGATCTTCCAACCATTATTAGCCGATGGAGACGTTTTCAAATCGGTTTTAGGGCAGATTTAGAGAAAATGTTTAGACAAATCAACGTGGTAGAAGAACAACAGAAATATCAGCAAATTTTATGGAGAAGTCCAAATTCGGATGAAATTTTTATTTACAAACTCTCAACTGTTACGTATGGCACTACACCAGCTCCTTTTCTTTCAATAAGAGTTTTGCAACAATTATCTGCTGACGAACATGAAAATTATCCTTTGGCCAGTAAAGTGCTCAATACTGACACGTATGTAGATGACGTCATCTCTGGTGCAGATAATCTAGAAGATGCCTTTGAACTGCACACTCAATTATGCCAATTGTTAAAGGCCGGTCATTTTAATTTAAGAAAATGGACCACTAATTCAAATGAACTTTTAGCCCTTATTCCAGTAGAATTTAGAGAAAATTCTAGCGTTTTTGAATTTAATGACACCAATACTGTGAAAGCTCTTGGTCTTGAATGGAATCCAGTTGAAGACTGTTTCTCATTTAAAACAAATTTTGATAATTATGATACTGATGTTACTAAAAGAAGTTTGTTGTCAGACGCTGCAAAGCTTTATGATCCTCTCGGCTGGTTAGCTCCTACTACAATATTAGCTAAAATTGAATTTCAGAACTTGTGGTTATTGGGCCTTGATTGGAACGATAGGCTGCCTGGAAAATTAAAAATTAAATGGTTAGAATACCGAAAAAATCTAAAGGAACTTGAAAATATAAGGATACCAAGGTGGCTTGGCTTTAATAAAATTGTGAAAGTGGAAATACATGGATTTTGTGACTCATCTAAACTTGCTTATGCGGCTGTGGTCTACTCAAGAGCTATTTCTAATGATGGCCGTGTACAAATAAGTCTAATTCAATCTAAAACTAAAGTTGGTCCATTAAAACGTTTAACTATACCGCGAATGGAGCTGTGTGGAGCCAGTTTATTGGTTAACCTGGTTGAAAAAATAAAATCGTCGCTTGATCAAGATATTTCTCAAGTCTTATTTTGGACAGTCATCAAGGTGGCCTGTTTTTGTGGGAAATAGGGTGGCAGAAATTCAACGTAAATCTACTACATCTCAATGGAGATATATTTCAACACGTGATAATCCTGCTGACTGTGCTTCACGGGGTATTTCTCCAAAAGAGTTGGTTCATCATAATTTATGGTGGAGTGGTCCAAAATGGCTTATAGAAGTGCCTTCAAATTGGCCAAAACAACCAAATCTTGACTATTATATAGATGAAGTTCCTGTTATAAATACACTTTCGGTTGAGGTCAAAATTAAGGAGTATCCAGATTTACTAACCGAATTTTCATCTCTGAGCAAACTTATCCGCGTGACTGCTTACCGAATACGTTTTAAAAATAATTTCATTTACAAATTTTATCAAAATAAATCACAAGATAAAGGTTACAGTAAGATGACGGGATTTCTAACTACCAAGGAGCTTAATTTTGCTCGCCTAGAACTCATTAGAATATCACAGGAAAGCGAGTTTTTTGAGGAAATAATTCAACTTAAAAAGAATGGTCAAATTAGTACAAATAGTTCACTCGCTAGGTTATTTCCATTTGTTGACTCCTATAACATTTTAAGAGTTGGTGGTAGAATACAAAACTCTCTTTTAGGATTTGGCTCAAAACACCCCATTTTACTTAAAAAGCAGAATCCATTATCATATCTCATTTTTCTAGATGCTCATATTAAAACACTTCATGGTGGCTTAAATCTAATGCAGTCGTATGTTTCAAGAGAATATTGGATTCTCTCTGGAAGAAATTTGGCAAAATTGGTTTTAAGGAAATGTACAACATGCTTTAAGTATAATGCCAAAGCTGCTCAACAGATGATGGGTAATCTCCCAAGTGTTCGTTTGAAGCCAGCTCGTCCATTTAAGCACAGTGGTGTAGATTATGCTGGTCCAATAACTATAAAACAGTCAACAGCACGTAATTCAGTCACAACAAAAGGTTACATTTGCTTATTTGTCTGCATGGTGACGAAGGCGCTGCACTTGGAGGCAGTTACGAGTTTATCAACCGATGCTTTTATGGCTGCTTTTCGACGTTTTGTGGCTCGCCGTGGGATTTGTACCGATCTTTATTCTGACTGTGGCACAAATTTTATAGGCGCAAGTAAAGAACTTCAGATTTTATACAACAGAAGCAAAGCATCAATTCCCGAAGGCCTACTCGAAAATCTTGCTTCTAATGGTACTACATGGCATTTCATACCGCCAGCTTCACCAAATTTCGGTGGCCTCTGGGAGGCCGGCGTAAAATCCTCAAAATATCATTTAAAAAGGCTAATGCTGAATCGTATTCTAACTTTCGAGGAACTTACAACGCTTTTGGCTCAAATCGAAAGTTGTCTTAACTCAAGGCCACTTTGCCCGCTCAGTTCTGAGCCTTCAGATTGCAATGCACTCACACCTGCTCATTTTTTGATTGGTGAACCAACTGTATGTGTTCCTGAAGAAGATTTACTCGACGTTAATATCGATCTACTTAATAGATGGAAAGTCATCGCAAAGTTAACACAACATTTTTGGCGACGTTGGGCTGATGAATGGTTGTCTCGGCTTCAAGCCAGACCTAAATGGTTAAAACTCAACAAAAATGCTGAAAGGGGAGATTTGGTAGTTGTTTTTGATGAGCGGTGCTCCCCGGGTGAATGGCCTCTCGCTCGGATTGAAGATGTTCATCCTGGCAAAGATGGATGTGTAAGAGTGGTAACCCTATTTTCAAATGGCAAAACTTTTAAACGCCCAATTTCAAAAATTGCATTTTTACCAACTAATGAAAGCTTTGACGGGACGGAAAATTATTCATCCACCAAGCCTGATGATGCTTCCTTGGTTTAAGTACTGTTGTCCTTAGTGGGGGAGAATGTTGGTGCACAATTGTGTTATAACAATATTTTATTTATAAAATTTGTAATTAAATTTGATTTCGTCATTTTTGTTTAATCCGTATGTTAAAATTTTGTTTATTAATTTATTTTAAATTTAGTATCCAGTGTAACCACTGTAAAATGTATCTTAACTATGCTCGATAGAATGCTTATTTATATACAGTATTAAAGTGATGATATTATACTCAATTTGTTATTAGTGCTACTCTCAACACTCAAAACCAGTTCTTATCTTTGTTAAAGTGTGTGTGTTTTATATTTTTTGTTAGTTTAAAAGTAAATAGAAGTTTTGGCGAACATTGTTATTTTTTAAAGGCGCATTTTTTACTTCACTTGCTTTTTGATTTTTACATTAAATACATCTGCCATGCTGCAACAAATAAACTACTGTTATTCTTTTTATTTTAATATTAAATTAAGAATTTAATAACTCAGACGAAACAGTGTGAGTAAAACCTTAATTTACTTACGTGAACGTGAGTGAGTGTGAGTAGATTAAAAATGTTCGTGAGTGAGTGTGCGTGATTAAGATATTTGCGTGAGTGAGTGTGCGTGATTCGAATTTTAACGACTCACGCTATTTTTTTGGGCTTTTTATTCATATTTTCAGTAATTGTTTTAGGCGACTTTATATTTTTAGGTATTTTTAATACAAAATAAATGGCAAAATTTCATACTCGTCTAGGGTTTCTCGGGAAACGGGAATGAAAATCGAAAAGTATCAGTTTTTTGGTAACATTTTTTTTTTATTTTGATTTGTTTTATTAATATAAAAACCAAAATACGGTAAATGGCGAAACCAATGTATCCCAAGTTTTAAAGATGGTGCTATTTCTTTCCCTCCCGATTTTTTTAAATGGACCATATATCAAAAACTAAGAGATAGAGAAAATTTGACGAAAATTTCGGCTACCCCTTGCTACGTAATAGCCCCGTGAAAATTTTATTTCTATTCAAAAATGGCCCTTGGTAGGGCCTTCGGCCCTTAGAAATTAAAAAGAAAATCCCATCTAAAAAAATGGCACATGTCTCGAAAACTAAGCGAGATAGAGAAAAACGGACAAAATGTTTGCTCTTTGGAGTATCCTTACGTAGCCTCAGATGATATTTGAACAAATTTTGCGATCAGTTTAATTACAAATAAAACTTTAGTGTCACAAATTTTTTACTTAAATTTAGATGTGTTAATGAAAATGTTAAAAAAAAATCAACAAACTTTATATTAAGCCAAAAAACAGGAATACATTTTGTGAAAGTAAGAAATTTTTCTGTTCAGCGAACAGACATATTATTTTGACAGACATATTATTACCCAGGAAAATTATTATTATATTAAATTATTTTTGTTTGAAATTGTCCCAAAATCAACCGCTTTGATAGCTCCAAAGAGGAACCGGTTGCCATAGAACCAGTTCTGGAACTAGTTCTAGAATTGATTCTATGTCAGTCATACCTTCCATATAAGTTCCGAGGAACTGGGGGGGGGGGGGGGGGGTAACCGCGTAACTCGATTCGAAAAAACTTTCGAATTTGTAAATTTTGTACCTTTCGTAAAAAGAAAAGTTTTACCAAAAATCTTACTTTTTGAATTTTTTTTATTTTTTATACAGACGATGCCACACAACAACAAAATCTCAAACGAAACATCATTTCTGTTTGTTTGTTGAACTCTAATTAATTTGTTAATTGTTTATTTTCAAATGCTGCTGTTTTTTTAGTTTTATTTTTTTTTTTTTTTTTGTTATCACATTTTATGTCCCATAATTCTCGCAAATATTGTATATTCATTTTTAAAATTAATCCAGTTGTCATTATTTATAAACCCAGCAAAAACTTTCATTACCATCCCACCAAAAACTTTCATTACCATGTAATGAGTTTTAGGTATTGAAATCTTAAGTGTTCACTAGTTACCTTTTAATTACTGAACTACTTATTTTAACATGGTGATGTCATTGTAGGAAAGTCATTACACTGATGTTACCTGTAAGTAGTTTATCAACTGTTCTATAAATAGATGTTGAATATTAATTTAAAAAAGTATAAAAATTTAAAAACTAATAGGAGCTGACACGTATTGATCAGCGTACCTCACGGTTGTCAGGCAAACACTCTAACCATTGCACTACGACATCGCTATGATTTTTAATGCTTTAACATACACATTTATTGTGTCAGCTGTTATATGTATGTCTATTTTTCACAAAACTTGTTATTAAATACTGCTTAATGAACATCAATATTTCTATAAATAGATGTTTAATATAAATTACAAAAAAAAAAAAAAAATGAATGCAGACACGAATTGATCAGCAAACCTTATGTCTGTCAGGCAAAAACGCTAACCACTAGGCTACGCCATAGTTATGGTTTTTAGTGATTTAGAACATATATTATTTATTTCAGCTATTGTGAAATAGTAATGTGTGGGGTATAATTATCGGTAACTCATTACATTCAGTTTAGAAGTAATTCAAAGGGTAAGGAGATATGAGATCTAAGTAATGCATGTAGTAATGACCAGTCATTAGCAAGTTTTTGCTGGGATTGTAGTCATTTTCATTTTCTTAAATGCGTAATTATTAAAACATTTGACAGCATGACTGCTATCAATGAACTAACACAGCAAAAACAGTAACATCGACACACACGATGAAAAATTGAGTTTGGAAACGAAAAATATCAAAAAATTTTGATAACACGAATGTCAACACGATACATTGACATACACGAATAAACATTCGTCAAAAAATGGGCATTTTGTGACGAATGTTCCTTCGTGTGTAGGCAGCTTAATATATACATATACTTCGCTTTTTAATGCAATGGCGTAATATGCGATAACGGTAAATTGTTTATTGTTGCTGTCTCATCCAAAAAAAAAAAAAAGAAAAATTATTAATTAGTTGCATTCTAATTGCCATAGAAGCAAGTACATTAGAGCGTACCACCTTACAGGAAAAAAAAGTGCGCCGTACACCCTCCAATTTGAAGTATTTTTGCAAGGAGGTTTCAATAAAAGAAATTATTTGCTTTTTTTCGCCGAAAGTAGGGGTCGCCATTTTACATTTTTCATTATATCTTTGACATTTACAGTCGGATTTTTAAGTATGATACATCGATGTTTTTCCCTCGAGGAGACCAGTGTTTTGCTGTAAGGGCCATTGCACCTCAAGTATCCCGTTCTAGTAGTTACCCACCAGATCTTAGTTGCTACCACCCAAATGTACCACCCTAATATCAGAAAATTATAGCTCGCAAAAAATCATTCAACTTTTGCTAAGGAAGTTTTTCGATAAACCCAGTAGAAATTTTTTTATATATTGGTTTCCGAACGTAGGGGTCGCCTTTTTAAATTTTTTTCATTGGATTTTTCCTTTATAGCAAAACACTGGTCTCCTTGAGGCAAAAAAATCGATATATCACACTTTAAAATCCAACTTTAAATGCCGAAGCTATAACGAAAAATTGAAAAAGGCGACCCCTACGTTCGGGAAAAAAATTTTTTTTTTTTTGAAATTACCTTGCAAAAATACTTCATATTGGAGGGTGTACGGCGAATTTTTTCTTTTTTGAGGTACGGTCTAAAGTACATATTGATAAATTTAAATTTCAGTGTAAGTTGTGTTTTTTTTTTAATAAACCTTTATATTAAGATGGAAGAGATTAATAACACTGTACAATAGAATCAAATTTTTTCCAAAACAATAAGGTTCTGACAACTTATTCTTGCAGAGTCGATCAAAGAAAAATAAACGCCTATCGGCGTTTTAAAAGTTCACATTTTGCACTATGTTTTTTGAGGGTGTTTATTGTAAATCCCCTTTTGCAAATGTTTAATTAACCCTTTAAGTTTTGACTTAATTCTGGCATTGAAGTTAAATTTTCAACTTTGATATCTTCAGAGACTTACAGTAGAATTTTATGACAAATATTTTTGCAGAACATTTTAAGCCTCTAACACGTCAACTTACGGATCCTTTTTATCCCTTTTTAAAAAGGGGACAAAAAAGACCATTTAATTGAAGAGTCAGAGGGTTGAAATATACCTAAATTTTTGATCCGCTATGCCAGAATCAGTTGTCAAAACCTTGTTATTTTTTATGTTGTACAGTGTAATAACGATATATTGCATTTTATACTTTCAATATGTTGTTAGGTAAAAGATACATCTGCTGTAATACAGTCTACATTATTTATTTGAATTTATAATTTAACAGGAATTTTAAAAAAACAAAATATACTATTTTCTCATTTTTCTCAACTTCCTCTTTTATGGAGTTAATCGATTTGGCAACTGAAGCATCCAATTATTCCTCGACGAACTCATTGTGAATGTGTACGAAAATATTGCGATTTAAGTATAAACTTTGAAAATCACAATAATTTCGCAAAACAAATCAATAGTGAATGAAATCTGATGTTTAAAAAAAAAAGAATTGAGTAATAGTACAGGAGATTTTCAGTACATTTCGGATCAGTGGTTCAGGAGCTACGAGCTTCCAAAGTCGACACCTACGTAAACACACACCCGGGATACGTTTGTGCCACACCAGTTTATATCAAAATAAAAGGCAACAAACCATTTTATAGTTTGTTTAAATTATATTATTTTATTTGAAAAATGAAAATTATTAAATTACATACATATAAATATGAATTATCGTTACATCCCAGCAAAATAGTAGGCTGCAAAGAACCGGTTGTAGAACACCTTGTTCTTGCATGCAACCTGTTCTAATTTATGTTCTATCATCGGTGATTTTTGTTTGAGTTTGTCCCAAAAGCAACAGGTTATGTTCCTCCAAACTAGAACAGGTTGCTTTGGAACCGGTTCTGCGACAGTGAGGCCTTATATTTTGTCTTCAAGGAATCAGTTCTAGAACCTGTTCCACGGAACCGGTGGTAAAAACACCTGGGGGGTTCCCCATGCAAACATTTTTTCATGTAAAATGCCAGAAATGGTGATTTTTTGAAATGTTTGTATGGGGAACCCCTCCAGGTGTTTTTACCACCGGTTCCGTGGAACAGGTTCTAGAACTGATTCCTTGAAGACAAAATATAAGGCCTCACTGTCGCAGAACCGGTTCTATAACTGGTTCTAGAACCGGTTCCAAAGCAACATGTTCTAGTTTGGAGGAACATAACCTGTTGCTTTTGGGACAAACTCAAACAAAAATCACCGATGATAGAACATAAATTAGAACAGGTTGCATGCAAGAACAAGGTGTTCTACAACCGGTTCTTTGCAGCCTACTATTTTGCTGGGTGTGACACTGGCATGGGTGGGTCGGCCCTCCAAAGTTGGTGGGGGTCGGTCATACATTTGGACTCGATTGGGGCACTCTAAATGGGTAAAAGTGGGATTTTAGCGCACAAGGACAGGCTAATTGGCTCATCATTATTCGGCTTCAGAAAAAATGTGACAAAATATGAAACTAAAACATTTGTAAAATATTAATATACGCATTTAAAAAAAAAATAATGAAATTGAACCATTTAAACATTAGAAAAAGCCAAAATAAGCTAGTAGGTACACACGTATCCCGGGTGTGTTTCTCGTAGAAAAAGTTGGGTATGCATCGTAGTGTTAATGTTAATAATACACATAACTATGTATATAGAATCACATGTGGTTGATCCCATAAATTGAGGCTTAATATAAAGGGTGGTCTAACCATAATGCACGATGTTAATTGTGATTAACACCTTGACGTCAAGTTTTTTGCCCAACTTAATTTGACATTTCTTTGTTTCAGTGTTTGACAAATTCAACCATGGAGAGGTACACAATTGAGCAGCGCGTTAAGATTGTTGAAGCCTTTTACGAAAATGGGCGTTCAAATCAAAATGCATTTCGTGCACTTCTTTGGTCAGCATAACCGACCAAATGTGTCCACAATCGGGAGAATTGTGCGCAAATTTCAGCAAACCGGGTCTGTAGGAAATGTTAAAACACCTGTGCATGCTCCTCCAGTTCGTTCTGCGGAACACATTGCTGTTGTTCGCGATAGTATGGCAGAAAAGCCGTCAACCTTGTGGCCAGAAATTGAGGATATGGACCTAGACGATATGTGCTTCCAACAGGATGGTGCCACTTGCCAGACAGCCAACGAATGTTGGGATGTAATATTTTTTTCATAAACGTGCGGATTTTTCCGCAAATCCCCTAGCTTCTAGGTTGACATAACTCATATACAAATAAGTAAACCAATGATAAATTGTTTGAAAACAAAATGATGAGTACTAGAGATGAGCGATATTTTCATGCCGGTGATTTAATCACAGTTATTGATAAATCACTGGTAACGGCAGTGATCAAATAATTCAAGTCGCAGTTACTCGGAATGTCGTGTTTTTAATATTTTTGTACTATTCTTTCTTGCAAACTTCATTGTGCACAGTAATACATGTTTTTTTCAATAACAGTGACTTGCTTTCACACTCTTCTGAATAAAATGTCTCCTTCTATCATGTCTTTGTTACCGGTCGCAACTATTCTTCTTTTAAGGCCCAGTTTTTAGGAAGTGGATTATCTTTAAACTTAGTTTAACGCAGTTTTTAACGGGAACACTGCTTTTAAAATGTGGTTTATTTCGTTTTATTTCAATAAAGAAATAAATTATACTCGAGAAAAAGTTTTTCCGGCAAATTTTTGTTAATAAACTTTGAAATGGCTGATAAAATTCGTTTTCGGTTTAACTAAACCAAGTTTAACTGACATCTTAAAAACTCGCCATAAATATTATTTCGTTTATTTATCAGAAAATCGCAGTCTTCTCCATAGAAAAACCGTGATCACGATCACAGTTTAAAAGAACAACGATTTGCAAATCACATTCACTGAGAACAATGTTACTGAAAAATCGCCGGATCGGCCATCTCTATTACAAACCCGTGATCACAGTCACTGTTTAAAAGAACGGTGATTTGAAAAGCACGATCACTGGTAGCAGCGTTATTCAAAAATCACCGGATCGCTCATCTCTAGTCGCAACTATTCTTCTTTTAAGGCCCAGTTTTTAGGAAGTGGATTATTTTTAAACTTAGTTTAACGCAGTTTGTAACTGGAATACTGCTTTTAAAATGTGGTTTATTTTTTTATTTAAATAAAAAAATAAACTATACTCCACAAAAAGTTTTTCCGGCAAATTTTTGTTAATAAACATTGAAATGGCTGCCAAAATTCGTTTTCGGTTTAACTAAACCAAGTTTAAATGACATCTTAAAAACTCGCCATAAATATTATTTCGTTTATTTATCAGAAAATCGCAGTCTTTTTCATAGAAAAACCGTGATGACGATCACAGTTTAAAAGAACAGCGATTTGCAAATCACATTCACTGAGAACATACATGGGAATTTTTCATTACAATTGAATTTTCATTACCATTAGTTCATACTAATGACAATGAAAAAATTCCATTACCATTTAATGGTAATGAAATATTTTGCATTAGAAAAATCATTACTAATGGTAATGAAATTACACTAATGTATAAAAAAACTAATTACAATTGATTAAAAACCATTTGTTTACAAAAAATTCAGACAAATGAAAATGAACAACTGGTTTGACCAGGGAAGTTATAAAACATAATTTATTAAGGAGGATCCATTTAATTCCGTTAAACTTTACCTGGATACAAATAACAACGGAATGGAAAGTAATATTTCATTTCAAGTGAGCATGAGCCTGAATGAGCATATTCCATCTTCGATTTCAGCTAGTTTTACTCCATTTTTACGTTTTTCTGTCAATGGCATTTATTTTTTTTAATTTATTCATTATCAATGGTAATGAAATTTAAAATAATTGTCATTAATCAATGAAATTAAATTTTAGAATCATTACCATTAATTTAAAAAATGGTAATGAAAATAATTTCATTACAATTGATATCAATGTAATGGTAATGAAATCATCAATTAATTAGTCCACCTAATTAATTAGTCCCATGTATGACTGAGAACAATGGGTCATATGAATAAAACTTAGCAATTACTTCGAAGTAATTACTTTGGGCTTAGTATTGGCTTTTAACTCCAAATCTACCAATAGGCTGGTAGAATAGCATGATATGTAAACGAAAATGAAAAAATTAAATTTCTAGTCTACTCCCAAGCAGACTAGATTTGTGAAGTAATTGCTTAAAAAACCCAGTATTTCCCCCTATTAGTAATACCTATTTTTTATTCATATGAGCCAATGTTACTGAAAAATCGCCCATATCTATTACAAACCCGTGATCACGGTCACTGTTTAAAAGAACGGTGATTTGAAAATCACGATCACTGGTAGCAGCGTTATTCAAAAATCACCGGATCGCTCATCTCTAATAAGTACCATTTTACACAAAAAATTGTATGAAAATTACCCAAAAAAAAATTTTAATTGCCTCATTTTAGTAGAATGGACAAAAAAAGTGGCAACCCGGCAAAGAATTGTTTAGCAAAACTATAATAGAAATAGGAATTAAAGTATATTTTTAGGCTTGTGTAAATAATTATGTCCAGCAACATATTTCAATAAATGTTGCTAAGAATATAGTAAACCAGGGATGATAAAGTGGATACTAAAGCGCTTTTGTGGTACTATTAAGCTGCCTAAACACGAAGGAACATTCGCCACAAAATGCCCAGTTTTTGACGAATGTTCCTTCGTGTAAGTCAATGTATCGTGTTGACTCAAAATTTTTTTTGATATTTTTTCCAAACTCAAAGTTTCATCGTGTGTGTCGATGCTGAAACAGCAGCAAATGAAAAACGAGTAAAAAGGTTAAAGTCGGGCATACCGACTATACAATACCCTACACAAGTCTGGTGTATTGTTTCGATCCGAAATTCGAATGGGTTAAAATGGGGCTTGTGTCAAAATTTTCTATAATGTGAGTCAGCGCACCAAATTTCATTAAAATATCTTAATATTTGCGACCTGCAGTTTGTAACCAAGCCAATTTTGGGAGGACCCTTATATGGGCACTAGTTCTAAACATGGACCGATGTTCACCAAAATCAATAGGCTTCGTCCTTGGGCCAACATAGGTCTATGTACCAAATTTCATTAAAATATCTTAATATTTGCGACCTGCAGCGTATAAACAGTATAATTTTGGTAGGACCCTTATATGGGCACTAGGTCTAAACATGGACCGATGTTCACCAAAATCAATAGGCTGCGTTGTTTGGCCAACATAGGTCTGTGTACCAAATTTCATCAAAATATCTTAATATTTGCGACCTGCAGCGTATAAACAGTATAATTTTGGTAGGACCCTTATATGGGCACTAGGTCTAAACATGGACCGATGTTCACCAAAATCAATAGGCTGCGTTATTGGGCCAATATAGGTCTGTGTACCAAATTTCATCAAAATATCTTAATATTTGCGACCTGCAGCGTATAAACAGTATAATTTTGGTAGGACCCTTATATGGGCACTAGGTCTAAACATGGACCGATGTTCACCAAAATCAATAGGCTGCGTTATTGGGCCAATATAGGTCTGTGTACCAAATTTCATCAAAATATCTTAATATTTACGACCTGCAGCGTATAAACAGTATAATTTTGATAGGACCCTTATATGGGCACTAGGTCTAAACATGGACCGATGTTCACCAAAATCAATAGGCTGCGTTATTGGGCCAATATAGGTCTGTGTACCAAATTTCATGAAAATATCTTAATATTTGCGACCTGCAGCGTATAAACAGTATAATTTTGGTAGGACCCTTATATGGGCACTAGGTCTAAACATGGACCGATGTTCCCCAAAATCAATAGGCTGCGTTATTGGGCTAACATAGGTCTGTGTACCAAATTTCGTCAAAATATCTTAATATTTACGACCTGCAGCGTATAAACAATATAATTTTGGTAGGACCCTTATATGGGCACTAGGTCTAAACATGGACCGATGTTCACCAAAATCAATAGGCTGCGTTGTTGGGCCAACATAGGTCTGTGTACCAAATTTCATCAAAATATTTTAATATTTGCGACCTGCAGCGTATAAACAGTATAATTTTGGTAGGACCCTTATATGGGCACTAGGTCTAAACATGGACCGATGTTCACCAAAATCAATAGGCTGCGTTATTGGGCCAATATAGGTCTGTGTACCAAATTTCATCAAAATATCTTAATATTTGCGACCTGCAGCGTATAAACAGTATAATTTTGGTAGGACCCTTATATGGGCACTAGGTCTAAACATGGACCGATGTTCACCAAAATCAATAGGCTGCGTTATTGGGCCAATATAGGTCTGTGTACCAAATTTCATCAAAATATCTTAATATTTACGACCTGCAGCGTATAAACAGTATAATTTTGATAGGACCCTTATATGGGCACTAGGTCTAAACATGGACCGATGTTCACCAAAATCAATAGGCTGCGTTATTGGGCCAATATAGGTCTGTGTACCAAATTTCATGAAAATATCTTAATATTTGCGACCTGCAGCGTATAAACAGTATAATTTTGGTAGGACCCTTATATGGGCACTAGGTCTAAACATGGACCGATGTTCCCCAAAATCAATAGGCTGCGTTATTGGGCTAACATAGGTCTGTGTACCAAATTTCGTCAAAATATCTTAATATTTACGACCTGCAGCGTATAAACAATATAATTTTGGTAGGACCCTTATATGGGCACTAGGTCTAAACATGGACCGATGTTCACCAAAATCAATAGGCTGCGTTGTTGGGCCAACATAGGTCTGTGTACCAAATTTCATCAAAATATTTTAATATTTGCGACCTGCAGCGTATAAACAGTATAATTTTGGTAGGACCCTTATATGGGCACTAGGTCTAAACATGGACCGATGTTCACCAAAATCAATAGGCTGCGTTATTGGGCCAATATAGGTCTGTGTACCAAATTTCATCAAAATATCTTAATATTTGCGACCTGCAGCGTATAAACAGTATAATTTTGGTAGGACCCTTATATGGGCACTAGGTCTAAACATGGACCGATGTTCACCAAAATCAATAGGCTGCGTTATTGGGCCAATATAGGTCTGTGTACCAAATTTCATCAAAATATCTTAATATTTACGACCTGCAGCGTATAAACAGTATAATTTTGATAGGACCCTTATATGGGCACTAGGTCTAAACATGGACCGATGTTCACCAAAATCAATAGGCTGCGTTATTGGGCCAATATAGGTCTGTGTACCAAATTTCATGAAAATATCTTAATATTTGCGACCTGCAGCGTATAAACAGTATAATTTTGGTAGGACCCTTATATGGGCACTAGGTCTAAACATGGACCGATGTTCCCCAAAATCAATAGGCTGCGTTATTGGGCTAACATAGGTCTGTGTACCAAATTTCGTCAAAATATCTTAATATTTACGACCTGCAGCGTATAAACAATATAATTTTGGTAGGACCCTTATATGGGCACTAGGTCTAAACATGGACCGATGTTCACCAAAATCAATAGGCTGCGTTGTTGGGCCAACATAGGTCTGTGTACCAAATTTCATCAAAATATCTTAATATTCGCGACCTGCAGCGTATAAACAGTATAATTTTGGTAGGACCCTTATATGGGCACTAGGTCTAAACATGGACCGATGTTCACCAAAATCAATAGGCTGCGTTATTGGGCCAATATAGGTCTGTGTACCAAATTTCATCAAAATATCTTAATATTTGAGACCTGCAGCGTATAAACAGTATAATTTTGGTAGGACCCTTATATGGGCACTAGGTCTAAACATGGACCGATGTTCACCAAAATCAATAGGCTGCGTTATTGGGCCAATATAGGTCTGTGTACCAAATTTCATCAAAATATCTTAATATTTACGACCTGCAGCGTATAAACAGTATAATTTTGATAGGACCCTTATATGGGCACTAGGTCTAAACATGGACCGATGTTCACCAAAATCAATAGGCTGCGTTATTGGGCCAATATAGGTCTGTGTACCAAATTTCATGAAAATATCTTAATATTTGCGACCTGCAGCGTATAAACAGTATAATTTTGGTAGGACCCTTATATGGGCACTAGGTCTAAACATGGACCGATGTTCCCCAAAATCAATAGGCTGCGTTATTGGGCTAACATAGGTCTGTGTACCAAATTTCGTCAAAATATCTTAATATTTACGACCTGCAGCGTATAAACAATATAATTTTGGTAGGACCCTTATATGGGCACTAGGTCTAAACATGGACCGATGTTCACCAAAATCAAACTTGTTCGTCCTTGGACCAACATAGGTCTGCGTACCAAATTTCATCAAAATATCTTAATATTTGCGACCTGTAAAGTGCGCACAAGATTGCATGGACAGACAGACAGACAGACGGACGGACGGACAGACGGACATCGTTAAATCGAAATAAAAAAAATTCTGAGCCGATCGGTATACTATAAGGTGGGTCTACGACCAATATTTTTTGGTGTTACAAACATCAGCACAAACTTATAATACCCTCATCACATAGTGGTGTAGGGGTATAAAAAATAGAAACAATTGTTCTGTGACGAATGTTTCTCGTGTGTAGGCATCTTTAGAACCAGTGTTGATAGAAAAGTTTTTGCTCACCCCCCTATTTTGGAAGTTGAAATCCCCAACAATCCCCAAAAAAAGCAATTTTTTTTCTTTTCATTCATATTTTTTTCTGACTTTAAATTAATAGGCTGTTTCATATATTTGTATTTTTTATTTTTATACCCTACACCACTATGTGGTCAGGGTATTATAAGTTTGTGCTGATGTTTGTAACACCAAAAAATATTGGTCCTAGACCCACCTTATAGTATACCGATCGGCTCAGATTTTTTTTTTTATTTCGATTTAACGATGTCCGTCTGTCCGTCCGTCCGTCTGTCTGTCTGTCTGTCCATGCAATCTTGTGCGTACTCTACAGGTCGCAAATATTAAGATATTTTGATGAAATTTAGTACGCAGACCTATGTTGGCCCAAGGACGAACAAGTTTGATTTTGGTGAACATCGGTCCATGTTTAGACCTAGTGCCCATATAAGGGTCCTACCAAAATTATATTGTTTATACGCTGCAGGTCGTAAATATTAAGATATTTTGACGAAATTTGGTACACAGACCTATGTTAGCCCAATAACGTAACCTATTGATTTTGGTGAATATCGGTCCATGTTTAGACCTAGTGCCCATATAAGGGTCCTACCAAAATTATACTGTTTATACGCTGCAGGTCGTAAATATTAAGATATTTTGATGAAATTTGGTACACAGACCTATATTGGCCCAATAACGCAGCCTATTGATTTTGGTGAACATCGGTCCATGTTTAGACCTAGTGCCCATATAAGGGTCCTACCAAAATTATACTGTTTATACGCTGCAGGTCGCAAATATTAAGATATTTTGATGAAATTTGGTACACAGACCTATATTGGCCCAATAACGCAGCCTATTGATTTTGGTGAACATCGGTCCATGTTTAGACCTAGTGCCCATAAAAGGGTCCTACCAAAATTATACTCTTTATACGCTGCAGGTCGCAAATATTAAGATATTTTGATGAAATTTGGTACACAGACCTATGTTGGCCTAATAACGCAGCCTATTGATTTTGGTGAAAATCGGTCCATGTTTAGACTTTTTGTATAAAAAATAAGCTTAGTAAGTGAAAAAATTTAAAAATGGTGCAAAACTGACAATGAATAACACTAAAAATTAAAAGTTTTGCTTAAAAACATATGACACATTTTCTTTTATCTAACGGCGCATTTTCTGTTCCGTCCCATTACGTTAGTGTGTGTTACGTCTACGTATGGCTATCGAGGCTTTAAGAGTTTTCTTTAAGGAAAAGTATTAGAATGGCACACACAGAAAAAAACAGGGGAAATATTACCTAAGTGCTATGTAATTATACAAATACATAATTTCCAAGTCAGTTTTACAATTTTATAGTAAAGTATGTACATTTATTTGTATAATATATACAAGCCTTGTAAAATACATACATGTCTAGTAAAAGATATCTAAAAAATATAAATTTTACTAGAAAATTGTAAAACTAACTTAGAAATTATTATATAATTACATAGCACTTAGGCCATATTTCCCCTGCAGGGTTTTTTCAATAAGCATCTGATAATATACAAAATAATTGTGACTGTCGAGTTTTTTGTGGGTTTTTTTATTACTCGTATTTCATATAAACTCGTATTCTACTCGTAAACGCTGTAAAAACCTGGTATATTCCCAGCAAGCATGGTAATACGAAGAAGATTCCCCGATCATATTGCCAGGATAAAAATATTTATTGCCGGCAATATCAATTTTGTATTGCGGAAGTTTCCTCGGTCGGGAACAATTGTTACCCGAAAGCAATACTTCCAGGCAATACGAAAGCAATACCCCAGTAAGTTAAATCGGCGATATCGCTAATTTATCACCTGGAAGATAAAAAGGTGATATCACCAAATAAACTCCCCGGTACAAAATAAACGATTTATTTCTTTCATTATTAAATTTCAGCCTGAAAAAGAATATATGCATACATAATCTATTAACCAACACATTAATTATCTTGATATCATCACAGCCGATTTTTTTCGCGCATTAAATCTTGATTTTTTCGAAGAATTTATTTCCTATGTATCTGTTGGTTGTTTTTGTACAAATTTTGTTTTCATTTTTTCCAAAATGACAAAAAAATTTTAACAAATTTTTTTATCTTCCGGATGATAAGGTAATATTGCCGCAATATTATCATAAGAAATTATGACAAAAAAATCAATTTTTGAATTATTTTTTCCAAATATCACCGAATTATCTTCCAAATGATAAAAGGAAGACAATTTCAAAATACTACTTGAATATTTTCATTCAAATGAAAAATAAAAGATATTGCTTTAATATCTTCTTGGAAGATATCTTCCAAATGCTTGCAGGGATGCTTGCAGGGTTTATGAGTTTAATGTCATACTCCATACATAAAAAATATGGTTTCTATTTGTACAAGGCTAACAAGGAATTTACGAGTTTATATGAAAACCCCTATTGATTTGTGCTTTGTAGAGTTTGCTAAAAACCGAAAATCTTGAAAACCGCGGTTTCGGTTTTTCAAAATTATAAAAACCGCGGTTTCGGTTATTTTTCGGTTTCCTTGTGATATTAATATAATTGTTTTAAAATATTTTAATATCGTCACCTAAAATGCAAAAGGGCGTAACAACAAAAAAATGTAAGCCGAATTTCTGATTGATTATGATGCACTAGACTAAATTATATTTCCCTACATAATTTTAAACTTACATATATATCGAAATAAGTCTATAGTCGTGTTTTAAACAAGAGAAGAAATATATAGAATATCTTTAATTCTACAACGTTTTTTTTTTTGATTCTAGTGTAAAAAAATAAAAAGTGTTGCATTTTTGGTGACGATATGTATGTGTAACAATTAAATATTTTAATACATTCAAGATATTTATTAAAATTCGATTGAATTTCTCACTCGAATAAAGGCAATAACACCATTGCCGGAAAAAAACGCGGAAACCGTTATAAGTTAAAATTTTTTATTCTTTTTTCGGCAGATTAAACTGTATTTAAAGATTTTAAATTTATAATTTAGCAATTTGTTTAAAACAATATAAAGTTGCAATTTTATACAATAAGTTTCGTGGACTACGAAATAAAACTTTTTGAAAAATAAGCGGTGAAAATCTGAACTGAATACGTTAAACTCAATATCTCTTAAACTACATGACTTTTTGTGTAATTTTTTACTAAAATTATAATCCTCAGCTTATGTTATCTGTAGTAGTAAAAACAATAAACCTTTAAAGTAATATTTAATGCAGAAATTGTTCATTACAATTAAATACAGAATTTTGTAAAATAAGAGGTGAACCCTTTTCGAAATTTTAGGCTCAATAATATGTAATTTAATTAATTATTTTAATTGCTTTAAATATTTGCTAAAAACCGACTTATTTTTGTCGGTTTTCGGTTTCGGTTTTGAGGCCTCGAAAACCGCGGTTTCGGTTTCGGTTAAAACCGAACAGCAAACTCTAGTGCTTTGTATAGGTAAATTTGAGTACACTTAAAAATGTTTGTCTATAAAGGAGTTGGATGAAATAATAGCTAATTGAAGTGATGATGACGAGGATATTGTGTGGATATACTTCCTCCTGATCGAGTCGAGTAATGTTCAAATAAAGAAACAATCAATGATGAGGAAATAGCCTTGAATTTAGATCCGAATGCGTTCAACCAGTTTGCCGGTTTCGATGAAATTTAAACTGAAAGAAAGGAAATTGAGGACAGTGGCTATCCTGGGGCTTAAAGTTTTCCAAAATTTGTATGGAATTTTTATGTTTTAGAAAAAATGCACAAAAACTGCCGTTTTCACCTATTTCACCACCGCTTTTTTGGACAAATAACTAATTCAACTGAGATTTTTTATATAAACCCATTTTACATATTCCTCTGTAAATGATTCGTTTATCCGAAATTCAATTAATTTTATAAAAACAGGGCGTTAATCCCCGAGAATACCAGAAAACAAAGACGGAGGGTTTAACTGGGAAACCATTCCCTGTGAGTAGGAAATGTACATATTTCAAATGCTTTCTACACTGAGAGAATCATCAGCATTATATTAATGAATATTTGCATAAAAATCAATGAAATTTCGCTGGATCTTGTGCAAATTAAAATTTTTATTAAACTAGTACATTTGTTCATAAAATTTTATAAAAAAAAAGAATCCATTAAATCAAGTTTTATAAAAACTATGAAGCGTTTTCATTAAATTAAAGCAATTTTTATTAAATTTGTGAAGAAAACTTCTTTATTTTACTCAAAAATTTCATTAAACTTCGCCCAATAAAATCCTGCCTGTACACAGAGAGATTTTCGCAGAGGAGTTTTAATGAAATTCTTCAGTAAACTAACGAAGTTTTCTTAACTAAATGAAAAATTTCTTAAATTTGATGAAAAATCTAGTTTAAATTAAACTTTTTCATTGAGTCATACACTCAACTGTTAAATAAAATGAAATTTTTCACATTTTATAAAAATTCAATTAATTAAATGAAAAGTTTCAATGGACGAGTTCCAGTGATATTTCATGGGAGGCATAAATAAGTATATGAGAGACCTATTAAATCCACGAAATTTGCAATAATTTCAAGTCAACATTAATTCAATTAAATTAATTTCAAATCACCAGAATCAATTTTATTTAAAGTATATTTTTTGTCGTAATACACACCTGTTTACTGGCAGCAACATCCCATACAGTAACATAACCATGATGCGTACCAACAGCAACTAAATTACCACGTTCATTCCATGAAACTGATGTCACAGTATTCGCATCAGGGCTAAGGTCACACAAACGTGTTACCTAAATAAAATTTAGAGAATATTTAATAACAATATACATTAAAGAAGCCAAAATTACATAAATATTAGAAAAATAAATAGCAGAAATTGGCAAAAACTCAAATTAAAATGGCAAATATACGGCAGATGTGATTTAAAACGTACTTGACTTGTGCAGGCACTCCATAGGTAAACACAACTACCTAAACCAACAGCTAAAACATTTTGTGATGACCAATCCACTAAATTTAAATAAAAATCATCTTGTAATTCAGGAGCATCTAAAACCTTTAACAAAAAAGAATTATAAATTGTTATTTAAATATAAATATTTAAATTTTTATTTTTAATAACGTACCTTAAAAGGAATACGCGATATTTTCCTTGTAGCTTTACGTGGTGAACGTAACAGTTTTTGACTTTTTGTGCTTACCGGTGACAACGAATAGGGACATTGTTCATTGAAATCCTATAAAGAAAAAAAATATGTTATTAAAAAGTTTAGTAGTATGTAGTTGATTTTTTTAGAACTATCTGCTACTTCATTAATTCTTAAGAGTTTACTATTTACTTTAATAACATACAACAATTGTTTAATTAACAATACTATGTGAAATATCATCGCTGTTAGTAATTGAGAAGAAACAAAACAACTTATTTGTTTTGGGACAAATGCTTAAGAAGTAAACTCCAAAATTTTCTAATGTATTTAACATATCGTTCAGTCCATGAAAGAATATTAAAAAAACAGAATGTTTTGATGTCATGTCAATCGTCTTTCTTCATATTGTGAAGAGGGTGGCTCTATGGATCCATATACACTGAGAGAATTATCTTCTCTTTATTAATGAATTTTTTATAGTTTCAATGAAAATTGTCACTGGAACTTGTCCACTTTAATTTTTCATAGAATCTATGCAACAAGTTTCATTAAAGTAAATTTTTATGAAAAGTTCATAAAATTAATGAAACTCTGCATGAAATAAATAGATCATTCCTCTATTGAATGAAGAGCTTCATAAAATCTGTAGAGCAATTTGATTTATTTTTATTTGAAGTGAAAAGTGAATAAATATAACACATACCTACTAGCGATTCTACATAGAGAGCATGTAGCTGGACGAGTTTTAATGAAAAATTTCAGTAAACTAATGTAGTTTTCTTCCCAAAGTATATGAAAAATTTCTTCACTTTTATGAAAAACCTTCATATATTTTATGAATTTAGTTTTGATGAAACTCTTTCATTGAGTGTAGGAAACTGGTAATAAATATTGTAAATGGAAATTTTTCATAACATTTTATGCATATTTTACGTACCCGATCAAATTATTTATATGTAGTCATATATAGTAATATCTTGATTTATCTTATAATATGTGAGTATATATGTTGTCATGAATAGCTTATGTGGTACCTTATATAACCATATATTTTTATATATTGTCTTTTATAAGATTTGTTATCAACCATATATACTATACATAATGAGATGTGACAGATATATTGTCATCTGTAATTATAAATGATCATATATAACATACATGGGCAAATGCGGCCCGTCAACCAATTTCGTGCGGCCCTTCATTCATTTTAAAACAATGGAAACATTTTATTACTTCTTAAAAGTGACTGCAGAAATATTTTTGTCCATTTTTGTTAAATAGTAGTAAGATTAGAAGAGCAAAAATAAACTGTTAAATATAATAATAGTCATCCTGCTAAAATCAACAGAAATATATGATGAAAAAAACTGATGATTTCACAAAAACAGATTTTTTCTCTTAAACCAATTTAAAACAATTAAAATTTTTTTTGTGTTTTTTATTCTACTAATATTCAGCAATATTTGTTGCTGATTCTATCAAAGTAAAATTTGATTTTAATTAACTAAAATTTAGCTCAAGTACAAGTAAAATTTTGTGTATTTAACAGCTTCATTTTTGATATTATTATCTTAGTAATATTTAGCAAAGAAAATCTTATTTTAGCAGTTTTTTATGCAAGGTAATTTTTAACAAATTTTTAGCAGATTTAGAAAAACTTTTTACAGGCTTTTTTTCTATTAGTGTACTTAACCTGACCAACCACCCGCTTTTGACGAGATTATACCGCTTTTTAAAGGATGCCTTGAATTTTTGTGCCGCTTTTAAAGCAAACAATTCCGCCTTATCCCAATTTTTTATATGATATTCAACTTTTGAATAAAGTTTTCATAATTTATTTTTCCAGAGTTCCAAGACAGCAAACGAGCCCAAAAATTAATCACAAAAGTGTTCAAAATATATTATTAAACTTTCACCTGTTTGAAAGTAGTGCATCTACTTTATTGATTAAAAAATGACTCATAGAAATATTTTAGAAAATTCTTTAGGCTAAAAAATTCTTTTTAGGAAAGTGTTGCTTTTCCAAACTCGTCGTATAGACCAAATACAATTAATATTGTAATTAATATGTATTTTTATTAATTCTAATTTAGTAGGTTTGAGGTTAAGAAGAAGAATAAATATTTTCTTCAAAAGTTATAAACACATTAAATTTGCAAATCAGACTAGATCCATTTTCTGCCTTTTTCTATGGACAGGCTTCACCAGTGATTTTCCATTAAATTGTATTATTGTTTATACTTTTATTATCAGATTGTCTCTATATGAATACTTTCAGAAGTGATCAAACAGACATATACAAACATTCTACTTTAGATTTTTTTGTTTATTCTTTATTTGCGTAATTTTTTAATTATTCACAAAATACTCAAATTTGTTTACATTTCTAAGTCATGTCAAATATTTGTGCCTTTTATCAGGGGTGTCACATGAACCTGAATTATGGCAATACCGGTTCTTAATGCAACAGATGCCGGTGACTGTTGTTTTTTTTTTTGTTTTTCTGGCAATACTGCTCTGTTTAATGAATAGCAGTGTTGGCCGAAGAGTTTTAGCTCGTTCCCATTTTGAAAGTTTAAATCCACAATAGTATACCCAATTCAATTTTAATTTAAACAAAACCCCAATTTAAAAGAAAAATATAGACGCTGAGTTAGCATCGCTCTTAAATCCAGAAAATTATTAAGACTCAGTAAAATAAAAAAATAAGAAATATTTACTTTTTCACTTGAACCTTAAAGTCCCCAGATATTTGTTTAAATTGTGAAAGTAAACAATTTTTTATTATAAGAAAGACACAATCGCAATAAAGCTGAAATATATTTTTTTTTTTCAAAATAATAGTCTTGTACATTAAATTTTCAAAAGAACAAATTCAACACAATTTTCACACGAAACTCATGATCGTGGAAAATCTTTTTTTTTCCAAAAATTTTTTTTTGGAATTTGGCAAGTAAATACGAGTAGTTTTCAAAAACTTCTAGTTTCTGGTTAAGTGTAATGCACTTATACTTGAGCAAAAACTACCTAGTTTTTGTCTCTTCTAATTTCTAAATTCTAAAACGCATACAAAAAAACAAGCAAAAACTAGGTGGTTTTTGCTCAAGTATAAATGTAGTCTAAATCTATTCGATTCAGAAGGTACAAACGAGGTTAAATGAAAACCCCCCAGAACTTTTTAAACCTATACAAAATTTAGTTTTTCATTGATTAATTCAAAGCTGTATAGTTACTTAAAAATATTTACTAAAATTCACAATTTGAAATATATTTCGTAATTATATTTGAAAGTTCAAGTATAAGTATTTTATTACTTAAAAAATTTTTAATTAACACCCGGCAAGCATGGCAATACGAAGAAGATTCCCCGATCATATTGCCAGGATGAAAACATTTATTGCCGGCAATATCAATTTTGTATTGCGGAAGTTTCCTCCGTCGGGAACAACTTTACCCGAAAGCAATACTTCCAGGCAATACGAAAACAATACCCCAGTAAGATAAATCGGCGATATCGCTAATTTATCACCTGGAAGATAAAAAGGTGATATCGCCAAATAAACTCCCCGGTACAAAATAAACGAATTATTTCTCTCATTATTAAATTTCAGCATGAAAAAGAATATCTGCATACATAATCTATATATGTGACAGCGCATAGAGAAAGGGACCTAAGGGTACAAAAAACAATTTTTTTTTTTTGTTGTGGACAACATCTGAGCATCGAATGAGACCGATCCCATGCTCTCCTAACCTTAGGTCCCTTTTAACCTTAGGTCCCTTTTAACCTTAGGTCCCTTTCTATTTTGCGCGTCACATATTGACCAACACATTAATTATCTTGATTTCATTACAGCCGATTTTTTTCGCGCATTAAATCTTGATTTTTTCGAGGAATTTATTTCCTATGTATCTGTTGGTTGTTTTTGTACAAATTTTGTTTTCATTTTTTCCAAAATGACAAAAAAATTTTAACAAATTTTTTTATCTTCCGGATGATAAGGTAATATTGCCGCAATATTATCATAAAAAATATGACAAAAAATTCAATTTTTGAATTATTTTTTCCAAATATCACCGAATTATCTTCCAAATGATAAAAGGAAGACAATTTCAAAATACTAATTGATTATTTTCATTCAAATGAAAAATAGAAGATATTGCTTTAATATCTTCTTGGAAGATATATTTGAGTTTTTAAATATTAATATTTTTTATTTATTTCAAATAATTTGGAGTAAGTAAATAAATATTAATATTTCAAAGCTGAAATATAAATATTTTGAAATATTTGAAATTTTTGAAATATTTGAAATGTGAAATATTTAAAATATAATAGTGGTATTCATCTAACTGGATTTATGCCCTCTTAAACCGTGTATTTTGTTAATCGCGTATATTTATAACTTTACCTGTTTATTTGAATGAACGCACCTTTTAAAACTATTCACATCTCAATTTTGCATTTAGCCACCTTTTCGATCTTTTCATAAATGAAACATTAAATTTTCTAAATTTGTATTATTTTAAAACAAATAAAATAGCAAATAAAAAACAACACACAAAAGAATTCAAAATAATTTTATTTTTGACAATATTCAAATGTATGTATAAATACGAAAAAGTTTACACACAAAAATGTAAGCGTATATTTACCAGGGCTCGTAAACTAGTTTTTTTTTTTTTTTTGAAGAGAAGCAACACTCAGAAAATTCTTCCTATTAATTAACATGTTGATTTCTTTTGGAAAGGGGATAGAGAAGAAGTGAAAGGTGGTGAAAGATGAAGATCTTCAAATATGGCAACACTGTCTTGCGCGAAATGTTGAATTTTAGAGCAGTTGTTGCGCGCCATCTGATGGTGAGTTGGCGAACTTTGTTGAAGCTTTTTAGTTCATAGTCCTGTTATATTATTTTACTTCGGTGGGGTTAAGTGCTATGGGAACACCGAAGGAGGACGCTGCGATATGTATGAGGGATAGGAAAAACTCATACATATTACTATTTTTCATAAATTGATGTTGCCTTGGTTGGGGCTCGAACCCGCAACCTCACGTGTAACAGTCCAATGCGCTAACCATTACTGTTGTTAATAAATAACTATTAAAGACGTTATTGTATAAATCCGTTATTGTTGAATTCTTTAAAGATTAGCCCCCGTATTCAAAATGAAAAAGCATATGCTAACTAACTAGCTGCCAGCTTCCCTTATGGGAATTTGTGTGTAAAAAAGTTAGCAGCAAGTTATAATTTTTTCTCAAATATGGGAAAATAATTTTACTTATATACTTTTACCTCTAGTTGCCACATTTTTTATCCGATTTTCATAAGTAATACCTTTCTGGAAAGGTTGTAATGTTATATGTATTGTTTACAACTTTATTAGTTGTTTCAAAAAGCCACCTCAAGATGGCGCTAATCTAGCATATATTAAAAAATTGCAAAAAATTTAAATTTGGGAGCCTCGAAAATGATTTTTATGATATGTCGTAGTGGAACTTTTTTTTTTCCCATGCTAAAAGCTTTCGAAAAATCGATGACGCAATATCGATTGCTAAATCGACCCACTCTAATGTACATATATGTCGTTGGAAAGGTACTTGAAATACCTTACCAATGGTATGCAACATGCCTAGACTTATTAACCCATTACAACCGGGTCATGATTTTGATCGGTTTTATCAATTATATGTATATTCCTATATAAACAATTTGCAATAAAGCAAATACTGATATACCCAGGAAAATTTTTTACAATCGGTAGCCAACCACACCACCGATTCCATTGAACTGGTTCCGGAACCAGTTCCTGGGGTCCTATATGGAAGGTGTGGGTGACGTAGAATTAGTTCCAGAATTAGTTCCAAAACTGATTCTAGAGCAACCGGTTCCACTTTGGAGCTATGGAAGGGGTTGCTTTTGGAACAATTTAAAACAAAAAGAATCGGTGTTAAAATCGACAGTAGAAGGGGTTGTGAATGAAAAGTAGCTATTCTACAACCGATTCTTTGGAACAGAAAATTTTCCTGGGTATGATTTAACATGATTACATATGAGAAAATTTAAAAAAAAAATTCTAATATATCATCATATAAAAACATATAAAGTCGCATACAATATTTTATATTATCATATATTTTAATATTAAAAAATATATGTTATATATAGTCTTTTTTACTCGGGTGGCCATCTCATCCGTAGTGCTCAGACAAACCTTAAAATCTCTGAAAAAAATTTCACTTAAGTGCTTTGGTTTTATTTAAGTGGTGTATGCAAATTATCAAATTCTAAAACTTTTTCCGAAGAAACTCCTAATACCGTAGAAAAATTTTACATTAAAACAATTTAGTTTGCCGAAATGCTGTTCGATTGGTTACTAAAGAAACCTTTGTTCTGCAATATCATGTCTAACTAATTTTTTAGAATTTATTTTCGGGAAAATATTTAAATTCAGTTTTACTGTAAAAATAAATAAATCATTGTCAACAAAAGCAAGAATCACATAAATATGTTCTATCAAAAACCATTTTTTTTTTACTTTATATGGAGTTTTTTTTGGAACTTTTTGGTTTTACTTTTGTTTATTTCTTTTTGTGGCCAATAATACGGTTTTATTCGCTTATTGTTGTTGGTTGATGTGTATTTTATTTAAAGAATCAAAAAACAAATCGAAAGTAAAGTGGGCGGCGCTTGAAAAAGTATTTTTACTACAAAAGCAGAAATTTTTAAACTTGTTTCTGATTTGAAATGAAAGAAATGCTAATGATACAAATATGATTTACATATTTTATACACTCACAATATTTTTTCTTAAAAACTATCTAATATACGAGTTCACATGAAAACAATTGAGAATTAGCCCAACCGAGTATTCGATTTCGGTAACGGTCTCGGAAAAACTAAAACATTCGGCAACTATTCGGAAGTCGGCAAATAATTTCCCAAATAATTGCCAAGCGGAACTATATAAAATTTTTCATTTTAATATAAAAAAAAAATAATATTTGTTCTTCTTTACTTAGGCATGAGCTTAAACTAAGGAACACTCAAAATAGTTTGTAGTTTAAATTAACTGAAAATGTAATTTAAAATAAATGAAAAATCACTTGAAACCCGGTCTACTAACTTTCCATTTAAATCAAAATAACTTTTCATTTATTTTTAAATGTTAAAAAATTAACTACAAACTCCTTAAAAACACAATGAATTTTTTTTTAACTTACAAAAAATTAACTACACTCAGATAAAAAATTCAGTAAAAAAACTTGTAAACAGTTTCCAATAGAACTTTACTATTTTTATACTGATTTTTAGTACAATTTTTTTTTAGTAATCTTTTTTGATATTCTCTTATTACAAATTACGGATTTTTTACTAATTCTCGCTGCTGATTTCAGCAAAACATTTTACTAATTTTTCAAAACCGAGTGCTAAATTTAGCAGAAAAATACACTAATTTAAAAACATTTTTTTTTGGATTTTTTACAATTATTGTTTAGTTTATATTTGTTACTATTGATATATTCTTAGTTTGGAAATAACACTTAGAAAATTTTATTGTATCTCCAATGCATAAAAAGGTATTACCTTTTTGGAGAACCGTTTGCAATTTTGACTCCAAATTTCAAGTACGATGAAGTAATTATACGCTTGTTACAATCGAAAGAAAAAAAAGTTTTTTTTTATAAATTTTTTTAGATTTTACAGTTTTTTATTTATTTTTTAGTACACTTATTTGCTAATTTCAGCATTACAGTTTACAACAATTTACTGAAATTTAACTAACTATTTCAATGTCATTGTACTAAAACTATTGATATTTAGTAAGTTTTTTAACTGATTTTAGCAAATCGATTTTGAATTGTAGCTTACAACAATTTTGCTAAAATTTAGTAGCGACTACTAATTTTGTTGTGCTACAGATCAGCAGACATGTGTTGCTAAAATTAGTAAAAAATACCGCTGTGCTCAAAACAGTTAAATTTCCCGTAATAACAGCAAAAATTTCAGTAGCCATTAGACTTTTTTGGTTGAGTGTACAAAATCCGTAAGAATAAATGATATTTAGTTTATTTCGTTTTTTTTAACTGACCTAGAAATCTAAAAAGGTTTCTTTTTTAACAAAATATTCTATATGAAAATATTAACTGTAACAGAAAATCCGTATTTATACATATAAAATTTTTTTTAAATAAAAGACAAAAGAAGTTGAAAAGTATATCTCTTTTTAATTTAAATGTATAATCATTTAAAAATAAATGTACGGATAGCTTTTTAAATAACACACAAAAAAATAAAAACCAAATTCAATTCAATAAATTTTATCGTTGAAATTCCTCCAATCACAAAAATTGTCCAATTAAAAATTTGTAGCTCTTTAATTGAATAAATTTTTAATAAAAGAGTGATACATTTGATTAGAAGTTTTATTGGTTTTTTTATATATATTTGATTAAAAATTAATTCATTGGATTAAAAATTTATCAATATTGTATACCTTCTAAATAGCATTATATATGAATTTGATTAAAAATTAATCGATTGGATTAAAAATTGATCAATATTGTATAAATTCTAAATAAGACTCTAATCAGCCGGATAAAATGGTAGTTGTCATGCCAACTATAAAAAAATATATTTCTTTATTTTTAGCTTGAATTTCATAACATTGAATTTTATTAAAATAAAACCTGCATGCAATTTTAATTCATTTGATAGATTTATTATTACCCTATTAAAAAAAATTAATATGGAGCTTTATATGGTAATATATAACTTAATGTGATACATATACGATTTCATCCGAAAAATGGCCCGATATAATTGTGTCAGTTGGTTATCACTTTTTATCTAATTGTATCAGTTTAGATCTTAACTGATTAGATTATATATTAAGCAGATGAAATTTTATCTGATTTTTGACCTGATATAATTTTATTGGTTTATGTCGCATGGTATTAGTTGAGATCCAAATAGATACATTACTATAGAAACTTATATAGTTATATCTGAATTTTGACCTGATGCAATTATATCTGATTTAAAACTTTGATACAATTATATAAGGCAAATGTCGGATACAAATATATTTTATTTATATAAAATTGTACCAACTACGATCTAAAAAGATACCATTAGATATAAACCGGTAAAATTGTATCAGGTCAAAAATTGGATATAATTTCATCTGAATAATGTATAATTTTATTAGTTGAGATCTAAACTAATACAATTAGATAAAAACTGATAAACAACTGATACAATTACATCGGGCCATCTTTCGGATGAAACAGTATATTTATACAGATATAACTTAATCGCATTCTATACGACTATATGTAACTGTTTTTACTCGGGTACTTATATGAAAGATTCTCTCACAGAAATTAGTTTTCTTCTTTTTTCTGAGGCATAAGGACTCTGTCAAATTTTTTTGTTGAAAATTATAAAAATAGTATGTTTTTGTTTAAAACTAGATAAAATATATTTTTATGTAAAATAATTTTTAATTTATTTTTTTGCGATTTTTTGGTTTAACTAAAGTATTGATTCTGAATACTTTAGTTAAACAAAATTTCAAAAATTACATTATTAGTTTCTAATAATGTTTTAGAATAAATGAATATTCAGATTTAATATGGCAAAATTAAAATATTTAGCTAAATAAAATAATAAACTTAACGAGAATTTATAAAATTTTATAAAAATTAATTTAAAATATCTGTTAGTAATACATAAACATTTATAAAAGCAACCACATAAATAAAACAAACGAAAAACAACAACAATATGCAGATGTTTTTCTCTTTTTTTATGAGATGCTTTTGAGCGATAGAATAAAAAACAAAATGTCAAGCAAATTGCAGTTTTGAGCAATTATTTAATCTATTGGATTAATTTTTAATTGACACCTTTTGAAATAATTTAACAAATCGTTTTAATTGAAAAAAGTTTAACATTATTTTTTTGGTTGTAAACTAAAATCTGGGCATAATTGTAACTAACAACTAGGTCTTCCAGTACCGATTTCGGTAAATACCGAAATTGTCGAAATTCGAGCCATTTTAGCAAATTTTAAATACAGATTTTAGGACGATACCAATTTCGGTATTGCATACATTTTTTATTTAATTTTTTACTATTTTAATATTTATGTCTTTTTTAAGAGAAATTTTAACACGTTTGACAATAATTATTTTTTTATGTTTGCAATTCTTTACAAATTTTATATTTTAAAGATGCAAACATTAATAAAAATATAATCTTTAATTATTATTATTATTATTATTATTATTAAAATTGAACACCAGTGCAGTAAGATATAATATCTTTTAGATTTAGCACTGGAAAAAAATCAAGTGGCACATTATTGCATTTTTACTCAACTAGAACTTTGTCTGAACAGAAAAATGTGTTACTTAAACAAAACTTATTCCTGTTTCGTGGCTTAAAATAAAATTGGTTGATTTTAACACTCTTTTTTGTTAAATTTAACAAATCTAAATTTAAGTAAAAAATTTGTAAAACTATAGTTTTATCTGTAATTATATACTGAGTCGTAAAATTTATTCAAATTTGGGGTCACGGGACCCTACCCGGCCTAGGTCATATAATGTGAGGGTATATAAGGGCAAAATGGAGCAAACATTTTGTTCGTTTTGCTCTATCTCGCTTAGTTTTCGAGATACGGGCCATTTTATGAAGTGGAAAATTTTTATTAAAAATTTCTGTGAGTCTAAGGCCCCGACAATGTCCATTTTTGGATAGAGATAACCCCTTTCGCTAGGGTATTACATGGTTAGGGGCATAGTATAATATAGTAGCTTTCCTAATTTTCTGTCATTTGAAAAAATGAAGTAGTGTTTGTAATTTTACTTGTACATATGGTTCTTAATACAACTACACTCAAAAAAATAAGTTAGTAGAAAAATTAGTAAAACGTCTTGTATATCAAGTGTACTAGTTTTCAGCAAATTTTTTGCTGAAATTCCGTTTTCAGCAAAATTTTTAGTTATATTTTTTTAGCACTAAACTAATTTTGAATTAATGTTTTACTAATTTATTTTGCTACAAAAATTGTGCTGATAACCGCATTCATAGCGTGGACGACAACCAGATAGACAAGATGTAGATGTCGCAGCTTGTCTGGAAACGGAAATGACAAAAAAAGAAAAATAGCTCTACACATATTATATATTTAAATTTTCAGCAAATAAATTAACTAAAGTAAAATTTCGCTACAAGTTTTTTGAGTTTTTTTTCAGTCTACTAATATTCAGCAAAAAGTTTAATGATTTTAGCAAGGATTTTTTTCATTTGCAGTCGACTAAGTCTTAGCAAAACTTTTGCTGAAGATTACTATTTTTTTGGTAAAAATCAGCTCGCTGACTTTCAGCAAACCTTTTGCTGAAATTACCAACTTTTTTGCAAGCACGCTCCTGACTAAAAATTTGCTGCCACAGCAATATTTTTTGATGACTTTACTGACTTTCTTTTTTGAGTGTACATGAGTTAGGGACAAGCTCTCAATTTTTTAATGAGTGGGGCTACTATAGCATACTATGGTTAGGGGTATTCGAAATTTTCATAAATTTTCATCTCTCTTAGTTTTCGAGATATGGGCCATTTTAAATAATCGGGAGGGAAAGAAATAGCACCATCTTTAAAACTTCGGATACACTGCTGGCGCAATGTACCGGGTAATAACAGAAACATGAAAATATTATATTTTAACAATAAATTTTGTAAAATTTAACGAATGGGTTCTTAAAAATTAGTTATAAATAGTTTTAAAAAATAAACCCTCAAAACTACCCAGCCAGAAAAATACAAACGGGAAAGCGATGGCAAAGCACTTTAACAGGTGGTACAAGTACTGGCAAAAAGTGCTTTCCCATTCCCAAAATGATAACATCATTAGACAAAAGGACCGGCTGTTCAAAAAGCGCCGGAAAAGCATTGAAAAAACAAAATTTTTGAACGTTAGCAAAACGCTGGCAAAACCAATAAATTGGTGGTCTGGAAATATATTTTCCAAAATAAAATTTAAAAAAAGTTCATATGTATTTTTTTTGGTTCTGCCGTGATTTGAACCCAGGCCGTCAGGTTGGCAGACGATTGCTCTACCCACTGAGCTAACGAGACATATAATATTTGATAGCTAAGCACATAAATGAGTGATAATCGCTGGACAACTACTGGCTGTGCGAAAAAGCTAGCACTGGCAAACAGTTTTTTGGAACTAATATGCCAGCTAGGGATGCCGAACGGGACTGGTTTTTACAAATCCCGGGATTCGGGATTTTGAAAATTGAAATCCCGGGATCCCGGGATTTTTCGGGGTTTCGGGATTTTCTTGTTTCATCATATTTTTAATTTTAAAACCAAATAGCTCAAATAAATCCTACAAATTAAAATAATTCATTATAAATCTACTTATTATTTTTTGTGGTATGAAGAAATAAACAAATTAAGCCGGATTCACAATGCTGGAGTACTCCTCGCTGCATAGTGGAGTATATAAAATAGAGATAGCATGATACAAAAAATATGGAGTACTACAGCATTGTGAATCTGGCTTTAAACAGAAACTCCATTCATAGAAATAAGTATGTAAATATAGCAGAGAAAGCTACTTAAAATTAGTAAAAAAGTTTCCTCAATTAAATCTACTGAAATCAGCAGAACTTGTGTGCTAAACAATTGTTAAATTTCCGACATATAAGTAATATATAGGGTTTATGTCCCGGGAATTCCCGGGACGGGATTCCCGGGAATCCCGCCCTTTTTTCAATCCCGCAATCCCGGGAATTTCATGCGGGATTTCCCGGGATTTTTTGTATTCTTTTATATATATTGCAATTTCGAAAGCTTTTTTTAAATTTAAAGCATAGATTTTTTTGAAATCAATTTAAATAAAAATATTTAAAATAAAAAATACGATTTAAAATTTAATAAACTGAATTAGTAGAATATAAAAAAAAATTTTATTATTTAGGCCAAATTGTTTTTGAATGTCAGCTGAATTTGGTTTAGTTACCAATAAAAATACTCGTACTTCGGGGGAAAAAATTGTTTCTTTAAAACGATGATCTTTGTTCAAGTAAAGCAATATATACAACATTTCAACATCATTATTTCAGTTCCAAATACATCCAAAAAGCCTGTGCATTAAAATTTAAAAAATTAGTAATATTTTCCTATTTTCAGCTGTTATAAATAATTTGAGGGTTTTTTACTTCAAAAAATTTCATTTAAATTTCAATTGCTACTCCTTTATTTTAATTGTATTTTTTAAAAAAATTTTATTTTTCAAATAATGCATCAGATGCTTTTTCAAATTATTTTGGATTTTTTATATGTTAATTTCAAATGATTAATGACTCAGAAATTAGCTCCAAAAACAAAAATTTTTTCCACTTTTTCCTATGAGCCATTTAAGAATCTAATTTATGAGCGCTCCGAAATTGCTGGCTGGGAATTTATTTTTAAAAATTTCTAATCAAAAAATACCAATTAAAGTTAAAAGATTATTTAATAATATTTTATTTTCTATTTTTATCAAAAGATTTAAGCCAATTTGCCTAAAAATTTGTGTGAAAAATACTCCCTTTTAAACTTTTTTATAAAAATAATTCTAGACGAATTCTTCTGAAAATCTCCATAGAAACAAAATACCTAGAAATAGAAATTTTTGGATTCCATACTTAATAAATGTTTAAGCAAAAAAACGATTTTAGTTCTGACTATAAAACTGGTCCGACACAAGCTTGCACCCATGAACAATTCGAATACGTCCTAAAAGAAGGTATGAAAATAAAATACCCGTGTCTTTCACTTTGTCTATATTAATTCGTTTATAAACGGTTTATAAACGCGAATTAATATTCAGTTATTTCTAAGGGTTTTTTAAAATTAAGACGGCCTTCCATATAAATATATTACCTCAATATTAATTCGCGATTTAAACTGTTAGACAAATTGATCTAGAAAAAGTGGAAGACATGGATATTTTATATTTAGCCCTGCTTTCAGAATATATTAAGTAGATTTTCTCATAGGTACAACCAAAAAATGAACTTTTTCAAACGGTGTTGTAATAGAAATCGAGTTTTTCCAATACAACATATACCGGATTTATTTATTTGCGAATGAGCGGGAATTCCCGGGATCCCGGGAAATTCAGAAAAAAATCCCGCTGTCCCGGGAAATGAAAAAGTCCGGGAAAAGAAAAACCCTAGTAATATACTTATGAGTTAAATTTAAGTAAATTTCAAATTACAATTTACTTCTGAAGAAACTTTTTAACTAGCCGAAACACTGCTTATCTACAAATTTTTAGTTATATTTGTAAAAAATTTATTGAATGCAAATACAAACTATTCTGCCGAAATCATCAGAAATATTTAGTGACTATTAGTTTTTTTAAATCAACTAACATTAAGACCTGTTAACTTATCTCAAAATAAACTGAGTTTAGTGCATAACCATAGTTATAAATGTCAAATTTATATGAAAATATCTGTGGTTAAAATTTAACCATGGTTAAGTTGGAAAAAAGTTACTCGCCCTAAATACTATATTAAACACATACCTCTGCTGATTTCAGAAAGGCAGTTTGTGAGATTTCTATAATTTAACAAAAACTTGCTGTTTTTAATCGGCAAAACTATTTTGAATGAAGTTAGCAAATCATCAATAAAATAAATAAAAACATATCCGTTTAAAGATTAAATAAAGCTGAATTATGATTTTTAAAAGTTTCACAGCTGAATAAAAGTTTTTAAATTATTAAGGTTTTATTCAGATTTATTCAATCTGTAATCTATTTGAATCTATTACTTACACTTATAAAAAAATTACGTACAAATGCATAGGTCAAAATTGTGCTGGCGCAAATACATGTACTATTTCCTGTTATTTTAGCAGAATTTTGACCTATTTCTACGGACTTTTTTAGAGAAAATAACAGAAAAATTAGTTCAATTTAATCAGAACGCGTTTAGCGTTTGACTTTTGTACTAACTTTTTTTTATAAGTGTATGAATAGGAAAAATTAGTTTTTTAATAACATTTAATAAGATATTAGATTTATTCGGAAATCCCGGGATTTTTTCAAGTCCAATCCCGGGATTTCGGGATTTCTAAATCCCGAAAATCCCGGGATTTTCGGGATCGGGATTTCGGGATCGGCATCCCTAATGCCAGCATTGGGAGAGCAAAAAAAGTTGGTCTTAAAGGATCTTTTCCACAAACAAAAAAATTGATTTTATAGAACAAAAAAAATTTTTAATTAAAAAAAATCTAATAAAAATTTGTTGCTGCAACCGTATTTGAACTCGGAACCTCCTGACTGCAAATCTTTTTTAACGAAGCATCAGCATTTTTATAAAATCAATGCTCTACCAGTGAATTGGTTTTTGTACTACTAGTAGCATTGGCTAGGTAGCACTGGATAACCACTAGTTGCAAACCTTGGTATATCACTCTTAGACCATTTTTTGCCAGTGGTTTTTTTTATAAACCACCGAAATTTTTGTAAAACAAATACTGGAAAAACGCTTTTTGCAAACGCTGGCAAAACGTCCCAAATAAGTGTTCTTCCAGTCATTTATTTTCAACACCGTGGTTACCCAGTGGTATGCCAGTGCTTGATTTTTTTGTACCACTGGCGATTTCTGATTGGGTAGTTAAATTACTGAGGATTTTTAGTATAGTGTTAAATGAAGATAACTAAAATCTTTGTTTAAATCAGTGTTTCAAATAAAAATTTGTTAAAAATTAGTCAAATAGATTTGAAACCCGTTTGACAGATTTTTCTACCGACATATTATTTTATATGTATATTTTATTGTTTTATGACAAATTTGATTGTTAATTTTTCTATGAAAAATAAAATTAGCCCTGGTTTATGTATTACGAAAATACTCCAAACGAAGAAAGCAAAGTAACGAAAATTTGTTTCCCATATATTTTTGACGAAAGTAATTGTCAATTTCTTTCGTTAAGACCATTTTCGTAATAGATAAACAGACCCTTAATTTTTAAATCGTATTGCCATATCAAATGAAACATTTGCCTCTGCCTTTTTCAATAAAAATCACTTTAAAGCAACGTTAATTCAATGTTGAAAGAAAAGGCGATACACTGTAATCTAATGCTAAAATCTGCTTATCTTATGACGGAAGCAGGCATATCTTTGTGGTGGAAAAATGTGTTATTAAAGCAGCATAATAAGATTTAGAAAGTCTTTTGTTTTTTTCTTGGCTTTTAATTTTTTTGTTAATTGGTTTTTTCTTTCCTTAACAAAAAATTAATCTTATTAACGGCTCATAGTGTTTAGATACAGGCGCAATTGTTAAGACCATTAACCTTTCATAATTGTCAAAACATGACTACCAAAAAATAACACCAACAAAACTTTGTAGAATAAACATAATTAAATATATGAGCTAAAAACTTTTTGAAATTATTTTAACATGTTTGAAGTATAATAGTTTTTTTTCTGAACTTAAAGCCGTCAAAACATGTTTGAAGTTAAAGATAACAAATGATTTTTTTTTTTATAAATATTTAACATTTAAATTAATGATGGCGTTCATCATTGTATGAAATATTATGGAAAGGTAAAGCTCATTGGAAAACTTTACTTGAAAATCATATGCATCTTAAATACAAAGAACAATATAAAAACGAGTTTCAATTATAAAACTGAAAATTTCTGTAGTACCTATTTACCATATTTTGGACACTCGATAATAAAAAAGAACTTACTCGATATTATAGATTTGCATTTTAGACATAAATATTCAAATGCTTATTCACTTTTTTGGTTTTTATATCAGCCTTAAAAATAAGACTGTTATAAAAATTAAAAAAAAATGTCTATGCATTTGGGTAAAAAATTATTAGTGCTTCCAATTCGGTTAATCGATTAACCGATTCCTAGATTTATCGCCTCAATTTCGGTTAATGTCGAAACAAATAATTTCAAACTCAAATATTCGACTCAAATAATCGGTTAAAATAGGTCGATTAACCGGTATAACAATTTGATATTGATTTTTTAACAAAAAAAATTCCTAATTTTCTCAGCTTTAATTAACAAAATGGCAAGAAAAAGTTTGAAAAAAATAAATAAAAGAAATGCGATTAAATTCTTTTAAAATCTAATGTACGATATCCTTAAACATTTAAATAAAAACTAGGCACACAGTTGCACAGTGTACGCTGAATTCTATAGTGCTAGCCGGTGAATTTAGCGTTCCATTTTTCGCTTTTATAACATATCTAAGTTAGCATTGCGATTATTTCATTTATTAAAAATTATTTTAAAAAAAATCGCATTGGTTCCTTTTACCGCGATTTTTCATAAATTATCCATTAAATAAAATGTGTGGCAATTTTTTTTCTGAAATTTTGTTTGATTGTTATGTTCCACAAAATTTACAAACAAATCCCTAACAAAAAAAAAATATTTTTGAGAATAAAATAATAAAAACCATGTAACCAGCTAATTTCAAATGCATGAATTACATTTGAGTTATATATTTCGATATATATCAGCGCATTGTCACCTGTTTTACAAAATTTATAACAATCTGACCAATTTTTGGTTAATTCATAAAATTTGTGACCAATTTTATAGGCCAAATGTAAACTCCGTAACCAGTAACTCAAAAGGTTTTTTAACTTTACACTCATAAAAAAAAGTTAGTACAAAATTCTGTTAAACGCGTTCTGATTAAATTGAACTAATTTTTATGTTATTTTCTCTTTAAAAGTCCGTACAAATAGGTACAATTTTTGCTAAAATAACTGGAAATAGTACATGTATTTGCGCCAGCACAAATTTGACCTATTTCTACGGGCTTTTTTTTATGAGTGTAATATCTTATATTTTAATAACCAATGAAGCTAAATACTAACTGTAAGAATTTTTATGAAGAGGATAAGTAACGTTTTTAACAAAAATTAATACATTTTACAAACTTTTTCGTATATCTATGCTAACATAACTTCAACTCTGTAACGATTTTTCCTCGTAATTATTGATAAACCCAGTCAGAAATCGCCAGTGGTACAAAAAATCAAGCACTAGCATACCACTGGGTAACCACGGTGTTAAAAATAAATGACTGGCAGAACACGCTTTGCCAGCGTTCGCAAAAAGCGTTTTACCAGTATTTGTTTTACAAAAATTTCGGTGGTTTATAAACAAACCACTGGCAAGGAATTGGCTAGTGTGACATGCCAAAGTTTGCAACCAGTGGTTATCCACTGCTACCTAGCCAATGCTACCAGGCGTATAAAAATAAATTCACTGGTAGATTTTATAAAAATGCTGACGCTTCGTTAAAAAATGTTTGTAGTCAGAAGGTTCCGAGTTCAAATCTGGTTGCAAGCAAAAAATTTTTTTTGGATTTTTTTTTTTAATTTAAAATTTGTTTTCTTTTATAAGATCAATTTTTTTGTTTGTGCACACAGAAAATTTATTAGTTGGAATTCGGTAGAAACTATTGAAACTCAGTTCTTAAACTACAGTATTTATCCCTATTATATAATTTTCTTAACTTAGACCATGCTACTGTTTTTGTAATTGTTAATTTTCTAATAGAACCAAATTAATTTCGTAATACTCAATAATTGGTGGACTCAACTTTTACTACATAAAAAATTTAATTATGACAATTATCGGTAGACCCAACCGCTACTAAAATTAAAATAAGTCATAAAAATTATAAATGCTTAGTGACAACATATTTTCAGTGTTTAATTAATTACAAACTGTCAGGCTAAAAATAAAAAAAAGTTTAAAATCAACATTTTGGTTTTCTTTTTTATATTAAACATAATCTATTCAATTATAAATAATGAAAAATAGGTGGAAAACAATCATGTTTCATGTAAGATCATAAATACTCGTAAGAACCCAGGTGGAAATTGCCCATGGTAGAAAAAAATAGTACTGGGAGAGCACTGTTTTTTTTTTTATTATGCCAGTACCACTTAAAATGTGCTTTGCCACTGTCTTCTGCTATTTTAACAAGATTTTTCTTTCTGACACTTATTTTACCCTAATTTTTAATAGAATTTCAATATAACTTTTTTTATAATATTTTTTATATAAAACAGTGAGAAACCAGAAAATTTAAGAAAAACTTTTTATTTTCTAGTTTTGCAATTATTTAGGCTTGTATTCACAAAAATGTTTTAAATTTTATTAGAGCTTAGTAAAACAAATTAACGTGCAAAACAACAACAAAACTCGTTTAATTAGCCTCTAATAAGACAAAAAGTTTTTTGTGAATAAACATGTTAATATTTTATAACACAATAAAAAACAACAAAATTAATTTGAAACAAAAATATATATTTTTTATTATTTTATTAAAATTTATTATTTTATTCACCACCAGATTTTTAATTATTTTTATAGTACTGGCTATACACTGATTTTTTGTATTTGAAGTACTGGCAAATTACTGAATATTTTTAATTTATAGTAGGTACTGGGAAAACACCAGGAAATAACAAAATCCAACACTGGGCCAACGTGGGCAAATACCTACGGCAAAGCGTATATTGGTGTTATCATTTCGACACCGTGCCAGTATTGGAAACGTAAAAAATCCGACACATCGCCAGTACATGCACTACCGTCTCCAACGCTGAGCCAGTACTGTGCCGTTCGTATTTTTCTATCTGGGTAGGTTTCCATATATAATTATTTATGTTACAACATATGTATTTCCTCTTTTCCAGCAGCATGTGAAATGTAATTAGAAAATATGAAAATTCAAGGTTCTTAATATGATAATTCAAGATTCCAAGAGCCCGGAATTCTTTTATTTATATCGATTATTGCAGCTTTTAATTTGTACAAACTATAGAGCGTCAAAGGAGTTTTCAGTCAAACAATGTACAACATAAGATCTATTTTTTAGAGACGTCCCCTTAAAAACCTTTGGTTCCAAAAACCTTTTTCTTAAAATGGTCACAGGTTGGTAACAACTATTCCTACAGAAATTCAAATTGTGGTGACATCCACTGAGAAAAGTTTTAGAATTCGCGTTTTTTATATAAAAATATAATATTAATATACAAAAAAATTCGCTCTTGATCTGCGGTATTTTGTGAATCTTGATTTGTGTTTTTTGTAAAAAAAAAAAGTGTACTCAGAAAGGACTTTGAAACATCAGGTGTTTTTATATTAAAAATTCTCCAAAGCCTAAAGTTTTTAACGAAAAAAGTCCGTTAAGCTGATTTTTTTTTAAATGTGTTGAAATTGTATATTTATATTTTAAAATTTTAATTAAAAAATATATAAACTAAAAATAGGGTTATATAGATATTTTGATGTTTTTCGACCTTTATATATTTATTTAAATTTTTGGAAAATAATTAATTAAGCTCGAGGTCAGTTTTATTCAATAAATTTATATTTATTTTATCTTTTTCTCTTCAATATTTCGCCATCCTTTGGCTGGCATCCTCAGGAATCTTATAATAATACATAAAAAATAACAAATAAAAATATAATTTCAGTTTTCAAAAAATTTAAAAAAAAAAAAATGATTTATTTTTTGAAAATTTTAAAATTTTTTGAAAACTAAAATTATATTTTTATTTGTTATTTTTTATGTATTATTATAAGATTCCTGAGGATGCCAGCCAAAGGGTGGCGAAATATTGAAGAGAAAAATATAAAATAAATATAAATTTATTGAATAAAACTGACCTCGAGCTTAATTATTTTCCAAAAATTTTAAACTAAAAATAAGGTTTTTTTTAATTGGAAATGGTGTAGGGCATTTTAAATTTTTATTGTAGCTAATAGAACTATGCTTCGTAAAATTTGGTAGTCACAACTGAACATGTTAATTTTCGTAACCGAACGTTTAATGATGTCAACCGCTACTGCATTAAATTTAAAGATACCCAGATAGAAAAATACGAACGGCACAGTACTGGCTCAGCGTTGGAGACGGTAGTGCATGTACTGGGGACGTGTCGGATTTTTTACGTTTCCAATACTGGCACGGTGTCGAAATGATAACACCAATATACGCTTGGCCGTAGGTATTTGCCCGCGTTGGCACAGTGTTGGATTTTGTTACTTCCTGGTGTTTTCCCAGTACTATAAATTAAAAATATTCAGTAACTTGCCAGTACTTTAAATACAAAAAATCAGTGTATAGCCGGTACTATAAAACAATTAAAAATCTGGTGGTGAATCACCCTAAATTTTAATAAAATAATAAAAAATATATATTTTTGTTTCAAATTAATTTTGTTGTTTTTTTATTGTGTAATAAAATAATAAATAATTGCAAAACTAGAAAATAAAAAGTTTTTCTTAAATTGTCTGGTTTCTCGCTGTTTTATATAAAATATAATGAAAAAAGTTATATTGAAATTCTTCATGACCGAATTCAGTATTAAAAATTAGGGTACAAGAAGTGTCGGATAGAAAAATCTTATTAAAATAAGTCCCAATCTACTGAATACTTTTAGAAATACTTTTTGGATTTACTAAATCCAAGTGACAAAAAATGCGGTTAACCCTAACCTATCTGCCGGTACTTATAAAAGCAGTTTTTATTTAAATTTTATAACAAGAAACTCTGAATTTTTCCCGAAAATGTACTTATGTATGGCCCTAATTCTATCACATAACCCTTAAAATATGTGTTAACATATTTTTAATCTTGTAACGAAATAATAGCTAACTTTTACACAAATAAAATTTAATAAACGGTCGTAAATTTGCAGAAAACAGTGGCAAATCACGTTTTAAGTGGTACTGGCATAATAAAAAAAACAGTGCTCTCCCAGTACTATTTTTTTTCTACCGTGGGCAATTTCCACCTGGGTAGTTGTCGTAACCGCCACAATTCGATTGGCAACAAATTCGGTTAGTACAACGAATCTGTTTTCTGGGTGTGGGAAAGCTCCTTCAAGACCAACTTTTTTTTTGCCCTCCCAACACTGGCATACTAGTTACAAAAAATTGTTTGCCAGTACTAGCATTTTGGCACAACCAGTAGTTGTCCAGCTATTATTACGCATTTATGTGTTTGCCATCAAATATTATATGTCTCGTTAGGTCAGTGGGTAGAGCAATCGTCTGCCAATCTGACGGCCTGGGTTCAAATCACGGCAAGACCAAAAAAAATCATATGAACTTTTTTTAAATTTTATTTTGGAAAATATATTTCCAGACCACCTATTTATTGGTTTTGCCAGCGTTCTGCCCCTGCTTTCTTTTGTGAGTAGTAATTTTTTATCGTAGAGTTTGTGTTCGTCTTTCCAAAATCGTACATTGCCCTGTTTTCTTGAAGCAAAAAAGTGTAGTAAACAAGAATCAGAAAAGAACAAGAATCGGAATAGAAACGTTAATCATTTTTACTATTTTCGAATTTTTGCTCAGTATTTCCGGTAACGGTATTTTAATGTTAGTTATTTCGGTAAGGGTATTTTACGGGCAATGATGTTCCAAATATTTTGCTAACGGTATTTCAAGGGCAACGATATCTCAGTTATTTCGTTAACGGTGAAAGTGTTTTAAAATGGTAACGGTATTTTAACGTTTTTGCCTGCCAACCTTGATAATAGGTCATATTTGTAGTAAATTTAAATTGAATAAAAAAAAGAAACAAATTATTGTTTATTGTGGTTTTATATGAATAGCAACTTAAACAAGTTGATTTAGTAAATTTTAGTAAATGTGTATATTAGGGGTATAACTTTTCTCTTAAGGCAAAATCAAGTACAACATGGAAAAATATTAACAACTAAGATTTTACTTTTTCGAGATCGTTAAAAAAGTTCCCGCACCAAAGTTTTATATAAATGATTTTTTTTTTATTATTTAAAAAAGTAATATTTCATTCCGAATTAGTGAGCTTTTTCTAATTTTCTAATACAAACATCTATTTAAATATTTTCCACAATTTTGACAACAAAATTTTTTTTCAACAAAAAGAAAAAATTTTAAACATTTTAGAAATAGCTTTCAGTACGGGAGGTTTTTTTTTATCAAATTGATTTAAAAAAAAACTGTTTTTATTATCAGGACAATATTATCTATTAGGTTTTGCTTTAGGAGCTTACCCAGCAAAATATTGGTAATGACACCTCATTACTATCTGCATTACCAAAAATGATATATCATTACCTTTTGCATTATTTTATTATATAAAATAATGACTTCCTAATAAAGGCCTATTGTATTCATTGTTTCTAAATATAAAATAATGACTTACTCGTCATAGTTTAAATAAGTACTTTTTACACTGTTGAATTTTATACATTTTTATTTATTATATGTAAATATGTTTTATGTTTAAATTTTTATGACGAGTCCTAAAATTACACACTAGAGAAAATTTAAATTTTTCTGAATGTATTTCCTTAAGCTAATAGTATTTGCTTAACTCTTTATTTTTAAGAATCAAGTAAGCAATCGGATAACCACTTATAATTCAACTTTTTGTAAGCATGTGTGTAACCGCTTATTATTCAAAATCTCGTAACTACTTATTTCTCATTTTTTCGTAAGCGAGCAGGTAAGCGTGACTACTTATAAAAACGACCACGCCAAACAAAAATAATGAGTTTAGACGCCAAAAAATAAGTTGTGTGGAGCTATGAATTTCTATTATATAACCACTTATTTGGTAATGAAAGATTTTGCTGGGTACAGCCCAAAAAAAAGTTATGCCCCTAGTGTACATATATTAAGAATTTAAATTTGTTTGTGGTTACACCTATGAAAACCTTTATTTTAATAATATATTTTTAGTTATGGGAAATATTATGTTTGGTTTTCAAACAACTTTACATTTATTAAAAAAAAAATTCCTTTCCTGTATTTTAAGGTGGTTTTAATTTGGTTAGATATTACTTTCAATTCTGGAATTTCAAGAAACTGATAAAAAAAAAACTTTTAAAAATTTGCCACTATTCCAAATCGTATCATGTTCCAAATAATATATAAAAAAAGTAATAAAACGTACCTTGAATTGCTGTTGAAAATAATTACTTTTAAATTTGTAGTAGATTTTGTTTCGTCTTTTTTTTTAATGGGCTTTTTGTGTTTAGATTTTTAATATTTAAGTATTTTTTTAGAATTCTAGACCAAAACACACGAAAAACATTAAAATGTGTAGTACTAGAAATAACTTCAATTGAAAAATAAAATTATTTGAATTGCTGCCTGCTTGAATTTAAGGTCTGTTACCAAAATTATTAAAACAACATTACTTAACATTTTTTTCAATTATACCAACTCGTTTTTGAGTTCTTTATTTAAAAAAATGGCTCTGTCAGCAGTTGTAAGAAGTAAAATATGAGAATATTGAGGTTTTAGAAAACAACTTAAATCGACTTAAGTTGTTTAAAAACTTCTTTCTTTTGCATGAATTTTTAAAGAGATTTCACAGAAGTTTTTAATTTTTTTTCTTTGAACTCCTAACCAACCAATGAGCACAATGTTTTGCATTTTGAATTCTAACAAAAAAAACAACATTATCTTGAAAAAGTCTTATTATGTTTTCTTTTGTCAAAAGTCCACAGATATTTATTACAGAACATTGAAAAAAATATCTTCATACTACATGTAGCAAAATGCTTTCTTATACTAACAATTGAAATTCAGAATTTCCATTTGAAATTTGGAACACATCAATTCAAATTTATAATTTCCATTTCAAATTCAGAAAATAGCAGTTCAAATTCAGACGTTCCATTATAAATTCAGTAAATATCATTTGAAATTTCGAAAATATCATTTGAAATTCAGAAATTATCAATTGGAGTTCAGAAAATATTATTTGAAATACAAAAAATTTCAGTTGTAATTACTTTTTTTTTTTAAAGTAAATATTTGGAAACTTTGGATAAAAATTTTCTACTACAATTTTCATTGTAGTAAAGATATTAAATTTTTTGATAGTTTAACCGACCGGTTATTCGGCTTCAGAGTTCGGCCAAGTTCGGTGTTCGGCGAAATTTTGGCCGAACATTTAAATAAACCAATATTATCCAATATTTACCTCTTAAATTTTACGTAGTAACATATGAAAGTATACAAATTCAATTTAATTTTTATTGTACACTCACAGTATTTTATCGTTAAAAACAACCTAAAACACATATTAAATTAATTGAAAATACAATTAGAAAGAGGACTACTGATTTTTCATTATATTCAAACCATTTTGCTATTTATTTTCAAACATTGTTTAAATAATCCATAAAGGAAATAAAAATAATTGAAAAGTCTGTTAAAACAACCATCAATTTTTAACTGACAAAACGTAAAAAAATCGATTTTGTGGATTGTTTTTTCATATTTGAATGTTTTTTTTTTTTTTTTTTTTTTTGAATTTGCAAAACACTTACACACACAACACACACGTTCATATTTCTATTGGCTATGTTTGTGTGTATGTGTAAAGAATTTCTTGTAATTTAAATTGAAATTAATTTTGTATATAAACAAACTATTTTAACAAAAAAGAAAACCGAAAATATTTGAATTTTTTGTTTTAGAACAGAAAACAAGGAAATTATTTAAATTATTTTTTCTAGAAATAGAAAACTAAAAATAGACTTAAAATATCAACTACTACAGACGATACATATTTTTTTGTAGTTCGTTTTTTATTGACTGATAAAAAAAGTTAAACAATATGTTTCAATGTATTTTAATTGATTCTTTAATTGAAAACAAACTTGCATCTTTTCTGGCCGATGCCAAATTGACAATAATCGGCCTAAGCCGATCCCGAAGCCGATTAGTTTTATTTAAACAAAAACTAAACATAATTTGATTTAAAAAAAATTGCTAAATAATAGAAAAATCATAAATTCATAGTCCGTTTTCGTACTTTACCGCGGTAACCACACATTACCAAATAATGGGTAAAGTAATGTATCACCATAGGGTTGCACTGATGACTTTACACTTTACTTCACTGATGAATTTATGAATTATCGAAGTAATTAATTTTCAAATTAAAACAATGCGTTTTGTAAAAGCCATTACTTTATACTATTTAATTAAAATGCATTATGTAATCATAATAAAATAAAAATAAATAAATATAACAAGCGTACATTACTAACTAATGCATTATGTAATCAACTAACGGTAACTCATTATTCTGTGGTTCTAAATAATACTGAAGGTAAGGTATTCATTACAAAGTAATTCATTATGTAATCAATTTTCGGTAACTAATTACTTTATGCTTCAAAATAATGCTGAAGGTAAGGATTATTCATTACAAAGTAATGCATTCTGTATCCAATTGTCGGTAACTAATTACTTTATGTTGAACAATAATTACAATTGTAAGGAGTACACATTACAAGGTGAGTTTGTCACACCCATTACCAAAGTTTTCCTGGGATACATAGAAATATAGCAATAAGATAAAATATGACTTAAATTATAGACAAAATAAAATATTTAAATTTAATGCAAATAAAGATAAAATGTTAATATAAAGGCTTCTTCAACAGGGACGCTACAAAAGTAAAAAGACAGGGACAGCAAACGACGCCATATTTCTTGCCGCTCTTTTGACATTTCTCTTCAGTAAGGTTTGCCATTTCATGATGGAAAGATATACGAGCCAACAACGAGTCGAAATTATTAAAATTTACTACCGACATTCGGAGTCAGTGGCCTCAACGTTAAGAGCGCTACGTCCAATTTATGGTCGTCATAATGAATGGCTTCGTCAATAAACAAAATATGCGTTATTGGTCAGACAGCAATCCACACGTACTCCATGAGTCATCATTGCATCCCGAAAAAATTACGGTTTGGTGCGGTTTATGGGCCGGCGGCGTCATTGGGCCGTACTTCTTCCGTGATGATCAAGACCGGCACGTTACTGTGAATGGGAATCGCTACCGTTCAATGATAACCGAATATTTTTGGCCCCAATTGGATGATATGGACTTGGAGGACATGTGGTTCCAACAGGACGGCGCCACAAGCCACACAGCGAATGTCACAATCAATTTATTGCAAACCAAGTTTGGAGAACGTGTTATTTCACGAAATGGTCCAGTCGATTGGCCGCCTCGGTGGTGCGATTTGACGCCGTTGGACTATTTCGTCAAATCTATGGTATATGCCAACAAGCCAGCGACGATTGATGAACTTCGTAAGAATATCGGCCGATTTATGCTTGAAAACCGTCGAAAATTGGGTTCAGCGTCTGGACTTCTGCAAGCGTGCCCGTGGTGGCCATGCAAAAGAGATCGATTTCCATACATAATGACATCGAACGTACTTTCACAGGAATAAAGAATTTCATTGATATCCAAAACCGTTTTTGTTTTATTTAAAAAAAACTTTTGTAGAGCTCTTATTGAAGAACCCTTTACAATATAAACAAAATGTTAATAAATAGTGAGTATGTGAAATAAAAGAACAGACGTTGTTTCAGTCATTTGGGGAAGTTTTTTGTTTTCACTTTTGCTTTTTTAAGAAAAAGTTTTTAGTGATACAGAAGCCACAGATTATTTCCGTTTTATTATTTAGAATTGTTTACTAATATGGAAATCTGGACATTTTTATATTTCACGAAGTTTCCTAAATAATCTTCATTTTAGACTTAAATTTTCAGCAAATAAATTAACTAAAGTATAATTTCCTTAAAAATTGTTTGACTTATTTTTTAATCTATTAATATTAAGCAAAAAGTTTTATTGATTTTAGTAAGGATTTTTTTCATTTGCAATCGACCAACAATAAGTTTTAGCAAAACTTTTGCTGAGGTTACTATTTTTTGTTTTTGCAAACCCTTTTTCCCGAAATTACTAACTTTTTTGCAAGCACGCTCCTGACTATAAATTTGCTGACACCGCAACAATTTTGCTGACTTTACTGACTTTTTTAGTTCAGTTTTGAGTACGGAATGTGTTATAAACGGAATGACAAACTCATAGTTACACTCTTCACATATGTAGAGGGTATAAAAATCAACAGTACTCTATTTATTCATATGTAAAACTGTGTCAATGCAATTCAAAAGTTTTTTTTATAAAATTTACGCATGAAAAGCCAATAAATTGTCTTGTCTACTCTTTTTTTTTTATTCCATTACATATAAGTGTGAATTTGTTACAAATTCAAATGCGTAGCAATTTACGTGTTTAGGTATTTAACTTAATGCAAATTAATACGCACTTCTGTTATTTTTGCAAAAAATAAAATAAAAATAAAATATAAAACGAAAAATAAATGTTTATGTGTGCAGAAAATGTATATAAACCTCTTTTGATGGAAATATTTTGTTAAATAAATTTATTTTAATGGAATAGCAATATAAAAAAAAGTGCGTAAAACCAATGACCATGAATTTTCAATTCCCAAATTTATGACTAAAAGCAAATGCGTGTGAAGTTCAAGTATAGAGAAATAATAATAATGCATTAATTGAAATTTATTTTACTTTAAATGGCACAAATTAGATTTTTAATTAGTTATGGCCCTATGTGGAAATGGATCGGTCCTTGATCGTTTTTTTTTTTATTCGAAAGCGATCTATTACTTTAATATGTTTTTGTCATGTGAGGGGCCAATTACCGCAGTTTAGCCACCTTATGACATGTCACAGGACTAACTTTAAAGGACTGGCACAGTATGAGTCATATACTATAAATTTTGTTACTATAAAACTACCCAGCAAAAATAAATGGAATGACTTCTAAATGAATCACTTTCTTCATTACATCACAAAGAATTACTCCCTTAGGAACGGGTTTTAAACAACATCTAATACTGCAATAAATATATGCTAGTCAGAAGTTCTTTTTCATGGGTGATAAGAAGTTAATATTTTGTATAGGGGTTGCATAGGAACGTGCTGGCACAGAAATCAGAGGGTTGCAAGTTCGAATCCCACCAGGTGGAAAAAAATTTTTTGCAACTTTTTTTACACAACTAATAATTTTTGTAGTTTTCACTGTAAAATTTTTATTTTTTTCTATTTCTGTACACTCAAAAATTAACTATTGAAACGATTTAAATTTATTTTTTTAATTTTCTATTAATTTTTAATGAAATTTTATGGAAATATAAAAGTTCTAAATAAATATGCAATTCTTCAAATATTTTTTGTTAAAATATGAAAAAGGTGAATATTACAATTTTGTTTGTATTTAAAAAATTGTAATTTAAAAAATCCATTTTGATAAAATTTTTACTAAATATATTTAGAAACTAAATATAACAGAAAAAGAAAAATCTTGTAAACATTTTAGTTAGAACTAGTAAAAATAAGTTAAAAATTACGTTGCAGAAAAAACTATTTTTTATCTACTAATATGCTGCAAAATTTTTTCCGGATTTTATCAAGGTAATTCGTATTAAAAGTTAACTTAAATGTAACCAAAATTTTGTAAATTTAACAGTTTTATTTTTCCTTATCTTACTAGTATTTAGCAAAAAACAATCTGCTAATTAATATCAGTAGTTTTTTGCAAGGTCATCAGTAGTTTTTTGCAAGGTCATTTTTAATTACATAATTTTTAGTAGCTTTTTCTCCTATTTTTACAGCTTTATTTCTGAGTGTATTATTTTTATAAAAAAAAAAACATTTTAAAAAAATCAACTTTATATATTTTCCAATATGTTATATATTTTTGTTAATAAAAATAGAAAGAAATAAAGATAACAATTTACTGAACAAGACTGCTAAAAGTCAGCTATCAGTTATAACAAGCCATAGCATAGGGGGTAGAGCGTCTGCTTGAAATGCCAACGAGTGTGGGTTCAAACCCCACACGATGCATGACGATTTTTTTTAAATCAAATTAAAATAAAAACAAGTGAAAAAAACTTCCTTTTCATTGGTTCAAATATACATAATTTATTTCAAAAAAGAACAACTCCTATGACAAGCCAATGTTAAATTCATCAGTGAAAACCACAAATTTTCACAACTCCCCAGAGTAGAAAATCATTACCAGATATGTGGTTATGTAACTACATACTTGGTAATGGTAACTAGTTACTTTTGTTATTACATTTCTTATTACCTTTATATGGCGATGTCGCGAAAAATAATGAGTTATGGTTACACGAAAAATTCAAAAATATATTGTTACCTATGTGCTTACCAGTACTGACTAAAAGAATGAGTCTAAAAATAGATTTTCAAAAAAAATAAATTATATAAAAAAAATATTTTTATTGCATTTTTTAAAATAAAATTTGCTGTTGCGGAAATCGAACCTGGGTCTACAGATTGCCAGTCAATAGCTCTACCATCTGAGCTATATCGACATGTAATATTTAATAGATAAAATAATAATTGACCTGCTGCACACAAGTAAGCTTACTCGCCAACATACAAAAAATCAAAAAATATGTGGTTACATATATCCTTACCAGTGTTTAAAAAATATTGAGGCTAAAAAGAGATTCCAAAAAATTTAAAAAAAAATCAAGAAAATTATTTTCTATTTGAAATAATGATAAAAATAAGTCATTACCAGTAACTCATTATTATATGTTTTAAAATAATGCAGAAGGTAAGTGGGTGTTATTACTGATAGTCCAAAAAATAATGATATGTCATTACCGTTTCTACACTGGGAAGCTTACTCGCCAACATACAAAAAATCAAAAAATATGTGGTTACATATATTCTTACCAGTGTTTAAGAAATATTGAGTCTAAAAATAGATTTCAAAAAATTTTCAAAAATATCTAAAAATTATTTTCTATTTGAAATAATGATAAAAATAAGTAATTATCACACACAGAAAACAGCCTCAGTTGTGGCCACCGAATTTGTTGCCAATCGAATTCGTGCGGTTACGACAACTATCTTTACATTAAATTATATTTTTCGTCGTGAAAGCCAATATTCGGTTCTCTAATTCAATATTATGTTCCACATAAATATTATTATGTTCTACAAAATTTTATTGAAATTAAAAAACTTTTTTTGAATTTTCTGGTATTGAACCCAGCCCTTCAGGTTAATAGTTCACACTTTTACCCACTGCACCACAACTACTTTTAAATTTCTTAGCCATATTTACTGTTTATATATATGAATATTTTATTTTAATTACAAAAAAAAACAACTAAATTTTGGTCTTTTCCGGGATTCGAATCCGGAAATCCGGCGTACTAGGCCAACTCCTCACCCACTACACCACAAACACTTAATAATTTTAATGACTAATTTCGAATTTAAGTTTTTTATTAATACAGTATAAAATTCGTTTATCAATACCAATTAATAGTTGTGTGTGTTATCAATACAATCCACAATTCGGTTGGTTCTACAGAAACTTGAATTTAAGGTCATATTTGATTAGGATACCCGTATTTGTAGTTACCATTTTCGAATATTGAATTTTTTTTTAAAAAGGTTATAGATAACACCAATTTTCTTGTATATTCACTAAATAAATGGCTGCTTCTACTGCATAGAATTACTAAACTGATACTAATTTTAAAATTGATTGGAGATACCAATAATTTGTTATAAGGATTGTTTTTTAGTTCATTTTCCCTATTTTTAATACCTAGTAAAATATTTTTGATGTAGTATTCAATTATAGGTAATTCCAAATAAAATAACATCCTGGCAAATTCATTTTAATGGTTTTGATCGAAAGCCAACCAATCTATTTCCTGGGTGCAGTAACGCATTTATATGTTTTAAAATAATACAGAAGGTAAGTGGGTGTCATTACTGGTAGTCCAAAAAATAAAAACATCATTGTAGTGAAGAAGAAAGGCGGTTAGTTTATCAGCTTCGAAAAGAAGGATACACAAAGTTATTCGCGAATAGTTAGGAATATCGGAAAATTTTGTTACAAATGCCTTAAAACCCAAACCAATTATTTATAGACGTGGAGCAGTTAAAAAAGACCTCTTCAGTTACTGAAAATTTTATTGTAACTTTGGCTAAACGAGAACCTTTCAAGTCATCCCGATTCCCTCTCATTTCATTTTAAAACGGTAATCCCAGATGTAAAAGTTATTTAAAAAGTTACTTCTTGATTAGAAAAAAAAACCTATTTTATTGTCCACAGGTGCAACTACTTATGATAACTTTTATAAACAAACTATTTAGGTATCAGGAAACGCATTGGTGAGCAAATGCACGACCAAAAAGGCTTAGGAATACAATAATAATAAAATAATCGGAAAATGGCACATAGCAGAGGTGCAGCGACGATATATCGAAATATGTACACCAAAAAAATTTCGTAGTTGCATAGTTAAGAAAATGTCTTAACTATGCAACTACGAAATTATATCCGAAATCATTTAAAATACCCAGGTAGAAAAATACGAATGGCACAGTGCTGGCCCGGTGTTGGAGACGGTAGTACATGTACCCAGGTAGAAATTTCCCACGTTAGAAAAAAAATAGTACTGGGAGAGCACTGCTTTTTTATTATGCCAGTACCACTTAAAAGGTGCTTTGCCACTACTGTTTACTGCAAATTGACGACCGTTTATTAAATTTGTTTATTAATTTTATTTAACATCATTAAATTATTTGTGTAAAACATAGCTATTATTTCGTTACAAACTTAAAAATGAGTTAACACATATTCTACATTGTCATAGAATTAGGGCGATACATATTCTACGTCATAGAATTAGGGCCATACATATGTATAGGTATCCGCATTCAAAATGCAGACTGACTCATGTTTATGTGGCGTCTATACATTAAACTCTACTAAAGAAGGGTAAAACACGATTGAGATGACTCAGATTTCGTGCGCATTAATCTTTGGATAACTTACATTTTATTTTACTCCCTTACAACCTGCTTCGTCGTAAGGGAATAGCGTAGCACTATAATTTTTTAAATAACTAGCTTACGATTTGCTTCGTTTAAGGCAGTTTTGCAGGGTATACAATCAAATTGCAAAATATTTTGTGTATTGTATACGCATAAAGTTCCGCAACTCTGTAAAGCAGAATTTGTAGCGCGTTTTTCAGCGCTTCGTATTTTTACTGCTTCCAAAATACTAACAATTTTTTGCTGGGTTGTATCGCTCTTGAAGGAGACTATGTTGATGAATAAAGTCGAGTTTTGACAAAAAATTTTTGTTTTTATTGGTTATCCTACGGACTTTTCAGCCGATGTGTTAAAACGCACTACATTGAACAACAAATTATTTTTTATAGGGTCATATGCATAATCACTTTTAAAATTTATAAGTGACTTATAAAAAAAATTTTTTTTGTGTTTTATAAATGTGTTATAATATAACTTAAAAATGCTTTTAAATTATTTAAAAAAAGTTATAAATTATTCATTACACCGACAACATAATTAATCTTATCATATATTTTATCAAACAAAAAAAAGCACATGTTTTTTGTAAGCTTATAATTCTGAGAGACTTATTACATGTATACAGTTATACTCATAGTTGTGCACACACCTATTTTTATTTCTTCATATAATTATATCGGTGGACTTTTGACAAAACAAAATCGACTTGTTTGTTAAAGAGTTTTTTCAGATACTTTTATTGGCTAGAATTTACACTTTTTGCAGACAAAAAATTCGAATTTTAACAAAACCTGTCTCCAGAATAAAGTCTTAAAATTTTTATAAGTGCTAGCATGTTGTTTTTTTTTTAGACCTTTATCGATAATTTTGTATATGTATTATATAAGATATTACATTCTAAATAACGGAAGTCATCAGAGTATCGACACTGTCAAAGTAAATCATGAATTTTCGAATATTTGACTATAAAATGTTGTTTTACAGAAAAAATTTCTATTACACTTTTTGGCAGATTTTTCTAATATGAAACTTAGATTCTAAGTTAAATTTACTACAGTATATAATTTTATGTAGATCTACCACCCTGACACTTTCACTAAATAGTGTTTAGGCTGATTTTGTTTGAAAAAACATTTAGGATTCTATAGATTCAAATTTTTATAGTTTTATATTTTGTAAAATATCGTACATTTCATATTTTTAATGGGTGGAAACTTTAAAATTGTTGAAGGTGTACGCTGAAAAGTGCAAGTAAGTGTACGAACATATTAAAATATATTATGTCTCTGACCCTTATATATACATATATTGATTGTTTAATCAGTTCTCTTTATACTGTCAGACATAATTTAATTTTCAAAATAAATTTAAAATTTAAACAAAAAAATGTACACATATATTCTTTATTGGAATTGAATGTTAATTTAATTAACTTAAACTGAGAACTTTCATATAAAAGAAAACATAGACGAATTAAAGACTGATAAATATTAATGATTTAAATCATAGCCAGAGAAGACAAATTAGCTTTTTATGCTTTTTTTTGCTCATAGTTGCTTCTTTTTAGACTTTACTTTTTTTTCCTCATAAAAAAATATTTTTTCCACTTTTATAGTCAAAACTTGGATTAAGAAATATCGATCACAGTCAACTTCCGATTTGGTTCCCTTTTGCGACAGTCGTTACTCGGGCGCCTGTAAATTTTAGACGAGGTGTATTTTCCATTAACAAAAATTTAACTCAAATATAACTAAAATTCTGTATATTTAACAGTCCCATGTGAAAATTGAAATATATATGAACATACATGATCATACATTGACTTGTATATGATCATGCATGGACATACGTGATCATATATGAATATGCATAGTTTAATGTATGACCATGCATGATCTCATATATTTCCATATATCTTTGGATCCGAAATTTGAGGCTATATGACAATACATGTTCATATAAGACCATATATGATCACATATGAGTCATATATACTCATATATGATCATATATGGACATATACAACCATATACCCTCAAATTTCGGATCCAAAGATATATGGAAATATATGAGATCATGTATGGTCATACATTGAACTATGCATAGTCATATATGATCACGTATGTTCATGCATGACCATATATATACAAGTCAATGTATGATCATGTATGTTCATATATATTTCGATTTTCACATGGGGTTTTATATTTAGTGTTCCTATATTACTAATATATATTGGGTATACAAGTTAATAATGTCGATTTTTTTGCTTGAAAAATGCATTTATTATAATAACAAAATGTATTGATTCATTATTGAAAGTATTGTCCATCGTTAACCACTTCTTCTCCCCATCTTTCTGGTAGCATATGGATTCCGCGCCAAAAGAACTGCTCCGGTTTTGAGGTAAAGAATGAATCAAGCCAATTTCTGATATTTTGTTCTGAAGTGAAGCGTATTCCAGTAAGGGCGTTCTGCATCGATCCAAACAAATGGTAGTCAGAAGGGGCAAGGTCTGGGCTATAAGGCGGGTGAGCCAAAACTTCCCATCCACTGTTTTCCAAATAGGGTTTGACCGGTCTTGCAACATGTGGCCGAGCGTTGTCATGATGGAAGATTATTGCCTCATGTTTGGTCGCATATTCTGGTCGTTTTTCGTTGATTTCTCTCTTCAAACGAATCAATTGTGTTCTGTACAGGTCCCTTGTGATCGTCTGACCCGATTTCAACAGCTCATGATACAAAACACCCTTATGATCCCACCAAATATAGAGCATTATTTTGGTGCCATGAATATTCGGCTTCGGCCTTGATTTGGCTGGTTGGCCTTTGGCTTTACATGTGACTTTTTGCGCTTGGGGTTATCGTAATGTATCCATTTTTTATCACCAGTAACAATAGCAGTTTTTTCTGCATAATTGTTATATTTTATTAGCTTTTTCTGCTATTTTTACAGATTTATTTCTACGACTGTATGCCGGAAAATATTTTAGTTTACCATAAATACCATTGCCAACATATTAATAACAAACGCTTAATATGTTTTGTATAAATCATATTATTTTGTATTATTCATATTTTGACTTTTATTGCAGATATAAAAATTAAAAAAGTTTGTCAAAAATCACGCAAAAACATAAGAAAATTAATAAATATATATTAATAATATTTTTAATATTACACATTTTAATAAAAGCGTCGTAACTTGTTTTAGATCAATTCAAGTTTTAATTGATATAATTAAAACTTTAATTGAAAATTTTGATGATTTCTGATAAAAACTTTTAATTGATATGATTAAAACTTTAATTCCAAAAATTTTCATTAAAAATTTTACAAGCAAATTTAATTGATATAAGAATTTTCTTAATTGGTCCGAATGTAATTAAATTTTAAATTCTATTTACAAATACTGTAATTGAAATTCGATTTTAGTTTTTGAATCTGACAATTTTAGGAATTATTTTTTTTATTACCACTATAATATAAGAAACAATCCGGAGCTTCCAAAGAATTATTTCTGTAATTCACTTCTGAATTTTGAATCCAATATCAAATTATTTTCTTAAACAATTTACAACGAAATAATTGATTCCTATGTTTTCCATACGAGGTGAGTGAATTCTCTTATGACTTCATTCATAGTAGAATAATCTTTCCCTCCAATCATTAAATGATTTGTTAACTCAATTTATTTCCATATTAGCTAAAAGATTTTCTTTTATTCATTTTGTACTAGATTCTAAAAATGTCACTTTAAATTATGGTTTTGTGATCACTCTAAACCTAGTTCGCCGATATCGATATGTGTCGAACACATAGTACAAATTTCATTGCTAAACAGCGTAATACCGTAAGAGGGTTAATTTTATGTTGATATTTGCTGTTGATATCTTAAACACAAACCTTTAAAGGAAATAACTTTAAAAATGTCGATAATTTTAAATACTCGATACTACTCGGTATTACTCGATACTTTCTAGTATTGACTCTCTAGTATTGAGACTAATCAATACTTTTTATATTCGTACAAAAATGGGTTTGTATTTTTCACCAAAACAGGATTGTATTTTCGTAGTGTCTTTCAAAATCACGATTACATGCAATATTTATTGAAAAAAATAAAAATAAAGTCTTTTATAAATTGAATAAAAACTTTTTTGTACTGCTATTTTGTAACAGATTCGAATAAAAAAATATAATAGTTCAAGTTTATTGCATAGAGCAAAACTACTTCTATCAAAAACTTCTTCTTATTCGGCATTTTCATTCGGCTTAAAATGTTGGTTTTTACTTTTTATTTAAAAAATAAAAATTGTTTTTTCGACATTTTTAATTGATTAATTAGAAATTTATTAATTCAGTTCGAGGCCAATTTCCTTTCCATAGGCTTGTCATAGGAAGGAAGCATTCTTTTATGATTCTTGGGATGTTGTTTTTCCTTAAAAACTTCTTTGAAAATTATTTATTCACATAATTTTTCTTGGAATATCTAAGAAAAATAATATACACAGTTAGAATTTTGCTGGACGACTTTTAATGAAATATTTCAGTAAATTCTTTTTGCAAAAATTCTATAATATAATGCAGATAATTCTCTCAACATCCGAAGAATCATAAAGGAATGATTCTGTCCTATGACAAGAAGAGCATGCTAAATTGATCGATGAAAATACCGAATTAGAATCACTTTTTAATAAAAATATATTTGCTGGGGAGTGAATGCTGCATACAAATAAATTGTATTCAATTGAAAACTTTGTGAATAAAGCTAGTATAAATAAAAAATGGGGAATATTGGGTTTTTTAAGCAATTACTTTACAATTTTAGTCTGTTTGCGAGTAGACTCAAAATTTTATTCTTGGATTTTCTAAGGAGTGAGATCATAACACACATAAAGTTAAATAAAAAACAAACCGCTGAATTTTAGGACTTCAGACCAAATTTTTATGAAATGAAATTTAATATAAAATCAAACAAAAAAAACCTCATGGAATTCTAACCACTACGAACAAAGTTATCCACTTTTTTCGAAAACCCTCCCATTAAGGCTTTTATGGTAGTTTCTGTCACCTTTTTAGAGCAGGTGGTCGATATACATTTGAAATCTTGCATGTCCTGGGAGACCTTTTTTGTGCCCTTTAATTCTCTTTTAACAAGAGCCCAATATCTCTCCACTGGCCTGAGCTGTCGGCAGTTTGGTGGATTTGCCTCGCTTGGTACAAAAACCACATTATTATCATTATACCACTCCAGGGCTTTCTTGCTGTAGTGACAAGATGCTAAATCGGGCCAAAAGTAAGTGGATACATTGTGCTGACTCAAAAATGGAAGAAGTCTCTTCTGCAAACACTCCTTGATATAAATTTCTCTGTTTTAAGAGCCAGATGTCTGAAATGACTGGCTTCTTTGGCAGCAGCTACATATGGCTTGCCATAATAGGGAATTTCGGAATTTTAGGGAATTTCGTTAGCTTTTTCGACCTTAATTTTTCCGCAACATTTCCTCGAACATCGGAAACATAAAATTCTTGACCAGGGAGCTGCGAAAAATCAGCCAGAACATAAGTTTCGTCGTCCATTACACAAAAGTTTTTCTGCCAGATGTGTTTGGAGCTCTCTAAAGGATGCTTTTAACTTTATATTCCTTGCCAATGTTATGATAACCAGTCGTTGTTCCTGTTCCCGGCTTCCTTTCAATTGTTAGGTGTTCCAGATACCTTTTTACCACTTTTGAAACTGTTTGGCGGCATACATTAGTTTGTTTGGCAATTTTTTGTATGTCCATGTTTGGTTTTGTTGAAAATATTTAATTATTTTTGAACGCACTTTTCTTTCATGGTCCATTCTGTAAAAAATTGCTAATTAAAACTCATGATGTAAATCAATTTATTAACTGACATATTTTTAAAATGTAAATTGCCAAAAAAAAAAAAAAAATGAGAAGCTTTAAACCAAAGTTATAGGCAAAAATGTGTGTTAACATTTTTATGATCTCACTCCTTACAAGTCTTTGGATAAATTTGGTCTTAAAAGTTATGCCTAAGCCAAAAGTAGTAATTACTTCATATATTCATATGACCCAATGTATTAATTCTTACAGAATGAATTAATGAAATGGAACACAAAAATGTTTTAAGCTGAATTCAATCTTGGCTGAATATTTAAAGCTCGAGTTGATCGAAACCCTATAACTTTTAACATTTTTTATTAAAAACAATTAATAAAGATTATATTTCTTTTTCCAGCTCGTTAAAAAAAGCACACCCGGCCTACGTTCTAGTGTACACAGAAAAAAAGTAGGCACTTTAGGCCAGTATGAATGTTTTGCAAAACATTCACAAAACATTTTCTTATACAACACCAAAAAAATTTTTTTGTTGTTTTATTTTTTTGTAATTATCTAAATTTTAATATCCTGTAAACAAATACAAATAAGCAAAATTGTCAATTTTTGTTATATTTAGTACTAAAAATCGTCAAATCTGGCATCAGCGCACGTAAGAGAATGTTTTGTAAAATTCAGCCCTCTAGTAGGCACCAACAATGAAATTTACAAAAACAAACACATTTTTTTCTCATATAAAAATTGTTTAAAAATAAAAATTTCAAGTTACAAAATAAATAACAATTTTCTTCTGGATTTACAATTTCCATTGTTGGTGCATTTTTAAAAAGTTTTTTTTTTGTTGTATTTACAAAAACGTTAAGAGGAAAATGTTTAAAAATTTAATTACAATCTTGTAAATTCTTTCTGTGTCAAATGTTATATAAAATTTTCCTCTTTGACGACTTTGGAAAATTATTTTCTTAGGAGAGATTTTTCTTTTAAAACGACAGGAAAAAGCTATTTTGATTAATAAAACACGATCACATGTAGCTTTGCCGTAAATTTGAATATAGCTCTACTGGTTACAAACTAACCAAAAGTCATTCATCTTCGTCTCGCCTTTAAATAGCACAACATTATCAGTTTACGAATATTAAATTATAGTGGTCAAAAAACAATTGTAGAGTAATAAAATATCCACACCCACTATTTTTTGGTAATAAATTATTCAATTATGTTGTGGCTTTTGATTTTTGTTTTATGAATTATTTGCTAGAGTTTTAGGCCTATTTACAGTCATACCCAGCAAAACTTTTGTAATGGATGCGATATATTCATGCATTACCTTGTAATGATAACTAATTACATTCTGCATTATTTTAACACATCAAATAATGACTTACCGATCATTGTTTAGATATTACATGATATATAAAAGTAAAATAATGAGTACAAGATTTTTGAATATTTGATTGATTTGATTGATTTGATTTATTTATTTAATTGATTTTCTATGCTACAAGATTACATCTTATGAATTACAGCATAGAACTTAATTTGTTTAAATGTGACAATTTATATAAAAATAAAAATTGAATTTAAAATGAAAAATATTAAAAATGATAATAATAAAAAGAACAAATTTGTAAAGTAGAATATTTGGTATTAATACATTACTTTGTCTCATTTTGTAACCAATAGGGTAAAGTATATATTTTTGGACATCACAAACGGAAACACGAAACACATTCATTTCCATTATAAGCAATCCAAGTATTATGTGTCGATAGTCAAATCCCAGCGTGAGCACATTACATTATATTTAATAAAAAATAAAATTCCTTAGGCAAGAATGACATCCGGATAGGGACATGCCTCCAAGAGATTATTTTCCACAATTTGTAAAATACTTTTGGGATTTTAGCACATTTAATTCCTTTAAAAAATATTTTTTGTTTTTTTTCTGAAAATATATTTTTAGGCGCTCCCCACCCTCGTAATCATATAAGTTATACCTTAAGGCTCATTTAGCCATACGTGGACGTAACGTGACGTACATATCTCCTTATGGAAAATCTAATGAGTTCAAATAGCATAGCTGGCTGTCGATTTCTTTTTTACTCATTATTTTAGATTGAATCAGCTGATTCGGCAATTTACGTTACGTATGGCTAAATGAGCTTTTATTTTATTATATCCAACGTAATTGGCCATCCATTATCTTGGGGGTAAAAACCATCAATGGTGTAATGTGAAAAGTAATGGATGTACTCCATTAGCTATTCAGTGCTTGTCTCCTTATTTGGTAATGTGTTGTTTTACTGGGTAGATCATAAAACCAAACACCAGTAGTCTTGTATTGTATAAAATCAAAAGTTAACAAAATTGAGCACTAATTGTGTCAAAATATACACAAGGCATGTATGTTTAGAAATGTACAATTTTGAATTTAAAATTTGTGTGGTTAAATTATGAATGATAATAATTTGATTAATATTACAGCCATGACATGCCATTAAAGAATAGTGTAATTTAATATAGAAATTCATATGTGAATGCAGACAGACATATTAAAATAAATTCCAATACAGAAAATTTATTCATTAATGATATTAAAATGTTTGAAAAGTTCAAAATGACAAAAGACATAGTAAATTTGAGTGGTGTTTCTAGATGGCGTTTTTCATCAGACGAACGAAAATACAACAACAAAATACACGTGTCTTCCAGTTTTTACAGATCAAGCCGTTTATCACGTTAATCACGAATTTATACGAATATTTTTTATCTGAATAAAAATAAAAATATGAAGATTAATACAAATATTGCCATAATCGTGGACTTAATGAAATCCGTACCAGAACTGGATTTGAAACAGAGTTAGGTTTTATAAACGCCCTACGGGAAATTTTAACAAACTGTCACCGAACTGGCCCCTTTATATGAAATAGAGTGGTCACTTCTACATGGCGTTGTCATGTAGAACTTTGTTTTTTTATGAGAGTTCAGTAACCTGTCCTAGGATTTGTCTTGTGACATGTCACAAGGGGTCAATTTCCACCTCCTATGACGTCATGTAAAAGTGACCACTCTATTTCATATAGAGGGGCCAGTTCGGTGACAGTTTGTTAAAATTTCCCGTAGGACGGGTTTACAAAAATTAGCGCAAATGGCATCACAATGACGTCATAAAACTTTTTGTGTTTTCAAAATTTAATTTTTTAAGAAAAAATACTTTAAGTCTGATCGGTAATGTGGGCGCTGTGATGTACTGGTTAGCGCGTTGGCAACAATTTTAAGTTTTATATATTTATTATATGTTTTTATTTAATTTTTTAAGGGCGAGTAACTTATTTCCAACATAACCATGGTTAAATATTAACCACAGATATTTCCATATAAATTTGACATTCATAACTATGGTTAAGCACTAAACTCAGTTTATTTTGAGATAAGTTAACAGGTCTAAAACTCAAATATATTAAAAGTTTTATGATGTCATTGTAATGGCATTTTCGTTAAATTTTTTAAGCCCATTTCATATCAAAAAAAAGATGGTACAAAGGGTACTATTTATATTTCGGGAATAGCAAATAATGACAAACATTTTCAAATAAAAATGGCTTGAGTTTATTTCAAAATACACCCCTTGATGATCAATATACTTTTGCATTCGTTCAAACCATTTGTCATAGCAGTTTTTCCATTCCTCTTGAGAAACCTCCAAAAACATGGTTTTTGAACGCTTCAACTGATTCTTCGGCGCTCGTAAATCGTTGACCACGCAGTTTACCTTTGATATTGGGGAACAAGAAGAAGTCATTGGGTGCCAAGTCAGGACTGTACGGAGGATGAGTCATCAATTCGATGTTTTGACTGCTCAAAAATTCACCTGTTTGACGAGATGTGTGAAAGCACGCATTGTCATGATCGAGAATCATTCGTCTTTGGGGGTTAGTTTTACGAATTTCTCCGAAGACTTCCGGCAAACAAATGGTCGTGTACCACTCAGAATTGACCGTCATACGTTGCTCAACTGGAACAGTGGCCACATGACCCATTCGGCCGAAGAAACAGGCGACCATTTGCTTCGCTGTGCTTCTTCCACGAACAACTTTTGTTGGATTTCGCTCGTCTTCGAATACCCAAACGGTCGATTGCTGTTTTGATTCCAGCTCATACGCACATATCCATGATTCGTCACCTGTCACGATTTTACACACGTCTTTTGAAGCACCACGGTCGAACTTTTTAATCATTCCCTTACACAAATCGACGCGAGCCTTTTTTTGATCAATTGATAAATTATGGGGTATCCAACGAGATCAAATTTTTTTTACAACTAAGTGTTCATTCAAAATCGAGTGTATTGAAGTGGAACTAATGTGCCAGGATGCCTCTATCTCACGATATGTCACATGACGATCTTGCATTATCGGTTCACGCGCTGCATCGATGTTTTGTGGCACAACAACCGATTTTGGACGACCTTCACGGAATTCGTCGGCGTCCGAACTGCAACCACGATTGAATTGACTATACCAGCGATATACTGTCGTTTCTGATTCTGCTTTATCGCCATACAAAGAACTGAGTTCATCGACACATTCTTGTTGAGATGATCCACGTCGAAAGTTGTGAAAAATAATCCAACGAAAACCTTCTCTTGAAATTTCCATTTTTGGGCCAAATTGTATTTCTTAACTCACTGTAAACAAAACAAATAGCACTTGTACCTCAAAACATTGTGAGTACATTTATGCTAAAAAAAATGTCAAATATTATTATGGTGTTGCCAGATTTTAGCTATTGACATTAGTGTTTCCAATTCCCGAAATATAAATAGTGCCCCTCGTATTACTGAAATTGAAAGTTTTTCAAATTATTTTTCACAGCATTCAAATACTCTAAGAAATATGAAATTTGATAACCATATTGTCTATGTTTTTCTATTAGAGCCGCTAAGCTTAAATAAAAAAAACAAATGCTTCGTTAAGCTTCGGAAACTCTTGTTCCACAATATGGACAAACTTTACTTTTCCCGAAAAGCAATTTTCATCTATATTTAAAATATTTCAAATTCGTGGCAACCATAAATCCGAAATATTGGCAAAATTGGCATAAAAATTTTGGTTTCTTAGGTTCTTTAAAGCTGTGTACAAATAAATCCAATTTTCTTAAATTTCACACATGTTATTACGACAAAAATTTTTGATTTTTTATTCCATTTTTTAAGCCTTAAATGTGGGATTGGGCAGCTAAAGAACTACTTTTTCTTATTTTCGTCTCTTCTACGCGCCGGGAGACCGACCTTGTTAGTAATCACGTAATTGTTTTTGGCTGTGTACGAGGGCAGTTCGAAATGTTCTTAGCCTATCAATCAAAAACAAAAGCTAGATTTTTAAAATTATTTTATTTTTCAATATAATCTTCTGAAACTTCAATACACTTAATCCAACGTTTTTCTAGCAATTCTATCCCTTTATTAAAATAATTTTCCTGAAGCTCCTCAAAATAATCCTTTACAGCTGCCATTGCATATTCATTCGAGGTAAAACGTTTGCCAACAAGGAATTTTTTTTTTAGATTTGGGAACAGGTAGAAGTCAGAGGGAGCTAAATCAGAGAAATGATGAGAAATGAGAAATTTTTATTCGAATGCATTTTTGGTCAAGTGTTAACAAATGCGGCACCCATCTTGCAGAAAGCTTTTTTATCTGTAATTCTTGATGCAAAATAAAATGTACTCGATCATTTGAGATGCCTATGGCATTCCCTATTTCACGCACTTTCACTCGTCGATCGTCTAATACCATATCATAGACTTTATATCATTATCATTATGAATTTATTATCCGATAAACCTTTCTTATGTAAATATTTAATCACACCACAAATTTCTAATTTTTCCATTATAAAAAATCACTGAAGCGAATAAGTTGACAGAAAGAATTATCCTTTATGATATTAAGGATAAAATTTCATAGATTTTTTTTTTGTAGATTTAATGAAGAATTTCATTATATGTATATATAAATTTGATTAATATTATGAAATTTTTTACCGTAGATTTTAGTTGATCTGAAGATTGTTACAATGAGTGCTATTTCTGTTCGGTTTTAAGATCAAATATGACAAATTCCAAATAGAAATCACAATTTATTTTACAACAAATAGAGAAAAAACTTATGAAAGAAACTTTCCTAGAACCAATGGTTGACAATTAATGCATTTTCAAGTGCTACCAAGCACTATCCTCAGATTGTCTTTATGGGATTCTCCCTAGGTTATAATGCAGATTTTAGTTTTTGTATTTTACTTAACTCCAAAATGAAAAACGTTTCGAGAAGTAAATTCAAACATTTTGAAGGCAAGTATGGTATATGGTAAGTATATCATAATAATAATAATAATAATAATAATAATAATAATAATAATAATAATAATACCATTCGCTTTAAAATTTCAGTGTTGTTAATTTTATTTAAAAATCGCTAAAAACAAAGAAAAATTTGCTCATATTTAAAGCGTTGTCATGTTAAATCTGGCCACCATTTGTGAATAAAAATAATAAAAGATTTAAGGAAATCATATATTTAGTTAGAATATTCTTCTACCTCAAGTCCAAATCCTAATATGATATTGTCATATTAGATTTTTATTTGTTGTTTCAAAACGGGGTTGATCATTTTCATGATAGACAATACAATTGTTTCGTAGACATCACTCTACTCTTCAGTTTTCCGCAATAAGAAAATGATAACTTTCTTACTCAAACCGAGACATTACATAAGGTACAAAAAATCAAAATCAACAATTTTTTGTATTTTTTAATGCAAAAATTAAAATAATTGTTGATTTAAGGAAATTTTATACAATTTTCAACAATATTCAGTTTGTATAGATCCGATCAGTACTCGCAAAATTTTACTATGTAATTTGATGTAAGGTCGGCATCGGTTATTTTTCATTAAAAGCCACGCCTACTTAGAACGGGTAGCAAAATTAAAAAACAAACGCTACACTAAAAATTTCTACAATTTTCTGGACCATCTTCCAGTACTTCGGGGACAATTTCATCATTATTTTTATCTTTAAAAATAAAGGCAACGGGGATAAAATTAGAAAAAACTTTAATTTATAGCTGTGGTAAATATAGGGTAGAGGGGGGATCCTTCGCCACTTTTTTTTCAAAGCACTGTCATTTCTTAACCCCTAATTATTTTTCAAAAATTACTTTTAAATTGAAAACCTACATATCTTGGCTTTAATTTCTATGATTTTTATTCTAATTATTTGCATATTTTCTATTATATTTTTAATGATTTTCAAAGTGACTCAATTCGGCGTAACTGCCCCAAACCTGGGGTAAATTCGCCAAAAGAGCTAGATACAATTTCCACAAAAAAAATTGTTATTACAGCAAAGTCAATCTTTTAATGACTGAAATAAATAATTTATAATAAGTTGTTTAAGATATGTGATTCTTTTTAATCAATAAATCTCCACTACATTAAAAAAAAAAAATTAAAACTATAATATAATGATTCTTCAAAATTAAAAAAAACTGAATAATTAATATAAATATAAGAATGAACACGATTGTTCTAATTTACTATTAAACATATTTTAAACATATAGAAAAGTCTTATAGAGCATTTTAGGCAGGGATGCACCAACTCTTTGTAGCTCCAGGGGCCATCTGGTGATTGTGCCCCACAGACAGGCACTAACATAAAATTAATATTTTTTCACACTTTTTAAGCATTTATTAAAATCAAATTATTATTTTTCGAAACTTTAGGATCGTAGGTCTAACATAATGAAAAATTAATTTCTTATCACACGATTTGAGGAAGAAATTGCAAAATGTATTTGCTTCCTATTATTTTTTTGGCACCCCAAAAAACACAAAAACACGTCTGTCTGCGACCACATGTGATATAAATTCATCAAAGTGAATGTCAAGGAAAGGTAATTGAAAAATGCACAAAATATATTTTTTCCAATTTTTTTATCTGCCTTAATAGCGGAGAAAAATGGGATTAGTGTATGTGCCCCACTGGCGAAGGATCCCCCCTTTACCCTACGCATTTTTGGTGAATTTTTAAGCACTTTCTGTGGATTTTTACTAATTTTTTGTGAAAAAAAATAAAAAATTTAAAGCTATTTTATATGTATTTTTATCAGCATAAATATTAATTGCACTAGAAGAATTAAATGTGCTAAAATCCCAAAACTTGTTTAACAAATTGCCCGTATCGCGATTCCATTCTAGTCCAAGGAAATCGTCAGGGGACGATTTTCTTACCCAGCAAAAAATATTGCTTGCTTGGAAGCAGGTTCGTCAGGGAAAAAAAATTGTGTAGCGCTTGCATTATTGGTGATATAAGGCATGATTTTTGTTCGAGATAGCTCGCGTGAAAGCACTTGTTGCGATATCCGATATGCGTTTCTATCATAGCACCAAATAATGTCATGAAATCGCAGCATTTAGCTAGTAAATTTAGTTATCATTGTCATTCTTTTGTGCTTTGTTAGACCGATAAAGTGTGGTAAACAAAACTCTATTGCCTTTTTTTAATACACTACGGCAGGCTATAAATCCTCAGATGCAAATTCGGATGCGCTAATCATTTTTACCGCTTCCGAATTTCTGCTAGGATGCTTCGTCCCATGGACAAAAATCAAAAAAAAAAATTTGTCTCAAATTGTGATTAAAGAAGGATTTTTTTAAACATAAGAAAGTAACTCGAACCAATGTGAAAAAAAAAATATTTGGTGTGATTGCTTTTGCCGCCAAGAGAGGGCGCTAAACTCAGAGAATTTTAACAGAAAAATGTGTTTTAATTCTTTCACGCAAATAATTCTGAAAAATACATTTTTTTAAAAACCTGTTCGAAGATTTTTTTTAATTACTTCAATATATTTGTAGTTAAATTAAAACATGGATTTTAGTATATGTGATCTTCTCCGAGAAAAGGGACCTAGTGTGTCAAAAAACCTAGCGTGTCAAAAACTTGGGAAAATCGATATTTTCTCATTTTTATCGATTTTCCCAAGTTTTTGACACTAGGTTTTTTGACACATTAGGTCCCTTTTCTCGGAGAAGGTCACATATGTTTACATAACAATTATTTTTTATTGCTCCGAAAAACACATTTTTTTGTTGAAAATCCAAAAATTACTTAAGTTTGATGGAGTATAAAAAAAATTATATAAAATTAGATATTTTTTTCTTGTTTTTGTAAGTTTATACTGTTATATAATAGATCATTAAAAAATGAATTACTATTTTTTACCACAAATTAAAAAAATGGGTTTTTTTAAATGCCTAAATTCATGATTTTTACACAAATTTCACGCATTTAAGAGTGTTTAGTATTCAAACCATGTGAACCTCTCATTTTAGGTATAGGATGTGTTGAGCGGACTTTTGTAAAACACTACGAGAAACATTTTTGTGGGACATTCTAACCCTCAAACTCTTCAAAAATATTTCTCGTAGTGTTTTACATAAGTTCACTGAACACATCCTGTACCTAAAATGGAAGATTCCCATGGTTTCTCCCTAAAATCCAGGTTTGTGGGACATATGAGCGCAAATTCTGAATAAGTACGAAATTAACCCTTAAACACATTTTAAGTTTTTACTTATTACTGGCCTTTAAGTTAAATTTTCAATGCTGATGTCTTCAGAGACTTATAGTACAATTTCATGACAAATATTTTTGCGGAACATTTTAACCCTCTAACTCTTCAAATTACAGGTCGTTTTTATCCCTTTTTAAAATGGGGCCAAAAAAGTCCCTTTAATTGAAGAGATAGAAGGTTAAAATGTTACACAAAAATACTCCTCGTAGTGTTTTACATAAGTTCGCTGAACATACAGTATGCCTAAAATGGAGGATTCACATGGTTTCCTATATTAATCCTATTTAATTTTTTTTTAGAAAAATCATTTTAAGCGTTTAAAACCCATTTTTGTGAAAGGCATTTTTTTTATTAATGAATCGATTTTACCCAAATTTGGCACAAATATTGCTTGACCTTATATCAATTCACGTGCTAAATTTCATCGCAATCGGATAATTTTTGCAGGTTTTATAAAGATTTCAAAATAAAGGACATATGGCAGGACTAAGAGTCCTTTGTTCGATTTTTATAAAAATTGACACAAACGTTTCCAGTTTTATGTGCATCTCAAGGGATACTTTTTGTAATTTTACATCCATTTATGTAGCTAATATATTATTTTTAAATTTCAGGACCTATGGGAGGCGTGTCCTTGGCCCGATATTTTAAAAATTAAAATTTTTCTTAACTAAGGGGTTCCATGTCAGTATACCAAATTTCAAAACTCTGTCTCCACTCCTTCTATTCTATGGGGACGAAGCACTGTGCGACGACTTTAGAATTTATAGAAATATTTATTAGTTTAAATTACAAGGAGCGTCGTTCAACATTTAAAATATTAAAGAAAAAATAAAAACAACAATAAAAAATTGCCACAAATTGCTTTTTCATCTTTCAAAATATTACTCTGTTATTTTGACAGATCTAGCAATGTAGTGCCATCTATTTATTTATTTCAAAATTATTTTTATCGGGATAAATATTAATCGCACTAAAAGAATTAAATATTAAATCCCAAAACTTGTTTATCAATTGTGTTCGTTAGAATATTTTAAGTTGCATGGTATTTTAGAAATATTCCGTTAGGAATATTATAAGTTTAACGGCACTTAAGCTATTTCGTTAGTACTATTCAAAGGTTAACGACAGAACTTTGAAAGAGCTGTGAATCGGTAATGGTAAAAAAGGATTAGTGCCTGCCAACTATGAAAATTAATCGTTTTGGAATTTTTGTAAATTAGCTTAACGTGTCTTTTTGAGCATTGGTTTAAAAGGGTTAAAGATTCCGAGAGCGATAGTTTTTCACTGAATGTATTTCCGAATAAAATAAAGAAAAATATGAAGCGATTTTTTTACCTACTTGAAATGAATTTTGTGACTTTTTTTTACTTCTGGGTCAACGATGCCAGAGCAACTTAATATTTTTAAGCTGTGTAAATATGGTCAAGTGCAACAATATACAAAAAAATAGTGGTTGGTTTTTCTACAATTTTTTTAATAAAACTCTTGAAAACGTACTTAAGATGTACAACATGCCTTAAGATGTACTCTGCATTGTATTGTGCTGTACATAATTCTTATAAAAAATATATAAAAACAAAAAAAAAACTGCTCTCATTTCTGAAGATTTGTGATAAAGTTCGAACAAACAAATACTGTTTTCTTTTTTTTTTTCATCAAAATAATAAATTTAAAAACTTATAGGTTTACAAAAATAATTAAGTTTTCCTTTTTAACCACATTAAACGATTTTTCAAGAATACATTTTTTCTTTGTATTACATGTGAAAAAAAATCATATTTACTTAAGGGCCACTTAACTGTCAGCTGACCCACTGAAGTAGTTGCCACTATACACTAAGTTAGACAAATAACAAATAAAGAAATCTTTTTAAACAAAGTTTATTTATATGAAATAGTAAAATTATTGTATATTCTAATATTTTAAGTTGGTCAACAATTCAATAGAAAAAAGCTGCTCTTTTCTGTTTTGGCAATCAGTCACTTAACGCTTTTTTGTTTATTTTCATTAAAAATTTTGTATGAAATTCATTATTTATATTTATTTAAGTGGTACGCCACTGTCATCATATCATCGTTGTAGTGTGTTAAGAGTATTGTCATCATTATTATAATATCTAATATTTGATTTCTTTTTTTTTTTTTTTTTAATGTCACATACAAAATTTATATTAAAATTTTTCATAATATGCCAGTGAAGATGGAGGCGGTAAACACTTAAGATTTTTTTAAATTCTTAAGCATTTATCAAAAATTTTATCTTAAAAATTTAATCATCTGTTTTAGCATGTGCCAAAGTCATTAGTGTTGTTGTTATATTTTAAATTTTTTTATAGTTGAAATAAGTTTAACAGATTTTTTACTCATGATTACTTTTAAACATTTTTTTTTATATAAATGTCACACAAGTGTCATATGTCCCATTTGTCGTTTTAGTAATGTCAAATTATTGTCATTTGACTTTGAAGATTGTTCATTTATTTCTTTTTTAAATAATGTGTTTGAAAATAAATTTGTTAAATTTTCTGATAATTTATTTCAATTGTTTTAAGTGAAATTTGTCAAGATGTTTAATAAAAGTACTTTAAATTATTTAACATCGTACAATTGAATTAAATTGTATGTCAGATACATATGCAAAAAAAAAGAATACTTTGTGACCTCTATAATTTTATCCGAAAAATGAGAACATCATACAATTTCATATAAATAGATCTGATATCATACAATTAGATCATTATTTGATGTATTTGGATCTGATCTGATCGATTAAAATATATTTAAATACTATTTTATACGAATTTTGCATCCATTCAAATGTATGACATTATGTCTAACGTACCCTAGTAAAAATGATTTTTATATATTCATATATGATTTTTATACAATCATTTATGATTTTATACAATTATAACTTGTCGAGTATTGTGAAACATATATTTTTATATGATTATATCAAAAGATATTTAATTATATAAAATTATATTAACCAGATCCACCATTTTTCGGATCAAATAATATATTTTTTATATAATTATATTAATCCATACATGATTTGATCCGAAAAATGGTGGATCTGGTTCATATAATTTTATATAATTAAATATCTTTTGATATGATCATATAAAAATATATGTTTCACAATACTCGACAAGTTATAATTGTATAAAATCATAAATTATTATATAAAACTCATATCTGATTATATAAAAATCATTTTTACTAGGGTACGAGTAATACAATTATATCCAAATAGATACAATCGTATATAAAAATATGTAATTACATGTGGCATATGTAGTGAGATATAGATCGGCATATAATTGGATATATTATCACATGTTGTACTATAGAAAGTGTAACATAAAGAAAAATACTGCAAGTACGGCAAAACCGTTGGCAAAGCACAGTATAGCACTGTACAAGCGTTAACAGAATGTCCGTTTTTCGAAACTTAAAGCACTGGTTCACAACCGCGAAATGATAATGTCGCTCTGCGGTTGGCCGTTAGCTTTTTGGAACGTTGGCAAAGCATTGGTAACAATGGTAAAATACGTGTTCTGCCAACCCTAAAATGATGACATCGGTCTTCGGTTAGTCGTATGTTTTTCAAAAGGTTGTCTAAGCGTTGTCGAAGCAATCTGAAAAGTACATATTATAGTGGGTACAACAGTGTTTTCAAACACTATAAATGTCAAAAGGCGGCGGCCTACATTATTTGTTAGTAACCAAAAAAAAAAAAAGATTTCATATATCTTTGGATCAGAAATTTGAGGATATATGAAGGTATATGCCCATATATGATCATATATGGTCATATATGAACATGTACGGTCATATACTTTCGGATCCGAAGATATATGGAAATATATGAGGCCATGTATGGTCATTAGAGTGTCCCTTAAAAATAGATTTGTCATTACACCCCCCAGTTTTATTGGAAATGGTCCCAAATGGAAGAAATCGATTTTTTTTTGGAAAACGTTAACCCGTGCCGAAAGTTGGACGAAAATGGCCCATTTCGGAAAAAAGTGTATTACTATTAAAAATTCCCAAATTTCGAAATTTATAAAAAAATTATATTTTATTCCATTTAATCATTTGATATAGTCAAATGGATTCAGACATGGAATTTTGACTTCATCGGATATCACTAACCCACTTTAGCCTGGAATCCAAAATGACCCACGAATTTGATAAAAATGCAAAAACGTGTTTTTTTTTAATTAATTTTAAAGATTTTTTGTTAAAATGCCTAATTTGGAGATATCGATTGCTATTTTACCTCATAATAGTTGATATTAAGGAAAAAAAAAAAATAAATTGGAAAAATGATAATTCGAGTTTGTGTTTGGAGCGACTGCTTTCCAGGACATTTTACATAAATTGCTCATTTTGTCAAAAATTAAACAAAATTTGAATGCTTTCATCAAATTTTACACAGTTTTCGGAAAAACATCACTTAAATTTGGTTAGACTATAATTATCTTTACATTTGTTTAAAAAATATTTAACCCTTATTGGCCTGGGGTCAGAAAAGACCCATGAAACCTAATATTAATTATGACTTCGAGATTTTAAAGCCATTAAATTGATATAAAAAAAAATCTCAACTGGATAAAAATAATTATTTTATGTAACCTGATCCATATGGGGTTAATTTTTATACTTTTGGCCAAAAACGCCCCACTAAGAAATTTACAGAATAACACCTTTCATAATTTTCGGAAAAATATCACTTTGAATCAGTGGTCGGCAGAAAGAGAGAATGTGAATGTATTGGGTGTCTTTACACTGTGAGAAATTATTTTATAATTTTTAAATTTATATTTGTAATTAATTGTAATTCGTTTCTTAATGAAGAAATTAATGTATGCATGAATGAATGAATGCATGAATATAAATAATAATAAAATAGTGAAATAAAAATAATTCATAATAAATTTTATTAAACATAGGATTTAAAAAATATTTACTTTTTGTGTATAAATTATTTATTCTTAAAAAAGTATTCAATTAGTTAGTAAATTTAAATTGAAATGAATGAATTAAAGAAATAAAAATAATCCATAATAAATTTCCTGTCTCGTGGAATTGAAAAATTATTTTGAGTAACTTGATCCATATAGGGTTAATGTTCTCACTTCGATTTCTTTCATTTGGGACCATTTCCAATAAAACTGGTGGGTGTAATGAACGAAAATCGACAAATCGGAATATTAAGGGACATTCTAATGGTCATATATTGAACTATGCATGGACGTATATGATATGTATGACCATGCATGAACATATACAAGTCAATGTATGATCATGTGGTCATATATTGTATTTTTCGATTTTCACATGGGTTGAGCAATATTTGTGTTGTTTAAAAAAAGTGAAAGTTGTGTGTCAGTAAAAAAAAGTATGGAAATAACACGTAAAATTTTTTTGGGCAATTATTTATTACGATTTTTGATGTAGATAATCTAGACAAGAGGGCACAGACAAATTAAATTCAACTTTTGGTGACGAAGCTGCATTCTTTGCAACTGTGAAACGTGTTATACCTGCTTGCGGACGTCCTTCGCTCCAGGACGAATTTAGAAGTCATCCAAAATCAGTTGTTGTACCAGAAAAGATTGATGCTATGGCAAAACTGATAACGCAAGATCGTCATGTGACATCTTCTGAGATTGAGGTTACCTTAGGCATAAGTTTCACCACCAAACATAAAATATTGCATCAAAATTTAGCCGTAAAAAAGAGTTGTTCTCGTTGGATTCCTCATAATCTAACAACAACTCAAAAAGATACTGGGGTCGACTGGTGCAAACAAATGCTCAAGAAATACAATAGCGGTGCTTCAAAAGACGTGTATAAGATCTCTGAAAGTAAACAGCAGTCGACTGTATGGGTGCTTCATGATGAACAAACTTCAACAAAAGTTGTTCGCTGTCGAAGCACTTCGAAACAAATGGGTCGCCCATTTATAGGACAGGTACAAGTAGCAAGTGACATGCATGGGCATACATGATCATATACGTCCATACATAGTTCAATGTATGACCATATATTATTCCATATATTTCCATATATCTTCGGATCCGAAATTTGACCGTACATGTTCATATATGACCATATATGCTCACATATGATTCATGTATGCTTATATATGACCTTATACCTCCATATATCCTCATATTTCGGATCCGAAGATATATGGAAATACAGGATCCGCCAAATAACTTTTTTTTTTTGAAAATGCTATAAAAAAAAACTACTGAATATTTTCTCAAATTTCTTTTTTTATTTGAAAGTATAATCCTTCCGGTTAATAATGGAAAATAATTTCATTCATATGGCTGCCTCGGCTGGCCATTCAGTAGCCTACACGATCGGCCCAATTTTTAAGCACATTATCGATTGTGTGCAGCTGTATTTCACCAATGGCTTCACGAATATTGTCCTTTAAAGCGTCAATTGTCTCTGGCTTATGGGCGTAACACTTATCTTTGACGGCACCCCACAAATAATAGTCCAACGGTGTCAAATCGCAGCTCCGAGGTGGCCAAACGACATCAGCTCTGCGGCTGATAATGCGATCTTCAAAAACAGGGCGCAAAACATCGAGTGTAGCTTCGGCTGTGTGGCACGTAGCGCCGTCCTGTCGAAACCAAATGTTGCCAATATCCTCCTCTTCAATTTTTGTGAACAAAAATTCGTTCAACATGGCCCGATAACGATCGCCATTGACTGTAACGGCCACTCCTTGCTCATTTTCGAAGAAAAATGGCCCAATTATGCCTCTGGACCAACCACATACAACCATATTCGTTCAGCGGAAGGATAAAACTAATTATCTGTCAAATCAGACATGAGCTAAGTGTTACCATTCACGAAATAAGCACTAGTTGAAAAAAAAAAACGTTAGATGGCGGACCCTGTATATGAGATGATGTATGGTCATACATTGAACTATGTATGGACATTAGAGTGGTCCAAAAAAACATGAAAGTTGGAATTCGCGATCTCCACAATGTTGCCCCTATTCCTTAATGTCTAAAAACTCTCTGTGCCAAGTTTCAGCTAAATCCGCTGTTATTTAGAAGTAGCACAAAAAGTTGTCTTTTAAGAATTAGTAATTTATCTCTAGAGTAATTTATACAAAAAGTAGGGTTGACTTTAAATTTAATTATTTCTTAGCCTGTACGCTATTATTTAACAATTTTTTTTTTAAATCTGGTCTTAATTAATGTGAATATAAGGAATTTGAAATCAAAACTTAAAAAAATTAAGTAACTTTTAAGTAATTCGCGGTTTTTTTTAAATTTATACAAAAAAAATACATATTTTAGTCAAATTTTCGAAATTTTCCGAAAAGATGTAATTAAAAATTCAACTTGTTTTTGCCTTGTATGCGCAAATTTCTCAAATCTGATCTTTATTTTAACGCAGATTATGAATCAGCAATCGAAACTTAATAAAAATTTGTGGTTTATGAATTATTCGCGGTTTTTGAAAATTCAAAAAAACTCAAGTTTTTTGAGATATTTTCCCAATTACCTGTAAACGGTGTTATCGAAAAATGCAATTTGTTATACTTTTGCAATTTACTTACCAAGGACCTTCATTATATATAACACTGATTTTAATTTTAAAAAGGATAACAGATATCCTTGCAAATTAATTATTAAATTTGACATTTTTTAATATTTCGCTATTATTTAGATTGCTATAATTTTATTGCTACCAAAAACCCTATCCCACATAATAGGACATTTAGCAGATATATATTAATGCAAAAACGAAATTTTCATATTGGTAAATATAAGAAAACATCCTGATCGAAGTTGATCCTTTTTTGTATGAAATTTTAAAATTTCGCGAAATCCGCGACTCCGATTTCAATTTTGATTTCATATTCGTAATGTACACCTAAAAATATATTAGATTTGATATGTCGCGATCATAATAATTATATTTAATTTTTCTCATTTTTTCCATTATTTTTAATTAATTAAAAATAATAGAACAAGTACAACCTCGAAACTTCAATTGCGATGTGCTACCTCTAAACCAGTGGTGTTCAGCCCATAGGACAATTGTCCCTGCTCAATTCACATGTATTCTCACGCTCTTGCTTTTAGTCGTCACTGAAACAGCGACGAATTAACATGAGTACGGATATATGCTGATTTTTTTTTAATGTACTGAAAAAAAAAATTAATAACAATTTACGACAAATATTTTATGATTATAAATACAGATTAAAGATATTTTATAAATATGTAAATACAATGAAATCATTGATATTGATTTAAAAAAATCGAAAACCTTTTGTTTTACATAGAATGAAAGAAGCCACCCTTATGTATGTATGTATTTTTTTTCTTTCAAAAATTGTATTTTGTTTATTTTTACTTCTTTAAAACAGTGTAGTATTTATTTATATTTTCCGAAAGTATCTACTTCGCTTTTTACACAAAACATTTTCATATTTTTAATAAAAAATAAATGCATACAGATTCTATTAACCAATTCAACATTTCTTACAGTGCAATTCTCATTTTCTCACCAACACAACTACATTTTTAGTTTTGAACACCACTGCTCTAAACAAAACTTTTTTGGTGATTTTTTTGATCAGACTACATTTTTTTTCAAAGTGGCATATTTTTAGAGTTGTGGAGCGTGAAAATTCCAACTTTTTTTTTTTTTGGACCACTCTAATGGACATATATGATCATGTATACCCACGCATGATCATATACTACACAGAAAGAATTTACAAAATTCTAATTAAATTTTTAAACACCTTTCTCATACCAAATTTGTAAATACAAAAAAAAAAACTTTTTAAAAAGGCACCAACAAAGAAATTTGTAAATCCAAAAAAAATGTTTTTTTTTTTTGTAACTTTGAATTTTTATTTTTAAACAATTTTTATATGAAAGATAACAATTTACAAACGAGTTACAAATATTTCAAACAATAAAATTGTTGGAAATAAAATTTCAATTTAAAAGCAAATGTGATTGCTGCTAAAAATTCCGATTGTTGGTGCCTACTGTTTTTTCTGTGTAGTGAATGTATGATCATGTATGTTCATATATACATATATTTCGATTTTCACATGGGTTACTTTTTACAATTGAAAATTCTATCGGGCTTAAAAAAACACTCTATACAAATAATATATCGTTACCGCACCATGATCAACGATCGTTTAACATAAATTGATGATTTAAAAAAATAAATAAATGTAAAAATAAATAAAATAAAATATTACAAATACAACTTTTCATAATATTAGGTATCACAGTTGGAAGTAGAATTTCGTCCATAATTTAAACTTTTAGAAAATCAATTTTAAGTGTTTTCCTAATGTTTATTTGCTTAGTTTGAAAATAATTTTAAGATGTCTATCATTCTACATACTTGCTTTACCAGTTTACACCTGTTTTTTAAGGTTAACATAATATTTGTATATAAATCTAGTTTCTCTAAAACATTGACCTTTTAAATAACATCTAGTGGCTGTCATCTTTCAAATAATAAAACTGGTTTTCTCTTTAATTTACTGAAAACATTAGAAAAACTTGTCTCAATAAAATGTGATGTACAAACATATATTTTTTATACACGTGACTTTGTTAAACCTTTCCTTTTTTATTTCAACATGTTTTCTACCATTTTGATTTTTCTTTTGTGCTACCGTTAGTTTAGAAATCTTACGAAATTTTCATTTCAAAATACATGCATATGTAGGAAATTAAATTGGAAGTATTGTTAGTATAAGCAGGCTCTATGCAACTCGCTCAACTAATGTTAACCCCCAGCAAAATCTTTCATTACCAAATAAGTGGTTATATAATAGAAATTCATAGCTCCGCACAACTTATTTTTTGGCGTCTAAACTCATTATTTTTGTTTGGCGTGGTCGTTTTTATAAGTAGTCACGCTTACCCGCTCACTTACGAAAAAATGAGAAATAAGTAGTTATGAGATTTTGAATAATAAGTGGTTACACACATGCTTACAAAAAGTTGAATTATAAGTGGTTATCCGATTGCTTACTCGATTCTTAAAAATAAGTAGTTAGGCAAATACTATTAGCCTAAGGAAATACATTCAGAAAAATTTAAGTTTTCTGTAGTGTGTAATTTTAGGACTCGTCATAAAAATTTAAACATAAAACATATCTACATATAATAAAAAAATTTAACTGTGTAAAAAGTACTTATTTCAACTAATACGAGTAAGTCATTATTTTATATTTAGAAACAATGAATACAATAGGCCGTTATTAGGAATTCATTATTTTATATTATAAAATAATGCAAAAGGTAATGATATATCATTTTTGGTAATGCAGATAGTAATGAGGTGTCATTACCAATATTTTGCTGGGCCGCTCTCTCACTGGTTCTTTCTGACATTTCAAGAAGTTAAATTGCAGTTAATGGGTTAAGTTTTTTCAACGACTATATAGACTAAAGACAAACCACCAGCCTCAACTGCTGTTAAAAAGTCTCTTTAATTTTATATGCAAACTGGTTTTAAGAGAAACAGTTTTTAGTGTTTTTTTAACGCGTATTTTTTAATATTAATAAGCAAAATTTTGTGCTAATTATACAAAATTAATGCAGAGAACATATCAAACAACACAAGTGCACTTTACAATTTAATTAAAATTGCTTAAAAACAATAAAAATAATTAATTAAATATACCACTTTTTCGCGTTTTTTGTTATTTTACATTGAAACTCTCTTAAAACCAGTTCAGTTTTTCAGATGAGAGCCGTGGATAGTGCCTGGTTTTTTCTATTATATTTTTTCATATTTCGTATATTTATTGAACCAGTTTTTATTATTAAAATTTTACCATCATTTACCATTTTTACTGGCAGTGCCAGTTAACAGAGAATGAGATGCATGCATACTCTTGATATTCTATGCTCTTTGCTATAAGTAAACTTATTTTGTTATTGTAAGAAAAGAAGATACACTTTTTCATATTCTGTCGTGTGAAAATTTTTTGTAACGTTAAAAATTGTTTATAATAAATTATTTATTTAATTTGTACTACAATTTTGATATTTTTTGTGTATATAATATGATGCACATTCATGTGGTTTATAATAAAATTTATTGTTAAAAAGTTAATTTTTTTTTTATTTAAAGTGAATGATCGTATTCTCTCTTACAAAGTGTTCATGTAACATTTTGAATTTTCTTTTTATGAGAAAGTTATTTTTTGTTCAAAGTATTCAATTGCGTTAAAAGTTTTCTTTGTAGTTTTTAATTTGTAAAATTTAAATCAGAAACAACTTCCCAGGGTCATTGAAATCAATCACTTTAAAGTGGTAGGAATATGATTTAATTTTATTGATGCAAAATAAAAAATATTAAGAAATCACCTAAATATTACTATTTGGAGGCATTATTGAAAAATTTTGATAATGTGTAAATATTTCTTGAGCCTATTTAACTCGATTTTGAGTGTCAAATTTAAGGAAAACCCGTCTTCATTAAGATCTTCGAGTCCGCTACTCGACAACTCCCTTGTTAGAATAGTTTAAAATGGCTGGGTGTATCGATATGTAGACAAGGATGTCAAGAAGTTAATGTTTGGTAAATAAAAACATATATTACACTTAAAAAACATCAAATCGTAATTTTACCAACAAAAAATTGGAATAACCAAAATCGTTTAGAAATACTTTGGCTCTAATGAGCTTACTGGTTTTAGGCAGAAATGGCCACTCTATCTATGCATACATATTATATGAATAAATTTCGTTTTAATTTTTACAACAAGCAGATAAGCTAACAGACTCAAAAAAAAAATTAAAATAAAGCATAAAAATTGAGTAATTTATGATTAAAAATAAATTTATTACATGCAACAACTCTTTCAATAGAATAAGCGAGTGAACATTTGATTTCTTTGTGTTGTAACTAGGGTTTGGGGTTCGGGAATTCCCGGGAAATCGAGGGAAAAGTTTGCCGGGAATTCCCGGGAAAATAATATATTTTCCCGGGAAAACGGGAAATTTTAAAAATATTAAAGTTTTTAAATTGTTTTTGTTTGGAATAGAATTTTTTTAATTTTAGTCATAAAAAAAACATTTTAAATACCAAAACAAAAATGTCATTATTAAAATCTTTTAAAAGGGAATCAATTTATTTGACACACAAAAAACTCTTTGCCAAGTAATTAGGAGCATTTCAACTAATAAAGATTTTTCACATAACTTATGCAAAATTTAAGTAGTAAACCCTAAAAACTCGTTAAAATGTTTAAAAGAAATATGAAAAAAAGTTTTGTTTTTTACAAATAATCGCCCTTACTATCTAAATTTTTCAAATGTATATTTTAGTTAAAGTCGACTTTAGTTAAAATATTGGGTGGCAGTATACCTTGACTTGGTTTATTTTTGGAGCATTCTGATTTGTTACTTTATTTCAACCAATCAAAATGTTTGAAAATATAAATATTTTTGTAAGGTTTTCATACACAAAATCAACAAAACCGTATGATTAAAAATAAAGTCGACTTTAAATTTAAAATACTCCTTTACATTAAGGGCCAATAATTTTATAAGGAACGTTTTCATTAATAAATGTGATATTTTCAAGTAAGTTTACTTTATTTTAATAAACCTGCTTTCAAACTAATATTATATTAAAGAATAAAATGTCAGGAGTATGGAAATACTTCACAAAAAAAGGACAATGCAGCGAAGTGCAATACTTGCACTAAAAGACTAATGGTTATCGGAAGTATCTAAATTTGATTATCTGACATCTAAATTTGGTTCACAAAAAAAAAAAAAAAAAGATGGTCATGCAACTTCTATTGAAGAAAACAACAACAAGAATAACGTTCCAGCTAAAATTAGCAAAGTACCCGAAGAAAAAAGTGTAAGCTGAATAGGCATTGAACGTTTTACCATTTCCTGAAATGGTATCCAAATTAGCCGCAGTCGACGGAATGTCAATCCGCACCATAACTACACTCACAATATTTTATCCTTAAAAACAACCTAAAATACATATTAAATTAATTGAAAACACAATTAAAAAAGGACTACTGATTTTTCATTATATTCAAACCATTTTGCTATTTATTTTCAAACATTGTTTAAACAACCCATAAAAGAAATAAAAATAATTGAAAAGTCTATTAAAACAATTATCAATTTTTAACTGACAAAACGTAAAAAAAAAACGATTTTGTGGTTTGCTTTTTCATATTTGAAAGATTTTTTTGTTTGTATTTTCAAAACACTACACCATACACACAGTGTTGCCACCAGTAAAACAAAAAAATACACAGCAGTAGGTCAAAAATTATGCAAAACCGTATGAAATTACACAAAAAATTAATATTTTTATTATTTGAAAATAATAGTTATTTTTTTTTTTAAATTATGTGGCTCTTTGAACTCTCCTGCGCACAGTGGGGCAGAATCGAAATAATTTGGAAATAATTCAGCCACTTCTTACCGACTGGTTGGATTGCTATGAAATGTCACAATGTCATATAGTTAAGTTTTGAGGCCGGAACCCATGGACGCAACAGGAGCTCGGCCATTCAGCTCCAATGAAAGCCACCTCTAAAATGTGCAAATTTCGAAACCCATGTGAAAATCGAAATATATATGAACACACATGATCATACATTGACTTGTATATGATCATGCATGGGCATACATTGTCATATACGTACAAGCATAGTTCAATGTATGACCATACATGATCTCATATATTTCCATATATCTTTGGATCCGAAATTTGAGGGCATATGACCGTACATATTCATATATGAACATATATGCTCACATATGATCCATGTATGCTCATATATGATCATATATGGCCATATACCTCCATATACCCTCAAATTTCGGATCCAAAGGTATATGGAAATATATGAGATCATGTATGATCATACATTGAACTATGCATGTACGTATATGACTATGTATGCCCATGCATGATCACATACGAGCCAATGTATGGTCATGTATGTTCATATATATTTCGATTTTCACATGGGAAGCTTGCATTTTCCGATATATCTACAGATTTTAAAAACGTAATACAAAATTATATTCGGTAGAAAGTTGGCAAATGGTGTTTGAATTACAATCTTATAATATGTGCTAAATTTGGAGAAAATGGGTTAATATTTAGACACAGTTTACCTACAAAGGGCATATAAAATGTCAATTATAAAGTGCCAGTTGTAATAAAAATAGCCTTTGCATGTTAACGAAGACTGAATTAATCAATTACTTAAATATATTTAAATCTGCTCAACTGTGCTGCTGTAAGAAAATTTGTGTCTGATCAAAGCCCAGTAACTGTTACAAAAACTTTGGAAATTACAAGTTTTTTTCAGTCATGAGAAAGTCTTAATCATAATAAACCCAAATTTCTTTTGCTTAATTTCAAATTGTCTTGCCAGCCAAGACAAAAATAAATATTTTGCATTTAGTTTGACAATAGTTTTCTAAAAACACTAACAAAATACGGAGTTTATATACAAATAAAATATAAAACAACATGTTTTACTTCGTCTAACTAAATTGGCTTTCGTGTTGCAAAAATTTACAAAAATTCAGCAGAAACTGGAAATTTGGTAGATGTTACACAAACAAACTCATTTTATCTACTGTTGGACTTGAAAGCATGGAATTTAGTTAATTTTTCAGTAAAAAGCGAAATTACACAAAAACTACACAAAAATGTCATTATTCAAAAATTATCCAAGGAATGTCTAAACAGTCCCATTTTTGAATAATTATTCAAAAAGTGGCAACACTGCATACACAACAAACACGTTCATATTTATTGGCTATGTTTGTGTGTATGAGTAAAGAATTTCTTGTAATTTGAATTGAAATAATTTTGTATATAAACAAACTATTTTAAGAAAAAAAGAAAACCGAAAATATTTGAATTTTTTGTTTTAAAACAGAAAACAACGAAATTATTTAAATTATTTTTTTCTAAAAATAGAAATCTAAAAAAAGAATATTTGACTGAAAATAACAATTCCTACAGACGATACATTTTTTTTCTAGTTTGTTTTTTATTGGTTGACAAAAAAAAGTTAAACAATATGTTTCAATGTATTTTAATTGATTCTTCAATTGAAAACAAACTTTACCTATTACTTTTTAAACAAACCTCAATCGGTTATGTAAAATATTTTGTAGATCTTCGTTTGCTTTTTCATATTTGAAAGATTTTTTTGTTTGTATTTTCAAAACACTACACCATACACACAGTGTTGCCACCAGTAAAACAAAAAAATACACAGCAGTAGGTCAAAAATTATGCAAAACCGTATGAAATTACACAAAAAATTAATATTTTTATTATTTGAAAATAATAGTTATTTTTTTTTTTAAATTATGTGGCTCTTTGAACTCTCCTGCGCACAGTGGGGCAGAATCGAAATAATTTGGAAATAATTCAGCCACTTCTTACCGACTGGTTGGATTGCTATGAAATGTCACAATGTCATATAGTTAAGTTTTGAGGCCGGAACCCATGGACGCAACAGGAGCTCGGCCATTCAGCTCCAATGAAAGCCACCTCTAAAATGTGCAAATTTCGAAACCCATGTGAAAATCGAAATATATATGAACACACATGATCATACATTGACTTGTATATGATCATGCATGGGCATACATTGTCATATACGTACAAGCATAGTTCAATGTATGACCATACATGATCTCATATATTTCCATATATCTTTGGATCCGAAATTTGAGGGCATATGACCGTACATATTCATATATGAACATATATGCTCACATATGATCCATGTATGCTCATATATGATCATATATGGCCATATACCTCCATATACCCTCAAATTTCGGATCCAAAGGTATATGGAAATATATGAGATCATGTATGATCATACATTGAACTATGCATGTACGTATATGACTATGTATGCCCATGCATGATCACATACGAGCCAATGTATGGTCATGTATGTTCATATATATTTCGATTTTCACATGGGAAGCTTGCATTTTCCGATATATCTACAGATTTTAAAAACGTAATACAAAATTATATTCGGTAGAAAGTTGGCAAATGGTGTTTGAATTACAATCTTATAATATGTGCTAAATTTGGAGAAAATGGGTTAATATTTAGACACAGTTTACCTACAAAGGGCATATAAAATGTCAATTATAAAGTGCCAGTTGTAATAAAAATAGCCTTTGCATGTTAACGAAGACTGAATTAATCAATTACTTAAATATATTTAAATCTGCTCAACTGTGCTGCTGTAAGAAAATTTGTGTCTGATCAAAGCCCAGTAACTGTTACAAAAACTTTGGAAATTACAAGTTTTTTTCAGTCATGAGAAAGTCTTAATCATAATAAACCCAAATTTCTTTTGCTTAATTTCAAATTGTCTTGCCAGCCAAGACAAAAATAAATATTTTGCATTTAGTTTGACAATAGTTTTCTAAAAACACTAACAAAATACGGAGTTTATATACAAATAAAATATAAAACAACATGTTTTACTTCGTCTAACTAAATTGGCTTTCGTGTTGCAAAAATTTACAAAAATTCAGCAGAAACTGGAAATTTGGTAGATGTTACACAAACAAACTCATTTTATCTACTGTTGGACTTGAAAGCATGGAATTTAGTTAATTTTTCAGTAAAAAGCGAAATTACACAAAAACTACACAAAAATGTCATTATTCAAAAATTATCCAAGGAATGTCTAAACAGTCCCATTTTTGAATAATTATTCAAAAAGTGGCAACACTGCATACACAACAAACACGTTCATATTTATTGGCTATGTTTGTGTGTATGAGTAAAGAATTTCTTGTAATTTGAATTGAAATAATTTTGTATATAAACAAACTATTTTAAGAAAAAAAGAAAACCGAAAATATTTGAATTTTTTGTTTTAAAACAGAAAACAACGAAATTATTTAAATTATTTTTTTCTAAAAATAGAAATCTAAAAAAAGAATATTTGACTGAAAATAACAATTCCTACAGACGATACATTTTTTTTCTAGTTTGTTTTTTATTGGTTGACAAAAAAAAGTTAAACAATATGTTTCAATGTATTTTAATTGATTCTTCAATTGAAAACAAACTTTACCTATTACTTTTTAAACAAACCTCAATCGGTTATGTAAAATATTTTGTAGATCTTCGTTTATTCGAGAAAGTTTTTATGATAAAAACCTGGCATTTCCAAAAAATTAAACCGATGTAAAGATTACTACAATCATGTAAAAGATATCATGATAAAAGAAATATCGAGCAATATTTCTAGCAATAGGAGATTTACTATAATCTTAGATGAATGGACAAGAATATCACAAAAGAGATATTTGAACATGTGTATAAACGGAAATAATTCATTTTATAACCTGGGGTTGGTTTATATATCAGGAAGATGTAATGCTGATGAAATAAGAAGAATTGTAGAAATAAGACTTAGAAGAGTTTTATTTGTCTTTGGAAAATAACATTGTGGCGAAATGTGATGAAACGGTTTGTTTCCGACAGTCCAGTAGTGGGTGCTTTCTGCTGGAATCATGCAATTCATTTGGCAATTTTGAGTAATTTCACTACGGGGAAAGGGAGCGGTCCCAGATGACATGCAGGATAGGTCCCAAGGGGGCGGAGACCGGTCGCTGATCGGTCTTTTTGTTTGAAAGAGACATATCACTTTAACATGGCGTTGTCATTGGAAATGACCAATTGCCACAGTTTAGACACATTGTGGCAGTAAGGTGGTGTGTCTAAAAATAGCTTTTCAAATAAACTAATAAAAAATTAAGAATTAAAAATAATCTACTTGGCGTCGAAGTAGGGCTCGATAACACAACCTTCTGCTTGTAAGGCAAACGCTCTACCGTCTGAGCTAACGTTGCTTATGCGTGATGGCTGGCTGATGGTTAAGTTATGTTTTTCGTTTCTGTTCAAATAAAAAAGAGAAAGAAAAAACAAACACACACACAGCAAATAAAAAAACATGGCAAAGAAAAAAATAGAAAAGAAAACAACATTAACAACCACACAAATATGGTGGAAGTGCCTTGAATATGCCCCCGATTGACCGGTCATGGGATAGGTCCCTTAATGGCAGTTGACTTGGTTTTTTCGTTGGCCAAAATTAAATTAAAAAATCAATCAAAAATTAGAAAATTACCTCAAAACCTCTGATAATATAAATAAAAATTTTAAAAATTCCCTTTAAATTACAAATAAAAGTTAAATTAAATACCAATCGTTAAAACTAAAACAGCTTTAACATTAAAAAAAACGTTGAAAATACAAACCTTAAAATTTCTTAGCAAAACATTATAGAAATTTAAAATAAGAGCTAAAATAAGCAAATCGTGAAAAAATAAAGTTAAAAATAAATAAAAGAGTAAAATAAATAAAAAATATTTTTAAAAATATGCCGCGAATTTCGTTTTTATTTCGGTATCGGTCAAATTTTTTTAAAAGCAACAGTGAAAATAACGGATCAGAAAATACTTAGAAAATTAATTAATTTTTTTTTGTTCATATTTGTACTAATTTAGTAATATGCCTTCGGTTGACCGGTGACGGGATAGGTCCTTGGAGGGCAATTGACTCCTCATTCCCCGTAGGGTTATGTGAAATCAAATGTTCAACATTCTGATATTTTTACTTTGAATTCTCACTACACAGATTGAATGTGTACTGAAATAGTGCTTTTTTAACAAAAATTACTTAAATAGGTGGTTTTCATTAACAATTTTGTTCAAAAGTAATTCCCGGGAATCAAATTTTTTATTCCCGTTTCCCGGGAAATAAAAAAGTCCGGGAAATCACAAACCCTAGTTGTAACTTTAAATAAACCGCCAGAACAATATTAGAGGAGGAGGTATAAGGGAAGAGTCGTTGTCGCGTCATGAATTTCTAAAAATCACGCCACAAACACCAAAAAGTGAAGTGAACACAAAAATATATTTCAACAATTATAATTACAAATTTATTTGAAAATATAAAAGGTTTTTCATTAAATGTTTACTAAAAGGAAAAGAAAAAGTGGCAAGAATAAATTAATTCCCATTAAAATAAATTAAAACAGCACCAACAATCAACAATTTTAAACAGATTTCAATTTTTTTATTATAATGCTACACGTATCCGGCTTCTGCAGCGAATGTTGGTTGCTTTTCATTACTTAATTTGGAAAAATCAAATTGAAAAATAAAAACTTACCTGTTTTGTAGGTGATTGATATTTGAAAAGACTTCTTTTAGCGGTGGGCGTATACGTATTTTCATTACGTTCATCACTAACTGCTTTAACATCCTCAATTGCCGTACCTAATAATTCATTTTTTAATAAACACGAATATGCTAAACTATCACGGACGGTTTCACCGCAATCTCTTTGTTTTTTACTAGTCTGTGGAGAGTTTTCATTAGATTTATTTATTGAAGCGAAATTTGTTTGCCAATTGTTATTTGCTCTGAAAGAAAGAAAAAATACAAAAGTTTTGTTAATTTAGCATTAGATTTACGGCCATCGGACACACGAACCACAATTTTAATAAAAAATTTGTTAATAATGGGATTCTATAGTAGTCATTGACACAAAATGTTAACTGGAAAAATTTTTTTCTCACAGTTTTAAGATCGCTGAAATTTTTGTAGTCCCTACACTGTACCAAGAGTAGTAAGTGAATCAACATAATTTTTTTTTTTTACTTTTTGATGAAAGGAATTTTTAAAACAATAACTTTTTTGTTCAAATTAATGTACACTCATAGAAATAAATAGCAGCAAAAGTTACTAATAATTAGTTAAAAATGATGCTGTAGAAAAAACTGCTAAATGAGCATATTATTTTTGCTATTTATATATTAGTAAGATAGGAACAGCAAATATAAAAATGTTAAATATACAGAATTTTAGTTATATTTGAGTAAAATTTTTGTTAATGGAAAATAGCAAATTAACCTGCTAAAATCAGCAAAAAATTTGCTAAATAATTAGTAGCCTAAAAAACCAAAAAAATATTTAAAGTGTTCGAAATTTTTTTTCGATTTTTGATAACAGCAGTTTACAGTTCTTAGCAAATATTTCTGCTGATTTTAGCAGAATAGACTGCTAGTCGCATTCAACTTAATTTCCCGACTAAAAAAGTATATATATCTTATATATAATAATATAAAATAATCATATAAGTGTTTATATAATCTGATCCGCAAAATGGGTCTATAAAATTATATCAGATTGTATTATATTACATACAATTGAATCTAATATTATACAATTGCATATACTCTAATGCAATTGCATCCCAAAATTGGGCACATCTAATTGAATCGTATTATATCCAATCTGATATAGTTATATACTATTTAATACAATTGGATTTCAAGATTTATACCCAAAATATGTTTGGTTTTGAAATATGTTTGAATTGTAAAACTGACATAAAAAATATTTTCCTTTCGAAATTTTTTCTGATTTTAAATAATATAAATTTTTATCAAAAATTGACTCAGAAAATATTTTAAATTATTTAAGATTTATCTAAATTTATATATAAAATGACTTAGAAAATGTTTTGGAATCTAGATTATATAAAGTTTTATCTAAAATGACTTGGAAAATATTTTTGATAATTTATCATATAAAGTTATATGTAAAACAACTTAGAAATTTTTTTGATAAAGGTTTACATTAAATTATATCTAAAATGACTGAGAAAATTTCTTCGATTTGGGTTTATATGTGATAATGTATTGGGTTATATCTTATTGTATATTAAACCTCAATTTATGGGATCAACCATATCTGATTATATATAGTTTGTGTATCATTAACACATTTTTTTGGTATATGATTTTATATGGTTATACATAAGAAAATTTCGGGAAATATTTGAAAAATATTATAATATATGAATAGATATTATTAATGTGTATTTTTGTATTAAAAAATATATTGTTATATATGAACTTTTTTACTTGGGTTAGCTTAACGAGAACTAAAATTTTGTAGATATAACAGTTTATTTTTGCTATTTTTATTCTACTAATATTTAGCAAAATTTTCTGCAGATTTTACAGTACAATTTGTTATTTTCAATTAACTGAAAGTTAACTTAAATATAACTAAAACTCTGTAAATTTAACAGTTTTAATTTTGCTGTTCTTATTTTACTAGTATTTAGCAAAAAATGCTGCTAATTTCAGAAGTTTTTTCTGCAGCCTACTTTTTAACTAATTTTTAGTAACTTTTTCTGCTATTTTTACAGATTTATATCTATGAGTGTATGTATTTTTGAAATCAAAAAAATTTTTTTTAATGAATATACTTATTTTCGTCAAAAATACTGTACAATGTAATTGTTGTTTTGACAATTTTTTGTCAATTAATTGACAAAATTTAATTTGTTAATTTGAAAAAAAGTATTAAATCTGCAGAAAAAAGTTTATCGTGGCTAGTTTTGACGCTTCAGTCCTCGTATTAGTGTGTGAGAATCATTTGTAATATTCGGAAATATTAATAAATGAAGATTTAATGTTTTTTTATTTTCAAAATATTAATACGAGGGCAGTATAAAAAGAGATGACGGTATAAACAGCAAAAAGCTTCGTATAATGGAAACTTCCTTCCGTCATATGAACACATGTTAAATTTCAATTCGATCTGTCAACTCATTCGTATAGTAACAGGTATTCAAAAAAGGAACTTGAGTGACTTTTTTGTAATGGAAAAATTAGAAATTCGTGGTGTGATTAAATATTTACATAGGAAAGGTTTATCGGGACAAGAAATTCATAATGATATGGTGAATGTGTTAGGTGAAAGTGCTCCTTCACATACAACAGTAAAAAATTGGGTTGTTGAATTTAAATGTGGTCGTACAAGCACTGAAGATGAACCACGAAGTGGACTTCCAAAAACTGCAACAACGCCAGAAATCATAGCTAAAGTCCATGATATGGTATTAGACGATCGACGAGTGAAAGTGCGTGAAATAGGGAATGCCATAGGCATCTCAAATGATCGTGTACATTTTATTTTGCATAAATAAAATGTACACGAATTAAAAAAGAATTACATATGAAAAAGCTTTCTCCAAGATGGGTGCCGCAGTTGACCAAAAACGCATTTGAATGAAAATTTCTCATTTCTCATCATTTCTATAAGTTAACACCCTCTGACTTCTACCTGTTCCCAAATCTAAAAAAAATTCCTTGCTTGCAAACGTTTTACTTCGAATGAAGATGCAAATGCAGCTGTAAACGATTATTTTGAGGAGCTTCAGGAAAATTATTTTAATCAAGGGATAGAATTGCTAGAAAAACGTTGAACTAAGTGTATTGAAGTTTCAGGAGATTATATTTTTAAAAATAAAATAATTTTTAAAATCTAGCTCCATTGATAGGCTAAGAACATTTCGAACTGCCCTCGTATATATGTAATATTGATAGCGGACCCACAAAACTATTACCATTTAAAAATAAAATTATGACCATTTAAAAATAAATTAATTTAATTTAAAAATAAATACAAAAATAGGTAAATAAATTCAAAATTAGCTGGCAAATAGTTAAAATTAAGAAATACAAATTACTTAAAATTAGCATGCAAAATTAGTTCAAATACGGATGAAATTAATAGTTATGCGAAATGGAAATTACAAACAATATTAATTCAATCCTGAATTTTAAAACAGAATAAAATAAAAATTAGTTCAATTGTATCAGAACGCGTTTAACAAACTTCTGTACTAACTTTTGTTATAAGTGCAGTTATCTCCGCCAGAGGGATAACTGCAACAAAAAAAATATATGTATATTAGGGTGGGTTGATTTAGCAATCGATATTGCGTACTCGATTTTTCGAAAGCTTTTAGCATGGGGAAAAAAAAGTTCCACTACGACATATCAAAAAAATCATTTTCGAGGCTCCCAAATTTAAATTTTTTGCAATTTTCTAATAAATACTAGATTAGCGTCATCTTGAGGTGGCTTTTTGAAACAACTAATAAAGTTGCAAACAATATAACATTACAACCTTTCCAGAAAGGTATTACTTATGAAAATCGGATAAAAAATGTGGCAACTAGAGGTAAAAGTATATAAGTAAAATTATTTTCTGCTTGATGATGAAATGATGAGAAATGATGATAATGATGTTGATGACAACAAGGAGAAAATAATTTTACTTATATACTTTTACCTCTACACTCATAGAAAAAAGTTTGAAGAAAAGTTAGTAAAACTGTTAGTACTTCGACTTAACAAATTTTTAACTAATTTTTAGTTAAAATTTAATTTTTAGTTAATTTTTTTGCTACCTCCACATTACTAACTTACAAATTTTTTTGCTATTTTTTTTGCTGAATTTGGTTACTAATTTTTAACAATAAATTTGCTAACTTTACAGTATTTTGCTGAATTTTAGTTACTAATTTTTAACAGAAGATTTGCTAATTTTACAAATTTTTTGTAAACTAAACCACCAATTTTTGGAGCGCTTATAAACAGAATGTTAATGACTCATAAAAATTACTGCATATTTTTAACTCGCCAAAAATAATGCAGAAAGTTTTTTAAATAAAACTAAATTGAAATGGTTGAAAATTTGTCCTACTCATAAAATATCTAAATTATTAAAATTTATGAGAAAAGTTTCTATTTATCCTAATACATTAATTTTTAAAGATCAAGGTTTATTTTGGACGAACCATTTTAATATGAAAATTGTGATTAAAAGTATCTCTGGGGAGCAAGTGGAGTTTAGGGGATGACCCTAATTTTTTCCCCCAATATTGTATTCTTAAAGCTTATTTAAAGAAAACGATATTTTTAATTGGCCACACCTTCTTTCCTGTGGGTGGAGCTTTAGAGGTGAAAATGGAAACTCAAATAAATTCGGAAGTACATATCCGATCAGCAAACAATGAAAATCAAAAGAAGGGTCTCTGAAATACATTTTGTTATGGTTAACATATTATTGTCTATAAATATTACCACTGTTAAAAAAAACTATTCTTGGGAAATTTTCATTGGCATTGAAATATAATTGGCATTACTTTATCTCAATTTCAATGCCAACAAATTTCATCACCATTCAATGCCAATGAAATTTTTTTCAATTTGCATTGATGAAAACAATGGTAATGAAATGCACACATAATTGAAGAGAAAGCATTGTAATATAAAAAATATAAGAAATACGAGAATTTTTAATTTTTTTTCTTAATTTATTCTTTTATTAAAATATGAAAACATATACTTCTTTCATCAATTATAAATGGGCATTTAGGCATTGAACAATGCCAATTGAACAAATTTCAATTAATTGACACATTCAATAAACTGGTCCCAAGTATGTTTTTAAATACACATTTATTTTTTATTTATTAATTTTCATTTCATTTGCTCCTTTTGTACCTTTTTCCAGTCCACCAGTAATCTGCAAAAGTTTTGTTGATTTCAGAAAATTTTAGCAAAAATTTTGTAGATTTAACAATTTTTTTTGCTATTTTCATTCTACTATTATTTATCAATTTTTTTGCTGATTTCAGCAAGTTAAATTGTTATTTGCAATATTTTGCTCAAATATTACTAAAATTCTGTAAATTTAACATTTTTTTTTTTTGCTATTTTTATTAAACTACTTTTCAGCAATTTCTTTTGCTAATTTTACCAGGTTAAATTGTTATTTGCAATTAAAAACAATTTAGCTCAAATATTACTAAAATTCTGTAAATTTAACAGTTTTTTTTGCTGTTTTCATTTTATTAATATTTAGCAAACTGATTCTGCTAATATTAGCAGTTTTTTCTGCAGCATCATTTTTAACTAATTTTTAGTAACTTTTTCTGCTATTTTTACGGACTTATTTGTATGAGTGTAGTTGCCACATTTTTTGTCCGATTTTCATAAGTAATACCTTACTAGAAAGGTTGTAATGTTATATTGTTTACAACTTTATTAGTTGTTTCAAAAAGCCACCTCAAGATGGCGCTAATCTAGATTTATTAGAAAATTGAAAAAAATTTAAATTTGGGAGCCTCGAAAATGATTTTTTTGTTATGTCGTAGTGGAACTTTTTTTCCCCCATGCTAAAAGCTTTCGAAAAATCGAGTACGCAATATCAAAAAATTTTTATCCATACAATTTGACCCGCCTTAATGTATATATTCCAACCCACCCACATAAATTTTATTATACCTCTTTAAATTTCAATAATAATTAAATTCAATTAAAAATTAGTATTAGGGTTTTCACAAGGGGTGTGCTATTTGTTGTATCGTCCTAACAAAAAACAGAGTTGTTAAAAATTAAATTGAAAAAATACTACATTTGAGAATAGCACGATACAACATTTTTACGAATGTTTAGTCTCCTATGTTTGAGTGTGCTAACAGATAGAAAACTGAATAGAAAATCGTTGTTAAACACAAATAAAAATTTTAACAACTCTGTTTTTTGTTAGGACGATACAACGATACAACATATAGCACACCTCTTATGAACAACCTAAATAAGAAATAAAAACACAGCAGACTGTCTGGTGATATGACTCAACGAACATAATCCAAAGACGGAAGGGTGTAGCTAACTACATACCAAAATTTGATTCACTCGTGCGTGACAATAAACTTTATTTTTACAATTAAACAAAATACAAACATTGAAAATTATTTAAATAAAAATATTAAAATAATATTCAGTTAAACAAAAAATATGTAAATGAGGTAACACAAAAAGTATGGTGTTTTACTTCAAATAAGCGCGTGTTTTAAAAGATATACAATTCATATTCAAAATAGTCTTTAGGTAAAAAAAAATTTACCACAAATTAACGGAAGTTGACACTATGGTTTCAATATACAAGTTATGAAGCTTTATTTATTTCTTGTCACAGCACAGGTGAATGCCAGACAAAGAATTTAATTGTTGAGTTTTTTTTTTCAGTAGGAAGAATAGGGTTGTATTTCAAAGAAGTAATAAATTTCAATAAAAAACATATTTTTGTCGAAATTATTATTTTTTATATAGAATGTACAGTATTGAATATTTTTTGAAGGTTCTCTTTGTTTAACAAATTGCAAATTCAGCATTAGTTTTAATGCATTGCTAAATAAAATTTTGCGATATTATTTGATATTTTGCAAATATGTAACTTTGCACGTTTTTAATATGAATTTCAATTTCATATTTTTTTTAATAATAGTCATTTATATTTGATTTAAGTTCACATTACCTTGCAAATGCATGCAAGGTTGGTCACATATATATTTTTGAATTTATTTTTGTTTGCATTTATTCTAATGTCTTACATATGAATTAGGAGTTAGTTAACAAGGTTTTCTAATAAAAATAATAAATTCTGTTTTCATATACCTACATAATTTTTAAAACAGTAAATCAACAAAATTGTTAACAGTAATTCAAACAAATCAAAAAATTTTATAAATATAGTGAAACCGTTCTATTTAGAAAGAAGTATTCTATAAAAGTTATAATGCTTTCTGTTATTGTTATCGGATGTCATAACAATAACAATAGCGATGTGCTTGTTATGTCATTAAGGGGGGTATCGACTATGGGAAACTTTTTTTATATTTTATTTGGATAGAGCTTAAGGTACGTTCGTAAATGCAGTAGTTAGGCATCACTGCGGCATAATAAAAGTTCAGCACTGATTTACGTCAAACGTGTTTTTATGCAAACAATTGGCAGTGCTGCCGCAAATTTCTGCAACTATTGCATCATTTTAATTTCTGATGCAATAGTGCGCGTTCTAAATTTTTATGTTAAAATCATTTAATACAAAAAGAAAACTAAACGTTGGTGCATAATGGAAGAGTTATTACATACAAATTCTTAATACAAATTTAAATAATGTTTATTTTTTAGTATTTTTTGGATTTTTAATAATCAAAAGTCATTTCATCTTTCTTCTAATTCTCTTTTTATTATAACTTAACAAAAAATTGTCATTTTTACCATCAAGATTTTCAATAATATTTGTTAATGTATTAATCTGTGTAATATATTTTAGTCACAAAGAAATGCGTTAAATTTGTATACAAAAATTTTTTGGAGCGTTTTTATTTCATTGTCTTTATTATAAATCTTATTTCGCATAATACAGCAGAACTAGGGATGCCAAACGGGAAATCCCGAAATCCCGAGATTTTCGGGATTGACAAAATCCCGAATCCCGGGATTATTTCTCAAAAATGCCGGGATTTTCTTATTTTTTAATATTAATATAAACGCAACTAAACAAATTGAGCAATTTTAAATTACCTACGTTTTTCTTGAATTTTCTCATATTGACAAGAAATTGATGCCAAGATATTGGTAAAATTATAAATTAAGTAGATTATTCGAGTAAACTATGCAAAGACTTTGCAGAAAAATTTGAAATTTTGGTAAACAATATTAAGTTTTTGAGTAATACATGCGAAAAATCAAGTTTGTTTGTTATTTGACCAATTTATTCTTCCAAGCGAAATTCGATTTCTGAAACTGTAAGTTTTGGCTGGGACTGTAAGTTTGAATTCTTCCATGAAAACATTTGATAACGATAAGCAAATAACTTTGTTGCTGTAACTACACGATTTAGTGGGCAAGGTTATCGCAACGAATCTGTTTTAAAATCTGCTTACAAAATACTGGGCGCAAGTGTACTTAATGACGGGCCTTCATATATTATCCCAGCCAGAAAAATACATACGGGAAAGCGATGGCAAGGTATTTTAACAGGCGGTACAAGTACTGACAAAAATTGCTTTCCCATTTCTAATATGATAACGTCAATAGACAAAAGGACCGGCAGTTCAAAAAGCGCCGGAAAAGTACTGGAGAATCAAAATTTTTAACTTTGGCAAAACGCTGCCAAAACAATAAATACGTGGTTTGGAATTATATTACCAAAATAAAATTTAAAAAAAGTTCATATGTATCTTTTTTTGGCCCTGCCGTGATGTTTTGTAAAACAAATACTGGCAAAACGATTTTTGCAAACGCTGGCAAAGCGTCCCAAATGAGTGTTCTGCCAGTCATTTATTTTTAACATCGCGGTTACCCAGTGGTTTGCAGGTACTTGATTTTTTGTACCACTGTCAATTTCTGACTGAGATGTTTCAATATTCATAAAATGTACCACATTATTAATTAACAACTATTAAATAATTATAAAACGCTTTATTCTATAAAAAAAATTAGTTATATAACATAAAAATTTTTACAAATAAAGAAAAATTTAAATCCCGAAAAATCCCGTAGATCGGGATCCCGGGATTTCATACAAAATCCCGAATCCCGTATTTTCAAATATCAATCCCGATTGGCATCCCTAGGCAGAACAAAGAGAAAAAACTATATCCAAAGATGCAAGAATTGCACGCAGTCTTTAAAGAAAAGCCAATGACGATTCCCCGATTGTGGGGAATATTAGGTTTAGTATATCAACTACCCTTTAACCGATTCGTCCCAAATTTGGTGCACATGTAGAAATCCAGGAGATATAAATTTTATTCATACACGATTTTTAGAAATTTTGCCGTTTTCTTATATATATTCCCATCGTTCCTATAGGGAGCATAGGGCCGTTTTCTTAGCGTAAAATTAATTTTAAACTTTAAACGAGTTTTACCACAACCATGAGTTCAAAATCGGCTGCCACTGTACAGCCAAAGTGGGTAAACCGATATCGATGTGGCTTTTTTCTTTCGTAGTCAACAAAAAACTGTAGTCCTTATCGTGGCTTTTTTTTTTTAATTTCAGTCAAATCAATTTTATATTCCCAAGCAAAATTGTTTTTTCTTACCTTTTTTTGAAATTTTTAACTTTGTGTGGCAACTTTGTTAAAAACAAATCTAAAAAATAAATAATGAAGTCTGCACAGTGGCAGCCGATTTGATGAGAATCCACGAGTGATTGTTGAAAAGCCGATGCATCCACAAAGAGTGAATGTTTGTTGCGATTTATGGGCTGGCGGCGCACAGTGCTTTGATACCATATAAAGATTGGATAAAAAAAGAAGGAGTGGGAACAGAGTTTTGAAATTTGGTATACTGGCATAGAACCTTAGTTAAGAAAAATTTTAATTTTTGGAAATATTGGGCCAAGGACCATAGGTCCTGAAATTTAAAAATATTATATTAGCTACATAAATGGACGTAAAATTACAAAAAGTGTCCATTGAGATACACATAAAACTGGAAACGTTTGTGCCAATTTTTATCAAAATCGAAGCAAGGACTCTTAGTCCAGCCATATATCCTTTATCTTAAAATCTTCATAAAACCTGCAAAATCGAAGCAAGGGCTCTTAGTCCAGCCATATATCCTTTATCTTAAAATCTTCATAAAACCGATTGCCATGAAATTGAGCACGTGTATTGATATAAGGTCAACCTATATTTGTGCCAAATTTGGGTAAAATCGATTCATTTATAAAAAAATGCCTCTCATAAAATATGCGTTTTAAAGTTTAAAATGATTTTTCTAAAACAAAGAAAATTAAATAGGATTAAAATAGGAAACCATGTGTATCCTGCATTTTAGGTATGTTCAGCGAACTTATGTAAAACACTACGAGGAGAATATTTTTGTGGAACATTGTACCACTTCAAGGTAAAGGGATTTTTTGGCCCCTTTTTAAAACAGACAAAAACGACCTGAAAGATAAAGAGTTAGAGGGTTAAAACGTTCCGCAAAAATATTTGTCATGAAATTCTACTATAAGTACTTTAAGACGTCAGCATTGAAAATTTAACTTCAGTGCCAATAATAAGTAAAAACTTAAAATGTCTTTAAGGGTTAATTTAGTATTTATTTAGAATTGGCGCTAAAATGTCCCACAAACCTGGATTTTAGGGACAAACCATGGGAATCTTCCATTTTAGGTACAGGATGTGTTCAGCAAACTTATGTAAAACACTACGAGGAACATTTTTGTGAAACAAAAAATTCCCTTTCATTGAAGAGTTAGAGGGTTAGAATGATCCACAAAAATTTTCCTCGTAGTATTTTTAACGGTCATGCTTTAGTGAATTTGCTCCCAAAGTTCAAAGATAGATTTTTTTTATCAGCTGGTAATTTAATTAAAAAATGTAGCTTTTATTACGTGAATGAGATATAAAAAAAGAGTCTTTAAAAAATACATTTATTTTGATTTCTATAAAAAAATTGGTAGATATTTTTTTTTTTTAATATAATAACTAAAGGCATATTCCTAACAAAAAATAATAATAATGTGAAAATCACTTAACATAATTTTTTTTAATATATTATCAAACTTTGGTAATTTTTAGGATTTTAACCAAAAATTAGGTATTAGGGATTTAATAATGAATAGATAATAGACAATGGGTTATATGAATAAAACTTAGCAATTACTTCGAAGTAATTACTTGGGAGTAGACTAGAAATTTAATTTTTTAATTTTCGTTTACATTTCATGCTATTCTACCAGCCAATTGATAAATTTGGAGTTAAAAGCCATTCCTAAGCCCAAAGTAATTACTTCGAAGTAATTGCTAAGTTTTATTCATATGGCCCATTGTGTTTTTGCCAAAGTTTATACTTTTTTTTTTAACAATATCACCTTTTTCGTAACCCATAAAAGATGTAATTACAAAAACAAATGGGAAAATTTTTTTTATAGTTAAATTAAAAAATTGGTTCTTTTCTTTATTTTTTCTTATATAAAATTATAAGAGCATGCCCGAGTAAAACGGGTTATACATTATTTTCTATTATTTAATACAATTATGTCTCGTTATATATTGCTTTCTATGGCACTATATGTAATAAGACTTAATTTTCATCTTTCGAACAAAATTATATGACCCAGTATCTAAATATGTATATCTTTTTACATATTGTGTTATATTTAATGAGATCTCGCCCACGGAATTTAATTTGTAAGACCAAATATAGCCCAGTTTCATGTTTAATTTGAATTTAAGATTACAATCCATTTTTAATTGAAAAAAATTTTTTTACAAAAAAAAATGTTTGATATAAAGTTCAAGTGATTTAAAAAATAATAACATGAAAACGAAAAACCGGTAAAATATTTTTCTTGTATAGCAGCAAAACAAGCCTATTGATTTAAAAAAGAAACATTTATTTTCCCTGTATAATCTATGGTATATTCTTATTTCAAATGAACTCTTAATATCTTAGTAAATTCAAATTGAAATTCATTTTCATTTAAAATGTTATAAATTTACATCGAAACAACAGATTCTTTTATTTTTAAATTGAATATTGGGTCATATTAATAAAAGTTAGCCAATTGTTTGAAGTAATTTTAGGAATAACGTAGCACCAATTTATCCACAGGCTTGACGGATACCATAAAATACAAATGAAAATTAAAACTACCCGCAAGCAGACTAAAATTGTGTAATAATAACTTAAAAACCCAATAAATAATTCCCACTATGAGTGAAATCTAGTTTTTTATTCATACGAAACATTGGGTGCGTTTGGCAGATACAATTTAATAGTCAACAGTTCTACAACAGTTGTACAACTATCTGCTGAACGACCTGTTCACTAACCGCTCAGTCTGAGCGCTCAGATAGCGCTGTCATATTTTGGCAGCGTAAAACATGTTTGCTACTTTTGATCAATAAAAGTGATACATTTGTTGTTGTTAATTTACAATAAAAATTGTTTTGTAACAATGACAAATAAAAACATACAAATATAATTCGAAAACAAAAATTTTAAAAAATAAAAGGAAACTATAGAAAAACAAAACAAAGAAAACATCGTCCAGCAGAGTAAGTAATCACAAAGCGCTACAAGTCACCGGAATCAGTGTAAGGTTTCTCTGGCGAATGCTACCATTATTTACAAATTTAAAACATTTTTAAACGATTATTTCATAGCATTTTATTTTATTAAAAACTGTTTCATGTCAAATTTGTTATCACAATTTTAATGTATTTTAATATGAATTGCCCAAAAACTAAAGCTTCATTTGAACTTCTCTCACTTTTAAAATGAAAATATCACCTTTAGTGAAAAATACAGTAATGATTTAGGAAAATTATTTGAAATTTAATTTTATGGATTTTTCTTGAACTATACTATAGCTCGCATAAGTACTGATTAATGTGTAGATACTTTTTATGCATGCAGTTTCACATAAAGACTCGCAAACTTAATAGATTTGCTTAGTTTACAGGATACACGAAACCTTACGTGAATCCCCCATTGTTTTTCAGTACAATATTTAATAAAAACAGAAATTCGAATTTTTTTTATCAAATTCTACCTAATTGTGTATCAAATTTTAAATATTAAGATAATATTTAATACAATAATGTCTGGTCAAAATCCGGATTAAATTGTATATAATTTAAAGTAATTAAATACAATTTGTTTTTTTTTTTGTGGAAGAAATATTCTTATATTCTTAGTGTATGTTTATAATCAAAGTATGTATATATTTTTTTTTTTTTGATCCACGTAGATACAATTGTATTCACCATTTTTCGGATTAAATTGTATCTGATTAGTTATTGTATTCTATCAAATTTGATATGTCACCATATCATCTTTTTAATCGGGTGACAAAAAATTTTAAAATTTTAAAATCAATTAACATAATTTTTTTTAAAGTTCCATTTAACTTTTGATATTTTTAGGCTCCCAGCAAAAATATTTTAAAAATTCAAAGATTAATTTGATATGTTAATTGCAGATTTTTTGACAATTTTATTATCTTTTATTGATTCGAATATATTCAAATATTTAAAAAGAGAAACATTTTAAAGATACCTCTAAAAATGAATTTTTACAAATTTTTTTTTGTAAGATCCAAAAAATTCATCTTTTTTCAAATTCTATACTAAAAATTTAGCGACTTTAGCGACCTCTAGTGCAGACAGAATGAGTAATACCAGAAAGGATAATATTTACAAGATTAAGTAATTTTTTTCGTCGAAATCGGAGTCACAATTTTTTTTTGATTTTTGTATATGGGACAAAGCACTGTGCGGCGTCATCGGGCCGTACTTCTTCAAAAATGAGGTCGGCCAAGCAGATACCGTGAATGGTGTTCGTATCGCGAAATGATAACGTACTTCTTGTGACCAGAAATTGAGGATATGGACCTGGACGATATGTGCTTCCAATAGGATGGTGCCACTTGCCACACAGCCAACGAAACAGTGGCTCTTTTGCGCGAGAAATTCAATGGCCGTTTTATCTCACGTCGTGGCGATGTTAATTGCCCGCCACGAACATGTGATTTGACACCGTTGGATTTTTTTCTTTCGGGATATTTAAAGAAAAAGTGTACATCAATAAGCCAAGAACAATTCAAGAGCTAAAGGATGAAATAATTCGGCATTGAACCTCAATTATGTCTCAGAGTCATTGAAAATATGGACCATCGGATAGAGGTATGCCACCGAAGCCGTGGCGAGCGTTTGGCCGATATTTTGTTTCACACATAATTGTCATAGATCCTTCTATCATAGTAAAAAATATTAAGATAATTCTCTGAAAACTTGTTGTTTTATTTACAATTACATCGTGCGTTTTGGTTGGAACACCCTTTAGAATAAAAAAAAATTTTAAAAAAAAAATAAAAAAATATTGGTCCCGCCAGGAATCGAACCCGCGACCCTCTGTTTGGAAATGCCAAATGATACCAAAATCACTTTTTACGATCATTTTTACAGCAATTACTCTTTAGAAGCAATACTTAAGTGATTTTTTGGATGTTCTTCAGAAGTACCTAATTCTAAAAAAGCTGTAAAATATACTAACGGATATTTTGGAGCAATGAAGGAAGTAATTTTTTGAAGTTGTTCAGAATTACTTCTAAAAAAGCAGTAAAAACACACTAACGTAAAGTTGTGAAGCAGTGAAAGAAGTAGTTTGTAAAGCATTACTTTCAATATTTTGTCAAAATAACTGGTCCGGTGTAACTCTTCTTCCAAAAATGCAATAAAAGAAGTCAGAATTTTTGAGGTTGTTGTATGTTTGTTGTAATTTACTGCTTCTAAGTGGGATATCGCGAACAAAAATCATGTCATATAATAATGTAAACGCATATTTAAAAGGACCCAAGCAGGTTATTAGGGGACACTATTACCCTTTTGAATTAGCACACTAAGTTTGAAAAAATAAACATTTTCGTGAATTTGTTTTCATTTAAATACTTTAAACGTTTGGTCTGTTCTACCAAAATCAAACATTTGTTTAGAAAATACGTAGTGAATTTAAACCTATGAACTAAGACAACATTAACAATTTGTTATAAAAAACAGTTATAAATGTTAGAAGCAGAATAACGTCAAAAGTTAGAAAACCATAACTAAAAATTATAAAAATAAAATACAAAAATCTAATGAAAAATTAATTCAACGAAGCGTTACAAATTATAGCGTTAGCATTAGCAATCAAGTCTAGCATTAACTATAAAGATAAAAGATTTGTATAATAAAAACAAAACAAAAATAGAAGAATAACAAATAAAAACAGATGTAATAAAAAACTAAAGTACTCGAGTAGAAAAGTCTATACATTATCTACTTTAAAAAAGTGCCAATGAACTTTTCTTCGGTAATGGTTAAAGCAAATTGAAAGAACAAAAAAAGTAGAGTCAACTCTTACCTGCAAGGTATAAATCGATCTAGCGATGACGTTGTAGAAGCAGCTTCAAATGAATTAAATAAATTCCTAGCCACAGGACTACAATGTTTTAAAATACGTTTTTCATAATCGGGACTAAACATTTTGTTTGTTTATTGGTGATATTCGTTGATAGTGTTATAACTTGTAACCAATTTAAAAAATATATATTGAAAATTTTATTTAAACTTTTTTTATATAAAAATAATGTTGATTTTTTCTTTATTGTTAAATCTGTAAATAAAAACAAGAGAAAAACATTATTAAATTTTAAAAGCATGTGAAGTTTATGTTAATTTTAATTTATTTTGTTAAAAAATTACAAAATGTTCCCCCAAAAAGTAATTAATTAATCAATGTCAATATTAGACATTGTACAAGTAACAAATAAACAATTGTCTGAAATAATTTTGGAATCTAATCATGCTTTAAAGTCTTAACAAAAAAAAAACCAAAAAAAAAAACATTCTTATAGATCTACTACATATTTAAAGTATTGCAATTGCGTGGTGTGAATACGCAGGCGTGACGACGCCTCTGCTAAAACGTGATAAAGCTTTAATGTGATTGTTTGGTATAACTTTTGTTAAAACTGTTAAAAGAAAATAACTTTATTTTTTCTAGTGAATAATATATTTAAAAGATCAGTCATGAGTTCACAAATCACTGCACATAATAAAAAGAATTTCAACCTCTGCGTGCTGTACTGGAACTTGACAGTGAAAAATATCTAATTCATGTTTTGAATTCTTAACTTATTCTTGGATGGAAAATAGCTGAACTATTGGATTATTTCTAATTTATTAAAGTTGTATTCCAGACACTTGAAAAATTTATGAGATACAAATATAAGTATGTTGATATTGTTAATTAAAATTGGGGCGTTGGGAGCCATTAATTGTAATTGTCTCCTAACTTTTTTATAACTTTTTACTTAATTTTTTTTTTTGATATGTGCTCAAAGATCATGAGGTTTATTTAAAGATAATAAATTTACATAAATTAACCTTTCATATGAGTATAATCATGACGGTGGGTGTGCAAGGGCATTTTACTGCTGACGAAATTTACCGTTTTTTAGTTTAATCCTTCAGACACTTGAATAAAAAAAGTTTGTATCAATCTTGAAATTCCATGCAGTGGATTATTTACAACACGATATATCAACATTTTTAACTAAATTTGAATATACTTGATATATGTATACAACTTTTTAATTACAATCACTTTTTTTAGTCAATTTATCACCAAACAAAAAACTTACTGTGAAGTACTAATCAAATTTGTATTTAGCTTGAACCGTTTCCAACAAGACCAACATTTGGGACGCCTTATATTATACAATTTAGTTAGTGCCATGAGTAAAACTTAACAGTTTTCGTTATAAATCCACAAAACAAAGGTAAAAATTGTATTGAGCAAGGATATGCGAAACTAGATATGAATTTTGATATACATATATATACACTAGGGTGTCCCTTAAAAATAGATTTGTCATTACACCCCCCAGTTTTATTGGAAATGATCCCAAATGGAAGAAATCGACTTTTTTTTGCAAAACGTTAACCCGTGCCGAAAGTTGGACGAAAATGGTCCATTTTGGAAAAAAAAGTGTATTAATATTAAAAATTCCAAAAATTCGAAATATAGAAAAATAAATTGTATTTTATTTCATTTATTCATTTAATATAGTCAAAATGATTTAGATATGGAATTTTGACCTCATCGGATGTCATTAACCCACTTTAGCCTGGAATCCAAAATGACCCACAAATTTGATAAAAATGCAAAAACGTGTTTTTTTTTTAAATTAATTTTAAAGATTTTTTACGAAAATTATGAAAGTGTTATTCTGTAAATTTCCTAGTGGGTCGTTTTTGGCCAAAAGTATAAAAATGAATCCCATATGGATCACGTTACATAAAATAATTATTTTTATCCAGTTGAGATTTTTTTTTTATCAATTTAATGGCTTTACAATCTCGTAGTCATAATTAATATTAAGTTTCATGGGTCTTTTCTGACCCCAGGCAACTAAGGGTTTAAGATTTTTTAAACAAATATAAAGATAATTATAGTCTAACCAAATTTAAGTGATGTTTTTCTGAAAACTGTGTAAAATTTGATGAAAACATTAAAATTTTGTTAAATTTTTGATAAAATGAGCAATTTTTGTAAAATGTCCTGGAAAGCAGTCGCTCCAAACAGAAACTCGAATTATCATTTTTTTCAATTTATTTTTTTTTTTTTTCTTTAATATCAACTATTGCATGGTACAATTATCAATCGATATCTCCAAATTAGGCTTTTAAAAAATCTTTAAAATTAATTTTAGAAAAAACACGTTTTTGCATTTTTATCAAATTCGTGGGTCATTTTTGATTCCAGACAAAAGTGGGTTAATGATGTCAAATGAAGTCACAATTCCATATCTGAATAATTTCGACTATATTAAATGAATAAGTGAAATAAAAAATTTATTTTTTCGAAATTTAGAATTTTGGGAAATTTTAATATTAATATACAAACTAAAAAAGTATCGTTAATTTTATGGCATGGCAAAACAATGGAAACCTTTAAGGATTCATGCCGGAATTGATTTTAGCTTCATAAATTGAGGCAAAAGTGATAAAATACATAAAGCACTGCTCAAAATTATAGCGCACTTACTGCCAGTAACTTGGTGCTTGAATACCTCACCAACGGTTCAATAGAAAATTATAAATTTTTGATTTTATAAACACAATTTGATTGGAAATTTAAAAATACAGATACTTCCTTATTTATCTAACTTTTAAGAAACAAATTGGCAGTAAGATAATCTAAGCTCCAAACGAGTGGTTCAAAATTATAGCGCACTTACAGAGAATATTAAAAAAAAGCTTTATATATTGCGAAATATTTTAGTATTTTGATTAAAATTAATTGCTAAGCTTGTTTTTTAAGGCGTTAGCTACTTTTTACTGAAAATTTCACAAATTTGTTTTTCAATTTTGGGAATATACCAAACTGTTCTCAATTTTCAAATAGAAAAATAAGCTTTTTGCTGAATTGAATATTTGTAAACTGATTTTTATTAATTGCATAGCAAAATCTTTCATTACCAAATAAGTGGTTATATAATGAAACTAAAATTTTTTACTACTTATAATTCGGCGTCAGTACTAGTTATATTTGTTGGGCGAAGCCGTTTTTATAAGCAGTCCAGCTTACGCACGACTACTTATTTATTTATAAAGATAATGTGAATTTGGTAACTACTTATTTTTTAACCACTAGTAAGTATATAAGTAAGTCGTATTATTTAACAACTTGTAACCACTTATTTTTTAACTGCGTATAAGCACACAAATAACTACTTATTTTGGTAATGCAGCGGGTAAGCGGGTGCACAAATTTTGTGCGTTTTTTCATGCAGCGAATATGAACAACTACTTACAAAAACGACCTTGTCGAACAAAAATAATGAGTTTTGACACCGAATTATAAGCAGTAGAGCCTAATTCTACTGCTTATTATTTAGATATTAGTAATGAGCACCCATTATTGAGATTTTGCTGGGTGGATATTAGATGGCCTTTACTGTTCGTATACTAGATTTATTTTTAAATTTCGGAAAAATATCGTTATGTATCGGGCTGAAAATATGGGATTTCATAGTTTAGAAACTATGGCTTCGTAATACTATCGCCATATTTTACTCAAAATCATCATATAAAATAGTACAAAAATATTGGGAATTGGGTTCAAATTAATCTCTGATATTCATATTCAAACCCTATGTTCAGCCGCTCTACTCTACATCAATGCCTTTAACTCCTATGTCGTATATCCTTGTAACAATTTTAAAAATACTTCGCTTATATTTTGTGCCAAAGATATTTATAAGTGAAGTTTTTCAAAAAGAAGGTAAAACAAGTAATTTTCCACTAAAATATTTACTTGTTTAAATTTATTTGCATTATTTTTTAATTGTTTCTTAAGTCACTTTCATCCTAGACCATAATTGTATATGATGAGAATTTATTGTTTTTGAAAAGTGGGTCCGAGTTCAAATTAATTTAAACTCATTTCTCAAGACTGTTGTAATATTTTTGATGATGATTTTCAATAAAATATGACGATTGTATTTCGGAGCCATTATATCGGAACCGTGAAATTCCATATTTTACGCCAGATACATCACGATTTTTTACCTGAAATTTAATAACAAATCTAGTATATGAACAGTGAAGATGATCTGATATCAAATTAATAAAAATCAGATTAAATAGGCCATTTCAAAACAATTTTATTAGATTGTAGTAACTTGTTTATAGCTTAAAAGTTGTGTTTTTGGTCATTGTCCCCAGACCAGAGGTTTGATTTCCTCCAAATATAAATAAATTTTTCACTGAATATATCAATATATAAATTAATAGTAAAAAAAAACAGCAATCTATCAATTAAGACATAAAAAATAGAATTACGTATTTTCAGCCACATTGTATGTACTAGCATAGCTTCGAAAAATTAATTCCCTAATACCCTGTTTTTGAACTGAATTTATATTTTGGGAATGAATTCCCAGACCAAACTCAAGGAATTGAATGAATTCTTTATTTTTATTTGATTTATCTTAAAGGAATTCATTAATTTTTTTTAATTCCTTCATAAAATTCTAGTTAATTCAACTTTTGGTAAAGGAATTAATTCCCTTGTACATTTAATTCCCTGAAGGAATTAACTTTTTCGTTTAATTCCCTGAAGGAATTAACTTTTTCGTTTAATTTCCTAAGGAATTAAATTTTTCTTTTAATTCCCTAAGGAATTAACTTTTTCGTTTAATTCCCTGAATTTATTATTAAAGGATTATATTATATTTACCAAAAGGATTATATTATATTTACCAATTACATAAATTATCGGAAGAGCTGAAAAATGAAGAAAAAATTTGAGCACTCTAAGGCCTTAAGTGGGCATTAAATGAAAACTTAAATTCAGGGAATTAAACGAAAAAGTTAATTCCTTCGGGGAATTAAATGTACAAGGGAATGAATTCCCTGGGAATTCATTCCCTACGGAATTAGTTCATTGACCAAAAGTTGAATTAACTGGAATTGAATGAATTCCTTGACTTACAATTGAACAAACTCGTGTTGAATGAGTTCCTTAGTGAATAAATTCTTTAATTTTAATGCTTAATGCTTTGGTCAGGGAATTCATTCTCTTCATTCATTCATTCTTTCAATTTATTCACAGGAATTAATTCCTGCTTATGTCTTATTAATGAATTTATTCCTTGAATTAAAAAATTTAATTAAATTTTGGAAATTCATTCCAAAAAGGAATTAATTCTTTAAACCTCTGGTATGTAGTTATTTTGAGTGTTTACAGTGTAGACTCTACACTAAAGGCCTGCATGAATCCCTTTAAAACAGGCTGTGAAACATTCACTACACTTTTTGAAATTCAGAAATCATCAATTGAAATTCAGGAAATATCAATTAAAATTCAGAAAACATAATATCTTTCTTAATTTATGATTTTTGTATTTCAATTGATATTCTCTGAATTTCAATTAAAGAATTCTGAAAAGCGTAGCGAGTGTTGCACAGCTATGGTTTCTAATGAAAAAGACAATAAAAATGGATTCCCGGGAAATTTAAAAATACATCCCTCTTTCCCGGGAAATTAGAAAGCCCGTGAAAAGTAAAACCCTAAGTACACTCATAGAAATAAATCTGTAAAATAGCAGAAAAAGTAACTAAAAGTTAGTTAAAAATGATGCTGCAGAAAATACTGCTAAATTAGCAGATTATTTTTGCTATATATTAGTAAGATAGGAACAGCAAATATTAAACTGCAAAATATACAGAATTTTAGTTATATTTGAATTAAATGTTTGTGAATAGAAAATAACAAATTAACCTGCTAAAGAGAAATCAGCAAACAATTTTGCTAAATAATTAATAGCCTAAAAAATCACGAAAAAATTTAAAATTTTCTAAGTTTTTTTTTCGATGTTTTTTTTTTTTTTAATGCGAATAAAAATATATTTCTGTTAATTTAAAAGGATAGACTGCTACTTGCAATCAAACCAAATTTATCTTAAATATAACAAAAATTTTGTAGATATAATAGTTTGTTTTTGCTATTTTTAGTCTACTAATATTTAGCAAAATTTTCGCAGACTTTACAGTACTATTTGTCATTTTCAATTAACTAAAAGTTAACTAACTAAATTAAATAACTAAAATTCTGTAAATTTAATAGTTTTATTTTTGCTGTTCTTATTTTACTAGTATTTAGCAAAACAAAAATCTGCTAATTTAACATTTTTTTCTGCAGTATAATTTTTAACTAATTTTTAGTTACTTTTTCTGCTGTTTTTCTGCTATGAGTGTAAGATTACAAATAATAAATTTATGAAATTTATCTATTATGTTATATAACATACATACACACATAATAATCCATGCATAAAAATACGAAATAAATGTCAAAACAACAAAAACTTTTGTAAAATAAACCATTTTTCGTGTATTTTACGAAAATTTTTGTTACTTTGCATTTTTTCGTATTTTTATGCATGGATTATTATCAGTGTACTAAGATATGTTCCAAATTTTCAATTAAATTTAATGCATAGAAAACAAGTTACAGCCATTTAAAAACGAAATAGGTTAATTTGTGTCCATCCAGCCTGAGAAAGGTTAATAAAGAAAACCAACTGAAAGTAGTTGGTCTTCCCCCATCATGATTTTAAGAATAAAAGTTAACACTTTCTTAAAAATATTTTGAAAAAATACAACTTCACGCATTGTTACAAATATCTAAACAAGATTTATTAAATAATATAGTGTATTTACCAGGAGGGAGCACAAAACTTGTATTAAAATGACAATAATATATTTATGTAGCGAAGAATTAAAATAATGGCACGCGTAAAAATTCTTAAGCTTTGCGTGTGGCAAAGAAATTAAATTTATAATTATTAACACTTTGAAAGTAGGAAGAAATAAATTTTTATTTACCAATTGTTAAAAGTTAAAGTAATCACTGCAATACACTTGTTGATGGTTTAAATAGAGATTATAAACTGTTCAATTTTGAAGCACGAATTTGTCTTATATAAAGAATAAAAATTTACTAAATATTTTTGTACGATATAGAATATACATGTTGTTTGTCATTTTTTTTTTAATTTTGGCTTGAGTATATTAGCAAATATGTATGCATTTAGAAAAAAAGGAACAAAAAATAAGAGGTCAGGTAAATTTAATGCAAAAAAAATACGTATAAGAAAAATAAAAACATTTTAAAATCCGAATTAGAGTAGGTAAATGGATTGTAAGTATGTACTAATAAATATTAACAGGATGATAAGAAAAAAAAATACATGAGAAAGCATTTAGGAAAATAAAAAAATTATATTGCTTTTCTTTTCTATTATCTGCCTTATTGGCAGATAATAGAAAATACAATAGAATAACCACATAAATCTAATTTTCTTGATATTAAGCAGGGGCCGAAAATAACAGGTATTTCTGAAATTTTAAACAAAAAGCAAGAATAAATAATCAAATTAGCATGCTTAGCTTTTTAAATTTTTTTACTTTTATTTTTTTTGGGAAAAATAAGCATTATTTTCTCACTTTTATATAAAAGTGAAAAAAATCAATGCCAATTTAAAATTGCCAGGGAGCTCACTTATATAAGGATTTCCCATATTTGTATGTGTTTGAAATTAACTTGTCAAAATTTTAATATTTTAACATTTTTTTTATAAAAAAAAAACTAACTTTTATTTTTGTTAAATATAACTTTTATTTTCGCTTGAAAAAATAAAAGTCAAAAAATAACTTTCATATTTGCTCAAAATAATAAAAGTAAGAAAATAACTTTTAAATTTGCCCAAAAAAAATTAAAATTCGAAAATAACTTTATAAAACCTCTCTTAAATTTCAAAGTTTACATAAATAAATGATCTCAACATTTTTTCTACTTATGAATTCACTTTAATAGTTAATTATTTGTGTTTTATAACCAATAAACTATAACAAAAAACTCAGGGATACTTTCAAACTGAAAATACTAAAGCTATGGAATGACCCATATATTTCCGGGATAAGAGATGCATCTAGAATTCCTACGGAATTTCATTATGTAATTTTTTGCAGAACATCGATAGTATCAAACAGTTTTTGATCTTAAAAGAGCAGAAACTAGTGTTTGAAGACCAATGAATGAACAAAATTGGTGGACAGTGTACCATGGCGGATGCCAAATGGAATTTTAGGTATTATTTAAAATCAGGTCGACTTTACCTAATATTATATTATTTTAGTAAATGAATGTTCTTTAGTTTGACTCTAGATCATAAATTAATATCACTTTCTGTTTTAAATTGTTTTCAAATTAAGAAAGTGATATTAATTTATGATCTAGAGTCAAACTAAAGAACATTCATTTACCAGAATAAGAGATCAATTAAACATTCCTCTCATTCATTTTAAATTATTTTATTTAATTTTTCACTCAAATGTTTTTAACTTCCAAATCCATTTTTCTGAAAGTGCGGCTATAGTTATGAAACACTAGTAAAAAATAAAGGCGATTTAAATTAATCTACATTAATTTTTTTTTTTTTTGGAAATTTATGTATTTTGGATGTAAGTTTTAGTTATAAGCTCTTTTGTATGTCTAAATTATTCAGAACCTCACATATCAGCTATTTTATAGTGCGGCTATAGTTATGAAACGGAGTGTATATCTGTGAAATTTGATATGCGTGTGCATATTTTGGCAGTCTCGATTAAAAAGTGATAGTAGCTTATTAAAAATGTTAAATAAACGTAAAAACTGACTTTATCTTTTGCAAATAGTGCTTTACAGACGACTTCTTTTAATGCTTCACAAGTATCCGTTAGTGTATTTTTACTGCTTTTTTAGAAGTTATTCTGAACAACTTCAAAAAATCACTTCTTTTATTGCTTCCCAAGTATCCGTTATTACATTTTTACAGCTTTTTTAGAATTACTTCTGAACAACTTCAAAAAATCACTTCTTTCATTGCTTCCCAAGTATCCGTTATTACATTTTTACAGCTTTTTTAGAATTACTTCTGAACGACATCCAAAAAATCACTTAAGTATTGCTTCTAAAGAGTAATTGCTTTAAAAGTGATCGTAAAAAGTGATTTTGGTATCATTTGGCATTTTCAAACAGAGGGTCCCGGGTTCGATTCCCGGCGGGACCAATTTTTTTAAAATTTTTTTATTCTATTAATTTTTTTTAATATTTATAATTAATTTGTTTAAATTTAATATTTTTTTTAATTTAAAATTTTTGAAAAATATGTATATATTAAAAAAATGGTGGGAAATTGATTTTTATATACCTGTAAAAATAGTACTGAAACCAATATTGAATTGGAGTGCACCTTTTACACTTGTTTAATAAGTACTTTTATTGAAGAGAATAAGGAACAATATCTCGCATTAACAAAGTGGTGTTTTTATGCCAGTCAACTTTCATATCAAAGAATAGCTCAGCGGTAGAGCTCAGCGGTAGAGCTCAGCGACTAGCAATGGTGAGGTCGCAAGTTCGATACCCGGTGGCGGGAATAAAAAACTTTTGTAAAATAAAAAAAATATAATTTTTTTTGTGAAGAATTTTTTTTTGACTTTTAACTACTGACTTTAACTTACTGAACTCTCATAAAAAACAAAGTTCAGGGACCTGTCCTGGGATTTGTCTTCTGACATGTCACAATGGGTCAATTTTCGCCTCCTATGACAACGCCATGTAAAAGTGACCAGTCTATTTCATATAAAGGGGCCAGTTCGGTGACAGTTTGTTAAAATTTCCCGTAGGGTATCTACTTCCATGTATATATGTACATTAGAGTTGCCCAAAAAAAACATGAGAGTTGGAATTCGCGGTGTCTACAATGTTGCCCCTATTGTTTAATGTCTAAAAACTCTCTGTGCCAAGTTTAAGTCAAATCCGCTTTTATTATTATTTTAGAACATAAAAAAAATCCGATCTGTTTAGCACTTTCATATAATGATAGTTATGATAACATCTGCCGTTCCAGATTGATTGGACTCCATAATTCTTAAAACTGTGGAGGTGCCTTCAATTTGAATTTAACCTTTTAGCGGATTTTGGAGAAAGATATGCTGTAGAGAGTACAAAGTTCTTCCGATCCATTTAGCACTTTCACCAAAGAGTATACATAATAAAGAGATTGGGGGACTCTCTATCACTGAGAAAGCATTTGTTCTATTATGTGCCTTGGAACAGGAACATACTCAAACCAATATCACCCAGCAAACATGGCAACACGAAGAATATTCTCCGAACATATCGCCAGGAAGAAAACATTTATTGCCGGCAATATCAATTTCGTATTCCGGAAGTTTACTCCGTCGGAAACAACTGTTACACTAAAACAATACTTCCAGGCAATATGAAAGCAATAACTCATATGGAAGATAAAAGGGATATCGCTAAAGAAACTCTCAGTACAACAAAAAAAAACAATTTAATTTTTTCATTATTAAATTTAAGCCTGAAAAACAATATCTGCATACATAATCCATTGACCAACTTATAAATTATTTTGATTTCATCTTAGCCGATTTTTTCCGCGCAATTAATCTTAACTTTTCACGAGATTATTTCCTATATATCTTTTGATTGTTTTTGTACAAATTTAGTTTTAATTTTTTCCAAATTGATAAAAGATTTCAAACAAATTTGCTTTATTATCCAAATGATACAAAGATGAGAAAAAGTTATGACAAAAGATAAAATTTTTGAATTATATTTTTCCAAATATCGTCGAATTATCTTCCAAGTGATAAAAGGAAGACAATTTCAAAGTAAATACTACTTGATTATTTTCATTCAAATGAAATATCTTCTTGGCAGGTATCTTTTAAATGTTTGCAGGGTCATTATGTGCGCTCTTTGTATGACTTAAAACATCGATTGTAACCAGGGATGGAAAATAATAATTTAGTTATAAAAATCAAGAATGGAACTATACTATGGAATTATACTACTCCAACAGTATTATAGCCCTAGATTATGAATTTTAAACAACCATACGTAAAAAATTGCAAAATAATACCGGAATCCGAAAAAAGGGTTCAAAAAATTAATTAAAAGATTTACATTCTGCAAACGATGCCAAAATTTTCTTCTTTTGCAACTAACCACCAAACTTTGTTTTATGAAATGGGCATTATACTCCGTAGATTTTAAATTTAAAAAACCGCACTTAAAAATTTGCAAAATAATAGAGGAACGCGAAAAAAGTCTTTGTGGTAGAACAAAATAATTAAAAAACTCAATCAGCGATCAACAGTCTGCAAATGAATACAATGACGCAAAAATTTTCCTTTTTGCAAATATTTTTTTCGCGATTTATTTTTTTTTTTTGCAAACTAAGCACCAAACTTTTGTATAAAAAATTGGTACTATAGACCCTAGATTATAAATTTAAAAAAATCACACATAAAAAAATTTAAAAATAATCGCGGAAAGCGAAAAAAGGCTTTATGGTACAAAAAATTAATTAGGAAACGTAATCAGCGATTTAGATTCTACAAACAAATATATTGATGCAAAAATTTTCCTTTTTGCAAATTTTATTTTTCGCGATTTTTTTGCAACTAGCCACCAAACTTTGTCTGAAATGTGTAAAAAAAACGCACGTAAAGAATTGCAAAATAATAGCGGAATTTGAAAAAAGACTTTATGGTACAAAAATTTAATCTCTAGGTTATATATTTAAAAAAACCGCACTTAAAAATTGCAAAATAACGGAGAAATTCGAAAAAGGCTTTATGGTACAGAAAATGAATTAAAAGAGGTAATCAGCGATCGACATTCTGCAAGCGAATATATTGTTGCAAAAATTTCGCTTTTTGCAAATGTTTTTTTTTTCGCAATTTGTGCTAATATTTGCTAATATCTAAATATTTAATTTTTATGCTTTTTAACGAGCCAAAGAGAAAGCCATTTTTTAGTTACTTACATTTTTAAATATGTAAGAGCGATCGAACATTTTTTGGTATAAGAGCCCGATTAAGTGAGCCTTTTCCATCCCTGATTAACCAGTCGGAGTTCGTTCCTGTTCCAAGCCGCCTAATATTTTTTCAAATACAAAATATTGAGAGAGTTGCAAGGCCTTTGCTTTCACATAATAATAGTAATGCCATTCAATTTTGTGCTGCAATTTTGAGGGAAATTTATATGGGCATTAGGTCCAAACATAGACCGATTTAAACCAAAATCAATAGACTTCGTTCTTGTGCCGATATAAGTCGGTCTACCAAATTTCATCAAAATATCTTAATATTTGCGACCTGTAGAATGCGCACAATATTACATGGAGAGACAGACGGACGGACGGAAAAATTAAAAAAAAACAACATTACTTAACGACGATTCCCTTAGGCAAGAATGAAATCCGGATAGGGACATGCCTACAACGGATTATTTTTCACAATTTGTTAAATACGTTTGGGATTTTAGCATATTTAATTCTTTAATTAATTCTTTTAATGCAATTAATGTATATCCCGATAAAATAAAATGGGAGAACTAATATGCAAGTGCTTGTGCAAATTTAAATGTTACTAACACTTTAGAAAACATTGTTTTCTATTGTTGTTTATACGTGAATGGATGTCACTACATTGCTAGATCTGTCAAAACAACAGAGTAGTATATTGGAAGATGACAAAGCAAAGTGTGGAAAATTTGTTGTCGTTGTTTTTGGTTTTTCTTTGATATTTTAAATGTTTAATAACGCTCCTAGACGAGAACAAGAAATTCTCATTGAGTTTGTAATTTAACTTAACAAATATTTCCAGAAATTCTAAAAACGTCGTCCCCTGACGATTTCCTTAGGCAAGAATGAAATCCGGATAGGGCCTACAACGGATTATTTTTCACAATTTGTTAAATACGTTTGGGATTTTAGCATATTTAATTCCTTTAATACATTACTTAAAATCAATAATGGAAATATAGCGCCACTATGCGTTTTCGAATAAACTTACCGTGATAAATTGCAAAATTTGTGTCATCTTTTTTCATTAACTCGAGGTAAAAGTGTGGATAAATCACTCAAAAATAGCCAAAAAAAAAGGTTTTTGTTAACTTTAACCTCAATTTACTCAAAAACCAGATGTGTTGGAAAAATTTGGAAACCAAATTCGGACTCAGCACGGAAAGGTTACTTAAAAATGTGTGGTCGCATGCACAAAAAATCAAAAAATTTGAAAATATTTACTAGCGAAAATGTGTTCGGCTTTTTGTTTATAACATTTTTAGCACTAAAAAAATTGATTCACGCGAACAGATTACTTCTTTTTAATGCATTTTAAATAAGTTAATCTATAAAAAAAATGTGTGCCACTAATTTGAAATTTTTCATTTTTAAAATCTGAAATCGACCTGTTTCGTAGATTTTCCCATATAGAAAAAAGAATGCTCCATCCAAATAAAATATAAAAAAAATCGAAAACAAAATTGTTCCTAGAGTCGATACCCCCTTAAACGAAATAAAAGAAAAATTATTATTTTTTAGGGATTTTGTTTTTAAAGGGTCAAGCCTAAAATAAGTGTTTCATAAAGTTTGGAAAACAAAAATTTCTGTTGAAACCTCAAATATTATTGGGTCATCCACCCAAGAATATTTAGAATCTAATATTTTGTGTCCAACAAATTGAAAAAAAAATCTAGAGCAATTGCACTGTTTAATCCTTTTTTCATTAAATTTTCTCAAATTTATGAACACTGAAAATATTATTACAGTAACTTTAGTTTATTTAAAAAGTTATCCTTCCATTTATTTTTAAATGATTATATAGTTAAAATTAAAAGAAATATATTTTTCAACTTTTTTGTCTTTTATTTAAAAAATAAATTACATATACATAAATACGGATTATCTGTTACACTTAATATTTTCATTTAAAATGTTTTGTTAAAAAAAGAAACCCTTTTAGATTTCTAGGTCAGTTAAAAAAACGAAATAAATAAAAAAATCATTATTTTTTAAGGACTTTGTGGTCAATTTATTAACATTTAAAAATACATGAAAAGTTCTTTTTATTTAAATGAAAAGTAAGTAGAACGGTTTTCAAATAATTTTTCATTTATTTTCAGTTAATTTAAACTACAAACTATTTTGAGTGTAGAATAAAACAAAAAATAAATTAAAGTAGTGATTGCATTCGGATACTTTTAGTATTCGTGGTACTAAACTGTCTTTAAAATATTTAAGGTGTTTACAAGGGGTGTGATATTTGTTGTATCATTGTATCGTCCTAACAAAAAACAGAGTTGTTAAAATTTTAATTGAAAAAATACGGCATTTGAGAACAGCACGATACAACATTCTTACGTATGTTTAGTGTCCTATGTTTAAGTACGCTAAAAAGAGTTTAACTAATTGGTTTACTCTTTAACATAACCAAGATAAGTATAAAAATTTTTTTGTCATGTTTTCATTTGTTATAAATTATTTTATTGATTAAATCTTCAAAACAACATTATTCACCTATGATTATCGAGTCAATCGTTTACTGAGTTTATGAGTCACTAATAATTTATTTGAAAGTGGAGAGAAATTACTCGTAAATACGGGTGTTGCCAGAATAAAGCGATAAATTAACAAACTGTTTTTTGACGATTATGAATGATCTTTTTTAGTAAACGTTTAAAAAAGAAATGAAATGGTTAGATTGTTGACAGTTAAAATAAATGAAAAATCATTTATTTTTTAGAGATATTGTAAGTTAATTTATTAACATTTTAAAATAAATGAAAAGTTTTTTGATTTAAATGAAAAATTAGTAGACCGGTTTTTAAGTGATTTTTTATTTATTTTAAATTGCATTTTCAGTTATTTTAAACTACAAACTATTTTGAGAGTATATATTATGATATCCAATTATATATTTAAAATACTTTTAATTGAAAAAATAATTTGCAAATGCTGATGAACAAATTGGAATAATCTTTCTAAGATCTGTAAAAAAAATAATATTTATAAATAAATCCAACTGAGCTAAAAAAAAAGTAAAAAGATGTGTTTCTTGTTATGCCCGAGCTCGCATCCGCTAACCAGACCTCAGTCGGTTTATTGTCATAAATAACCCCATAATTGCGTATGGGGTTATTTATGACAATATATAATTATTAGGGCTCGGATTTTCATGCATTTATAATCGTGTTTTATGTTCATAAAATATGTACTAAAAATTGAAAAGTACACTCATAAAAAAAGCCCGTAAAAATAGTTAAAAATTCTGCTAAAATAACAGGAAATAGTACCTGAATTTGCGCCAGCAGAAATTTCAATGATGTTGAGAATCATGGTCTGCTAAATTTAGGTGACCTAAATTTTAGGTAAAAAAGTTAGTTCAAATACAATAATTTATAAGAAATGTTGTTTAATGGAAATAAAATTACTCAGCTGAAATCAGCACATGTTTTCTGCTAAATTTTAGTTGGTTATAAACAGGTAAAAAATTTAGTTAACATTCAAAAATTTAGATGAATTTTCGTTTAATAGAAATGAAAGTGGGTCAGTTGAAATCTGCAAAACATGCTGCTAAAATTAAAATCACTTTTTGTTATTAATTGAATAAAAACAAATTAATGTAAATATTTTATTTTATTTTATTTTCAAATAAATTACACAATCCAAAAACACTATTTGCACTTTTATTTTCTTGCCAATATGTTAAACTTCCGCAGGAGTTGTATTATTTGGTTCCTTTTTTCGTCTACCTGCGGGTCGAATTTAGATGAAAATGTTAAAGGGCTGAAATAAAAGAAAAAAATAACATATTTAATAGTTTATATTATAAAACAAACCTCTATTATTTTATTGTTTAAATACAATTTTAACTGCGAAATGTTAATGTCCAGCAGTGTTACCATATATTTTTTTAGAAAAACTGTAAAAAAAAAACTGTGTCTTTATAGAAAAACTGTTTTTGTAAAAAATTTTAAAAATCAGAATAAATTTTGGGATGCCGAAGTATCCTGGGACTAAGATATTATCCCAGGGTCTCAATTTTCAAAATATCGAAATTTAATTTAAATGCGTTGGCATTTATAGTAATCAATTTTTTGCACAGCCTTCTAATAAAACGTTTTTTAAAGAATTTTGGTCTCCAAGGCCCGAATCTGAAGTTAAAAAAAGTTCACCGAATCAACCTTCCGAGATGTCAACCTTTTTTGATTAACCCCTAACTTAGGATAGAATACTTTACTGGTCAATGTTGGACTACAAAATATTCTTTATGGATTTGCATTCCACATAAAATTGCCTTCATGGGATTAAGTATTGTTATGTCGGGAATTGTTTGACGGTGTGTAAAAAAAACCCCGTAAAAAATTACGTTTTTTTGGAATTATCCTCGATCATAATTGAAAAAATAGTAATGAATTGTTATCCAGAATTGCCAAATATTTATTAAAAAATAAAAAATCAATTTCGGCCTTGTTTCATTTAGAAATGTCTGAAAAGTTCTGCTAAAAAATGTCCGTCGCATCTATGACGTGTCAGATTTGGTTTAGCCAATTTTATTCCGATGAAATTTGTTATAAAAATGTTTCGTTTTTCCAGTGAGATATTTTGCAGTATTATATTGGCATTTTTAAATTTATTTATGTTTCGATTTTATCTAATTTTTTTACAATATGAAAGTTTTATTGTAATTTTTCACTTTCTAGGTTTATAAATAGCTTCTAAAATAAATTTTTTATACAAAATTCATTTTATAAACGCGTTATAAGATTTTGAAAAAAATAATTATGCATAAGCACTTTTATATTTTAATTCTTAAATTTTAGTTAAAAAAATAAAAAAATTTTAAATTAAACAAATGTGCCGATTTAATATGAAAAAACTGTGAAAAAATCCATAAATTTAAAAAACTGTTTTTTACATGAAAAAACTGGAAAACTGTTAGGCATCCCAAAAAACTGTAAAAAACAGTTAAAACTGGCTATATGGCAACACTGATGTCCAGTCTACCTCCGTTTTCTTTTGCGTTCCTTTGCTGACTAACAGAAACAAAAGAAAACATGCTCTTATCATATTATTTTATTTACTAGAACTTTCTAAACAAGCGCATATTATTTTTATTCGCATTGGTAAGCGTCATCAGTGATGATTCATCACACATATTAAAATACACTTACAAGAAATTTTGTAATTTGTATTGGTCGGCAAACTCACCAATACACCATCAAGCGCCATCAAGCATTATCAATCACTATACACTAGCACCCCTATCGTTTTCTTTTGAAAACACAAATATTAAAAAAGTTGCCAATAAATTTATCTATATTAGCTGATAAAATTGTCAAAATCATTTATAAAAAAATAACTAAATATCAGGAGGAAAAATTAGTTCAAGTACAGTAGAAATATGTTTTTGTGGTGACATTTGATAACTAACAACTTTAGCTAAACAACGGATTTAAACGAAAACAACAGGAAAAATTAGTTCAATTGAATTAGAACGCGTTTAACAGACTTTTGTACTAACTTTTTTTTATGAGTGTATGCATTTAAAACTGAAGAAATATGCATTTATTATTGATTTATTTCAACGACTATATAGACTAAAGACAAACTATCAGCCTCAACTGCTGTTAAAAAGTCTCTTTAAATTTATATGCAAACTGGTTTTAATAGAAACAGTTTTTAGTGTTTTTTTTTAACGCGTATTTTTTAATATTAATAATCAAAATTTTATGCTAATTATACAAAACTAATGCAGAGAATATATCAAACAACACAAGTGCACTTTACAATTTAATTAGAATTGCTTAAAAACAATAAAAATAATTAATTAAAAATACCACTTTTTCACGTTTTTTGTTATTTTACACTGAAACTCTCTTAAAACCAGTTCAGTTTTTCAGATGAGAGCCGTGGATAGTCCCTGTTTATTTCCATGTTTATTAATAGTAAAAAACATGAAAATCATAACAAAAACAATTCAGTCTCATTAACTTACTCAAAAAAAATTAGTACAAAAATTAGTAAAACGTCTTGTATATGAAGTGTAGTACTAGTTTTCAGCAATTCTTTTTGCTGAAATTCCGTTTTCAGCAAAACTTTTACTTGTATTTTTTAGCACTAAACTAATTTAGAACTAACTGTTTTACTAGATTATTTTGCTACAAAAATTTGGCTGATAACCGCATTTATAGCGTGGACGACAACCAGATAGACAAGATGCAGATGTCGTACAGACAACGAAAAAGATAATTAAAAAACAATTCTACACAATTTCTATATTTAAATTTTCAGCAAATAAATTAACTAAAGTAAAAATTCTCTACAAGCTTTTTGAGTTTTTTTCAGTCTACCAATATTCAGCAAAATTTTTAGTGATTTTCGCAAGGATTTTTTTATTTGCAATCGACTAAGTGTTAGCAAAACTTTTGCTGAGATTACTATTATTTGGCAAAAATCAGCTCGCTGATTTTCAGCAAACACCTTTTGCTGAAATTACCAACTTTTTGGCACACGCTCCTGACTAAAAATTGGCTGACACAGCAACATTTTTTGCTGACTTTACTGACTTTTTTTTTTAATGTAGACAAAATGTTTGCATAAAACTTAAATTTAAAGCTTTATTTATGTAAATAAAAAAGTTTTTTTTTTAAAAAAACTTTGACGATTTGGTCTTAGAAAGTTTTTATCCTTTGAAAATGATCGTTCCACTTAAACGGAAGTTATTGGTGCATATTATAAAGCTTCTAATTCCTTTGTGGGATATTCATAAAATACTAGATATTTCTTTAAAGCGTTCGTTTTTTTGTGAAAGTTTTTCTAGTTTAACTTTAATAGTCTAACTTTTCCTTCTGAGGCGCCAATTTTTTTCTCGACATCATCGACTAATTTCAAATGCAATAAAAAATGCCATAAAATTTGCAAATTACACACAAAGTAACAATAAACCCAATGTAAAAACGGTAATGACATATCATTATTTTTTGGACTACCAGTAATGACACCCATTTACCTTCTGCATTATTTTAAAACCTAGAATAATGATTTACTGATAATGACTTATTTTTATCATTATTTCGAATAGAAAATAATTTTCTAGATTTTTTTGAAAATTTTTTGAAATCTATTTTTAGACTCAATATATTTTAAACACTGGTAAGGATATATGTAACCACATATTTTTTGATTTTTTGTATGTTGGCGAGTAAGCTACTTGTGTGCAGCAGGTCAATTGTGTTTTTATCTATTAAATATTACATGTCGATATAGCTCAGATGGTAGAGCTATTGACTGGCAATCTGTAGACCCAGGTTCGATTCCCGCACCAGCAAATTTTATTTAAAAACAAAAAATACAATAAAAAATATTTTTTTTATATAATTATTTTTTTTTTGAAAATCTATTTTTAGACTCATTATTTTTGTCACTACTGGTAATCACATAGGTAACGATATATTTTTTGATTTTTCGTATGCTGGTGTGTAACCATAACTCATTATTTTTCGCGACATCGCCATATAAAGGTAATAAGAAATGTAATAACAAAAGTAAGTAGTTACCATTACCAAGTATGTAGTTACATAACCACATATCTGGTAATGATTTTCTACACTGGGCTGTATTAACAAATCGATGCCATTTTATTGCAAAGGTATTTAGTTTAAGTTGTTATCAAGCTAACGACAACAAACATGTATTTACATGAAAATCCGAGCCCTAGTTATTACTTAAACCACCTGATAAACAAATAAAAAAATGGTAATACATATCATCAATGTGTGTTCTTTGTTTTAGATAAAGACTCCCCTTTTTTGTTAGTCTTTCCAATATACATTTTAAATGCAGGAAACTTGTATTTTAACATTCAATTGTAAGTAGATAGATAATGTTCTGCGTATGAAATACTTTGGTGACACATACATATTTATGTGAGTAATGCATATTGTGTTATTTAGATAAAATTTGTATGTGAAATTAGGTTGGTCGTATAAGGGAGCAGCCTGATTTGGAGCTATCAAGTTATCAAGATTTTATTTATAACACTGTGAGACAAATGGTAGGGGTCAGTGATCGGGAAGGGTTCAAACTACCGGGGAATGTTATATCGGTAAAAAAGAAGTTATACGTGTCCCGGCGTTTCGCTGGGTCACCCCTAGGAATCGAGATATATCGATTTGACCTTTGGTGGTCTTTTTTTGACATAACTCGAGAACCACTAGTCCGATTTTGCTCAAACAATTTAAAAAAAATTAAAAATTACAATTCCTTTAATCTGTTCATATAACGTTTTTCTATATACTCAATAGCTTTGCCGGTAAAAATAAATGTATGAAGAAAAAAATATTTTTGCCTAAAATATTAAAAAAAAGTAATAAACAAAAGGTTATTGATTTTTATGGTAGCGGTAACAAACATTTATTTTTATAAATCTTTCTTGAAGGCTTTAAATCAGGCTGTCCCCTTAAGTATAATAAATAGGAGTTATTTTGTTTGTTAGGCTGCAAAAAGGAGTGTTTCTAAATTGTCATAACAAAATTTTATTATCTACTATTGCAAACAAAAAAAAACAAAAAAAAGTAAAACAAAAAAAAAAATCAACTTACTTAAACCAAGCCTGTATTTGAATCATTGCTAACTTTTTAAAAATGACTTTACAAAGTTAGAATTTCTTATTCGAAATATATTTGGGCGCCCAATAATAAAAATGAACAATAAATTATTTTACGTATCTCATATTACAATGAACTGTTAACGGATATTAGAGTGATCAATCGATTAAAATCGAGTAAGCCGTTTAACTAATTTAAATATGACTCAATACAAAATTTTATACTTTTGCCAACATGAATAAGATAAAGAAACAATTGAAATAATTTGAACTATTAACTATTATTAATTTAATTGAGTAGTTTTGGTTTACTGGACATTTTTAATAAACAAAACTGCTTTTTGTTCGAATAATTATTACTTGAACAATTTTTCGAGTAAGGATGAAAATCGAGTATATGGTGCCTCTTAAAATAAGTTGTATTTGATGGGTTCTAGTTAGGGTTTAGGATTTCCCGGAATTTTTTATTTCCCGGGAAACGGGAATGAAAAAATTTGATTCCCAGGAATCCCGGGAAATATTTTTGAACAAAATTGTTAATGAAAACCACCTATATAAGTAATTTTTGTTAAAAAAAACACTATTGCAGTACAAATGCAGTCTGTGTAGTGAGAATTCAGTGTAAAAAATCAGAATGTTGAACATTTGATTTCACATAAATTACTCGCAGCACTGCCAAATGAATTGCATGATTCCAGCAGAAAGCACCTACTACTGGACTGTCGGAAACAAACCGTTTCATCACACTTGGCCCATTAGATATGGTGGCCACAATGTTATTTTCCAAAGACAAATAAAACTCTTCTAGTCTTATTTCTACAATTCTTCTTATTTCATCAGCATTACATCTTCCTGATATATAAACCAACCCAGGTTATAAAATGAATTATTTCCGTTTATACATATGTTCAAATATCTCTTTTGTGATATTCTTGTCCATTCATCTAAGATTATAGTAAATATCCTATTGTTAGAAATATTGCACGATATTTCTTTTAACATGATAGCTTTATGATTGTAGTAATTTAATATAATGTTCTTTACATCAGTTTCACTTTTTTGCAATGCCAGGTTTTTATTATAAAACCTTTCTCGAATAAACGAAGATCTAGTTATGGTGCGGATTGACTGCGTCTAATTTGGATACCATTTCAGGAAATGTTTGCCCTACCATGAAACCTTTAATGCCTTTTCAGCTTACACTTTTTTCCTCGGGTACTTTGCTAATTTTAGCTGTGACGTTATTCTTGTTGTTGTTTTCTTCAAGAGAAGTTGCATGACACATTTATTAATGAAAACGTTACTTATAAAATTATTGACCCTTAATATAAAGAAGTATTTTAAATTTAAAGTCGACTTTATTTTTAATCAAACGGTTTTGTTCATTTTGTGTATGAAAACCTTACAAAAATATTTATACTTTCAAATATTTTGATTGGTTGAAAATAAATTAACCAATCAGAATGCTCCAAAAATAAACAAAGTCAAAGTATACTGCCACCCAATATTTTAACTAAAGTCGACTTTACCTAAATTATACATTTGAAAAATTTAGATAGTAAGGGCGATTATTTGTAAGAAACAAATCTTTTTTTCATATTTCTTTTAAACATTTGACCAAGTTTTTAGGTTTTACTACTTAAATTTTGAATAAGTTATGCGAAAAATCTTTATTAGTTGAAATGCTCCTAATTACTTGGCAAAGATTTTATTTGTGTGTCAAATAAACGTTTACCCTTTTAAAGATTTTGACATTTTTGTTTTGGCATTTAAAATGTTTTTTATGACTAAAATTAAAAAATCCTATTCGAAACAAAAACAATTTAAAAAATTTAATATTTTTTAAAATTTCCCGTTTTCCCGGGAAAAATATATTATTTTCCCGGGAATTCCCGGCAAACTTTTCCTGGGAACCCCAAACCCTAAATGTAACCTAACAAATATTTCTAGAAATTTTAAAAATGTAATACCCTAGCGATTTCCTTAGGCAATAATAAAGTTCGGATAGACAAGCCTTCAAAAAATTGTTCTGGCATTTAAGTACATATAATACTTTAAAAAACTCGCTTTTTTAAAGTTTAACTGGGGCCCCACTAAAATCAACAGAGGGCCGCATTTGCCCACCTTCGCCTTATCCGTATGCATAGATCAGAAGAATTTCCAAAACAGCAATACACCAATAATGAAAGCAATAAACAATGAAAAATTAAGAGAAAAAAGACAATACCATGTCTGACTGAGTGAACAACTAACTGTGGTATATAGCAATGACCCCATACCATGAATAAACCAAATTGGGAAAAATAATGACGACATAAACATTTTTAGAAACAAAAATAATTGGAAATTATGCATAGATACAATTTTACCATAAAGAAAATATTTATGAGTCATTCCATCAACTTTAAAAACAACTTCGTAAATATACACTCGGTTTCATAACTATAGCCGCACTATAAAACAGCTGATATGTGAGGTTCTGAATAATTTAGACATACAAAAGACCTTATAACCAGAGAAGACAGAAAAAAGCAAAATCCGATGTGTTTAAAGCAAAAAAATATTGTTAAAAAAGCAAGAAAAAAGCAAAAGTAAAAAAACTTGAAAAAACAACAGTTTAAAAAAAAAAAAATTAAAGTTAAGAGAAAAAATATTTTTTTGTGAGCATAAAAAGTATTTTTGGGGAAAAAGTCTTAAAAAAAGCAATTCAAAGCTCAAAATCTTAAGAAAAAGCTATTTTAAAGCTAAAAACGGAAAATCCAAAAAGAAGCAAATATATGAGTAAAAGAAGCAATAAAAAGCATAAAAAGCAAAAACAGCAATTTTGTCTTTTCTGGTTATAACTAAAAGTTACATCCAAAATACATATATTTCCAAAAAAAAAAAAAAATTTAATGCAGATTAATGCAAATCGCCATTTGGCATCTGCCATTCTACACTGTCCACCAATTTTGTTCATTCATTGGTCTTCAAACACTAGTTTCTGCTCTTTTAAGATCAAAAACTGTTTGACACTATCGATTTTCTGGAAAAAATTACATAATGAAATTCCGTAGGTATTCTAGATTCATCTCTTATCCCGGAAATATAGCTATAGTATTTTCAGTTTGAAAGCATCCCTGAGTAAGTGGATTTTTAAGACCTAATGCGTTGCCAGGTTGAAAAATCAGTTTTTGTGAACATTTTTTCTCAAAAAATTTCTCTTTCAAGATTAAAGCATACTCCAATGATCTCATCCGTGACACACCAGAACAACAAAGCAAGTTTTCCTGTTACAATGAAATATTCCCCGAACCACTAACAAATAACCCCGAAATGAATGTTTAGAAATGCCAAAATTTCTTCTTCAGATGGATCCAATAGTTATTAATATCATCTATACTTTTCAGATTTTAATTATTTCAATCGATTTTAACAGCGTTTAAGCGATGAATGGAAGAAACTCCACAATTTATATTTTTATTTACTTCGTTGTGAAAGAACTACTTTTTTGTTGTGAGTGTATCGTTGATTTGGTGTTACCTGGTACACGGATGAGATCACTGAAGTATGCCTAAACCCTGGAAGAGAAATTTATGCAGTGTTTAAGAAAAAAAAAACGTTTTTTAAAACTGATTTTTCAACCTGGCAACGCATCAGCCATTAAAAAACCACTTATTTAGGGATGCATTCACACTGAAAATACTAAAGCTATGGAATGACCTATATATTTTCGGAATAAGAGCTGAATTTAGAACACCTACGGAATTTTGTTATGTAATTGTTTTCCACAAAATCGATAGTATCAAACAATTTTTGACCTCAAAAGAGCAGAAACTCGTGTTTGAAGACCAATGAATGAAAAAAATTGGTGGACAGTGTACAATGGCGGATGCCAAATGGAATTTTTGGTATTAAAATCAGGTCGACTGTACCTAATATTGAATTATTTTATTTAATTTAATTAATTATTTTATCAAATGTTTTTAACTTCCAAATCCATTTTTCTGAAAGTGCGGCTATAGTTGTGAAACACTAGTGAAATAAAAATGGCGATTTAAATTAATCTACGTTAAATTTATTTTTTTTTTTTTGAAATATATGTATTTTAGATGTACGTTTTAGTTATAACGTCTTTTATATGTCTAAATTATTCAGAACCTCGCATGTCAGCTGTTTTATAGTGCGGCTATAGTTATGAAACGGAGTGTATATGTCTATTATGGAGCGTCAAATTGAAAGACGTTCGAATTTTCCAGCTCATCACGGCCCCATCAATGGTAGCATTCGGCAGAGAAACCTTAAACTGATACCGGTGACTTGTAGCTCTTTGTGATTACTTACTCTGCTGAACGATGTTTTCTTTGTTCTGTTTTTAAATACATATTTTCTAAATTTTCCTTTGATTTTTTAAATTTTTATGTTTTTGAATTATATTTGTATGTTTTTATTTGTCATTCATACAAAACAAAAAATTTTTTAAATCAACAACAACAAATGTATCACTATTTGATCAAAAGTAGCAAACATTTTTTACGATACCAAAATATGACAGCGCTACCTGACCGCTCAGACTGAGCGGTTAGTGACCAGGTCGTTCAGCAGATAGTTGCACAACTGTTGTAGAACTGTTGACTGTCAAATTGTATCTGCCGAACGCACCCAATGTTTCTACTTTTTAGAAGTAGATGATTGCAAAAAACAGTTAGAAAAGTTTTCACCTTAAGGTCCATAAATGGCGATAAAGTAAAGGCTATAAACGTGAACAAAAATGTAAAATTTTCAAATATAGTGTGTTTTTTTAGACGTATAAAACTTCCGATAGGGATAAAACTACCCGGGTAGAAATTGCCCACGGCAGAAAAAAATATTGCTGGGAGAGCACTGTTTTTTTACATTGCCAGTACCACTTAAAAGGTGCTTTGGCACTGTTTTCTGCAAATTTACGACGGTTTATTAAATTTTATTTAACATATTAAATTATTTGTGTAAAATATAGCTATTATTTCTTTACAAATTTAAAAATATGTTATCACATATTTTAAGGATTATATGATAGCATTAGGGCCATACATAAGTACATTTTCGGGAACAATTCAGAGTTTCTTGTTATTAAATTTAAATAAAAACAGCTCCCGCACTTTCATAGTCCCTATATTTTGTTGCCAAAAATTGTGGTACTTATAAGTACCGGCAGATAGGAAAGGGTTAACCGCATTTTTTAATCCCTTTGATTTAGTAAATCCAAAAACTATTTCTAAAAGTATTCAATAGATGGGGACCTATTTTAACAAGATATTTCTATCCGATACTTCTTCTACGGGGTTTTTTTTGTGAGTGTATCAATATCACAAGAAAACCGAAAAATAACCGAAACCGCGGTTTTTATAATTTTGAAAAACCGAAACCGCGGTTTTAAAATTTTTCGATTTGAAAATGTATAAACGTTGAGTTTTCACCGTTGATAATTATCCGTGTTGAAAGTTACCGTGCATACGAAAAGTAATGTGTTAGTTTTCGTCTTAAACGCGTTTTTATGCACTTTGAGTTTTTTTATGAGTTAACGGATATAGTTAACTCGAAAACACAGCTATAGTTAAAATGATTCAGACATGGAATTTTGACTTCATCGGATATCATTAACCCACTTTAGCCTGGAACCAAAATGACCCACAAATTTGATAAAAATGCAAAAACGTGTTTTTTTAATTAATTTTAAAGATTTTTTAAAATGACTAATTTGGAGATGTCGATTGCTATTTGTACCACATAATAGTTGATATTAAAGAAAAAAAAATTTAAAAAATGCTAATTCGAGTTTGTGTTTAGAGCGACTGCTTTTGTCAAAAAGTATCTTATACGGTAGTCCTATCTATAGATTTTTATGATGCAAGAAGTGTATAAGACTAGGGTTCCAATCGCTATCGGATCGCACATCGAAACGGACATCGGACAAAACAATTCCGTAAATTACGGTATGATGAAATAACGAATATAAGGGAATTTTCGCAGAAAAAAAATTTTAAATGTGAATAAAGAGGCGAAAAAAATCTCTAAATTATGAGAAAAAAATAAGAAAAATATTGGTAACCCGAGTAAAAATAGTTATATAGGAAATTATATAATTTAATATGGACTAATATGTTTATATATAGTCAAATGTGACGCTATATCTTTATGGATATAATAAGGTATAGCTTTGAGTTTTCCAAAAATGTCTTATATGATGTCATATATAGATCAGTATAAATATATATGTCCCCATATATATTAATATATACCATATTTAGTTACATATGCTATGACAATTTTAATACAGCGTCATATATAATTAAAAATGGCTTTCCCGAGTAAAAAAATTATATATAATCATATATGGCATATATTACAATATATAATTATACATGTCGTTATGTATATCCATATATAATTATATATGACGTTTTTTCACAAAATTTTTCCTTATATTATGCCATATATTATTTCATCTAATTAGATATCGGCCTTCATAATATTAGATATGGCATATATAATTATATATTACATGACATGGTTGATCTTATGGCATATATAGTTATATATAGAACTATATCTTAATATATATGGTGGCATTTTAGCAATATATAATTATACATGGTATCATTTAAAAAATATATAATTATATATGGTGACAGTTAAACTAGATATTATCATATATGGTGCCATTTAAACAATATATGGTCATATATGGTACCTCATTAACAAAATCTTTAATTCAGTTCCAGATATGATAATATATGGTACTATATATAGTGCGATATATATTTATATATGGTGCTATTTAAGCAATATATTATCATATACGGTGACATTCAAACCATATATTATTATATATGGTGCCATTCAAACCATATATTATCATATATGGTACCATTTAAACCATATATTATTATATATGGTGCCATTTAAACAATATATGGCCATATATGGTACCTCATGATCAAAATTTTTAATACAGTTCCAGATATGATAATATATGATACTATATATAGTGCCATATATATTTATACATGGTGTTATTTAAGTAATATATTACTATATATGGTGCCATTTAAACCATATATTATCATATATGGTACCATTTCAACAATATATGCTCATATATGGGACCTCATGAACAACATTTTTAATAGAGTTTCAGATATAATAATATATGCTACTATATATGGTGCAGTATATATTGATATATGATATCATTTAAACAATATATTACCATATGTGGTGACATTTAAACCATACATTATGATATATGGTGCCATTTCAACAACATTTTTAATACAGTTCCAGATATGATAATATATGCTACCATATATAGTACCATATACTTTGATATATCGTATCATTTAAACAACCCGAATAAAAATAGTTACATATAGTCATATATGTGATTAAATTATATCTGTATAAATATACAGTTTCATCCGAAGAATGGCCCGATATATTTTTATCAATTGTTTATAAATTTTTATCTAATTGTATCAGTTTAGATCAGACCTGATTAAATTATGTGTTAATCAGATGAAATTGTATCCGATTTTTGACTTGATGCAATTTTATCGGTTTATATGTAATGGTGTCAGGTTTGATCGTAATTGGTTCAATTTTATATAAATAAAATATAATTGTATCCGACATTTACCTTATACAATTGTATTAAAGTTTTAAACTGATATCAGGTCAAAATTGGGATATAACTATATAATTTTGTATACAAATATATCTATTTGGACCTAAACTGATACCATGTGATATAAACCAATAAAATTGTATCAGGTCAAAAATCAGATACAATTTCATCTGATTAACACATAATTTAATCAGGTCAGATCTAAACTGATACAATAAGTTAAAAACTGATAAACAACTGATACAATTTTATCGGGCCATTTTTCGGATCAAATGGTACATGGATGACTCTAAGTTATATATTACCATATAAAGCTCCATATTATTTTTTTTAATAGGGAACATACCATATATGGTGCCATTTAAACAGTATATTGTCATATATGGTGCCATTTAAACAATATATGGTCATAAATGGTAAATCAACTACAATATTAACTGTATTTCAGAAGCTATTAATTGCATTTCACAAATTTTAAATGTATTTTAGAAATTATGGAATGTATTTCAGAAATTATTAATTGTGTTTCAGAAATAATCAAATCTATTTCAAAACTTGTTGATTGTTTATCATAGTTAATAGAGAAAAATTTCTAAAGTACATTTCATAATTTCTGAAATACAATTGATAATTTCTGAAATACAGTTTGAGAATTTCGGAAATACAATTAATAATTTCTGAAACAGAATTGATAAAACTGAACTTCAATTGACTAGTTCTGAAATACAATTCATAAATCTGAAAAATAATTGATAAGTTCTGAAATACAATTGATAAAACTGAAATTCAATTGATTATTTCTGAAATACAATTAATAAATCTTAAAAACAATTAATACAATTGAAATGGTGTAGAGCGTTAAAAAGATGTAAATAAAATTATTTTATTCAAAGATTTCAATTTAATAAAAAAATAAATATATAATTTTATAAAAAAATTTATAGAAAAACAAATTTTAATTTTATAAAAAGAACTTCATTTTGTAAAAAAAATGCATATCGAACTCGAGACCTTCTGAGTTTAAACCTTATTTTAACAAAATATTGTAATATTTATAAAATCAGTGCTCTGCCAGTGTATTATTTTTTGAACAGTTGGCAATATATGTCAGGGATCTTATTTAATCCCAAATAAATGGAGATCTTACGTAGTACCAAATATAATGCGGCATCTAATTTTATCTGTCATTTTTATGGATAGTTTTAGATGTCAGTCCCCAAATATATTGCTGTTTCTAATTCTATCTGCCATTTTAATACCTAAATAAATTGCTGGATCTAATTCGATCTGCAATTTATGGGAAAAATTAAGATTTTACCAAATCACTAAATATATCACTGGATTCAATTCGATCTGCAACTTATTGAAAAAAGTAAGATCTTACGCAATCCCGAAATATATTACTGGAACTAATTTCATCTGTTGTTTTTTTCATAAATTTAGATCTTACGTAATCCCCAAATATAATCCTCGATCTTATTCGATCTGCCGTTTTCCAGATAAAGTTAGATACAACTTAATCCTAAAATATATATGTGACCTTCTCCGAGAAAAGGGACCTAGTGTGTGAAAATTAAGTTTTGAGAAGAACGCATTTAAAGTTTCATAACGCATTATCACTTTAAACACACCTTCAGTTGGGAGATGCGATTTGGTATGGTTAGGTGTCTCAACTCATTTCATCTTATTCTACACCCTTTTAGGTACCAGAATCGACTCTTAAGTCCAAACCCGTTTTTTAACACACTAGGTCCCTTTTCTCGGAGAAGGTCACATATACCTAGATCTACTTTTTCGTATAAATTTAGATCCAAGTTTATCCCCATATATATTGCTGGATCTAATTCGATCTGCCATTTTTCTGATAAATTTAGATCCAAGTTTATCCCCAAATATATTGCTGGATCTAATTCGATCTGCAATTTTTCGGTTAAATTTAGATCCAAGTTTATCCCCATATATATTGCTGGATCTAATTCGATCTGCCATTTTTCTGATAAATTTAGATCCAAGTTTATCCCCAAATATATTGCTGGATCTAATTCGATCAGGCATTTTTCTGATAAAGTTAGATCCAAGTTTATCCCTAAATATATTACTGGATCTAATACGATCTGTCATTTTTCGTATCAAATTAGATCTAAGTTCATCCACAAATATATAGGTGGATCTAATTCGATCTGCCATTTTTCGGATCAAATTAGGTCTCACTAAATCTCAAAATATATTGCTGGATCTAATTTGATCTGCCAATTTTCTATTCAATTTATATCCAGGTTTATCCACAAATATATTGCTGGATCTAATTGGATCTGCCATTTTTCGGATAAATTTAGATCTAAGTTAATCCACAAATATATTGCTGGATCTAATTTGATCTGCCATTTTTCAGATCAATTTATATCTAAGTTTATCCACAAATATATTGCTGGATCTAATTCGATGTGCCATTTTTCGGATCAAATTAGATCTAAGTTTATCCCCAAATATATTGCTAGATCTAATTCGATCTGCCACTTTTTCGGATCAAATTAGATCTAAGTTTATCCACAAATATATTGCTGGATCTAATTCGATCTGCCAAAATTGAGATCAAATTAGATATAAGTTTATCCACAAATATATAGCTGGATCTAATTGGATCCGCCATTTTTCGGATCAAATTAGATCTAAAAATATCCCCAAATATATAGCTGGATCCGCCAATTTTCGGATCAAAATAGATCTAGGTTTATCCCCAAAGATATCATTGGACCTCCCAATTTTGAGATATAACTTGATCTTAGTTTATCCCCATATATACAATGGGATCTAATACGATATGATTGGATACACCCAATTTTGAGATCTAATTGGATCAGCTAGATATTACAGCAGATCTTAAACAATATCAAATTGGATATGATTAGATATTGCGCGAGATCAATTTTTTTTACTCGGGTTATCGCTAAACATATAAAGTCTTATATAGCTCAATGTTAAATTTGTTTTCTAAGTTGTTTTAGATATGTTTAAGTATAGCTCAATGTAAAAAAAAAATTCTATGTTTTTCTGAGATATATTTATGTACCCGGGTAAAAAAATAATATGATGTTATATGTAATGATATCTTATTTAATATAATTGGAGATATGCTATGATCCGAAAAATGGTGGATAAAATTATATCGGATAAGATCTAAATATATTGAATCATATAGAATCTTATCCGGATTTTGACCCGATATAATTATATCTAATTTGATGTAGAAAGACATAATTTTATAACGCTTCATACTTCAAGATCAAAACAAAAACTATTAAAAAGTACTGAAAAATAACACCCTTAAGTTAAGAATTAAAAATGTATATAAAAATTTAGAAGTTGTACATAATTGTAACCAAGCCTTCTCATATAAACTTGTATTCTACCCTTAAACTGTGTAAACCTGGTATGAGTTTAATGTCAAATTCCATACATAAAAATATGGCTTGTATTTATACAAGGTTTACAAGGAATTTAGGAGTTATAATGAGTACGCCTTTTATATTTTGAAATCATACATAAATATATCTCAAAAAAACATAGAATTTTTTTTACATTGCGCTATGCTTAAACATATCTAAAACAACTTAGAAAAAAAAATGAACATTGAGCTATATAAAACTTTATATATTTTCCGATAAAGCCATTTTTAATTATATATGACGATGTATTAAAATTGTCATAGCATATGTAAATAGATATGGCACATATAAATATATATGGGGACATGTATACTTATACTGATCTATATATGACATCATATAAGAAATTTTTGAAAAACTCAAAGCTATACATAATTATATCCGCAAAGATATAGTGTTACACTTGACTATATATAAACATATTAGTCCATATTAAATTATATAATTTCCTATATAACTATTTTTACTCGGGTATGTATGATTTCAAAATATAAAAGGCGTACTCATTATAACTCGTAAATTCCTTGTAAACCTTATACAAGCCATATTTTTTATGTATGGAATTTGACATTAAACTCATAAACATACCAGGTTTACACAGTTTACGGGTAGAATACAAGTTTATATGAGAAGGCTTAAAATGCTTGGTTACAATTATGTACAACTACTTCTAGATACTTAATTCATAAATGCTTTATAAAGTTATAGAAGGCTTATGAAACAAATTCTGTATGTATCTGTATTTGTTTTGTGACCTCCTATAATTTTATAAAACATTAATTAGAAATTTTTTAATTCAGTTCGAGGCCAATTTCCTTATTATGAGTTAACATAATTTCTAATTAATCAATTAAAAAGGTCGAAAAAAAAAACAATTTTTATTTTTTAAATAAAATTAAAAACCAACATTTTATAAAATATTTATGAATTTACACATTAAAGTTTTATTTAAATTTTGAATTCTTAACTTAAGGGTGTTATTTTTTAGTACTTTTTAATAGTTTTTGTTTTGATCCTGAAATATAATGCGTTATATAACTATTTCTTTCTACATCAAATTAGATATGATTATATCGGGTCAAAATCCGGATAAGATTCTATATGATTTAATATGTTTAGATCTTATCCGATATAATTTTATCCACCATTTTTCGGATCATAGCATATCTCCAATTATATTAAAGTAGATATCATTACATATGACATCATATTATTTTTTTACTCGGGAATATCAGAAATTAAGAAAGTGCAATAATTTATGAAATATCTGAAAATAAAAATTTTTGAGAATGAAATTTGATAGCTAATTTCTGCATGTATTTTTATTTTCGATATTATTATTATTTTCGATATTTGCATATTTTTTTGTAATTTTTTTCTTAATTCTAACATTTTTTTAATTTTTATTGTAATTTTTAGTTTCTGCCAATTTATTTTCACTTTTTCCTCATTTTTCGATCAACTGTCTGACAACGCCATAATGTTTTGTATGATGTCCAATTGTATCTCCTAGTCTTATACTCTTCTTACTAGAAATAGAAGTTTTAACACATGTTTTAGCATAGGTTTGCCAAGTTGTTCCAGAAAGTACCAAAAAAGGTGTTCGGGAAAATCTGCTCAACCCCATTTCGACATTTTTTTAATGTTTAGTTACTTTTCTTTACTGAAATAATTACAAGATTTTAATGTTCTGTTTTGTAAAAATCATTTAAAAATTAAGGCCCTGTGCGAGATTTTATTTCGCCAGTTCGCACCCATCCTAAATAATATTTTAATAGGAAACACAATGGGGATTCTGATATGAAAAAAATATGATAATAGGAATGTGCCCGAAATTGTAAAATTTTTTGTAGTGCCTGTAATAGTTTTATAAGAAAAATTGTTTCAGTGTCAAAGGGAAATTCCCCCACCCCCTCAGCGAAATCGAAAAACAAAAAAAAAAAAGAGGAAAAAAGAAAAGAGGGAAAACGGAGAGAAAAAGGAGAGAAAAAGGAGAGAAAAAGGAGAGAAAAAGAAGAGAAAAAAGGAAAAAGAGGGAAAAAGGAGAGAAAAAAGAGGAGAAAAATGGATAAAGTGTAGAAATACAAATTTGTTATGAATAATAATATGAAATATAAAATTTTTTCCTTATTTTCATTTAACCAGTCTTCATTTAAAAAATCTCAATAGATATTTTAAAAAATTCATTAAAAAACTGATCATTTTGATTATAAAAAAATTAAAGTTTTTGGAGAAATGTAGTTAAAAGATTTAAATTTTAAATTTGATTTTCAAAATTGTATGTAGATCAATTTCGTTTGAAATTTTTCTGATTTCAAATGACAAAAAGAAATTTCATTTTAAAATTTCGCATTTTTTAATACAAAATTCCAATTTTAATTGAAAATTTTTTAAATAAAAATAAACGCCCTTACTATTTAAATTTTCCAAATGTATATTTTTGTTGACTTTAGTTAAAATTTTGGGTGGCAGCATGCTTTGACCTAGTTTATTTTTGGAGCATTCTGATTGGTTAATTTATTTTCAACCAATTAAAATATTTGAAAATGTAAATATTTCTTTAGGATTTTCATACACAAAATGAACAAAGCCGTTTAAATATAAAGTCGACTTTAAAAGTAAAATACTGTTTGATAGTAAAGCACCGTAAGTTGTTCGGATATCACGTGAAAAAATTGTTATACTCCTCCATATAAAAAAAATTATAATTTTCCAAGACAATGAATTTCACTTGAAAACTGATTGTTTTCACGCAAATTTAATGTACAAGACTATTATGTTTCTTGGGGAAAAATCACATTTTTTGTATATTGTGATTGTATCTTTGATATAAAATTGAGAAATTGTTCATTTTTATAATTTAAATTAAAATTTGAGTAAAATTAAAGTTCGAGTAAAATTTTTACACGTGAAAAACCACTTACCGTGCTTTTGGGAAAAAGACTAAATTTTATTTTGAATTTTTTTCATTAAAATTGCAGAACTGAACTTCTAATGGAATATCTAAATTTGAAATGGTAAATGCTACTATATTTTAAAATTTTCTCATTTCGAAATAAAAAATCGAAATTTCTCTTAAAATTTTCTCAATATTGTACGAAAACAATTAATTACCGTTATTTTTTTAAGATTTAAGATCAAATTTGACAAATTCCAAATAGAATTCACAATTAATTTCACTTGAAATTCTCCAAATTTCAATCGGAAAGATATAATGGAGTTCTTTTTTAGGTCTTTCCAAAGGATCGTATTGAACTTATTCCAGTCTGTCTTTCGGAAATCCTGAGTATACATGTTGATATCGTAGAGTATATAGTTATGTTCCTGAAATAATTTCTTTTGAAATACTCAATTTTTGATTGCCTGCGAGTAATTGACTAGCGTTAGATGCTGCACTTCCTCCCAACCTGCAAAGCGTTTTAACTTTAAAATACGGAATGTTGGTGTAGCGTCAAAGCAAAATTGGCCAGTAATTCTGTTTGTTAATAACGACATCTGACTCCCACAGCTATACCAAAACCGATATGAAAATTATACAAAGTTTTCCAAATGTTGATCACGAACCTGAGCGTCCATAATCGCATCCTAGGAGGTCTGCGAAACATTCCGAAAAAATAATTAAAAAACAAGAATTTTTTAAATATTAGAAGTTTTTAGTTAAAATTTATAACTGAAGTATAAAAAATCAGCTTCTAATAAATAAAGTAAATATAAAAATAATGAAAATAATTTCAAAACTTTTCAGGAAATATTAACTTTTTGTATTGTTGTTAAAAAGTAATCTCTGAGTTAAATCCTAGTAATCATCTCAATCAAATTTTGAGGACTTTTCAGACTCCGGCGACGTTTTACGTAAAATTTTCAAAGTTTAATTTAATGAAATCCGCGATTTAAATCGTCATATGTATATCGAAAAATGGATTCTTTAAAATTTCTGTAAAAATATATGCGGTGTGTTCGATTAGTCGAAATTCTTACTACTTTTACTACAATTGGAAAGTTTTGTTTACTTTTTATATTGAAATTTTGCGGCTGTAGTAAAAGTAGTAACTTGTAGTAAGTAAACGAACAGCTTATGTTGTTCCTCATTACTTTATTTTTGCCTTTACGAAATCTTATACTGACACTCTTATTGGGTCTTTTTTCATACAAATGCTGAAAAATCGAACTGTTTTTTTTTTTTATTAATACTATACTATAACTCAGGAACCAAAAGGAGTACCAAACTGATATTTGACAGTGTCATTGATAAAAAACTAAGAACTAATACAAAAATATTAAAAGGCTACGATAAAGTATCCCGACCCGCGTATTAAGATAAAATGGCTTTAGACCTTTGATAACGATAAATGGTTTAAGTTCATTTCAAAATAGTAACTATTCACGTGGCTCAATCATGGCCTCAATTATAAAAGGATAGAAACAATTAATTAATTGTAGAAAAATTCTCAAAAATTTAAATTTTTTTTAATAAATCAGAAATTATCAAATTAAAGAATGAGTTGCAGACCAACTTTAGGCACGCTTTCAGAAGCTTTAAAGTGATATATCAACCAGTCACATAGCTAAAATAATACAAAAGTTAGACCCAAATATGTACGGAAAGTCTATAGCAAATTTGATAATTTTCCCCAAATTGAACACCAATTTTAGCTATACAAAGTATATGCTATAAAGTTTCATACAATTCAAATAAAGTGCGGAAATTTCAATTGTTGATTTTATATGTTATTTAATATAAACTTTTTTAGGCATTACTAACCCATTCTTATTGGATGTCAAATATTAAAGTTTTTGATGAAAAATATAACTTAGAATTTTCCGTTGGACTTTATATTGTCTTATATACCTAAAGCGTCGCTCATAAAATCGTTAACCTTGCGCTGCCGAGTCCAAAAACGTCCAACAAGTAGTGTATAGCCAAATCAAAAGGGGTTAAAAAATATTTTATGTGAAAATTTAAAAAAAAAAAAAATTTTTCCAAAATTCCCCCCCCCCCCCCCACCAGAGACTGGAGCTGGAGCCGCCACTGCCATAAGTAATTTCGTTTTAAGATCGATCTTTGTTTTGACAATAAAACAGGCCCTAAATATTAATTCTTAAGTAAAATTAATCACAATGAATCAACAGTTTCAATAAAAACAAGCTCCCCTACGGGGAAAGGGACCGGTCCCAGATGACACGCAGGATAGGTCCCAAGGGGGCGGAGACCGGTCGTTGATCGGTCTTTTTGTTTGAAAGAGACATATCACTTTAACATGGCGTTGTCATTGGAAATGACATATTGCCACAGTTTAGACACATTGTGGCAGTAAGGTGGTGTGTCTAAAAATAGCTTTTCAAATACTCTAATAAAAAATTAAGTATTAAAAATAATCTACTTGGCGTCGAAGTAGGGCTCGATAACACAACCTTCTGCTTGTAAGGCAAACGCTCTACCGTCTGAGCTAACGTTGCTTATGCGTGATGGCTGGCTGATGGTTAAGTTATATGTTTTTCGTTTCTGTTCAAATAAAAAAGAAAAAGAAAAAACAAACACACACACAGCAGATAAAAAAAACATGGAAAAGAAAAAAATAGAAAGGAAACAACATTAACACACACACAAATATGGTGGAAGTGCCTTGAATATGCCCCCGATTGACCGGTCATGGGATAGGTCCCTTAATGGCAGTTGACTTGTTTTTTGCGTTGGCCATAATTAAAATAAAAAATCAATTAAAAATTAGAAAATTACCTCAAAACCTCTGATAATATAAATAAAAATTTAAAAAATTCCCCTTAAGGTACAAGGAAAAGTTAAATGAAATACCAATTGTTAAAACTAAAACAGCTTTAACATTAAAAAAACGTTGAAAACACAAAACTTAAAATTTCTTAGCAAAACATTATAGAAATTTAAAATAAGAGCTAAAAAAGCAAATCGTGAAAAAAAAGTTAAAAATAAATAAAAGAGTAAAATAAATACAAAATATTTTTAAAAATATGCCGCGAATTTTGTTTTTATTTCGGTATCAGTCAATTTTTTTTAAAAGCAACAGTGAAAATAACGGATCAGAAAATACTTAGAAAATTAATTCATTTTCTTTTGTTCATATTTGTACTAATTTAGTAATATGACTTCGGTTGACCGGTCACGGGATAGGTCCTGGAAGGGCAATTGACTCCTCATTCCCCGTAGGGTCATTATAAAAAAAAATTGAGAATTATCTCTTAAAAAAATGTAGAATCTGTCATGTTTACTGAACAAAGAAATTCCTTCGTGAAACCAAGAATATACACAAAATCTCAAAATTTAAAATGCTTGGTTAATGTGAAATTCGAAAATATCTGTTTAAAAAATTAATCAATCGTGTTGTCCCTTATAGCATTACTTGCAAAAAAAAATTTTTTTGGGCCTCAAGGGGGGGGGGGGGCCACCAGCCTGTTGTAAAGCTATTAAATTGATAAAAAAAAAAATCTCAACTAGATAAAAATAATTATTTAATGTAACATGATATGGGGTTGATTTTAATACTTTTGGCCAAAAACGACCCACTAGAAAATTTACAGGAATAACAGCTTTCATAATTTTCGGAAAAATATCACTTCCCTATAATCAATTTCACTGGAATTCAAGTTGAAAACAAGTTCAATTCCAGCCCTGTTTTCCAGTTTCAAGGCTTGAATAAAACTTTAATTACATTTTATTTCAATAGCATATTCCAGCAAAAGGGAAACAAAAATTCAAGTTTGAACTATTTTTTTTAAATATACAAATGCTAGAATTTGAAATATACTTTACTTCAAGCAAAATTTAAAGCACTTGAATTTTTAAAACCTATATTGGGTTTAATTGAATAAAAAAAAATGTTTCCCCTTGATAAAAATTATTATTTTGAGTAACTTGATCCATATAAGGTTAATGTTCTCGTTTTTCACAAAAAAAAGACCCACTAGGAAATTTATCAGATTTTTATTAAATTGGGATATGCGATAGAGGGTACAAAACTAACGAACAAGCGCAATTCACTATTCAAAAGTGCCCGCATGTTAATAGCAATTTTAGTTTTGCAATCGTATTAGATTCTAATTAAAAGCTTTGTTTATTATACATTTATTGTTTTCTATTTGGAAAGACGTTATTTTGTAAATTTCCTAGTGGGTCGTTTTTGGCCAAAAGTGTAAAAATTAACCCTATATGGATCGTGGTACATAAAGTAATTATTTTTATCAAGTGAAATTTTTTTATTACAATAATAATAAATAAATAACAACAAAATCATAGCATCTGTCAAAAAAGTGGGTCAGAAATTCGATTGAAAATTTGACAGTCAGATTGATTTTGAAATAGTTCATAAAATTATGAGAATTAGATGGTAAAAGCTATTTTTATTTCATTTCATTTGATAGTGTAAACACATAAACAAGATTTTTTTGACAATCGCAACCCTGCTTAAAAAGGAGTTTAGGGAGAGTTTCAGTTTTTGTTTTGTTTCATTTGACGTGACTGTTTACAATTTCTATTCCAATTTCTGTGTCAAATAACGTATCTAATGTGTATATGAGTGAGTAATTTTATATCCCTATAGCAGGGGTGGCAAAAATTTTTCCTGGCGTACGAAAAACGGACATATTTTTTATAAAACTATGTCGCGTGTCACTTTGAGTAACCTAGTTTCTTGACATTCAAGCAATTGTCAAAATGATTTCATCTCTAGTGACATGCAAGCGGCTTTTGCAATGATGCCTGTTGTCAAATGTCACTTTTTGTTTTCATTTTAATTTTGTAGGGTGTGTGTGAAACGATAGCAAAGTATCATGGTGAAAAACATTTGTTCTATGGGAAAAAAAATTTAAATTTTCCTGTGTGAAATGAAATATTTTTCGACAATATAAAATTTTTGAGAGTTGTAAATAATAGTAAAAAAAGAAATAAAAGGAAACAAATATTTTTAGGAAATATATGCGTTTGATAATTGCAATTGTCCTACAAACCAGAGTACCAATTCTAAATAGTTTGCAAGCGGTGAAGTGATAAAAACTGTCATTTGTTAACATTAGCCGCTTTTTCTAATCACTTGGATTTAATAAATCCAAAAAGTAGTTCTAAAAGTGCTCAACAGATGGGGTTAGATTCTCCCTATTTTAAAAAGAATTTTCTCTCCGACACTTCTTTCACCCTAATTTTTAATACCGAATTCGATGATGAAGGATTTTACTTTAACTTTTAAGTTTTAATTATATTTTATATAAAACTGCGATAGACAGTCTGCCAGTTTTATTACTTCAATTTATATTCTTACACAATTGAAAAATCCCATTGCAATATTTAATATTCACTAATTGGATTTAATTAAATTATTTACAGTAGAGTGAAAAATTGCCATTTCTATTTCAGCTATTTCTCCATGTCCAAGATGGAAAATATGAATTTGGTGAGGTGTAGTTTTTTCTAAACATATTTCATAAAAAAAAAATTAATATAAACCTTTTGTTTGTTAGTTTTTCACTTTTTTTGTTTCTCTTTTAATTTTCATTCGTATTTTTTTCTGACATTAAATTAATAGGCTGTTTCATATATTTGTGCTTTTATTGTGGATTTATTAAATGCATCTTTTTTTTTGGATATAATAAATCCTCTTTTTGTATGAAAAATTCTAAATCCAGGTGATTAAAAAAAACGCTAATTATTTTTAAATGAGTAAAAAAAATGTTCCACCTTTTCACAGCTTCGCAAACCATTCGTAATCGGTACTCAGATCGTTGCAACTACTGGAAGTTTTAGTTTTGCATAACAAAATAGACGAAGCCGAGAAGTAAAAATGGTTACCTACATGTAATGTAATTTTTTTCTGCCTATCTTCTTGCATGTTAATTTTAAATCTTTTTTGTTTTTGTTAAGAATTTTTCTTTAATAGGTATTGTTTTTTTATATATTGTTTCTTAATTTTTCTTTTAGAAAGTCTCACAATTTAAAATGTCAAATATTTTTATGTTTATGTCAAAAATTCTACTAGCCCTATGGGCTAGTGAAATTTTATTCACCTCAAAATTGTCAAAAATTTACCATAAAGAATACTTTGCTACCGTTTCACACACACCCGTAATAAAAAAAAATTACAGAAAATTTGGTAAAAGAAGAATGGGAAAGTGTTTAATTGTTTATTTTTTTGTAGATGAAAATTAATGTTTCATAAAATTTTGTGTTTTTCGAAAAAAAACCACCAAAAATTGATATAATTTTGACGTTTCTCTGCAATGGTTTTGACATTTCTTATCATATAATTTATTGTATTTGAAGACACGGCAGATTTAAAAGGGGCACAACTAAAAAAACTTCAAATTCAGAGATGTTTAATGTTAAAAACTTATTTTCCACTTCTGACCAATTTCTTCATGTTTTCAATTTCTTTTGATTCTGAGACTTTTCGTAACGGTATACTTAACATTCTCTTAATCCAAAATTCCTAAAAAATGCTATAAAAAAGATGTCAGATTTTTAAAGTTGTACAACGAACATTTAGTATTTGTACTCCCATGATTTTTGAAATATAATTTTCAAGTATTTTACAGTACTTTTGTTCTTATCTATGCAACAATAGTGGCACGCGTGCCATAGTTTTGTCAGCCCTACCCTACTCTTTTACTAATAGAGTTCAAAAAACTGTACACATCTGTTTTAATAAAGTAAAATGTTAGCGTTACATGTTTGTTTGTCACTTTAGAGACCAACCACCAACCAATTTTCATTTCTGTTACATTTGGTGTAAATATTTTGAATGATTTTTTTTGATGCTCTTTCTGATAGTGTAACAACCCCAGTCTTTGTAGTCTGTTTTTAAACCTGTGCTATGATTATGTATATACCATTGTTTATTTTAATTTTCTTATCAGAATTTTTTTAAAAACATATGGTTTTAAAAATAAGTATTAGAGTACCCAGGGAAATTTTCTGTTCCAAAGAATCGGTTGCTTTTCATTTACAATCCCTTCTACTGTCGATTCTAACACCGATTATTTTTGTTTGAAATTGTCCCAAAAGCAACCACTTCTATACCTACAAAGTGGAACCGGTTGCCCTAGAATAAGTTCTGGAACTAGTTCTAGAACTGAACCAGTTCCATGGAATCGGTTACTATGTAATTTGATAAAAGGTTGATATCGCTAATTTTTCGTTAAAAGCCACGCCCACTTAAAACAAGTGACAAAATGAAAAAACAAACATTATGTTAAAATTCTGTACAATTTTCTGAACCATCTCCTTGCCTTTCGTGGCAAATTTAGCCACTATTTTGATCTTTAAAAATAAAGGCAACAACAATAAAATTAGAAAAAACTTGAATTGACTTAAATTCGTGTCCACAACTGTACACTGAGAGAATTTTCATCACTTCAGTAATGAATTTCTTCATAGTTTCAATGAAAATTGTCACTGGAACTCGCCCATTGAAACTTTTCATAGAATCTATGAAACAGGTTTCATTAAAGTCAATGTTTATGAAAAGTTCATACAATGAATGAAACTCTCCATAAAATAAATAGGCCACTCATCCAATGAATAAATCATTCAGCCAATGAAGAGCTTCATAAAAGTACTCGGAGATACTTGTGTGTACTTACTAGTATCTCCGAGTGCTTTCAAACTCTACACACAAGCTGGCTTACTTTACCCAGGGTATGGCCGCATTGTAATGGCCCACAAGACAATATACTTCGTAAGTACACACAAGTATAGTGGCTTGTAAGTTAGACAAAATTTTTGAAAATGTTCAAAAATTTTGTGTTTCATATATAATTGTTATACACAGGTATCCCATATCGTAAGTACGCACAAAATGAAGTACACCAAATCGATTACATTGTGTGGCCTTACACGTTTTTCTAAAGGGATATTAAAAATAAAAATTGTTTCTAAACAAGTATTTAATTGAATCAATTAACATTTTAATTGACTTTTAAATATTTTTGTAAATATTTGTTACATAATTATGTGTTGTATAATTCCTAAACTTTTTTTCTTAAACTGTATGCATATATAGTAGTGTTTCCAATTCGGTTAATCGATTAACCGATTCCTCGATTAATCGCCTCTATTTCGGTTAATGTCGAAACAAATAATTTATAACTCAAATAATTATTCGACCCGAATAATCGGTTAAAATAGGTCGATTAACCGGTTAAATTTTTAATATGTAATTTTTAGCTTTATTTATGCCCAAAACTTCATAATTGTCTTAACTTTGGCTAAAAAATTTTAAGAAACGCTTAAAAAAACAAATACTAACTAAAATACGATCAAATTGTTTTGAAATCGATTGAAGGAGAAACCTTTAGATACAATTTTTTGAGCAACTCCAAGCAAGTCGACATTGAACCAGCGAGACACGTCATGGGTGTAAAGATACTCTTAAAACGGATTTGTTTTACATTATCGCAATTAATTTTTAATAAAATTTTTTTGAATTTTTTAAACATAATAATAAAGTTTCTATTTGTAAAAAAAATGCTTTAACGTTGTGCTTGCTGGAGCAGGCTTTAGGAAATGCAAAAGACAATTTTTCAATTCTTTTAAAATGTAAAATTAATTTTCTAAAGTGTGAGCAGTTTTTCAGCCTCTAGTCGATGAATTTATTTATATTTATTTAAAAAAAAAACAGTGCGTATTAGTTTTTAAAATTTTATTATTGCAAACATATAATTTTGAAAAGCTGAAAAACTGCTCCCACTTCCGAAAATCTGTGATAAAGTTGAATAGCTGAATAGGAAAGAAAACATCGAATTAGTTACATTGCACTCAAGGCCTTACTTTGGTGACGGGTTGTTGAAAAAAATTATCATATAGAGACAATCTGAGAATAAAAACATATAAATAATTAATAAAATTTAATGGAAAACCACTGACGACGCCTGTCCATACAAAAAAATAATACAGAAACTAGATCTAGTCTGATCTGAAAATTATAATGTGTTCATAATTTTTAGAGAATAAGGTTTATTCTTTTTCTTAACCTCAAATCTATTAATTAAAATTGATAAAATTGCATATTAATTTAGGGTGACCATTCGTACTGATTTGATCAGTACATGTACTGATTTTTGGTCACGTGTACTGATGAAAAAGTCGTGTACTGATTTGTACTGATTTTTTAAAATTTGTACTGATTGTACTGATTTTTGGCATTTAAAAAAATATTAAATTTTTTTTAGTAAAAAAAAAGCCAAAATACAAGTACAATGTAGTTTTTTTATAGGATAAATTTTTATGAATGTGAGCGGTTTTCTCTACCAGAAAGCATTCAAAATGGTTTGCCTATATGTAAATTTCTTAATCTAATATGTAGTTTCATACATAGAGACGATTCGTGGTGACAGCCGAATCCATCAATTGGTTACATTGGGATAATAGAAAATCAGTTGATACTAGGGATGCCGAACGGGACTGGTTTTTACAAATCCCGGGATTCGGGATTTTGAAAATTGAAATCCCGGGATCCCGGGATTTTTCGGGATCCCGGGATTTATCGGGATCCCGGGATTTTTCGGGATTTCGGGATTTTTCGGGGTTTCGGGATTTTCCTGCTTCATTATATTTTTAATTTTAAAAATAAATAGCTGAAATAAACCCTACAAATTAAAATAATTCATTACAAATTAATCCGGATTCACAATGCTGGAGTGTTCAACGCCGCAGAGTGGTAGATGTGGGAAAAAGAAAGAAACAAAATCAGCTCAGAGTGGAGTACTACAGCATTGTGAATCAGGCTTTAAACGAAAGAACACCCATAGAAATAAGTACGTAAAAATAGCAGAAAAAGTTACTAGTAATTAGCAAAAAAGTTTCGCCATAAAAACTACCGAAATCAGCAGAACGTGTTTGCTAAATAATTGCTAAATTTCCGAAATATAAGTAATATACTTATAAGGTTAATTCAATTAATTACAAATTACAATTTATCTCTGAAACTTCTGAGAAAAAACTTTTTAATTAAAAGTAGCAAAAACACTGCTATGTCTACAAATTTCTAGTTATATTTGTCTAAAATTAATTAAATGCCCATACCATAGATTACATAGATCTCTTACTCTTTGACATTTGCTGTCAGTGCACGTAACTCATGAGAATGTGTTGGACATACGTTCTATACCTATACAAAAAATATTTGATTGTATGTGAAAAAATGTGTTTGTTGACAAAAAAAGAAGAAGAGTAAGATATCTATGTAATCTATGGCCCATACAAACCTCTGCTGAAATCATCAAAAATATTAAGTGATATTATATTGGATTCTTTAAGTGTACTAATATAAAATATTGAGCACATATCTCTGCTGATTTCAGAAAGGTAGATGGTTAGGTTTTACTAAATACTTTAACAAAAATTTTCTGTTTTTGGTACACTAATATTTGGCAAAATTATTTAGCATGAAGTTAAGATTTCAGTAAATCATCAATAAAATTAATAAAAACATGTCCGTTAAAAGATTGAATAAATCCGAATTACGGTTTTTAATAGTTTTAATCAATAGCTGAATCAAATTTTTTAAATTATTTAGGTTTATATTCAGATCTATTTAATGTGTGACAAGGTTTTCTAGCCAAGAATCTGACTATACTTTCCCAAAGGTTTTAGACATGCTGAATCCGATTATGAAAAAAATAAATTTCTGGAAGTTATAGGACCTCAAATGTACCCAAAAAACGTGTTTTTGCACTTCTAGGTCAGATTCGGATTCAGCACGTCTAAAGCCGTCGGAAAAGTAAGTCTCATTCTTGGTTAGAAAATTTCATCAAATTTTGTCGGCCTATGTTATTTACGAATAGTAGAAATTAGTTTTTTTAAATAAAATTTAATAAGATATTAGACTTTTAAGTGATTTAGGTCGAATATAACAATAAAAATAAATACAAAAAGTGATAAAATATGCCAAATAATGAAATCGGAAATCCCGGGATTTTTTCAAGAACAATCCCGGGATTTCGGGATTCGTAAATCCCGAAAATCCCGGGATTTTCGGGATCGGGATTTCGGGATCGGTATCCCTAGTTGATACAACAGTTATTTGACTGTGATAAAAATATTTTAATTATCCGGTTGTCAGAATGATTCTGTTTTCTGAGTGTTGGAAACGACTTCAAAAGCTGAAGATTTTTTCGTACAAAAATCCTTAAAATCTGAAGATATATATCGTATGTGGGTATTTCTATGGAAAAATTTTCGAATCATTTCTAAAAATTTTACGTGTTTTTGTTGAAAAACGTAGCCAAAACGTGAAGGTTTTCTATTTCAGAAATCATGCAGAAATTAGCAGAGAGAAAAAAGATTTGTTCTGACAACTAAATTTGTAGCCAATCAATTGGTTAATTTGTATCTACAGAAAATTAGTTTAGACAATGCAATTTGGTCGTGACGACAGAAATTCGTTGGACTGAATAAAAATTCGGAAGAATTAACGTTCATACTATCCTGGTGTCATATTTGTCTCCATTCATAGCTATATTTCATCGATCTGTTACAAAAAAAAAAAACTAGAAAATGAATGGTAACAGATCATTGAAATTTCTAAATAATGGGTTCGTTTCCTGTACTTAAAAAAACTGGATTTGTTCATGCAAAAAAAATTGTTTTGTTTTGGGGTCTGTATAGGAAGAAATGGGTAAGGTTTTTTAGGATGGTATGATGGTTAACCGAAAAAGTTTGTTGCCTCAACCAAACCATTCTATGGGAAACAAATTAGGTTGGCTGCATAATAATTTTTTTGATGATGATAATACTTTTTTAAAATTTGTACTGATTTGAAGTCAGAAAAAATGGTCACCCTATATTAATTACAATATTAAAAAAATTTTTTGCTGATTTTTACAGAGCAAATTGGTATTTTCAAATAAATCTTAACATTTTTTATATTGATGGCTCAATGCGAAAGGCTCTTCTAGTTTTTAATGTTAAAAAAAGTCAGCCCTTTGTGTTTTTATTGATAAAATGTTAAGAAAATCCATTAATTTTTATTAAACGATTAATCGATTAATCGCCAATTTTCTCGATTAACCGACCCGAATAACCGGTTAATTAATTTTAGTGATTTTTCGAATAATGCATTAACCGGTTAACCGCCTATGTCGAATAATTGGAAACACTAATATATAGTAAATTTTTAGTATAAGAACCAAAACCTTTGCAGTTCACAAACCAAACAAACACATATCCAGTACTCCAAATATATAAACATGACATACACACACTTTTTTTCAATTTCATATTTTTTTTTTATTTTTATTTTCAATTAATGTTTTAATTGATATTATTACCTACTTTAATCGAAATTTGTTTCAATTAATCCTATACAATTTTTAGTAGTTAATAGTATCATTTGAGTGATAGGTGCAAAATCATGTGTGTGAAGTTAAATTCCAAAGTTAAATTCCATTTAACATAACACTGTTATTTTAACAGTTTTGTTTCTCACTCTCATTTTAATGTTTTTTGTTGCATATTTTTCAGCGTTACATTCCAAAGATAAATTCCATTAGCAGAACACCGGAAACAGTAACAGAATTTGCTAAATATATATCAAATGTAATATTTAGGAATATTTTTGTTTTTTTTTTTCATTTCTAAATTATAGCTTTAATAAAAAAATTTAAATATATTTATATATACATATATATTTATAATTTTTTTTGTTTAACCAGAAAACATGTAAAAAATTATTTGATCTAAAATATTGTTTAACCAACGGTTTAACCCTTAAATGCATGGTGTAGCCATTTGGCAACATACCGGTTTTTTAATAAAAAAAACACTTGATGCACAAAAACTGCAATTTTGGGCATTAGGGGCCCCTTCTGAAAATTTAGCGCAGAATTTTTAAAAATTAAATTACCACTGCGGCCATGTTTGACGAAAAGACGAAAGCACACCTAATACATTTTAAATCCACTGAAATTTACCTTCCGTGGACATACTCCATATGACCGTACCTATCTCTGGAGCGCAGTAAGAAATTATTAAAATTTACCATATGTTGTAAAATTTTTCTGGACATATTAAAACATAAATTACCACTGCGGCCATGTTTGACGAAAAGACGAAAGCACACCTAATACATTTTAAATCCACTGAAATTTAGCTTCCGTGGACATACTCCATGTGGCCGTAGCTATCTCTGGAGCGCAGTAAGAAATTATTAAAATTTACCATATTTTGTAAATTTTTTCTGGGCATATTAAAACTTAAATTACCACTGCGGCCATGTTTGACGAAAAGACGAAACCACACCTAATACATTTTAAATCCACTGAAATTTAGCTTCCGTGGACATACTCCATATGACCGTACCTATCTCTGGAGCGCAGTAAGAAATTATTAAAATTTACCATATGTTGTAAAATTTTTCTGGGCATATTAAAACATAAATTACCACTGCGGCCATGTTTGACGAAAAGACGAAACCACACCTAATACATTTTAAATCCACTGAAATTTAGCTTCCGTGGACATACTCCATGTGGCCGTAGCTATCTCTGGAGCGCAGTAAGAAATTATTAAAATTTACCATATTTTGTAAATTTTTTCTGGGCATATTAAAACTTAAATTACCACTGCGGCCATGTTTGACGAAAAGACGAAACCACACCTTATACATTTTAAATCCACTGAAATTTAGCTTCCGTGGACATACTCCATATGACCGTACCTATCTCTGGAGCGCAGTAAGAAATTATTAAAATTTACCATATGTTGTAAAATTTTTCTGGGCATATTAAAACATAAATTACCACTGCGGCCATGTTTGACGAAAAGACGAAACCACACCTAATACATTTTAAATCCACTGAAATTTAGCTTCCGTGGACATACTCCATGTGGCCGTAGCTATCTCTGGAGCGCAGTAAGAAATTATTAAAATTGACCATATTTTGTAAATTTTTTCTGGGCATATTAAAACTTAAATTACCACTGCGGCCATGTTTGACGAAAAGACGAAACCACACCTAATACAGGTTAAATCTGCTGAAATTTAGCTTCCGTGGACATATTACATGTGGCCGTAGCTATCTCTGGAGCGCAGTAAGAAATTATTAAAATTTACCATATTTTGTAAATTTTTTTCTGGGCATAAAAAACTTAAATTACCACTGCGGCCATGTTTGACGAAAAGACGAAACCACACCTCATACATTTTAAATCCACTGAAATTTAGCTTCCGTGGACATACTCCATATGACCGTACCTATCTCTGGAGCGCAGTAAGAAATTATTAAAATTTACCATATTTTGTAAATTTTTTCTGGGCATATTAAAACTTAAATTACCACTGCGGCCATGTTTGACGAAAAGACGAAACCACACCTAATACATTTTAAATCCACTGAAATTTAGCTTCCGTGGACATACTCCATATGACTGTACCTATCTCTGGAGCGCAGTAAGAAATTATTAAAATTTACCATATGTTGTAAAATTTTTCTGGGCATACAAAACTTAAATTACCACTGCGGCCATGTTTGACGAAAAGACGAAACCACACCTAATACAGGTTAAATCTGCTGAAATTTAGCTTCCGTGGACATATTCCATGTGGCCGTAACTATCTCTGGAGCGCAGTAAGAAATTATTAAAATTTACCATATTTTGTAAATTTTTTACTGGGCATACAAAACTTAAATTACCACTGCCGCCATGTTTGACGAAAAGACGAAACCACACCTAATACATTTTAAATCCACTGAAATTTAGCTTCCGTGGACATACTCCATATGACTGTACCTATCTCTGGAGCGCAGTAAGAAATTATTAAAATTTACCATATGTTGTAAAATTTTTCTGGGCATACAAAACTTAAATTACCACTGCGGCCATGTTTGACGAAAAGACGAAACCACACCTAATACATTTTAAATCCACTGAAATTTAGCTTTCGCGGACATATTCCATTTGGCCGTAGCTATCTCTGGAGCGCAGTAAGAAATTATTAAAATTTACCATATTTTGTAAATTTTTTTCTGGGCATACAAAACTTAAATTACCACTGCGGCCATGTTTGACGAAAAGACGAAACCACACCTAATACAGGTTAAATCTGCTGAAATTTAGCTTCCGTGGACATATTCCATGTGGCCGTAGCTATCTCTGGAGCGCAGTAAGAAATTATTAAAATTTACCATATTTTGTAAATTTTTTCTGGGCATATTAAAACTTAAATTACCACTGCGGCCATGTTTGACGAAAAGACGAAACCACACCTAATACATTTTAAATCCACTGAAATTTAGCTTCCGTGGACATACTCCATGTGGCCGTAGCTATCTCTGGAGCGCAGTAAGAAATTATTAAAATTTACCATATTTTGTAAATTTTTTCTGGGCATATTAAAACTTAAATTACCACTGCGGCCATGTTTGACGAAAAGACGAAACCACACCTAATACAGGTTACATCTACTGAAATGTAGCTACCGTGGACATACCCCATATGGCCGTACCTATCTCTGGAGCGCAGTAAGAAATTATTAAAATTTACCATATTTTGTAAATTTTTTCTGGGCATATTAAAACTTAAATTACCACTGCGGCCATGTTTGACGAAAAGACGAAACCACACCTAATACAGGTTAAATCTGCTGAAATTTAGCTTCCGTGGACATATTCCATGTGGCCGTAGCTATCTCTGGAGCGCAGTAAGAAATTATTAAAATTTATCATATGTTGTAAAATTTTTCTGGGCATATTAAAACATAAATTACCACTGCGGCCATGTTTGACGAAAAGACGAAACCGCACCTAATACATTTTAAATCCACTGAAATTTAGCTTCCGTGGACATACTCCATGTGGCCGTAGCTATCTCTGGAGCGCAGTAAGAAATTATTAAAATTTACCATATTTTGTAAATTTTTTCTGGGCATATTAAAACTTAAATTACCACTGCGGCCATGTTTGACGAAAAGACGAAACCACACCTAATACAGGTTAAATCTGCTGAAATTTAGCTTCCGTGGACATATTCCATGTGGCCGTAGCTATCTCTGGAGCGCAGTAAGAAATTATTAAAATTTATCATATGTTGTAAAATTTTTCTGGGCATATTAAAACATAAATTACCACTGCGGCCATGTTTGACGAAAAGACGAAACCGCACCTAATACATTTTAAATCCACTGAAATTTAGCTTCCGTGGACATACTCCATGTGGCCGTAGCTATCTCTGGAGCGCAGTAAGAAATTATTAAAATTTACCATATTTTGTAAATTTTTTCTGGGCATATTAAAACTTAAATTACCACTGCGGCCATGTTTGACGAAAAGACGAAACCACACCTAATACAGGTTACATCTACTGAAATGTAGCTACCGTGGACATACCCCATATGGCCGTACCTATCTCTGGAGCGCAGTAAGAAATTATTCAAATTTGCCATATATTGTATTTGATATTTTTAAATTCCGAAGTTAAATTCCATTTAAGATAACACTGTTACTTTAACAGTTTTTGTTTCTCATTCAGTCTCAATGTTAATGTTTTCAGTAGCCTACTTTGCAGCTTTAAATTCCAAAGTTAAATTCCATTTAGAAACAGCGTTGCCAGAAAAGTTTGGGCTCATATCCCCATTTGACAAGTTGAAATCCCCAAAAATCCCCAAAACAAATTTCGAAATCCCCGAATATTTCCCCAATATTGTTTTAATACGAATTTGAAATGGAAACCCATTTTTATTGAAAATTAAATTTTATTTGTTAATATTAGAGATAATGATTTTCAATCAAAACAAAAACATTACTAAAATCATTTGCTTGCACAAAAAAATGAAGTAAAATCATAAAGTATTAATATAGTCTTAAACTAATATAAAAACATTAAAATGAACACATTCAGTAAGATTACCTACCCGACTAAAAAAGTTGTTATATAATCATATATCACCATATATAAACCCATATATACATCCATATATAATTTGATCCGAATATTGGAATATAAAATTATATCAAGCGAGATAAGCATGTTATCTCAGCTGATACAATTTGATCAGAAAAATGGGTCTATCTAACTGCATCAAATTATATATAAATACATATAATTTTATGAAGATTTTCGAAGGAAATTTTAGTAAATATTATTGAGATCACTTATTTCATTCATATTAAATACTAATGCTAGATGTTCAGAACAATTTTTGCTAATATACTTGGAAATAGCTGACAAAATAAAACATTACAAAAATTTGTCGTAACAACTTTTTCTAGGTTAGAGTTTTGGTCTTTCTTATAAAATGTGTGTCTTCCTTATAAAATAAAAAATTAACTAATTAGAAATTTATTAATTCAGTTCGAGGCCAATTTTCTTATTATGAATTAATATAATAAGTACTTTTTTTTCAAAAACTGCTATTTTTCTTCATCAGGATACTCTCCTGACAAATACTTCACAGTTTTTGCTTTCAAAAAACCTCTACACTTTCAGGAATGAAAAGACGATCGTTTCGGGGATTACGCCACCACTTTCTAAAGAAAACTGATGAAGGGGACCTGGAAAATCCCCGAAACGATCGTCTTTTCATTCCTGAAAGTGTAGAGGTTTTTTGAAAGCAAAAGTATTTGTCAGGAGAGTATCCTGATGAAGAAAAAAAAAACAGTTTTTGAAAAAAGTACTTATTATGTTAATTCATAATAAGGAAATAGGCCTCGAACTGAATTAATAAATTTTTAATTAATGAATTAAAAAGGTCGAAAAAAACAATTTTTATTTTTTAAAATAAAAATTAAAAACCAACATGATAAAAAATTAACTTTCACAATTAATTTTTTTTATGAACTTAAACCATATTTATTTCAACATATGTTTGTCTAATTTTTAAATTTAAAAGTAAAAATAATTATTTCGACCTTTAATTCCACAATAAAAAAAAATGTTTCCATTATTTATTTCTTAAAAATTTTTTTTAGTTTAATAAAGAGTATTTCGCCAACTATTTGAAAAATATATGTTTTATTCAATTATAAACATTTATTTATATATCAAAGTGCAAACTTCAAAACCAGATCCACAATTTCGGAGTTTTTTTTTTTAATTTTAATAGTGCAATTAAACTTTATAAAATTTTGTATAATTAGATATCATGTCAGATAAATTAATACATAAAATTAATACAATTTTATATTAACTTTGTTATATTTTTTGATATAAGATTGTTTAGAGAAGCTTATACCCCATTATATATAATTATATATAAACTATATTTGCAGATCTCTTAATATATAGCTGGAGACCAAATCGCATATGATTATATATAACGTCATATCAAACATATTTATAAACCCTAGTAAAAATGATTTTTATATAATCAGATATGATTTTTATATAATCATTTATGATTTTATACAAATATAACTTGTCGAGTATTGTGAAACATATATTTTTATATGATTATATCAAAAGATATTTAATTATATAAAATTTTATTAACCAGATCCACCATTTTCCGGATATTGGATGGAGGCGTTAGCTGCACCAAATACAAATATAGTGTGTTAATAAATCTATATAAAAAAAATAATACTTATAATTGATAAAAAATAACGCAAATTTAGGTCGATATACGGTTTTCTTAAAAAACGAAACGGATACGGACCGAAAACGTCATTCTAAAAACAGTCACTCCGTTTTTATACGACATAACTTTCCGGAAACGGGCCTGCCTTGACGGACTTTCAACGGACTTCCGAATCTGATTTAAGAGATCTATATTAATGTTGTTCACAATGGGTGTGCTAGCTGTTGTATCGTTCTAACAAAAAACAGAGTTGTTAAAATTTTTATTTGACTTTAACAACAATTTTCTATTGGGTTTTCTATCTGTTATAGCACACACAAAAATAGGACATAATTTAAAATTTAACAACTCTGTTTTTTCTTAGGACGATAAATTCACAAAGTTTGTAGCCAACTCTTAACATATAGACACACTCACACAGTGAGGGTATTCACGATCGCGATTTGCACACGATGCTAAAAAGCTCAGACTATTATTTGCATTTTCTCTGCCTTGAGTAGTTTTGACGATGCAATCTATGCTTTTTTGCAATGTGTGCAAAATACCATCGTGAATACCCTCACTATAGTGTCTTCAATAAAATGTGCACTAACATTAGCAAATAACGCAGAAGCAACGAACAAATTTTGTTGTTGCTTTGTAACTTCAAATTCCATTGAATATTTTATCTCATTTTTAGACATTCGTTCTTTGGAATGATTTTCATGCTGGAAACCAACACATTTCTATGGACTCAGAGGCGCTATTCTCCAAATTTTAACGATAAAATTCGGTCGTTAATTTGCTAAGAAAATTTTACAACCAGTCTTATTCCCATTGTAGGTTTGCTGAGTTGGCATTCCTTGGTCAGTGCTTGGTGGGCTCCCGAGTCGTTCCGATGCACCGAGTGCCGTAGCAACGTCTTATGGTTAACGGTGGTTCTCATACTTGAGGCCTGAAAATATCAAATAAAGCTTCTCCCGGCAGCAACAAAGTTTTTTTCTGCACGCACACGTTTGTTTTTTTGGGAAAATCATTTTAAGTATATTAATACAAAGTGTAACTTTTTATACAATTTTTTAATGCACTAATTTTCTTTTTCGCGTAAAAACAATATACTTCAATAGTAAATGGTAAAAACTGACAATTACTATAGAAAACGAATATAATTTCTTTTATTTTGGTTATTACATTCTGCTTTTTTCAACAGCTATCTGCATCACTGTTGCCAACATGGCGCTTTTTCCGCTAATCTACGGCTTTTTTATTACCCAAAGCGGTAGAATATGGGCAGGTTTACCATAGAAACCCGTATTAGTCCACATTAGTTTGGAAACTTACGGTGTGTCTCATACTGTAGGTTTAACTTTAACTTAACTAAAAACAAAAGAAAATGGCAAAAAAAATGTACACAAAACAACAACAAATTTTTGGGTTAACTATTAACTAAAGTTTAAACCAGAAGTATGAGACCCACCGTTAGTTGATTTTCTCTTATTTTAGAATATGGCTACCACAATATTTTATTTTTTAGAATTTCTAGAAAATAAAAAAGGCACGTCTTTAAGTGGGTACATAGAGTTCCAGGGTGAAAAATATAATTAAAACAGAAATTTCATAGTAAAGCACCGTAATTTGTTTCGATTTCACGTGACAAAACTTTTATACTCCATACAAAAAAAGTGATTTTTCACGATAGTGAGTTCACGTGAAAATTGTATGGAGTTTGTTGTCACGTAAATTTAATGTACAAGACTATTATTTTTCTTGGGAATAGTGACATTTTGTATTTATTGTGATTGTGTCTTTGTTACAAATTAAAAAAATTTTACATTTTTAAATATTAAATTGAAATTTGAGGCCGTTCGAGTAAAATTATTCCACGTGAAAAACAACTTACGGTGCTTAAAAATAAATTTGCTAACTTTTTTCAAAACCAACTAAAATAATGCAAACCCGACTAAAAAAGTTTTCATATATTCTTATATGATTTGATATAATTATAACTGTTTATATGTGTGGCTTTATATGACCATATACATTTATATTAACACTTTGGTTTCCCTAGTAAAAATGATTTTTATATATACATATATGATTTTTATACAATCATTTATGGTTTTATACAATTATAACTTGTCGAGTATTGTGAAACATATATTTTTATATGATTATATTTTAAAAAGATATTTAATTATATAAAATTATATTAGCCAGATCCACCATTTTTCGGATCAAATAATATTTTTTTTATATAATTATATTAACCCATACATGATTTGATCCGGAAAATGGTGGATCTGGTTAATATAATTTTATATAATTAAATATCTTTTGATATAATCATATAAAAATATATGTTTCACAATACTCGACAAGTTATATTTGTATGAAATCATAAATGATTATATAAAAATCATATCTGATTATATAAAAATCATTTTTACTAGGGTTTATAAATATGTTTGATATGACGTTATATATAATCATATGCGATTTGGTCTCCAGCTATATATTAAGAGATCTGCAAATATAGTTTATATATAATTATATATAATGGGGTATAAGCTTCTCTAAACAATCTTATATCAAAAAATATAACAAAGTTAATATAAAATTGTATTAATTTTATGTATTAATTTATCTGACATGATATCTAATTATACAAAATTTTATAAAGTTTAATTGCACTATTAAAATTAAAAAAAAAACTCCGAAATTGTGGATCTGGTTTTGAAGTTTGCACTTTGATATATAAATAAATGTTTATAATTGAATAAAACATATATTTTTCAAATAGTTGGCGAAATACTCTTTATTAAACTAAAAAAAATTTTTAAGAAATAAATAATGGAAACATTTTTTTTTATTGTGGAATTAAAGGTCGAAATAATTATTTTTACTTTTAAATTTAAAAATTAGACAAACATATGTTGAAATAAATATGGTTTAAGTTCATAAAAAAAATTAATTGTGAAAGTTAATTTTTTATCATGTTGGTTTTTAATTTTTATTTTAAAAAATAAAAATTGTTTTTTTCGACCTTTTTAATTCATTAATTAAAAATTTATTAATTCAGTTCGAGGCCTATTTCCTTATTATGAATTAACATAATAAGTACTTTTTTCAAAAACTGTTTTTTTTTTCTTCATCAGGATACTCTCCTGACAAATACTTTTGCTTTCAAAAAACCTCTACACTTTCAGGAATGAAAAGACGATCGTTTCGGGGATTTTCCAGGTCCCCTTCATCAGTTTTCTTTAGAAAGTGGTGGCGTAATCCCCGAAACGATCGTCTTTTCATTCCTGAAAGTGTAGAGGTTTTTTGAAAGCAAAAACTGTGAAGTATTTGTCAGGAGAGTATCCTGATGAAGAAAAATAGCAGTTTTTGAAAAAAAAGTACTTATTATATTAATTCATAATAAGAAAATTGGCCTCGAACTGAATTAATAAATTTCTAATTAGTTAATTTTTTATTTTATAAGGAAGACACACATTTTATAAGAAAGACCAAAACTCTAACCTAGAAAAAGTTGTTCCGACAAATTTTTGTAATGTTTTATTTTGTCAGCTATTTCCAAGTATATTAGCAAAAATTGTTCTGAACATCTAGCATTAGTATTTAATATGAATGAAATAAGTGATCTCAATAATATTTACTAAAATTTCCTTCGAAAATCTTCATAAAATTATATGTATTTATATATAATTTGATGCAGTTAGATAGACCCATTTTTCTGATCAAATTGTATCAGCTGAGATAACATGCTTATCTCGCTTGATATAATTTTATATTCCAATATTCGGATCAAATTATATATGGATGTATATATGGGTTTATATATGGTGATATATGATTATATAACAACTTTTTTAGTCGGGTAGGTAATCTTACTGAATGTGTTCATTTTAATGTTTTTATATTAGTTTAAGACTATATTAATACTTTCCCAAGTAAAAAAAATGATATGGAGCCATATGAAGTTATATTTAATTATATATAATCTTTTATGTAATTAGATATAATTATATCCGAAAAATGAGAACGTCTTATTGTATCATATTGTATCGAATTGTATACAATTGTATACAATTTGGTACAATTTGATACAATTTTATGCAATTCGATACAATTGTATCCGAATTTTGTCCTCATCCAATTATATCAAATTATATCTTTTTGTATAAAATTATATAAAATGTTATAAAAGTGGACATATTTTGATACAATTATATCTAAATATTAATCTTATACATTTAATCATATTATATAGGACTATATCTAACAATATACAAAAATAATTTTTTTAAATAAAAAAAAAATTCAATTACTTGTAATTGTAATTGTTCTTTTTTGAATTGCAATTACAAATAATATGTAATTGTATATGAGTTTTTTTTCAATTACAATTACATGTAATTGTGTAATTGCATGTGTAATTAATTACAAAATGTAATGATTAACCCCAGGTCTGCTGGAGATCTTATAATTTCGATAAATCTTCCATTACTTTTATCCAGATTTATCATGACAGTGCAATAAACATGAACAAAATTTTATTTTAATTTAGTAATTTTAAAATAAAGTTATTCCCCCATTCATCTTAAACACATTGACACGGTGCAAAAATATAATTTAAATAATATACATTTAAATTTAAATTTAACGGTTCGTTGTAATTCAAAAGTCTGTAGTTATCATACACAGAGTTGAATAGAATCAGCTGAGATATCTTAAGAATTAAGGTTCAAAGCAAAATAGAGTAATAATAACAAAGGATAAAAATAGCATTGGTAAATTTCGTTGATGTTAGTCTAAGTTGAGTTGTTGATAAGAAATTCGATTTTCTTTCAGCGGTCACATAAGTAGACAATCATAAAAATATTAGCCCACAGAAGACGAAATACACTGATGATTGCTTTGTAGCGAAAGCCGAAAATACGTATTCTGTATTGCTAGTCTTATCGAATTCTTTCAAATATATTTTTATTCTTTGTAATTTACTTGTAAAAATTGTATCATCTTTCTTTGATGATAATTTAATTTAATTTAAACAGAAAGTGATATTTATTTATGATCTAGAGTCAAACTAAAAAAGAACATTCATTTACTTAAAAATAAGAGATCAACTAAATATTCCCCCATTCATCTTAAAGTTAACAACACTGAAATTTTAAAGTTAATAGGATTATGATATACAACCAAGATATAATATAAAAAATCAGTCAAGTGTACGTTATAGTAGGTTTGTTTTTTTTTTCGAATTTTGTATAAATATTCCATACAAATTTAAGCATTTATAAAATTTTTAAGTAGGTATAAATTTAGCTTCTTAAAAATTAAGTAGTTATAAAAATGCTACCAAGTCTTAAAAATTCTTGGCTTTTCTCTTTCAAATGTAAACAAAAAGCAAAAGCTAACAAATGAATTATGAGTTTGTTAGCAATGGTTTAGCAGGGCACCCAAGATTATTGCTCCATTTCGCGTTCCGGCGAAGTCTTTGTACGAAAACAGCTTTTGTACAAAGGGGACTCCAAATGTTTAAATTTCAGTTGTTTACAAAAAATAAAAGAAAAGTCAGGTAAGTACGGATAATCGTTTTTTTACAAGTAGTTATAGATTTAGATATAAAATTCGAAAAAAAACAAACCTAGTATAGAGAATTTCGAATTAAAGCTTCAGTGTTGTTAATGTTATGGGTGCGTAAGCCATTTTTGACTCATGCTCCTAAACAAAAACAAATTACTCACGAACGGGCATTTCGTTTCTTACTCAGCACACAGGAGTAATTAAAAACTTACAATCAGAAAATTCTCACGCAAAACAGTAAAAACTACTAAAAACATATGATGCAAAAAATAAACTCACACACGAATCATGCGACGGGTTATTCTTACTCACGCACGAATCACTTAAGTATAGTAATTATTACTCACGATCACGTGTAAATAACGTGACTCACGAACATTTCGTGTCACGCGCCAATCCCTAGTAATTACTAAATCTAAAACTAGTTCAAAATCATTGATAACATGGAACCAAATATAATATAATACGGTTTTATATGGACTTAATATATTTTTATATAAAATCACTTTGAAAAAATTGCCTATGTGGGATGATATATAATTATAGATGATTTTATAAAGAACGTTATAAGTTATATATGGGTTCATATTCGTCAATATATAATCATAACTAACACAAATTATAAAATATTTTTTATATGGATCCACATAGTTTTATATTATTATGTATAGTGTCATACTAAATTATATATAAACGTATATGTAATTATATCTTTTATATGTTACTTTATGTACTTATATATAGCACATACATATATATGTAGGCCAGTATGTAATAATATAAAATCACATATTTCTCCATATTAAAACCATTGAGGAAAAAATATCTAATATATGACTATATAAAAGTATATATGCTTGAATTTAAAAGCATATGTGGCCATATGTAACTATAAGTTACTATATGCAATTACATAAAATAATATATGATTATATCAAAACTTTTTTACTCGGGTTATGATTTTTCTTCATTTTTTTGTGCAAGCAAATGATTTTAGTAATGTTTTTGTTTTGATTGAAAATCATTATCTCTAATATTAACAAATAAAATTTAATTTTCAATAAAAATGGGTTTCCATTTCAAATTCGTATTAAAACAATATTGGGGAAATATTCGGGGATTTCGAAATTTGTTTTGGGGATTTTTGGGGATTTCAACTTGTCAAATGGGGATATGAGCCCAAACTTTTCTGGCAACGCTGTTTCTAAATGGAATTTAACTTTGGAATTTAAAGCTGCAAAGTAGGCTACTGAAAACATTAACATTGAGACTGAATGAGAAACAAAAACTGTTAAAGTAACAGTGTTATCTTAAATGGAATTTAACTTCGGAATTTAAAAATATCAAATACAATATATGGCAAATTTGAATAATTTCTTACTGCGCTCCAGAGATAGCTACGGCCACATGGAATATGTCCACGCTAAATTTCAGCAGATTTAACCTGTATTAGGTGTGGTTTCGTCTTTTCGTCAAACATGGCCGCAGTGGTAATTTAAGTTTTAATATGCCCAGAAAAAATTTACAAAATATGGTAAATTTTAATAATTTCTTACTGCGCTCCAGAGATAGGTACGGCCATATGGGGTATGTCCACGGAAGCTACATTTCAGTAGATGTAACCTGTATTAGGTGTGGTTTCGTCTTTTCGTCAAACATGGCCGCAGTGGTGATTTAAGTTTTAATATGCCCAGAAAAAATTTACAAAATATGGTAAATTTTAATAATTTCTTACTGCGCTCCAGAGATAGCTACGGCCACATGGAGTATGTCCACGGAAGCTAAATTTCAGTGGATTTAAAATGTATTAGGTGTGGTTTCGTCTTTTCATCAAACATGGCCGCAGTGGTAATTTAAGTTTTAATATGCCCAGAAAAAATTTACAAAATATGGTAAATTTTAATAATTTCTTACTGCGCTCCAGAGATAGCTACGGCCACATGGAGTATGTCCACGGAAGCTAAATTTCAGTGGATTTAAAATGTATTAGGTGTGCTTTTGTCTTTTCGTCAAACATGGCCGCAGTGGTAATTTAAGTTTTAATATGCCCAGAAAAAATTTACAAAATATGGTAAATTTTAATAATTTCTTACTGCGCTCCAGAGATAGCTACGGCCACATGGAATATGTCCACGGAAGCTAAATTTCAGCAGATTTAACCTGTATTAGGTGTGGTTTCGTCTTTTCGTCAAACATGGCCGCAGTGGAATTTAAGTTTTAATATGCCCAGAAAAAATTTACAAAATATGGTAAATTTTAATAATTTCTTACTGCGCTCCAGAGATAGGTACGGCCATATGGGGTATGTCCACGGAAGCTACATTTCAGTAGATGTAACCTGTATTAGGTGTGGTTTCGTCTTTTCGTCAAACATGGCCGCAGTGGTAATTTAAGTTTTAATATGCCCAGAAAAAATTTACAAAATATGGTAAATTTTAATAATTTCTTACTGCGCTCCAGAGATAGCTACGGCCACATGGAATATGTCCACGGAAGCTAAATTTCAGCAGATTTAACCTGTATTAGGTGTGGTTTCGTCTTTTCGTCAAACATGGCCGCAGTGGTAATTTAAGTTTTAATATGCCCTGAAAAAATTTACAAAATATGGTAAATTTTAATAATTTCTTACTGCGCTCCAGAGATAGCTACGGCCACATGGAGTATGTCCACGGAAGCTAAATTTCAGTGGATTTAAAATGTATTAGGTGTGGTTTCGTCTTTTCGTCAAACATGGCCGCAGTGGTAATTTAAGTTTTAATATGCCCTGAAAAAATTTACAAAATATGGTAAATTTTAATAATTTCTTACTGCGCTCCAGAGATAGCTACGGCCACATGGAGTATGTCCACGCAAGCTAAATTTCAGTAGATTTAAAATGTATGAGGTGTGGTTTCGTCTTTTCGTCAAACATGGCCGCAGTGCACAAAATATGGTAAATTTTAATAATTTCTTACTGCGCTCCAGAGATAGGTACGGTCATATGGAGTATGTCCACGGAAGCTAAATTTCAGTGGATTTAAAATGTATTAGGTGTGCTTTCGTCTTTTCGTCAAACATGGCCGCAGTGGTAATTTAAGTTTTAATATGCCCAGAAAAAATTTACAAAATATGGTAAATTTTAATAATTTCTTACTGCGCTCCAGAGATAGGTACGGCCATATGGGGTACGTCCACGGAAGCTACATTTCAGTAGATGTAACCTGTATTAGGTGTGGTTTCGTCTTTTCGTCAAACATGGCCGCAGTGGTAATTTAAGTTTTGTATGCCCAGAAAAATTTTACAACATATGGTAAATTTTAATAATTTCTTACTGCGCTCCAGAGATAGGTACAGTCATATGGAGTATGTCCACGGAAGCTAAATTTCAGTGGATTTAAAATGTATTAGGTGTGGTTTCGTCTTTTCGTCAAACATGGCCGCAGTGGTAATTTAAGTTTTGTATGCCCAGAAAAAAATTTACAAAATATGGTAAATTTTAATAATTTCTTACTGCGCTCCAGAGATAGCTACGGCCACATGGAATATGTCCACGGAAGCTAAATTTCAGCAGATTTAACCTGTATTAGGTGTGGTTTCGTCTTTTCGTCAAACATGGCCGCAGTGGTAATTTAAGTTTTAATATGCCCAAAAAAAAATTTACAAAATATGGTAAATTTTAATAATTTCTTACTGCGCTCCAGAGATAGCTACGGCCACATGGAGTATGTCCACGGAAGCTAAATTTCAGTGGATTTAAAATGTATTAGGTGTGGTTTCGTCTTTTCGTCAAACATGGCCGCAGTGGTAATTTATGTTTTAATATGCCCAGAAAAATTTTACAAAATATGATAATTTCTTACTGCGCTCCAGAGATAGCTACGGCCACATGGAATATGTCCAGGGAAGCTAAATTTCAGTGGATTTAACCTGTATTAGGTGTGGTTTCGTCTTTTCGTCAAACATGGCCGCAGTGGTAATTTAAGTTTTGTATGCCCAGAAAAAAATTTACAAAATATGGTAAATTTTAATAATTTCCTACTGCGCTCCAGAGATAGCTACGGCCACATGGAATACGTCCAGGGAAGCTAAATTTCAGAAGATTTAACCTGTATTAGGTGTGGTTTCGTCTTTTCGTCAAACATGGCCGCAGTGGTAATTTAAGTTTTAATATGCCCAGAAAAAATTTACAAAATATGGTAAATTTTAATAATTTCTTACTGCGCTCCAGAGATAGCTACGGCCACATGGAGTATGTCCACGGAAGCTAAATTTCAGTGGATTTAAAATGTATTAGGTGTGGTTTCGTCTTTTCGCCAAACATGGCCGCAGTGGTAATTTATGTTTTAATATGCCCAGAAAAAATTTACAAAATATGATAATTTCTTACTGCGCTCCAGAGATAGCTACGGCCACATGGAATATGTCCAGGGAAGCTAAATTTCAGTGGATTTAACCTGTATTAGGTGTGGTTTCGTCTTTTCGTCAAACATGGCCGCAGTGGTAATTTAAGTTTTGTATGCCCAGAAAAAAATTTACAAAATATGGTAAATTTTAATAATTTCTTACTGCGCTCCAGAGATAGCTACGGCCACATGGAATATGTCCGTGGAAGCTAAATTTCAGCAGATTTAACCTGTATTAGGTGTGGTTTCGTCTTTTCGTCAAACATGGCCGCAGTGGTAATTTAAGTTTTAATATGCCCAGAAAAAATTTACAAAATATGGTAAATTTTAATAATTTCTTACTGCGCTCCAGAGATAGCTACGGCCACATGGAGTATGTCCACGGAAGCTAAATTTCAGTGGATTTAAAATGTATTAGGTGTGGTTTCGTCTTTTCGTCAAACATGGCCGCAGTGGTAATTTATGTTTTAATATGCCCAGAAAAATTTTACAACATATGGTAAATTTTAATAATTTCTTACTGCGCTCCAGAGATAGATACGGCCACATGGAGTATGTCCACGGAAGCTAAATTTCAGTGGATTTAAAATGTATTAGGTGTGGTTTCGTCTTTTCGTCAAACATGGCCGCAGTGGTAATTTATGTTTTAATATGCCCAGAAAAAATTTACAAAATATGATAATTTCTTACTGCGCTCCAGAGATAGCTACGGCCACATGGAATATGTCCAGGGAAGCTAAATTTCAGTGGATTTAACCTGTATTAGGTGTGGTTTCGTCTTTTCGTCAAACATGGCCGCAGTGGTAATTTAAGTTTTGTATGCCCAGAAAAAAATTTACAAAATATGGTAAATTTTAATAATTTCTTACTGCGCTCCAGAGATAGCTACGGCCACATGGAATATGTCCGTGGAAGCTAAATTTCAGCAGATTTAACCTGTATTAGGTGTGGTTTCGTCTTTTCGTCAAACATGGCCGCAGTGGTAATTTAAGTTTTAATATGCCCAGAAAAAATTTACAAAATATGGTAAATTTTAATAATTTCTTACTGCGCTCCAGAGATAGCTACGGCCACATGGAGTATGTCCACGGAAGCTAAATTTCAGTGGATTTAAAATGTATTAGGTGTGGTTTCGTCTTTTCGTCAAACATGGCCGCAGTGGTAATTTATGTTTTAATATGCCCAGAAAAATTTTACAAAATATGATAATTTCTTACTGCGCTCCAGAGATAGCTACGGCCACATGGAATATGTCCAGGGAAGCTAAATTTCAGTGGATTTAACCTGTATTAGGTGTGGTTTCGTCTTTTCGTCAAACATGGCCGCAGTGGTAATTTAAGTTTTGTATGCCCAGAAAAAAATTTACAAAATATGGTAAATTTTAATAATTTCTTACTGCGCTCCAGAGATAGCTACGGCCACATGGAATACGTCCAGGGAAGCTAAATTTCAGAAGATTTAACCTGTATTAGGTGTGGTTTCGTCTTTTCGTCAAACATGGCCGCAGTGGTAATTTAAGTTTTAATATGCCATGAAAAAATTTACAAAATATGGTAAATTTTAATAATTTCTTACTGCGCTCCAGAGATAGCTACGGCCACATGGAATACGTCCAGGGAAGCTAAATTTCAGAAGATTTAACCTGTATTAGGTGTGGTTTCGTCTTTTCGTCAAACATGGCCGCAGTGGTAATTTAAGTTTTGTATGCCCAGAAAAAAATTTACAAAATATGGTAAATTTTAATAATTTCTTACTGCGCTCCAGAGATAGCTACGGCCACATGGAGTATGTCCACGGAAGCTAAATTTCAGTGGATTTAAAATGTATTAGGTGTGGTTTCGTCTTTTCGTCAAACATGGCCGCAGTGGTAATTTATGTTTTAATATGCCCAGAAAAAATTTACAAAATATGATAATTTCTTACTGCGCTCCAGAGATAGGTACGGTCATATGGAGTATGTCCACGGAAGCTAAATTTCAGTGGATTTAAAATGTATTAGGTGTGCTTTCGTCTTTTCGTCAAACATGGCCTCAGTGGTAATTTAATTTTTAAAAATTCTGCGCTAAATTTTCAGAAGGGGCCCCTAATGACCAAAATTGCAGTTTTTGTGCATCAAGTGTTTTTTTTTATTAAAAAACCGGTATGTTGCCAAATGGCTACACCATGCATTTAAGGGTTAAACCGTTGGTTAAACAATATTTTAGATCAAATAATTTTTTACATGTTTTCTGGTTAAACAAAAAAAATTATAAATATATATGTATATATAAATATATTTAAATTTTTTTATTAAAGCTATAATTTAGAAATGAAAAAAAAAAACAAAAATATTCCTAAATATTACATTTGATATATATTTAGCAAATTCTGTTACTGTTTCCGGTGTTCTGCTAATGGAATTTATCTTTGGAATGTAACGCTGAAAAATATGCAACAACAAACATTAAAATGAGAGTGAGAAACAAAAACTGTTAAAATAACAGTGTTATGTTAAATGGAATTTAACTTTGGAATTTAACTTCACACACATTGCAAAATCAATTAAAATTTTAATTGATATAATCAATTTCGTTGTTAAAATTCGTTTTTAGTTTTTTCTGTGTATATTTTATTGTTATTTTAGCTACCCGAGTAAAAAAGAGTATATATAACATATATTTTTTAACATAAAAATATATGTTTATATAAAATAATGTAAGCGCCCTTATATGTTTTTATATGATGATATATTAGAAAAATATTTAGAATTTTTCTCATATGTAATCATATTAAATCATATATCAATATTAGCCTCATCGTAAATTGTTTATAAAGGAATATAATTGATAAATTTTATTTTTAATTATATTTAATTATTTTTTTAGCTTATCCGATTAAGGCAAAAACTATTTTTTTTTTGTATGTTTTACTCAACTTTTTCAATTAAATTAATATTTTCTGAGCTTTTCTGACTTTTAAAAGATTTAAAAACCCCAGTTTGAAAAAAATTAACATTTAAAATCATGATCGTAATGGGTTAATAAGTTCAGCCGTGTTTCATACCATTGCTGAAGTATTTCAAGTACCTTTCCAACGACATATATTTTGTTTCTATTGGAGAAATAAGCCACTGAATATTGTTATCGTATATATAATAAGATATAATTTGCACCTCTATAACTCGGGAACTATGAGCCACCAACAAAAATGAAGTGCATTGTCGGGCTAATCATTTCTTTCAAAATAAAAAAAATAAAAAAAGTCACAAAATTTCAAACTGAATATAGGTCAATTTTTTTTACATACCTCGGGCTAAATTTGACATTATGATACTCACTCTGTTTTAAATATGGCAGAGTTGAAACACTGTCGATACTGTGAGTATAGCCCAATCCAGTACCGGTGTTCTGTAACCATGTGAAAAGTTACTCACATAAAAATTGCAACTCTACGATATTTAAAACAGGGTGAGTCACAAAATTTCAAACTGAATATAAGTAAATTTTTTGTACACCTCTGGCTAAATTTGACATTATGATACTCACTATGTTTTAAATATGGCAGAGTTGCACTTTTTATGTGAGAAACTTCTCACATAGTTACAGAACACCGGTATAGATACTCATAGTGCCAGTGAACTTCAGTAGTGCTGTCAAATTTGATTCTTGAATTTCGCGAATACAATTCACTATTTTTATATATATGTTATTGAGGTTTTGTTTAAAGGCAGCTCTTGTTTAGTTAGAAACTTTTCTAATTTGTCGTCCGTAAGAAATAAAGAAAATATAAAAGCTTGGGGTCTAATCGCCGCTTTCGATATCGAGTACTCTATATCGATTTTTTTAAATTTGGGATGATGGCTTTCGATAGCGAGAGTATGATCAAACAAAACTGTTACTTTTTCATTCGATACATAATTAATGATCGAAATCATATATTTTTGCATTGTTTCGGAACAAAAAGTATATGAACATTGTTATAAAGTACTTTTTATAAATGAATAGGGTTTACATGAATAGATTGCCCGTAAAACTAGTAAGAAAGAAAAAGTTGTAAAAATATGTACTCGAAGCAAAAAATTGTAAAAATAGTAAACAGACAAAAAAAATTACGAAACCCGGAAAAAATCGCACCTTTTCAACCTTTAGAGCATTTACTTTATAACACTAGTTCCCCCTTAAATTCTTTACTAGTTTTTTCTATTTTTTTTTTTGTACTTGAACGAATTTTTGAGTGAAACTAGTAAAAATCAATCAAAAAAATCAATGTAATATATTTTTTCCTTTAGGCAAATTATCACTATTTTAGGTCTAAAATACTTTATTTCTGCAATTAACAATTTAATTTTTAAATTATATTGCATATTCTGCACATACAAGTTGTGTTTTAGTGTTATTTAACAAATTCATATACAAAATGTGTTTGTTTACAAGTTTTTCTTTTCAACTGTGTACGTTCAGTGAAGTAAATTAGCTTAAAATTTCGATACGATAGCGATCGAATGCCGTGATTCGGCTATTCGATAGGTAACGAATTTTTGTTCGATACGTTACCTTGTTCGATATTGAAAGCAGCAATTAGACCACTGATTTATCGGCAAAACGTCGCACTGCGGTAATCCACGGCCGAAACAGCGTTTATTTGGTTTGGGCTTATCTGTTTTGGGCTTTATATTTAAATAAGTGAATTAGTCTCATTCAGTACTTGAAAATAACCATTTTTTTAATATGTATATTAATTTGAACTGAAACCAACTACAATTTCCCATACAAATGTGCAACTATTAGAAAAATATTTTTGTTAATAACAAAAATACGTACAAGGACGGTCTGTTTCTTAGTTTAATAAACTTTCGGTTCTAAACATGTCAGCCCAATCGAAATTTATGGGCTAAACAAAAGAATAGCAATGTTGACCTTTGACTAGTGTTTCCAATTATTCGACATAGGCGGTTAACCGGTTAATTCATTATTCGAAAAACCACTAAAATTAATTTACCGGTTATTCGGGTCGGTTAATCGAGAAAATTGGTGATTAATCGATTAATCGTTTAATGCAAAACTTAATGTATTTCCTTAATTTTTTACCAATAAAAACAGAAAGTGCTGCCTGTTTTTATTTTAATTTTAACGTGACATATAAATAAATCGATGTATTTAAAAAAGTTTTCATATTCTAATCCAGGAATATCTTCTGTTCCAAAGAATCGGTTGTAGAATAAATACTTTTCCTTTGAAATGCCTTCCACTATCAATTCTAACATCGATGATTTTTGTTTGAAATTGTTCCAAAATCAACTGTTTCTATAGCCCCCAAAGTGAAAATGGTTGCTCTGGAAAAAGTTATGGAACTAATACTAGAACATCTGGGACTAGTTCTAGAACTGATTCTCCGTCAGTTATACTTTATATATTAGATCCGTGGCACAGGTTCGTGAACCAGTTCCATGGAATCGATTCTAGTAAAACAATTGGCAGAACTGGTGTGGTTGGCTACCGATTGTAAATAATTTTCCTGGGAAGGTTAAAAAGTTTCGGAATCTATTTCCCAAATTTTGTTAAGAGCTATTTTAGATTGAGCCATCGATATAAAATTTTTTAGCGTATTTGAAAATACCAACTTACTCTGCAATGAAACCAATGAAAGTTTGAAATTGAAACTCCTTCATTGGGTGTATGAAAGTTTCAATAAATAATAAGAAATTTTTCATAAAACTGCATCAATTCAATGAAAAGTTTTGGTGGACCAATTCGAGCGAAACTTCATTGATTCAAAGTAAAAATTCATAAACAGAATATAAATAAAAAACATCGAGCCAGAGGCTGAAAAACTGCTCTCACTTTTGAAAATTAGTTTTTCTTTTTAAAAGAATTAAAACCGAAATCAGAAATTTTCTATTGTAGCTGTTTGTGCGGCAAACTATCAACGTTGACTTATGTCATTCCCGTACAAATTTGGTATTAGTAACGTTTAGAGGTTAACGCTAAACGTTGGCTGATATCAACATAAATAATATGGGAATGACATAAGCCAATGTTGATAGTTATCCGCACAAACAAAGCTTGCCTTTCGTAAAGACTGCTCCAGCCAGAAAAGTTGTGTGTTTTGATAAGTTTAAATAGACCTTCATTTTGGCCTTTCGCGATGTTTTTATAAAGCTTTTTTTATAAACAGAAACTTCGATATTTTTTTAAAAAAATTCCAAAAAATTTTATTATTTCGTTTTAGGAGTCTCTTAAAACTCATCACGTGTCTCGCTGGATCAATGTCCACTTGCGTGGAGTTGCTCTAAATATGGTATCTAAAAGTTTAAAGACCTCTTTCAGTAAATATTAAAAGAATTTGATCTTATTTTAGTAAGTATTTGTTTTTTCCAAGCGTTTCTCACATTTTTTTAGCCAAAGTTATGAAAATCATGAAATTTTGGGAAATAATAAAGGGAAAATTCAATATTAAAAATGTAACAGGTTAATCGACCTATTTTAACCAATAATTCGGGTCGAATAATTATTTGTTTCGACATTAACCAAAATAGAGGCGATTAATCGAGGAATCGGTTAATCGATTAACCGAATTGGAAACACTACCTTTGACCCTTGGATTGAAAACTTTTTAATATTTTTAATACACACGCAGAAAAAACAGGTGTATCTTTTAAAAAGCCTGCTATGTAAAATTTGCATAGTATTGAACTAATACAAAAATACAATCCCAAAATTCCTGGTAATTAATTGAAATGCATTTTTGCTAAATTACGATTCCTTTCTTTTGTTAAGTTGGCTAAGTACGTGCTTTGTTTAATTTACATTGGTGAAATTTATTAAAAAACGTACTATGTAAAATTTGCATTGATCAAATTTTGAAAGTAAATTAAGCAATAAGTATATTTTTCTAATAAGACAGGTAAATGTCAAAAAGCGCTTAAAATTTCCTTTGACATATGCAAATCAATATGGTGGATGTACATCTCTAGTAGTATAAAAGAATAATGATGCTGGATTTTCTCAAATTTTTATCTTATAATATTATTAATGCAAACAAAAATAAAAAATATTAATGCAAATAAAAACAAAAATAATATATGTTTAGTGTAATTTTCATGTCAAAATTGCTTACTTGTTGAACAAATACAAGCCTAAAAGTATTGAGTAATTTCTTTTCAGCATTCGATACCCTAAAAAAAAGTCGGATGAGTACTCGGTACTCATTACTTTTACAGACATAGTAATTTTTTATTTAGTCAATTTTTTTTTGCAAAATGTGTCTTATAATTCTCATTTGTTTTTTAGACAAATAGTTTTTATATATACATCCACATTATTATACTTACAGTTATTGAACGGAAATGACGGAAATGAAGGGTTGGTAAACACAAAACACAATTACAGTTCGGCAGCAGAGGAATTGTGGACAACGAAAAATTTTAAAATATAAATAAAATTAATTAATTAAAATTAAAATCAACAAACTAAAATAAAAATACAGAATTTGCAATTTTTCTTTTATTTATTTAAAAAATAAACCATGTTTTTTTTACTAAAAGAAAAAAGTTTATTTTCCTTTGCGTGTTGTTATATTAAACAAAAGGCTTCGATTTAATCTCTATATATAAAAAAATAACATTACTGACTGACTGACTGACTCAACATCGCCCAACCCAAACCGCTGAAGCTAGGAAGTTGAAATTTGGTATGTAGGTTCCTCTTTCGGCGTAGACGTCCGCTAAGACGGGATTTTTGGAAATTCCTACCGGAACGGGCAAAAAGGGGAAAGTCTCCCCTTGGCGGCCTGGCAAAACCCCTTTGGCTAGAAAGCTGAAATTTAAGATATGTGTTCCTTGGAGTATGGGCTAACTTTTCTGGAAAGTACTTTCTGGAATTTTGGACAGGGACGTTGTAAAAATGGGGGTTAAAAAGGCGAAAAAGGCCCCCCTTGACGGCCTGCCCAAACAGCTGGAGGTAGGAAGTTGAAATTTGGTATAAAGGTTCCTCCACTATCGTAGACATCCACCAAGACGGGATTTTTGGAAATTTTTACAGAGAGGGACAAAAAGGGGAAAAAGTCTCCCCCTTGACGGCTTGCTCAAACTGCTGGAGCTATGAAGTTGAAATTTGGTATGTAGGTTCCTCGACCGGTGTAGACGTCCGTTGAGACGGCATTTTTGGAAGTTCTTATCGGAAGGGGGAAAAAGGGGACAAAAAAAGTACATTTTTCCAAAAAAGTACCTTATTCCAAAAAAAGTACCTTTTTCCAAAAAAAAGTACCTTTTTCCAAAAAAAAGTACCTTTTTCCAAAAAAGTACCTTTTTCCAAAAAAAGCACCTTTTTCCAAAAAAAGCACATTTTTCCAAAAAAAGCACCTTTTTCCAAAAAAAAGTACCTTTTCCCAAAAAAAGTAGACTTAAGTGTATTAAGTCTAGGGTACCTGAGAGGGTAACTTGTAAAATTGATCATCCCTTCGGTAGTAAGCGAAATGTTCCTGGGGAGTGTTTTCGTGCTTATTATAGTAACCTTCATCATGAGTATGAATCTGCATCGTTTGTTATCATGGCCACGGATGCATCCTTATCGGATTCGGCATCCGGGTGTGCACTTTTTCTTGTATCTACAGATTGGGCACTACTTTTTAGATGCCCTACTCGGTTATCGTCTTTGTCTGCTCAACTCATTGCCATTAGGGAAGCTTTGATTGCCGCTGTTGAGGATAATGTTGAGCGACTTGTGATTTTCACTGATAGCCGGAATGCATGTGTTTCTATAATGAATAGTAATTGGGAAAACTCTCTGGTTTCTGGGATAATTCAGATAATAAACGGTTCTAACATAGAATTAGTCCATCTGGTCTGGGTCCCGGGTCATGTGGGTGTTCCTTTTAATGAAAGGGCTGATGAATTGGCGAAATTGGCTTTAGACTGTGGAGCTCCTTTGGAGGTGGATTATTCGACGGATTGGGCTCTTAGATTGCTTCGGAATGCTTTGCAGGAGGAATGGAACATCTCTTATTCTAATATTTCCAGAAGCAAGGGTACCTTATATTTCTCTTTTAATCCTAGAATTCCCTTGAAGCCTTGCTACCGGGGAATTTCACTGGATCCGGGTGATATTAAAATCATTAATCGACTTTTAACTGGTCATGCTTTTGATAAACAATAGCTATGTTTGATTAGGGCAAGTGATTCTGATCTGTGTGACACATGTAACGTAGTTCAAAATGCAAACCATTTAATTTTTTATTGTGATAAATATAATATATGTCGAGGAAAGCACAAGATTTTCAATAAATATTTCTGTCTTTACGAATTGTTAAGGTCATATAACAAGGAAGATTTCATTGATCTGATTGATTTTATAAACGAGTCGAAAATGGCTCATCTTTTGTGAAAAGAGTAAAATTTGTTTATCATATATCTATTTTTGTTTTTTTCCCTTTTAAATTGATGAACACTTTTTGTTTTGAGTTAAATTAGTTATTTTTTTCTCATCATAAGGCCTTAAAGGCTTTACTAATGTATTATAT